>OY744604.1:48845617-49048843 GCA_963556255.1 Allolobophora icterica
ATGAAGACATCTCTTTCTGCCAGTGCTAGAGGAGGGCTGGAGGTGGTCGTATTGTGCTTTTGACTCTGAGGTTAATAATTGCAGCAGATTAAGGTTGGCTACAGAATGAGCATATTGTGGCCTTTTTGCTCTATGGTTAAAAATACATTTGTAATAAAACTAGGAAGTACTTTGTTGACTGTACAGTTAAACAGTTATGTACAGGATGTATGGTTACACTACCTTGCTGAGTAGAATACTGTGGTGGATGGGCATAAAGAAGAGGCTTATGGCTGGTGGCAGTCATACAGGTTAGAAATTGGCACTGACGATGGTGTCATCATCATATCATGTTGCAGTTTGGCAACAATCAGTATTCTGTGAGGTTTCAGAAGTGTAAGTGCAAAAAATAGCAAATGCTGTTCAGGTAAACTCCTGGTCATGGTTGAAACTTTTAATCTCTGTTCCCATGAGCAGAAAATCCTATTTATTACAAATTTATTAAGTTTCAGTTATACAGTTTGTGTGATGTTTTTGGACAACTCATTTAGATCCCGAACATTGGTGCAGTTGTAACTGGTGGATGCAGTGGTTTTGCCACAAAGTTCATGCATTGGGAGGAGAATCTCATTCTTGGTGGAACATACAAAAATCGGTCTGGGATCATTACAAGGTATGATTAATTGGATCTGTTGATGTACAAATGCAATTTAAACCTAATTAAAATTCATTTAAAGTTATCTGACGATGCCATAATGAGTAGAGTGTTAATTCAGCATAATCAGTGTCACTTGGGTCAAATTATGATGTGAACCAATTAAAGCCAGGTTTGAGGTCCTGGTTGCCTTGGCAGTTCTTGGTCCTGGTTGCCTTACTGGGATTGTCCAAATATAAGAAAGATTGAATTTGGAAGTTGCAGGGCCTTCACTCTAGTTTATGTTTGGTTGATTACAATTAGTTGACTAGGAAGATGAGGATTAGTATTTGTTTGCAGCTGGCTGCATATCAGCTTTCTTGACTGTAAACATTCATTTCACCTCAATGGGTACAAGCTTTACTTATTGTATTTTGTTTAGTTCCGATAGTTAAACCCTGCTGTGTACTGTCACGTATTACATCTGCATCGCTACATTGTAGGTTGCAGAGAACAGTATGTAGTTGTTTTGAATTGTTACGTGAAGTTGTAAATGCTGATTAGTTGGAAGAGAAAGGTCGTTTTCTAACAGACTTTGCATGCTTGTAAAGTGCCAGACATTCTCATTCATTTCTGCACTGTGTTTTACAATGCACTACACATGATAGCTTAGCAGACACAGCTTGTTCAGGCGCTGCACTTTATATGTAGCTTGCTTTGAGCGTTGTGGTTTGAGTGTTGTGCAGAGGGGGTCTTTATAGTTCCGGTCTGCTGGGTGCCTTGCATGGACCACCCATGTTGAACGTTAGCAAAGACATACTATGATACCTGCTTGGGCATAGGGTGTTGTCTGGTTTGAAAGCAGACAGGTTGTTATGAATCACTCTTCTGTTCATTGATCATTTGGTCAGTGTCATTGTGGGTCTGTGGGGTCTGTGGGTCGTATGCACTCTCTGTCTGAGTGTCATTGTGTGTCTGTGTCTGTGGGTGGTCCCCTTTTCGTATGCACTCTGCCTGAGTGCACATTTCAGGGCATGTTGTCTTCAGTAAGGGTTTCTCTGTTCTATCACAGTTTAATTCGAAAAGCTCGTCATCTGAATTGAATGCTAAAGGTTTTCCTGTTGTTTGCTTTCGTGATCTGGATCGATCTCACTGTGGGCCGTTGTTGTCTGTTCTTCAAACATTTGTTCTGCTGCTGAGCAAAGTTTGAGTTGTAAAATCATCTGGTGTGAATAGAATTGTTGGATTGTGTTGTGGTGTTAGTAAGTGAGTTAGTTGAAGTTTCTTTGTGCTTTGAACCTGGCAACTGTCCTTTTGCGAAGTGTGTGTACCGTGCTCTGCAACAGTGGTTATGTTTGTCCTAGTCTTTGTTCAGTTTTGAAAAGACATCAGAGAGGCCAGCCGCCGCCGCCACCGCCTTGGGCTTCTCGTCCAGAAAGCAGTGCGGCGGCGGCGGCGGCTGTGAGAAGAAATGTACTGCTGTTTGCTTTGGTTGAGCTGGGTTTGAACTGACTGAGTGATCTTTAACCTGCTTTTATTGGTTGTGTCTCTGTTACATGTTGGGTAAATGCATCATGAAAGAGATATTTAAGACTTGATTTGTTTGTCTCACATTTGCAATTTCATCCTTCTTACCTGCAGCAATTGCAAATATTTCTGAGCTTGACTGCACTGTGGTCCGATTGTATGATGTTATTCAACATTTATGTAACAACAGCAGCAGCATCTGCAGCAGGACTATAGCTGGAAGATTTCCTGCACTTATCCTGTTTAACCTCGTAGCAGAGAAGTTCTGAAAGAATGCTTTCCAAGTGCCAACAGTATGGCTCCTTGTTTCAAGCTTATTTCTTTCAGTTTGAATCGATTCAGATGCATGGACCAATGTAGTGATATAACTTCTTTTGTGCTGGTGTATGCCACAACAAAACCACTTGAGCTCTAATGAGGTTAGGATCTAGAAGATTAGTCCACTGAGACTGATCTTCCGGATGCTGCATATATGCCGCTGTTGCTTTCATATATTTAAATTGTGTTCAAGGGGAGGAGTTGTTGATGAGAAGCTACGAACATTCTTCTCTTGCATTTGCACTCATATGATCCAGTTTTCATTGTCCTTGAACTTGTCACAGGTTTCCTCGTTAGAATGTCCTAGACATTTTGGCGCAGATCTCAGACGAGCACTCTTGTCTTTTATTTATAAAATAATAAAATATTACTTATGCGCATTATGTTCTGATATACAAATACTCTATGTTCATGTGTTTTATGTATGTAAACAGAGAGTTTGTATATGTGGCTCTCTGTCTGTCTGTCTGTCTGCCTCTGTGTCTGTCTGTATGTCTGTCTGTATGTCTGTCTCTCTGTCTCTCTTTCTCTCTCTCGATCTCTCGATCTCTTTTTAATCTGAATACTTGTATGTGTGAAATATATGTAATACACGTGTGTATACATGTATAAAATATATAATGTGTAAGTAAGTATTTATGTGCATGCCTGGTATATTTTCATGTGGCCCAGAATAGATTTCTTGGCAGCAGTACAAAACGAAACGGTGATAATGTTTCCTGGCACACATTCAAATGATGATTCTAGGCGCCAGTGCTCACTGCAGCAGTAACAGCAGCTGCATTTTAAGAAGTTAAGCACTGGTGCTGTGGGCGGGCCTCTTCCTTCTCACATGGGCTCTCGTGGGTTTCCTGTGATCTCCAAGCTGGAGATGAGTTCATGGCTGAGATAGGAGCAACTAAGACAGAGAAAAAGACGGATGAGAGAGGCAGGCAGAAATAGATAAAACTACTTTAATAGTGATTCACATTCTTCAGCCATCTTTTAACACATTGTACAAATTGACATCAGATGGCATCAATTCAAGCAATTTATTAGATAGCCCCAGAGACACAAACTGACCACAGTTTGCTCTAAAATAAGTGATACTGATCATACACAGTTTGTATTTCATGATTAACAAGTAATGATGATTGATAGGTTGGGCACTGAAGTAATGTATTTATGTAATTATATATTACACATAAGATGCTTACCATGTTGATCATGAATTGACGATATTCTGGGGAGACTTGTTATTACATGTTTCTTCATTATAACACTTAACATTCTGCTCAGCAGGGCTGTAGTCGAGGGTATACGCGGGTATACAGCGTGCACTCACCTTTAGAGACTGTATACTCGCCTCACAAGATATTTGTACTCACCTCTAATTTGTTTAGGAAAACTAACCGGTAGCGTGTACTCACCTCTAATTAGTTTAGGAAAACTGACCAGTAAGTAAGTATGGACTTTAATGCTCCGCTTGCAAACGCACTGCGGCTAACAAACGGGTTATACAAGTGCAAGAAACAAAACGTCAAGAACTGGCACTAACAACCTAGAGAGAAAAAAATATGAAAAGAAAAGAAAAAAAGAATATGATATAAAATAAATAAGAGGTGAGTAGCGTGTACTCACCTCTAATTTTACCACTACAGCCCTGCTCCTCAGTCACTTATGTCATTTCATTCACAACTTAAAACTTTTATTTTCAAATTGCTTATCCAACACAGCTACGTCTTTGTCTAGGCAGACTGATCAGTGGCATGGTAGACATTACTAATTACAATTAATCTGATTATGATATAAATATGGATCCCTAATTTAATTCTGCTGCAAAAAATGACCTCATTTAATGCAGTATCGGTAAAATGCGGTTTTTGATATGGCGTATAAAACCAGCTCTGTAGTGAATTTAAAAGTGTATTACTTTTAGGTATATGTGGATGAAATCTAATGATTTGCATCTGTTTTATATCCATTTTCTGGGTTTATCTGGGTTTTCATGTGGCTCTAAGCCATCATGTTGCTTGTTTTTATTAGAGGTTTTTTCACATTCCAATCCAATTCATATAAGTTTTTATCAGTTTGTCTTCCTAGCAACTGGGGTGTTGCATTCGAAGGTTAAGGAGGTAAAAGTAACACATGTACTTGTGTTGATCTGCCTGATTAGAAACCTCTCCAGCATGGTTAAGAGGTTTGAAGGATCTCTTAGAGCTCTAAAGCACAAAGATGAATAGACCTATTGAAAAACATGATGTCTTCTTCAACCTCCCAACTTACGCTTGCACTCATGTAGCGGACCTTAAAAAGATAGAAAGTCAAATTAGCACCAGATTGCCTAGTGTGCCATGGATGGGCAACCATCCACATACTGAAGTTGAGCTTGATGTTGTTTAACTTTGCTATGCTTGCTAGTGCCCAATCCACAGCACCAGACTGCCACACACTGGAATAGGTGGAATTTATTTCTGACTGTTTTAGTGGCCAGTCTTTGTTTTTTTCTTTGGCATGATTGTGGGGGAGCCTGAGTGGCAGCTTATTACTCTGCTTACAATAGCAGAAAGGACAGTTAAGTGATACTGAGCCCAGTTAGTACTTGAATAGCTACCTGTTCATGGAATACCATTCCAGAGGGACCAACTCAACCCTGCTTGATATTGAGATATGTGGTAAATAAATAATTTCTTTATTTTTTAACAGAGCTGAGGCAATGCTGTCGATTGTCCAGCTGATGGGAGAGCATGACTTGTACGAGTATTACAGAGATGACTACAAAGTCCATGGCACCAGCTGGAATCAGAACAAATCGAGGCAGATCCTAGAAGCATGGCAGAGGGCCTTCATTCAGGTAGTCTCTCAGTTTTGTCTTTTACGGTCTGTCTCTGTGTGTGCTGCCTCTTATGTTTCAGAGACAACAGGAGCATCATCCTTTTCCCCTTTCTGTCTGCCTGTTCCTGCTTTTGTTGTCTTGGTCTGTTGCTCTGTCTCTCTGACTTTGTTTCTTCTCTCTCCATTTCTGTGTTGCTCTACCATTTCTGACTGATTTCATTTTGGACTAAACATGGGAAAAGAGTAGATTTGACAAATGACTGAAAGAATAGCAGTCATTTAGTCACTTCATCACCGTGTTATAGCTGGTGCCAAGAACAGATGATGGTGATGATGATGATGAGGATGATGATGAGTTTGATTTATATTTCATAAATCCTTTAAATATTTTTAATATATGTTAGAATCTCATTGGGCATGGGGTAGTCATGTGTACCGGGTAAATTCGGGTTTTCATTTTATCCTGTTTGTGTATTCTTCAGGAAGTACGGAAAGCAGTTCAGACACAAATCAAGGTGCAGGAGTACAATGTCTATTCATTCTCATCGACGAATCTTGTAGATCTTCTGGAACATTTCTCGCAGCCGAGTATCCTTCGAGTTGTACTTGGATATGTTTTCATGGTAGGCTGAAATTCTGTGCAGTTCTGAGTCAGAGTTCTAAATTAGTTTAAACTCCTTACAAACTGTTGTGAGAAACCTTAGGAAACAATCTGAAACCCTAAATGAAAAATTGTTGTTTCAGACTATTTGAGTGGTGTAAAGTTATTTGGGTAACATAAACCCGTGATTTTTCTCAGTTAAGCACTTGGTTTTGTGTGCTGGCTTTTTAGAATCATAATCAGTGGAATCCTGAAACAGAAACACACATTGCAGACTTCAGTGCGTAGAAGGCAGCCATTCTTTTTCAAGTATAATGGCTTATTGTTTAAGTGGTGTTCTTTTAATATGTTTATTTTACACGAAAGAAATGCAGTTCTCAGTCTGTTGGTGGCAGAAATCTTCTGATCAAAAGATTCTCTTTCTCTGGTGCACACATTTTCTTGCTTTAGCCTGAGTTATTTGTTGCTTTGTTTTCAGTTGATTTATGCCTGCTTGGCTTTGATGGAACTAAATGATGTCATCCAGTCACAAGCTGGAGTCGGGGTTGCTGGTGTTCTTCTTGTCGCTCTTTCAATCGCTGCTGGTCTTGGAATATGCTCGGTCATTGGAATAAAATTTAATGCTTCAACGACACAGGTAAGCAACATAGTTTTCTCTTTGGACGTTGTTTAGTCGAGGAGTTGGGTTCTTCAGAGATGGCTGTAGTAATAGTAACTGATGTTTAACAGGTCAGTGGAAGTGGTTGTCAGTAGGTAAATGAATAACAGTGCCAGTAGTAAGAGGTAGGCTGATGATAAACCAGGATAAATGAACAGTTGAATTAGTAGACCTTTACTGTATAGAATGAGTGGCTTGCTGTGTTTTCTACCTTAGCTTTGTTAAGATGACTTTCCCCTAAGCACAAGCACACACTCACAGGTGTTTGTGCAGGTGGTTTTGTGGTTTTGCTACCTATTTGTACTTCTGTTGATGAGACTAATGTGTCACACTGTTGAAGAGAATCCTCCTAAGCAGACTAGTCTTTGATTGTTGCCCTAATTAGTCATGGGTTTAGATGTGTCCTTAATAGCCATCTAGGACATCCAACCCTGTTCCCACTAGAATAAGGGGCCATTGAGTGGATAACATGGATCATAGAATCGTCTAATTGAACCAGGATTCCGGTAGGAACCAGACAGCATCAGCATCTGAAGCTGTGTAAACAAACACTGCCTTTCCTCCTCCGCTGCCACCTCACCCTTCTCTGCTCTAAGACATAGTTCACTTATCATCGCCACTGGCGCTGGGAGGCCCTTGTGAGGGGGAGGGAGGCGCTAGGCAGCCGAGCAGACCACACAGGGCTTAGTAATTACAGGAATGCTGGAGGTACATAATTGGATCAGGGTGTCTGCATATTATCAAGCAAAGCTGTATTTATACAAGAGACTGTAGAGGGAGGAAGGGAGCTCATCGGTCTTTCTCCTTCCTGCTTTCCTCCAGAACAGGGATATTCGTTGGGCTCTGGCTCCTTCCTTCTCTGTTCCCTGGGGTCAGATAGTTTGTGATACTGATTAGTGTTGAGTTTCTGTGAGATGGGCACAGTCTGCCCTTTTGGCCAAATCTGTTTTTCCCCTCCACCACATGAAATTCTGGTGTAGTGCCACTGTGACCTTTGACCCCTTAAATACCCCACCTTGCTTCCTTCCTTGTTCCTGGTTCTAGCTCCACCTTCTCTGACCTGATTGAAGGTGGTGATGTGGCTGATTGCAAACAGCCTAATTAGCTTAATTGGTTGTGCAGTGTTACATCTGATTGCATTTTCTGTGGATTTGGCCATGTGACCGGAATGCTAAACAGTGATGTCTAGAGCTCAGCAGAGCACAACAGACTGAAACTGTGCCCCATGCCGTTTAAGTATTCTCCCTCCCTCCCACTGGTCAGTTATTTGCTTATTAGAAGAACTTAATAGACCAGGAATAGTTATTACTCTTCTGCTACTGTAACAAGGTTTTTGCATTTGAGTAATGTTGAGTGGTGTTATTTAATTTTCATATTACATCGTATGAGCAGTTGGCAGTCATTTCATTTCACTTTCTTATGTACCGATGTCTGAAAACAGATTGTACCATTCTTGGCCATGGGACTTGGAATCAACGATGTATTCCTGATCGCCCATACTTACTCACAGCTGTCTCACGCAGGCATTGCATACTTGGTAAGAGTAACATATATGCTGCTTTCTTCAAATTTTTTTCAGACTTTATATGGTAATTTTTTCCAGAGTTCACTTACATTCAGTTTATACGGAATGGTCCCAGTGCTCCTTTCATATTAAAAAAGATTTTTAGCAGTATTTATGTGATCAAATAAAACTGACTATAGTCGCTCACTTCACCGTAATTTCCAGTGGGGATGGGAGGACCTACATGCCTTTGCTTTTCAGATGCTTTTATTCTGAATTGGTTTTTGAATGGCTTTGGATTTAGATTTACCTGTTAACTGTTAAACTGTGGGATGTATTGGTTTTCAGATGCTTTGTTATCCAGTGGGTTCAATTTCAGATGCTCTTGCTTTTAAAATGCTTTGGTCTTCGAATGGCTTTGGATCCCTTTGGTCTGAAATACATTGGCTTTAAGGTGGCTGTGGTTCTCAGATACCCTTGGTTTTGAGATTGTATTGTGTTCTGCCTGCACTTCAGTTCCTGATTTGTGCCATCTCTGTGATGCCAAGTCTGTTCTTGGCACCAGACAGCCCTTGGATTCAATAGACTTCGGCTGCAAACCAAAGAACTCCACTCTTGAAACACTCTAGTCCTTACAGTGTTTTTTTGTCTACAAAAGTTCTGACATGAAATGTTTATCTGCAAGCAGGCTTAACAGTGAACAGTCTATATGTCTGTCTGTCTGTCTGTCTGTCTGTCTTTCTGTTGGTCTGTCTGTCAGTCTGTCTGTCTGTTGGTCTGTCTATGTGTCGGTTTGTCTGTGTGTCAGTTTGTCTGTCTGTCTGTCTGTTTAGACAACCATTACTGAACTGTAATGTTTGGGAAGGTAGTAGTGATGTTTTGTGTTTATGCTTGAGTCGAAGAATCTAACAGACCCAAACCATATGGGTCTGTGAACATGGTGGTTAAAAAGGGGTTTGATAAATCTAAACTACCTGTTGCTATTACCTTTCTTTTCTTACAGCTTTAACTGTATAATGAGGAGTTTCTCAAGGGGCAGTGTATGGGCTACAGGTGTATCGTAAATACATAGTCTTGCTGCCAAATGATTCGTAAAATTTAGTTGTGAAACTTGAAAATGTCTGGTAGTTCATGCATTTACTTGTATATATATACATAATACTTATGCATATTAAATGTATATTCAAGTAAATGTATATTTATATATAAGCTAACTAATGTGTTATTGCTTAAGTTACCTCATGTGTGTCAATGTGTTTCCTGTGCCTACTTTTTTTTAACTAGTTGCCATGCGACCTACTTACTGTGCATTATTCACCGTGTCAGGTGGCCCTATTAGCGGGACTCTCCATCCCTTTTGGGTCTCCGCCTCGTAACCTCTATGAATGTAACTTACTGCGTATACTGCAGTCAGTCTATGTTACAGGAAGTCTATGTTACAGGAAATAAACAGAATTGAATTGAAAAAAAATTGAATATATATATAATTTTTACTCACATGCACACACACATATATCTGCTCTTTCCAAAAGCTGCATTTGTTTTAGGTAATTTTTTAAATTCTGAATATTAACCATTTGATTTCTGAGCATTATTTGGTGAATGTACACAGTTCATATTTAGTGCACAACTGCACCTTAACCTAAACTTTGACCTTGGATGTCATTTATGTTAAAAACTGGCTATCTTTGGAGCTTCTTAATACTTGACCTCTGATACAATTAAATGACCTCTGAAAGGCTCTGATATTCCAGCTTTGTTCGCATGCATCTGTCTTCATGTGCCTTGGAGGCTTTTCATTGATTTCTTAGCATTATTTGGTGAATAAACACAGGTCTTTAGCCAGCAACTGTTTTACTGATAATGATCATCGCTTGCAGTGTCTTACACAAAAAGCGGAATTTGTTTTAGGAACAAACGGGCGAGTGCTTGAAGCGAATTGGTGTCACAGTTCTTCTGACGTGCTTTGGCAATAGCAGCGCCTTCTTTATGGCTGCCATTATTCCAATTCCAGCAATGCGGGCGTTCTGCCTCCAGGTCAGTATCTGATCTCATGCCACTGGCAACCACACAGATGCCAACACCAGTGTGTGGGCTGTTATTGGAATAGTAATCATTTGCCTGATTACGATTGGGCTGTGTTCTTTTAAAAATTTAGAACATATTAAGTGTTCTGGCTTAAATTAAACTGTGCTGGTTCTGTAGTTAAAAGCTGGTGTAGGTCTTGTGTGTTTGTTTTCTCTATAATCTATCTGTATTCCTCTGAACTTTAATGGAAAGTGAAGAATGAGGGAGGGAGAGTGGGCTTGGGTGTGAGTATCAGAAATTTAGTAAGCCAATACTGAGAAGAGATGAAAGCCAGCCTTTCAGATGTCTATTATGACCAGTTTTCATGTGTTGTCATCAACTTGCCTTTGATCTCCTTTGGTGGCCTCGGCTCAGCTGTGCATCTAGATCTGCCTTTCTACTCTCTGGTGTTTAGGATGGCAAAGGAGAGAACTTCCTTTATAGGTAATTCTTTCCTCTTCAGTGGTTGACATGCTTTTCATTCAGCCTTTAAGAAACAAGGGTCATAGGTCAGGAATGGCAGATTGACCTTCTCCTCAGATATGTCAAAAATTATGATCATGTGAAGCTTTTATCTTTCATAGATTTAATTAAATCTACAGTGATAACAAAATTGGAATGGGAGCACCCTTGGTTACTGGATACTTGTTTCTGGATGACTTTAAAACTTCTATTGGTTTCTATTCTCTTTCCAGCTGGTCATTTGTGCTGTATTAGTTGTATCAGTGTCATGTTATACACATTTGTAGTATGCATTTTTTTCATTTTTAAAATGAGTATGTTAATACTAATCAGTGCTTTTTTTCAGCTGGTATGAGCCGGAACGGCGTTCCGGCACCTTTTTTCAGCTACTAAACAATAATTTATTTATTTTAATAATTAAAACAATAATTTTGTTATTTTAATTTAATTTAAGTGTTTTGAACTGTTTTCAGTGTTTATTGAGACCCCTCCCAACCCCCAATCACGTTTTTCTTGTGATTTTAGCCAGCCCATAATTGTTGCGTTCCGGAACCTATTGTTCCGTTCCAGAACCTTTTTTTCTAGAAAAAAAGCACTGATACTAATTATATTGTTCAGTTATAATAAGTTTACTGTCATTTTTCAACCATATTAAATGATACTGTACTGTGTTTTACTTGAATAACTTGCTAAAAATTAGACCTGTCATTGGACATCTGGAGGCTTGGATACTTTTAAGTAATTTGTATTAGTTGGATTTTATGCAGTATTTCTTACCAGTGATATATCTGCACTACATTTGGATGAGCAGACCTCATAGATTAATATTATCTGAATAGCATCAACAATCTTCTGAGGAGAAGACATTCTTTCTGAACAGTGCACTCACTGCTTGACAGTAAGTAGGCACTGGTATTATTTGAAGTTTTCATAGAGCTCTGTTGCCAAATATGACACCTGATGATGTGGTTTTGCATTGTCCATTGTCTACTTCTCTGTGGCTGCCAGAAAAACTTGTTCTGAGTTATTCGCCGGGTGATCACTGGTCTTTGTACAGCAATTGGCTTAAAATACCAAAAAGTCCACAGATTTTTTCTGAACAATTGGCTCACTTCTGTGAACCCCATCATGTGTTGTGTCATTAAGGATGAGATGATGAAGTGTTTTGTTTTGTTTTATGCAGTGTGGTGTTCTGATGTTATTCAACCTGGCGTCTGTGCTGCTCGTTTTTCCGGCTGTTGTCAGCCTTGATCTGTTGCGAAGGATTGAACAGAGGGTCGATGTGTTCTGCTGCTTCAAGAGGTCAGGATAGTTTCTGATTTACAATTGTGACGTCTTCCTGTTTCTTTGGGTTGTTTACTTTCAGTTCATTCATGCTTTTCTTCTTAGGCATCTGTAGATGTTCCTCTGGCTATGATCAGTTGATCTTAGTGGCATGAATCAAATCAGTCAGCTATATTAATTATTTCGTTGTTTATTTATGAAGGTTTTCCCTGACGAATGAGTCAAGTGTGGCACTGCCAGACATTAGCAGATCTCTGCCGTCCTACAGCAGAAGCCAGTGTTATGAAAATAGGCAAAGCAGGTCAATGCACCATACTGTAACACTGACTGAACTGGATGGCAGTCATCCAGTCACAACGTTAGCAACAGATGATGCCTCAAGAGTGACATCACGGATGATAGGTGCGTAAAGTCTTTCAATTATGTTTTTTCTTAGAGATGATATTGCAACAACAGGAAGTTCTGTGTATAAGTCTTTAGGCGTTACACAGTGGGGCACGGTGGCCAGATTGATAGAGTGCTCAGCCTGTAATGTGGAGGGTACGGGTTCGAACCTCCACTGAAACGGTCACTGTGTAAGGACCTTGAGCAACTGTTCAGCGCCTTCGATTTTCTGTCGTACGGTCTTGTGTGCATCATGCACTTGTGAACTTTGGAAGGAGGGTAATATCAAATACAGTTGTATTGTACATGTTCTTAGCAAATTTATTAGGAATAACATGCAAAGATTATGTTCACTGTTGAATGTTACTGTCAAAATTTTCTGAATTTCTGCAGAAATGCCAGAGTCTGTAGACTTTATTTGAGGATAGAGAATAAATATTAGATGTAATGTACAATATGGGCTCTTTAGCACAAAATCACTGGGGACAAGCCATCCAAAACCATGAAGAAACAGGTCCTCATGTAAGATGGACTAATGCTGAAATTACCTCAGATATTCTCTTAACAAGCCTGTATACATAACATCATGCCTATCTATTATCATATCCTTTCAATGAGCATAGGCAAAATATCTTTCATAAAATTTGTGATCTGATTATAACTTTAGGTTTATTAAAATACCTAAATGTATGTAGCATGAGTAAGCATGATATATCTTAAGAAGCGATGATGAAAAAGATAAGGAAATTAAGAGCATGTTCACTTGATTTAATTTAACTTTTCTATGGAGCTACACTGCTGTTGCTTGTACCATATGTTAATGGTAAGTTAATGGTAAGGTAATATAGCTTTAGGGAACATTACGCCACTTTGTGTTATGTGGGATCATGGGTAAACTGGTAGCACATTAAAGCATCAACACTTTAGATGCAAATGTGTAAATTCTGGATGTCTAATTTAAGGCTTTTTACTAGCAATGAAGTATATTTGGACTATCTTTAGTTTCTGAATAAATAGAAGTATTTTTATGCCTGTCAATTTAATTTGAAGACCTGGTGTCGCTGCCACAGTCAGCAACTTCTTCTAGTCAATGTCTCGCTCCAACTGATATGGATTCGTGCCTTTTGTCCTGTCGTCAGAGGGTTTTCAAGTGGTCACTGTCACACTTTGCCAGGGAAACGTATGGTCCTTTTTTGGAACGAACACCAGTCAAGGTAATTTTTACCACTTCAGATTTTTCTTGGGCATACTAGTTGGTCATCTGATAACAGTAAATTATGACAGCAGAAAGACACAAATATAAACTGCTTTGAGACTGTCTCGTATCATATCTGGGAATGTATGAAGTGCCACAAACAGTATAGAGTATTCAGAGGCGATCTCAGCGTGACAGTCTCGAGGAAATGGGAAAGTCTTCAAGCAGCGAAGAGAAGAGAGCACGGTCCCCACCAAAATCTTACTGCAGATGGAGGGGGTAGGTCATTCCATAAGGAAGGGCCAAGGGTGGCAAAAGCATGGTGTTGAGCCATGGCAATCCTAACCTGGGGAACAAGGACATCAAGCTGACCGGCAGACCAAGGAGGATGGGAAGAAGGAGCAGAGAGAGGTTTACGCATTAAGTCACAAAGATACTTAGGATCTATTCCCTGTTGAGCCCTAGAAACCTGGGGAGAACCTTGTATTGGATGCCAGAAGCAACAGGAAGCCAGTGAAAGACATCGGTATTGTAGGTTATGTGGGAAAAGCGAGAGAGACGGGCAGTGAGCCTGGCAGCTGCATTCAGAACAGACTGTAAGGATGAAAGGCGAGTCTTGGGGAGCCCAGCAAGCAGAGAATTTCAATAATCAATGCTACAGCAAGTGAAAGCATGGACCATGGTTGTAAACACAGAAGGGGAACAGATCTTCTATTGGCTCTCAAGCACCTCAGGTGATAGAAAAAAGAGCGCATTAGGTGCGAAAGGTGTTCAGAAAACAAGAGGGTACTATCAAGGGTGACACCCAGGTCGCGGACAGTGTATGAGAATGTGAAATGAGGGTACAATGACGTCAAAGGTGGGTGTGTAGTAATGAGCCAACCAGAGAACTTTGTGGCATGTGAATGATCATAAGGAATTGGCTGTAAGCAGTTGTGCAGGTACAATGCAATTGACTAACATATGATGCGCTATATACATGTATGAAATTAAGTTTATGCTTCTTTAAGAATCATTGTTATGATTGGAGAACAGCACTCGTGTTGTCACATACTGAAGTATCATTATATGCCACAGTAATCTGAATCTGAATTTGATGTTTAGGTTGTTGTGATCTGTGCATTTCTCGTCTGCATGATTGCTGGGATGATTGGAATCATTCGGATAAAAGATGGCCTCGATCTTACGGATGTTGTTCCTCGCTTTACAGAGGAATACAATTTCCTCGAGGCGCAATCAAAATACTTTGGATTCTACAACTTTTTTGCTGTCACTCAGGTCTGAATTCTTTAGTTAATTAACTGAATCTGATAAATAGTTTGACAGTTAGAATACAATTGATCTGTCTAGACTTTTTAGAATCTTTATACAAATGATAATGCTGGTATAGCATATCCTATAAAAACAGTGGTTTGTATGGTGAGTTTACACATTTGTTTGACTATAATTTTGCTTTTTGCTGTTGATGAACGTGGAACTTTATAGTTGTCAGATCTCCAGTGAACTGGCAGCTTGATCACAAAAGTCAAATGCTTAGATTGAACACTCGCCAACTGAAAACATTGTTGCATCTCAGCCATTTTGCCTTGTATAGCTCAGAATATCTTGTGGGAGGTCCAGTTTTTTCTTCCATTTCCATCTTCACGAGAATCCCATGGCTGAGAATATCACGTCATCAGTGTTGCACATCATTTGTCTCCCATTCTGAAAGATTCATGAGAGCCAAATTGCTGAAAAATGTTTAAACATGGACATATTTGTGATGTGTTGCTTGACACACTCTGTTCTCTTTCATGTTCCGTCTTTCGGTTGCATTTTTGGGCAGCTGAGTGAGTTGTAGATTTCAGCTGGCTGTAGACCTGCTTCTGTGACTGATATCTGGTGGCTTAGCATTAGCACATCTGTAGTTGATATGTAGTCATAGCTTTAGCCTCTCTTGCTTTCATCTCATTTCAGTGGTTTGCAGCATATTGGAAAATCTTCATCAGTCACGTAGAAAGAAAGATTTTGTGTGTAGACATAGCAGCTCAGGCGCCTTGTGGAGTGTAAAAAACAACAAGTCCTGAGCGAGGGAGCATCTTAACTATAGACCGATTGTCTCAGTGGGCCATATGGCATCACATTGTTATGCTCTCCCATTAACAATTGCCTCAGACTTGCTGAGCAAGACATTGGATTTCAGCCAACTGCAGACCTATTGCTCAAGCTTGTAGCAGGGTTATGAACTAACAGAGTGTATACTTAGGAGGCCGTGTTTGAATGCCCGAGCTTTAATAAGCAGATACTATTCAATAATCAAGACATGCTATAGTACTAACATTTATTTAAACTGTCTGAACTTGATCATCTTGGAAAGAGGAATTTTCCAGGGTTGTTTCTCTTTTTGCTCACATCACAAATGTGAACTAAGATTTGCTGGTTTAAATCTATAGAATTGTAATTTGTTCATCTCAACTAAAGTTGACAAATAATAATTCATGTCTGACTAACATGCTTGAACAGTATTGACATTTTTGTTTTTCAGAACAATTTTGATTACTCATCAGCAACTAATCAACTTCTGTTATACTCATATCACCAAGCGTTTCAGCAGGTGGATAAAATTATCAAATCTGAATCTGGAAGTCTGCCAGATTTTTGGCTGCAGATGTTCAGGTCATGGTTGCTAGGTGAGACAATTGACTACTCGTCTTAGGAATAATTAACAGTGCCTCTTGGTTAATTGTCAAGAGCATTTGCCAATCGTTATTACTGGTTTTCATTGACTTAGGTTTTAAAAATTATGTTGCCTTTGTTTCTACAATTTTATTTGCATCATGTAATATTGCACAAGACATCTTTTGATGGCACACCAGTGTGTGTGTCTGATCACAGTCCACCGACTGGAGGTTGATTGGGTGAGACATTGAGACAATGTGACACATATTAGTTGTGTTCCTAGAACTTCTTCTTAAATCAGTAAATGAAAAACTCACTGCCCTGTAAATTACTTCGGTATTTCTGCATTTCATATAATGTAGCTTGACTTATTCATTAATTGATTCGATGATCTGCAGATATCCAGCAGTCGTTTGATCGTGATATTGCTGATGGATGCGTCGTGGCTGACGGATATTTGCCAAATGCTACTTCAAGTGGTCGTCTTGGTTACAAGCTCATAGTACAAACAGGAAGCATTGATGAACCGATCGACAAAAAGCGGGTAGGAATTTTGTAACTGAAAAATAACATTCTAATGTGACTGTTTTCAGCTTTTCCTTGCAATTTCTCTGTCATGGGAACAAAATTCTGTAGTTCCTATGGTTTCATTTCAAGCAACTTGTAAATTAGAACATGCATAAAACAGTTAGACATCTTTTATAAAGATAAGACTGTTTTAATTCAGTGTGTGTGTGTGTGTGTGTGTTACATTTAGGTTTACCATGGGCGATTAGTGGACCAGAAAGGCATCATTTACCCACCTGCTTTCTACACATACCTCACTGCTTGGACGTCTAATGATGCCCTAGCTTACAGCTCATCACAAGCCAGTCTACGGCCAAAGCCTCGTGAATGGATTCATGATGACAATGATGCAAGTGTCCAAAGTAAGACCAGTTTTTGCTTTATTTGATATTTCAATTTAAAATATAATTATTTACATATTTTCATAATTCGATTTTTGCAAGATTTAAACCAATTAGTGGAATATGTGAAACAATGCTATACGCTTAAAAAGAACAACCAGTTGACAAAGTAATTAGTTAAACTACAGCCTGTCCCTGCTGAAGTGCTGGTTAGCAAAAATAAAAGCTGATTATTTAAGACAAACATTTTGCTTCATTACTGAGAATAATTTGTTATGTCACTGTGATGTCACATCCACCTCAGTAAAACTGAAGATAGTATAGGATTATAATGAATATATATATATATATTTTTTCGTTTATTGAAGAAAACTGGATGGCACACCGCACCCAGGAACATTAACATGGGAATTATAGCGAATAGGATTAAATTTAATCAAATGATGCAGAATAAAGCCCAGGCGCAACATTGTTTGAGAACTATTCATGCAGGTCACAGGTGCAGAATTGCAACACTATAGTGGTGCGTAAAAGCAGTTAACATTAAAGAATCAGTGATTTCCTGTGTAAATAAGTGCATAGTTAATTAGGTCTGATTTGTACACAAGTGGGATGCTTATGGATATGTTGGGTCTGACAGTTGGCGATCTGTCATTTACAACCGGAGTGGCACTTAACAAAGACAAAATTTGGCGTATGATTTTCGGTTATTCAGAGTTGGGTGAAGTGTTGGTAAGGATTTCATGCATTTATGGGTAGCAACTAGCAGGACCAACAGTGCCAAATGGTAGTGTTCATATTAACAATTTCTAGAACTTCTCAAACAACAACAAAAGCATTATCAGCAGCAATGTCGGATTACTTTTTTGTCATGCTGTGATAAAGGCTGGTTGAAAATTTTACTGAAAGGATCAACCCACTAACTGATGTTATAGATTTGTCAGCAGTTTATATATTTTCATGGTTTTAAGAGAATCATTGGCTCGGATCGTCACTGAATCTAATCGCCATGCTAGTACATTTGTAGCCAACAGTATTCAAAGACTTGAGCTAGTGATGCTTGGATGTAAACAAAGTGGCATCATTTAGATTTCTGTCTTTGATTCCACTTTAATTTAGTTACTGGAGATGCCTGGCTTTAGATCTGTCATGCCACACAAAAAGTTGAAGATAATTTTAAAGTCTTTTACCTAAATTGCAATACCATTTTTATTTGTCCTCTGTCCTTCTGGAACAATCGCTCGAACCTAATTTTTGTGACATTTGATCTGAATTAAAAGAAGCAATGGTGCATTCAAAAACGATAGTTTACTTACCAAACCAGCAATGACAATAGCAGTCATTTGACTTTATTGTTTCAACTTTGACCTGATAATAACTGCAGAAATGCGATATTAGAAACATATTCATATTGTATTCTTAGTAACATTTATTATTTATATTTTATTAACATATTTATTTATTTAAAATATCTGCTGAAGGTAGAAAGACAGCGAGGAGACATGTCTGCCATACATAAAACTACAAGTACATACAACTAATTAAATGACACAGGCTTATTAAAAATTAATTTCTAGACAAGTTTCATGTTTACTACTTACCAGTAACTCTGTCTTCAGTGTTTGCAGATATATAACCTTTTAACCCTCAACAGTGAAATTTACCACTTCCCTCAAAAATATCTTGCCAGGGCCAGTAAAAGGCTAATAAACCTGGCGTGCAAAGGTTTAATAATTATTTTTTTAATAAAATATCTTCTCTTTAAATTTCTTGATTGATGCCCTGTCCTTTGCAGTATTTGACATCGTGTGACTAAAGTAATGAAAATGAAATGAGTATGTACAAGAAACACAGAAATAATGGGGATTTCTATTGTTTGGTTCATTGTAATTGTGTTGCTTTTCAGTTCCAAGGTCACCACCTCTGACGTTTGCACAGCTGGCTTTCTACATGCACAACTTGGGAGACACTGACTCAATCACAGCCTCAATAAAGGTAATCCGTTAGTCTGGTATGATCTGGATAAAGTTAGCCAAGACATTTATTATATGTCATCATTAGTAAAGTCTATAGAGACATTGCCCTAGTGTTGTGAGATACCAGGTTAGCTGATGCCATCATGACAGCAGTTGTACTGTATTCCTTCCAAGTGGCTTAAACCTTGAGCTTTTAAGCTACTGCTTGCATGTGAATATATGTGTATACTTGTGTATATATAATCATATGTATATATATATATATATTTATGATGTTAAATATCATTTACAACTAGACTATTACATCAGTTAACAAAATAATGCACAGTAAGAGTCCCCAGTGATGGGCCCGCACACAAACATGTGGAGCCAACCAAGAGGTCAATGGCATAGATAATAGCATACTGCCTGCTCATTTTCATCATCATCATCATTTTCATCAGGACTGTCATATTTCATTATTTCTTTGTTTTCGTAGACCTGACATTAAAGCACTTTTCCAGAACCCACTCATTTTACATACAGGAAAATCACTGGTTTGGAATCACACCATTTCTTTATATATGCAAATAAGCTCGTCACCACTGTTGAGAATTCTGAATAATAGTTTTATGGTTTTCTGTTTAAACAGGAGATACGAAACATCTGTGACTTGTTTTCTGCCAAAGGACTGCCAAACTTTCCAAGTGGCATCATCTTCTCATTTTGGGAACAGTACATCAACCTGCGCTTCTTCCTCATGCTGGCTGTCATTGCTGTCCTTGTTGCTGAGTTTGTTGTCATAACAGTTGTTCTTCTGAATCCTTGGGCAGCCATTATTGTGGTCAGTCTTAATTTAGATTGTTTTCAGTCCTTCAAATTTCATGTTTTTATTTCCTTATTTATGCATTAATAGTTTTTAATGTATGTAGTGGATAGAGGTGTAATTCATATTTTCATTTTCTTAAAGACTGAATGTTTTGTTTCCTTTGTTGGTCAGTTGTATAAAATTCACTTTAATCAGTTTAAAACTTGTTATTCTGACGTACAATTATAAAAATGCATGAAACATTATGAAAGTTATTTCAACTACTGTGTTGAATGTTGGTTATAAGAATTTAAAAGTATATAATGAGGGTCATGTGTATGCTTCAGGTTGTAGTCATGGCAACGGTTGTTGTGGAGCTTTTTGGCTTCATGGGGCTTGTGTCCATAAAGCTGAGTGCCATTCCAGCTGTGATTCTGATTTTAACCATTGGCATCAGCCTCCAGTTCACCATTCACATAACAATCGTAAGTTCCAATTGCTTCTGTCACTTCCTTTTGTGATTCACAAAGTTGTGGACACTGAGCTAAGAAATGCTTTGCTGTTATACGTTGTAAGTGCTTGAAATGGTGTTTAATGTTTTGTTTACTTCACAGCATGTCAAATCCTAATATTCTGATTATGCAGGCTGTCATGTGTAAACAACTTGCCCAAAAGCAGGAAAAAAATTTGATCATTGTGTCACAAACAGTTTTGTGAACTCTGATAAGAGGTATGGTTATATGAAAACTGCTAGGACAGTTAATGACACTGACCTGCATTGTTGTATATTGGAGAAGTTTTATTGTTTTGTTTTCCTAATTTAGGGGTTCTTGACATCAATTGGAAGTCGGAATAGACGAATGGTGATGGCACTGGAGTATTTCTTTTCCCCAATTTTCCATGGTGCTGTTTCCACACTGCTTGGCATCATAATGCTGTCAGGCTCTGAATTTGAATTCATTTTCAAGTAAGAGTGTAATTTCTGTTTGTTGTCAAACTTTGGAGTGTACTATGGTTTCTGAGGACAGAACTGTTGATTGCATTAAGTTACTTTATGTTTCTTTATCACGAGAGATGTCTCTGTGTCTGTATCTCTGTGTCTGTATCTCTGTGTCTGTATCTCTGTGTCTGTATCTCTGTATCTGTATCTCTGTGTCTGTATCTCTGTGTCTGTATCTCTGTGTCACTGTCATTAGAACGTCATTTATAAATGTTAAACTTTTCAGCTGTATGCCTTCATTTCAGTCTCTATGTGAAATTCTGTTTCCATAACTACCTATTTCTGCTGCCTTTCTGCACCCTTATGCATTTCTGTACCCTTATGCCTTTCTGTACCCTTGTGCCTGTCTGTACCCTTATGCCTTTTTTTCCCTTATACCTGTCTTTACCCTTATGCCTTTCTGTTATACAACCTCTGGGATTAATTCATCGTTCTGGCATTTCTTTGCGTGAAGTGGCGTGAGATTTATGTCGGTAATTGTTTGCCTTTGGGTTTAGTTTACTTTTGCTAGCCAGAGACAATAAATATCTGTTGGCTGTTTTAGTCTCCCACAGCATTTGCTAATAACAGCCACTGAAACCAAAACATTGTTTAGGTTGAGCATCTGTACTTGGTTTTGTGGCATGACTCTCTGTCTGTTGTCCCCATTGTTGTCTTTCTTCACTGATTTCTGTGCAAAAGTGATCACCACCCAAAAGCCAATATCACTTGCGTGAGGTCCTAGGTGGAATTCTTTGGCAAGGTTGGAAGGGCTTCCTGTGGGTCTGGTCTTGGTCTTAGGACAGACCAGAACTAGTCTTCGTCTGCACCAAATTAGGCGTTTATAGCATCCCACAGGGAGGCTAATATAAACACAGATGTCTTGGATGTACACTACAGCCTCAGCAGCCTTCCCGTTATTTATATTCTTAGCATTTTGTGATGTGTTTACTTAAATTTCCTTCACAGCTTGTAATGTGCTGTCTGTCTGTCTGTCTGTGGTCGTAGACTGTTGTTGATAAGGCTGGATCAAAATTTCAAAGTTCAGAATATATAGCTAATTTTATTTTAAAATCTTAAAATGCTTCCAATTTTTAAAATAGCTTATTGGTTTACCAATTTATTGATCACTTGAATAGTGCAGTGGTTTTTATGTTTGCCAAGTGATGTTGTTACTGTCTTTCAACAAGTAATGCGTCTAAGATGTACATGTATCATAAGAAAGTGACTTATGTGTGCCTTTTCTATGGTATTCCTCCATGACTGTTTTTTGGTGTTTCTTTGGCGATTACGTATTTAACAATATTTGCATTTTCATTGTTTCTGTGTTGTCTTTTTTCACTTATCTCTTATTTTATGTTGTTTTGAAGATATATCTGTGTTTGTATTTGTTAATAAATATTTTTCTTCTTGTTTTTATTATGTTGTTTTGAAGATATATCTGTGTTTGTATTTGTTAATAAATATTTTTCTTCTTGTTTTTATTCTAGATATTTCTTTGTGGTGCTATCTGTGTTGGTCATTCTTGGACTGATCAACGGTGTTGTTTTTATTCCGGTTCTGCTCTCAGTCATCGGTCCAAATGCAGAGGTGAGTCTTAGATTGTCATACTTTCTTTGTCACTGTGTTTCAGAATTGTTCTTTGTTGCAAAATTATTCAACATTTTAAGTAGGGTTCATTCCAGCTCAACTCAACCAATTCTGAAGAACATCTCCATTGTACCACCTCCGAACTGGCTAAAATGTTAACCACATTTTGGAAGATGCACTAAACAGATAAACCCAATATTTTCTCTAAAAATGTTTAAATGATGGTGTAACAGGTGTTTTACTTTTTGGGGATTCAACCCCTTAGCTCTCTCCTAGCCCCCTCAGCTAAGTAACTGAAAAGATGTTGGGGTCAGGTCTTGACCCCCAGCTGTTTAACAGCATCAGTGGTCTGCCTCTTACAGTGTAGAAAATTATGTTATTTCTTCGTTTAAGGCTGGCAGGAATGGTGCTTTGGACAAAGCCACTGGACTACCAGTCAAAAGAAGTTACAAAATATAATTCAAAATTATTTTTGTAAACCAAAGTGTAAAATCCGTAAATTATGTTTTCAGTTTTTTTGCATACACCTATTTAGATGACTGTGTGATCATTTTAATTCTTGTTTGTTGTGTGAAACACTTAAAAGAGGGAACTAAAATATGTTATGAATTGTCAGTTGTTTCGTGTGCAACATATTTAGCAACATTAGATTTTGACCTGCATTTCTGTACTTGGTAATCTGTGAAATTGTCAACCCCCGGCTCCTTCTCGACAACTAAAACACTGACTCGAACAATGCCTCAGAAGGCATTTCACAAAACTTTGAGATGTGCACATTTTATAATTTCAGATTTCAAAATTACTATTGTTATTATCTTCAGAACTCTTGGAATATATTAGATAAAAATTTTATCATTTGTACAGGCCCTTATGTATATTACAAAATAAAATTACTATTACTGTTGTGTGTCCTATTATTTCATCTATATTAATTGTGAAGATGCCTTCAAACTCATGTTACTTCTTAATTTGGTAATTTTCTCTTGCAGTCGGTATATATTTCCGATTAAGTTATCATCTGTATTAGAGGGGATAATAAGCTGATCAAGTTTCTTCTCTTCACCAGATTATTTATATTAAAATATTAAGATAGTGCTTTCTATTTAGAATAATATTACTTCAATGTCATAGTTTAAGGAATAGAATTTTGTCAGTTTGCTTGTTGCAAATGTTCAAATAAAAGCTTACAGATTTGAATTTGGAAAACATTTCTGTGTGATGCTGCAAGCATAGATGACATTGATTTGACATTGTAAGCAGTGTACCAGGTTCTAGTAAAATTTGGTACTAGTTTGATAGCCCAGCTGATAACACTAGTTGTTAATAAATTCACTTTAATTTTGCTATGTAAATGCTTTGAAGTAGTAGGTAATGTATTTATGCAAAGGGCACATTTCACATGAATCTAATATCGTCAGTTGTGTGCTACAAGGTTCTGTAGCCAGCTGTAGACTGTTCTTAATACATGTAAATGATACTTTTAACACTCCTTCATTACTTGATTTCTTGATGTTGCTGTTACCAATACCAATGTATTCATGCCAGATAAATCAGTTTGTGTGCTAATTAATAAATCAATGTAGAATTCAGATTGGTACCAGATTGGTTTAGAGCTAAGACACTGTTGTTAAGTCTTACAAAGACAAATTTTTGTTGCTCCGCTTTCATAGGAAAACTTGTCCATTTGTAATTTGAATATAAGAATTTCAGTGTGGAAGCATATATGTGCTACTGGTTTACCCGTGATTCCGCATAGCATTCGAAGCATCATCATGTCCTCTTGGCTATTAACTTAGGACGATGTGTTATTTGACACGCAGTACAAATAACGGCAGTGTAGTGCCAAATATCTGTATGTGGGAAGTAGGTTTAATTAAATCACTCTGTATGGCATATTTCCTTTTCATCGCTGTATTCTTAAGACATTTGTGCTTATGCTATATATATATATATACATATATATATATATATATATATAGCGTAAGCACAAATGTCTTAAGAATACAGCGATGAAAAGGAAATATGTATATATATACATATATATATATATAATTATATATATATATAAATTTTTGGAAAGATCCCTGGATCCTGACCGTTTTCATATAGTTGCTTACCGTGGCCTAACTTTAGGATGCTTTGCCAATGCAGGGACTTCTAGTGCTGTCTGTTTTTTTGTTTGCAGGTCATTCCAGCAAATAATGCTGAGCAGCTGCAACCACCATCTCCGAAGCCGCCTGCCAAACCCCGAGGGGAGACGCGTTCACGGTCCCTCAACTCCAGCCGGAGGGTCCTTCAACGAATGCCACCAGTGGACCAAGCACTGTCCACCATCACTGAAGAGAGTTCACAGTACAGTTCTTCCACTGTTTCTGTAGCAGTTCTTCCAGAAGTGGTGGTTGAGACATCTGTGCCTGGCAACAGCACTCCTCCCATCACTACCACCGCTGCCTCTGGGGTTGGCAGTGGTAGAGATGGCAGAGATGTCTATACTCATCCAGGCCACTGCTGCTCATGCAGCAGGACAACAAAGGTAAGGACTGAAATGCTTCACTCTTTGGTTAAATGCTCTTACTCAGTTTAGGTATGTTGAATTTGCGTCAGTCGTGTCTTCATTTTTTACCTGCAGTCATTAACTTCTTACGTTTACTTCCTTTTGGTGTTTCCTACCGACAACTTTTCCCTGTGATAATCTGTTGCCTGGTCATGGAAACATCAAGGATACCTAGGTGGTGAATTGCTCTTGTTGCAGTGTGCCTGGATTAAAACTGTTTAATACCTTGTCATTTATTGGACAGGCTATTTTTGTATGTTGCAGTCTGAACTTTATTTTTATTTATTCCGGATATTTCTATAGCGCCTCTTGAAGTCAACTACTACTCAGAGGCGCTCCCGACTACAGCATTTGATACTGTGCTGGAATTTTCACGCCGAAGCTTTATTTAAGTTGAACCTAAATATTTATATTCGGTAATCATGCACCATTACTGGGTTTAAAATAAGTTATTCTGTAGTATTCCATAGAGGCTCATGCAGATTTTAAAGTGTTGCACCATCAAAACTCTAAAGATTTTAACATCAGCATTCAGCAGTAAGTAAATCTTTAGGTTACATGATGTTCCTAAATGATGCATATAAAGGAGTGGGCCAGACACGTTTAGATCATGAATGCGGTTTATTTTGTTGCATGTAAGAAGACTGAATTTTGTTTTTTGACGTTGTTTGCTCATGACATGCAACTCTTGCTTTCTAGTCGAGCAGTCGGCCTTCTGCAGAATCCTCTCATCCTTCCAGCCAGCAGGTGACCAAAATAGTAGCCACAGCACGGGTCAAAGTTGAAGTTCACACACCTGGAACAGGTAAATTAGAAATTGAGCTGTTCCTTCGACCTTTGCTGTTTTTCATCAGAAAAACTCGCTGTTGAAATATGAATGAAGCATTTAATATGGACTGTAAAACTGTAGGTACCATGTCCACACACCATACCTCTTTTTCTTGTACTCAGTTTGTGTATTTGTTGCTGACTATATATTCCTTTGAAGTAGGTTCAGCCTTTGACTTGAAATACTTTCATTTAGCTTGTAACTGAGATACATATTAAACATGTCCATGGACATTGGGACAAACATACCGTACCCTCTTCATAATATGCCTACATCTGTATAGCAAGAGTTCTAATGCAGCATGTATGGGAACATGGATTAAAATTTAATTCAGCTTCAGAATTGAACTTTAATATAGTACAACCTCAGTATAACACACGTTCCAAGTGACTTAGGCTCCCAATGAATATGCATAAAGAGGTCTTCACTGTATTTGTGTTTCATGTGCAAACTGGTGACCAAGGCATATTCTGCAGAGTTTACCTTTAAGTAGAGGCCGCTCCACCATTCAAATGCATGTACAATTGTGGTACTTTTATTTTGAAACTGCATAAACCTGTGGACTGTTGTGATTTAGGTGTAACGAATTACATGCCCGAGTACAAGAGCAAGAAGAGGAAACGCCGTGATTTGCCTAATACGACTGTGATCACAGGATTTGACTCAAGTAGTAGCGAGTCCTAGTGAAGAAGGAGACAACAGTATCTAGCAGGTCATTTGGTAAGCCACCAGATGCTTTCCCATACTGTCTAAAGATTGGCAAAGATTTTGTAAGGTATTCACAATTGCACTGTGATGTTTTCGTACCATTGCACGGGAAGATGTGGACATGGCTTAAAAGGCTTCACTCTTGTGTTTGCTTAGCTGCTGAAGTTTCCAACAGCTGGAGAATGTTTAACACCTGGTCTAGCCAATCAGAACACGTAAAAGTAGATGAACCATTGTGGTTTAATTCACTGTTTAAGAGATATGGCATTATAGAAAGGCACTGCCTTGTAAAAGCAATGTTCCATCTATATTATCATTATATAATGATTTCTTTAGCACTGATGTCTAATGCATGAGGGCACACCAAACTCAAGCCATAATCTTGTGAATATCCATGATATGTCTTTTGAGACAGTCAGCCTATGGTAGTTGAGATATTTAAAACAGATAAGTTAAAGCTTATCTGATAAGCTTTCAGTTGAGAATGAAATGACGGAAATGAAAGAGCAGAACAAGTAGATACAGGGAGAGAATTCCAAAATTTAGGTCTAGGAACCAAAAAGCTCATTCATCAAGGGCATTTCAAGTTTTAGATATGACCAGATAAAACACAATTAGATGACTTTGTTGATGCCTTTTGCCAGCACTATAGAAGTTGCTAATTAATTGTTGAGTAGTGATTAGATGGAGGAATCAGGACTGATTTTAAATACTGTGGTTTGTTAGAGCTCCATTCTTTATAAACCACAAGCTTCAGTTTGAAAGAAATTTTTTGATGAACAGGAAAGCCAACGAGTTATTTAATTGTAGGGGTTATATGCTCTCATTTTTATGTATTAGTTGCAACTCTAGCCAGAGTTCTGAACCCTCTGGAGCTTCTGCAGATTAGACTTAGTGATACCAGTAATAAGCGAGTTACAGTAATCCAGGATACTGGAGACCAGTGCCTTTGCGAGAGATATACTAGCAAAAATGATGCCTAATTCTGCAATACTGGCTTGTCAGAATTGAGAAGCAGTGTATCATCATTTTGAAGCCGTCTCATTAAGAGGAAGTATGTGTAAGTAATGCTCAGAAACGTTATGTAGAGCAGTAGACTCATTCTGAAGAGAATACGTTTAGTGGGCCGAGTTTCGGGTTTTGGAGTCCGACTGGTATAGGATTTGTTTCAATATCACCAGCAAAGCAAAGCAGCCGTATGCCGTTGCCGTAATAGACGGACCATTGTCTTAACAGGTGTACCTTTGCCTTAACGGATAGGACAGTGCCTTATTTGGATAGACCGTTGCTTAATTGTATTGAACCATTTAAACCACAGACCTGCTTATTTTGAAAGCATATGTGTAGCAGATCTAACAAGACTAATTTCCTCGCCAGCAAGTGGCTTTTCTGCACAACTTGTCTTTGTTTTTATTTACAGATGGATATATGAATATATACCTCAGTTCTGGAGTAACTTAAAGTGCAAGCTTGACTGGTGCTACAAACTGTGTACAAAGCTGTTGTACAGATCAAATGTATAGTATTCTATTTATAAGAAGCAAATGTAAAGTAATTATGCTGAAGATTGTTAATACGATTGACTGTACAGAAAACTGCCGAACCAATTTCTGCCTTCTAACCAGGATTCGTTGTCCTGTAAAAAGTGCTGCAAAACTTGTGCTCTTCTGTTACAAATTACGTAACAAGTTTGGTGTAACACATTTGTAACATGCACCGTTATGTGGTTACAGTAAACCACTTTATGAGCAAAACTTGTTTGATAAGTCAAGTGAAGTTATTCTATAATGTGAAATCATCGTAAGTCTGTGAACGATTTCCTTATTTGGTGTTTACTTTTTTGTTTTGCCTTTCCACTAAATAAAGGAACAAATTGTTCTTATCAGTAGTTAACATTATTTGTACCATGGGGTTAATTAGATGGGGTTAATTAGGTGGTGCTTTTGGTCGCTGGTTCGACCTTGTACTCGTGGTGTGGCAAAGTTTAGAGTTCATACAACTGAATTTTATTCAGCATTAACTGATCATGGATCTCTTATGTCCACTCAATGCTAATATACTGCAGTTGGTAGGGAGGAGCGCTGGAAGAGACATATGCAATAGGGAAAGTTCCTTGTTAATGTCTAAGAACATGCAGCAGGCAGTGGCTTATTATCAAGGTACTTCACAAAAAGTATAAACAGTATTTAAAGAGAACATTTTACTATTCAAAGACAAGATCTTTGATAATGATGATGATTAATGATGATCCATTTGGTTCATGTTATGAAAATGCAAAAATTTTATTTAGACAAAAAATTATGATCAGATCTAGAACATGACAGCTAATTACATGAGAAGTACCTTTGACAAATATGCCAAAAATTTCAAGACTAGGATATAGTTATTCAAATGTTCCTATTGTAAAGTTTAGATTCAGTATATACTGCAACATGTGAAACGCAAGTGTTTTCCGTCTGTTGTCTGATCCACTTGTTTATACTATTGTACTACTGTAAATTCATTTCAAGTTCATTTATAGAATTTCTGTTACATGTACTACTATAGCGAGATATGGTGTGCTGAGAATTTTTTAATGGATGCCATGTATGGCTGCTGTTATGTTGAGTGTCATAGACTGATGCATCAAGAACATCGAGATCAGTTGGGCTGGGTATGTGGTCCATTTGCCATGTGGTCTACAGTAACTGCTTGCATGGGTCTAGTTCTTGAAAGCCGTTTTTATTTCTCTGGCTTTGTCCTCTGGGGTTGGCAGTGCAATGAGTTTTTCTGAATGGTTCATTACTGTTATAAACTACACTGGAATGTAACTCCTTTAGCCTAAGATGAACATTATTCTGTTGCTGGTTTATACCTCATTGTGAGAAACTGCGAGTTTAGCACAGACCTTGTTGCAGCATCAGGTGAAATGTTTATTTTTATACTGTAAAGATTTCACAGCTGAATGTAGAAAAATTCCTAATGTGAAAGTCTGTAATATATAAATATTTGTGTTATGGTCCACATTAGTGTTGTTGAAGTGACTTCTAAACTTGAATTCAAATAAAGATGTCTGTTAACTATAACTCCTTTGCAGGTTCAGTTGAATAATGAGTTTTATTATGAAGTAAAAATTCAGTTAGGCAAACATGTATCTCACTGTAGCCCATCGTTCATTAACTACTCATTTTGAGTTCGCTAACAGATGCTTATACCTGTCCCACACTGCACCCTGACTCTGGAACAATCTCTTGCCTGAACCCGCAAAGTCTACGGAGTCTACTCTCTCTGATCTCTTCATGCAGATGGCTGTTCATCTGCCCATCTTGTAGCTCACCGACCATCATATGTCTCAAGCACCTCTCTCACTCTTCAGGCTTTCCATTCACAACTAAAGTCCCACCCTTATCCACCCACTTCACCACCTTCCAACATCTGTCATCTTAAAGAACCCACCATATATATATATATATATATATATATATATATATATATATATATATATATATATATATATATATCTCTTTCCTCTGGCTCTATCTCGATTGGCGTTTATTCTCTGCAGAACCCCTATTTGAGAAGCAAGGCCTCAGCAACTTACTCAGTACTTGTATTCCTTTCAGTAAAATAACCTTGGGATATTTGTGCTCAAGCCAACTGCAGTTAAGAAATATCTGTACCTGGTACCCATGCTGGGTTCCAACTCGTCACGACCCATGCTCGACTTTAAGACTGCATCCACTCTCGCTACCTCCATTGCCCACTTAAGCTTGATTACAGTAATTCCATTTTCCTCAACTTCGAATCCATCCAAATTAAGTGTTTACAACTCATCTATAATTCTCTCGCCCGAGCCGTCACCAGGACACCCAAGCATCACCATATCAATCCCGTGCTTAAATCACTCCACTGGCTGAAAATCCCTGAATGCATCCCTTTAAAAGTCCTATCGCTAACCTACAGATCACGGCAATACTCCAGGGAGAGCCAAAGTACCTGCACGAAGTACCTGTCTTCACCATCCAGCCACCCTGGTCTACCAGTTCATCCTCAAATCTCACTCTCTGCAGCCCCCAGTCACTACTCGCCTAAGTTATCCAACTGATCCATATCCCACACTACCCTTCAACTCTGGAACAATCTTCCCTGAATTTTGAATATTCTCAGTTTCTCCACCAATGCCACCACTAACTCGTCATCTGCCTCAGGCTCCTATACTCATCATCCCCAGGCTTTCCACTTTAAAACTGAAGTCTCCCCTTTTAATTCGAGTATTTCATTATTCATGTATTCGATTATTTATATAGCACCCCTTCAAGGGAGCTACTCGGAGGTGCTCCCGACTCCAGCACAGCCAAATAAAACAGTTTTCAGTCTAGTGTAGAACGTATCAGAGGGAGTTCTGGGGAGCAGGCACAAAACCTGCCATAACAGCTGCTCTGCCTCTCTGGTCTCTCTTGCAACCGGACTCGGACCTCCAATGGACAACCTTATAACCACCTTATTCTGGACAACCCCTCGGATACGACACAGAGCTCAAGGATAAGCTGGTGCTTTGCGCTTAGCTTTACAATGGCACTTTAGAAAATTGGAGTTTATGATTACGACCATCATGCCAGCAGAATGCCAAAGACTCGTACATCTCAGCGTAATGCAGCAACTTACGAGTCAGCCCATGGTCCAGCTTTGCATAGTTAGGCCCTATAACCTGCATGCCTATTATAGGACCAAATTGGTGAATGCTCCCGATACTGGAAGTCAATACATCTTAGATTAAATCAGTTATATATATAGAGGCCTACACAAGACTATCATGCTAACACTTCATTGATTAAGATGAACTATGCTTAGTTGCACACTACAGACAATCGGTCGGTTAAGTATTTAATCAGTAAACTCCAAAGCACGTAAATAATTGTACCTTAATAATTGGTTTAAGGAAGGTCTCCAGGAATCTAACCACTTTATTCAAGGCAAAGAGAAGCAAATGGGTCTCTTGCGCCACTCGAAAGATTGTCATCCCCTCAAGATGGAGAAAAATGTAACCTGACACTGCCCTTTTCCCTCAGGACAAACAGCTACCTTGCTACATGTACCTAACACCAGAGAGTTTCTACCTAACTACTGCCATGCATACGTTACATTACCCTTGTTATTGTTCCGTGGAGTCTACTTTCCCATCTCTTCAAGCAGATGGCTGTCACAACCATAACAAGCCTTCTTCCCTCACTCCAGCAGAACCACGAAAGTAACACGAAAGACGGAACATTTAAGTTTCTCTTATAATCATGGGCACATGGCACATCACTGAACATGTCATTAATAAACAAAAGTAGTCTGTTTTTCGTCTTGTACTGCTAAAGTTTTCCGACTAAATAAGTAGGCCTAATAGAACCAATGCAACAAGTATGTTCTGCTTATGTTTGTCAGTAGGCATGCAAAGCGGAAATATGTCCAGGAGGAAACTCACAGGGCAAATATCCTAGGAATCCAAGAATTGCAAATCCTGGCACTGCCGCTGAACATAAACAGCAATGTTAGTGAAGCCCAGAACAAATCCAGCAGGCCATAGGGAACTTAACTAAGACCACCGAGTCCCTTCAATGGGGTGGGTAATCCGAAAGAGCACCTGAAGGTTTGCGGTAATGGATACATAATAGCCACAGCTGAGAAAATTAACAGCAATCACTTTTTTGGATGAATTTCTTGCATAAGGCACAATTCAGAAAATTTTCAAATACATGAAGTCTATTAGTTTCTTTGGTTGTTTAAATCCAAGACACAGTGAAGTTGGTGGGAATGACAATCTGTAGGTAGTTAATTGTCAACTGCTGTAAACAGAAACAGATGAATGACATTAAAACAAAGACATCATATCAGACCAAGTAGGCCTATTAAAAAACAGTGCAGGATATGCCTGCAGAAAACAGAAAAGAATAGATGTCATTCAGTGGAACTGAATGCCGCCATATTGTTGCAGTTAGTATATACATTGTATTGACAACATTGATTATAATAAAGATGAAAACAAGTAGAACTTTGGAGACGTGCATTGGTCTACCACTTCCAAACTATTTCCAACAGAAATCTTAACAGAAATCTTAACATAAATCCTACAACAACTCAGGTCAGATGGGAGACATCCTGACGGCATTACTCTACGTGGAAGAACGGAAATTGTCTGGCCTGGGATCAGAGGCATCGATCACACTTTCTCAAAATAATCAAAATAATGCTGGGACCAGACCCAGGGGCCCAAGCCCCAGCAATAGTTGAGAAAGGGGTCCAGCTATTGACTAACCCTGGCAGTATTTAAGCTGCAAAATTGGTAAAGGCAGACAATGGAACAGGAGAGCTGCACCCTTGCCAGCATACACATGGGCAACAGGTGGGAACATATGGGTTCCATATGGGTCCTGTAAGGAAATATGGGTCCTATTTGGGCGCCATGTGGGCATGCTGGCAGGGGAAAGCAGCAGCTAGGCATCTATGTGGACCAACAAAAACTTTTAAATGTTTCACTTCCTTATCTCTTACATGAATTTTTATCATTCTATGCTATTAAAATCACAAAAGTAACGATGGCAAGCGATGTGTTTTTGCTGAAGCATTCACTTGAAACAGAAATTTCGTTTAACACATCTTGAAAACGTCAAAAACTTTTAACGAAAAACTATGGATAACTGTAAATGTTTTCAGCTTCCGGGTGGCTTAGACCAGAGGCTTTACCCAAACACCACTGGGGCTTTGCACCAAACCCCGATTATGTAGCCCATGTACTGGATACCAAATTTTTACAGCAGACTGACGTATCTGCCTGGGATGCTATTGTCAATGACACCTTGGCAGAATCTTATCATAACTGAGTTTCAAATGTAACAGGTGCTGCAGCTGAAACAACAGCTGATAGAAAAAGCCAAGAACACAGCTATTCTATCAGCAAACTGCTTCATGCCCTTAGACACCCTCGACCCAGTTGTGTCAGATTGGCATATAGACAACAAAGAAGTGAACTATTCCATGTATATTGTCAGACTCTTCAGCTAGTTATCGGACTTACCAGCTGCAGTTATCAGACCAGACTCCCGTTAGTACACTACTACTTTGCTTATATATACTGTACACTGAGGTGCGGCTTGTCTCTAGTGTACCTCAAATGCTTTCCAATATCCTTACACCAGTAAATCTAAAAGGTTTTGTCAGCAGTCTTGGACATTGCCTTGTCCAACTAAAAGGAGGTAACAGGGAAAGTAACTTTCTGTTAGTGCTAATCTATGGCATACAGCAATCAATGCGTATGCTACCATCAGATTAGTTATCATAGAAAAATGCTGTCCCAATTTGTGTGATCCTTGATCCCTGAGGGATTGAGCCGATCACCACAACGATAATAAACATAACAATCACCATCATGATTATAGGCCTACCTAATAACTTAAATAAATGGCATTAGGCCTACGTGATGGCACATCAAAACGACGTTGAAATCTGGTAAGATCAGTGTGAACGTTAGTAGTGTGCCACAACGGATGAAGATTCTAGGCAGGTCTATTATTAGATTTACCCATGCATTACGTCATTGGCTGACAGTAGTAATTTGTATATATACAGATAATGGGCATAGCTAACTGGCACAGTGACGACTATTGTGCAATACATATAACTGGAAATGTGCTGATGACATGGGAATTGAACGCAGAATCACGTGCTACCAGAGGGACAAGAGATTTATATGTAGACATCAGTAACGCAATAAGAAATAGAATTGGCTGAGATAGGTGAACAAGAAATGGATGAAGCCCAGCAACGAAAAGACGCTGGCAATCAGTCCCTTTTTTCTTAATCCAAGCTGTAGGTAAGCTCTCAGTATGAATTTTATATACTTGGCCTCTTCAAATGATGGATGGTGGCCATCCCTCTCTATCAGGGGCCCGGGAACCTATGGCGCCAAAGGCGCCGCTGCTCACCCAAGTTTTGGCTCTGTGGCGCCGAGGCAGGCGCATGCTCACCCAACTTTTTTGGCATTGATACAATAAAATATATAATTTGCGCCCTAAATTTTCACAGTGTCGGGTACGGATCGGGTAAGCATCTCACGGGTCGGGTTGGGTATGGGTAGGAGCATCACTGGTACGGGTATAGCCGGTTTTACCCGTACCAAACTCCAGTTTTGGGGTTACATTGTCACCGTTACATATAGGGCCTAATAGAGAATCTTGCAGAGGCAAAGGCTTACTATCGGCTAACTGGCAGATCCTAAATCTAAGTACCATATGTCTTCGTTGAACGTCTGTCTGTGGACCTTCGTGAACTTGGCATTTATTAATAGATGCTCAAATTACAGTTACAAAGTGGCTTATCTCCACTACCACAGTCGGGATGCTTTTACACATGTCTGATCTGGTTTACCGTCCGGCAACAGGAGGGTCAAAAGGTCGCTGAGCTGGAGCCCGTGATTCTGGCAGTCTTGTTTTCCTTACAGCACGTTGATACAGCCCAAGCTAGATATATTTCAAATATGGCATTCCTTAACTTCTGAGAAATGTTTAAACTGTTCAATTAGCGGTATTATGCTCGGCTTCCTTGGATGTGTATGGAACCACATCTTCCAGATGGAAATTCTCAACTTCTGAAGTTCTGACATGTCATCAGCTGTTGACTTGGGTGCCGGTGGGACAGACCGTGGAGACCGAAATACCCCTGGACAGACCATGCAGGCTGGAGAGATGATTAATGGCTGGACCGACGTAGCGATAAGCCGCCATAGCCATAGACTGCTATATAATTTGCAGGAGTTCATTCCACAGCCTACGGATACGGTTTGCTTACTATAAGTTTTACTGACACGTCAACACTTTTTGCGTGCACACAGTGTTGGATATTTCAAAAGTTAGACAATAATATAATAATTATTGATTCTGAGTTTTCTGACATCAAATTATGGCGGATGACCAAGCTGCGTCGGATGTAAGTAATAAAGTTTACGTACATTACAGTAATATTGGTTGATCGCTTGATTGTGAGCCCTAAATCTCGAACAAACACGACAGACAGTAGCAAATTGAGTTGGGCAGCACGATGTTTCATAAACGTGTTTTCTGTCATCGAATCCATGCTATAACTTTCTTAATCGTAGTTGTTTAATATAGATGAGACGGCGATAGATTGAGAAAACTAGTGGTGGCCACTCACCCTCAAATGCCCAGGCCAAGAAAATGAAGTTACTAACACTTCATACACGTGGCTGCCTCTGTACTAGCTTAAGGGACTTCTTCCTCTTCCTCTCATCTTCCTCTTCCTCTAACTCTTCTTCTTTCTTCCTCTTCCTCTTCCTCTTCTTCTTTCTTCCTCTTCTCCTCTTCTTCCTCCTCCTCCTTCTCCTCTTCCTCTTCCTTTTAATCTTTTTCTTTCTTCCCCTTCCTCTTACTATTCTTCTTTTTTCTTCATTTCCTTTTCCTCTTACTCTTCTTTCTTCCTCTGCTCCTTCCTCTTTCTTTTTCTCTTCTTCTTTCTTCCTATTCCTCTTCTTCACCTTCCTCTTCTTCTGTCTTCCTTTTCCTCTTCTTCTCCTCTTTTTCCTCCTCTTCCTCTTCCTCTTCTTTTTGCTCTTCTTCTTTCTTCCTCTTCCTCTTCCTTTTACTCTTCTTCTTTTTTCCTCTTCCTCTTCCTCCTCCTCCTCTTTTTTTTCTTCTTTTTCTTCCTCTTCCTCTTCTTCTTCCGCTTTCTCTTCCTCTTCTTCCTCCCCTTTCTCTTCTTCTTCCTCTTCTTCTTTCTTCCTCTTCCTCCTCCTCTTCCTCCTCCTCCTGCTCCTCTTCCTGTTCTTCTGCCTCTTCCTCTTACTCAATTGCACGTGATGGGTTCCATGAGTTGCCTGATTACTACTGCTACTACTGCTGCTCTTGCTACTGCTGCTGCTGCTGCTGCTGCTGCTGCTGCTACTACTACTACTACTACTACTACTATTACTACTGCTGCTGCTGCTGCTGCTGCTACTACTATTACTACGACCGCTATCATCGTCACCAGCTTATTATTATTATTACAACATACTGACAACCAAGGCAAACCTATATTGATATAAGTTATGTATATAAATATATATGTATAAATATATATATATGTATAAATATATATATAAATATATATATATAATTTATAGATATAGGTTTGCCTTGGTTGGCTCACCCAACTTTCAAACACTTCCCGGGCCTCTGCTCTCTATCGCCGCCTCATCATCCAAGCAACATTATAAATCTACTGGTTTTTGTACCCAAATTTTGTAGAGGGCGCTTGTCGGTAGAAACTTAAAATATCTGTCCTGCTGGAGACTTACACTTCAACTCTAACCACGCATCAAAGTGCCTCTCAATTTGAAGCATTACTCCGATTTCACATGTTGCGTCTTCTATGACAACATTGTATGTCGAATAAATGAATATTGTATTGCTCGTGATTGTTTTACCTGTGTTGCTGGATCCTGTGACCATTCCGTATGCGGTAGACCATTAACGATTATGTCACTGACTGTTATATTCACACCCATTATGATGACGTCATTGAACAGCTGCTCTTGTGTTCCCTTTGTGTGACCATGTGTGGCACTTAAGATTCCCTAGGAAGAGAACAGAACCTAGCAGATCCGTCAACTGATGTTTTACCATGTCAGCTTACTAACTGTATACATGAACACAAAACCCGTTCAGCAGTTAGGTGAACTAGAGAAGGTCAGTATATCTGGAAGTCATAAGCATACGAGGAACAGTAGCTATAAAATGAGGGTTTGAGGTTAAATAAATGTTTCTCACACCTTTTCCACAACCATCAAAATCCCAGATGTGTCCATTGTCCAATGATCAGCACATCGGCACAAAGGTTGGAGACATTGGCCCAATGGTGAGATGTGGCTTTGTTCACCATATCGAAGTCACCACTAAGCTCGATCTGCCACCAAACTGGTACTGGTGCTTGATTTTAGTGTCATGGCCGAAAATTCATAATTTTCATTAAATGAGTGTACCGAGTCTCTATGCAGCAACAATGTATTGCCTGCAATGCCAAAAACACACAAGCACAACCCTGTTGGAGGACGTTCTTGCAAACTCCACAGTTAACGCCATAAAGCAGTCAACCAAATCGGTTACCGCACCATCAGTTAGTAACAAAAAAAGTGGTTATATAATTAGGCCTTCATTTTTAATATGGAACTTGGATTTATACGACAATACCATTGTAGCTGTCATATTGTCATTGTCATCAGTGATGCTTCACAGTCTAAATGTACTTACATTAACAACTGTATATTGCATCGTGAAATAGTTTCCGTTCTCAATTGTATCTACAAAAAATGTGGTTGACAATATATTTAGTAATTTACTACATGCATTTTTCTGCTTTGGGTTCATCCACTGGTTCTTTGTAGGCCCTATACATCAAATTCAAACCAATCAGACTTGCTGATAAGAGTACCACGTTTTCTTTTAATTAAAACCAAGGATTGTTGGAAGGTAATTCTTACAACATTATCACGGGCACCTTAGAAGTCATCCCCGCTGGTGCTGCATCGAAGGGTTTTGGTATTCGACATGGGTAGGTTTCCCTTGACATGAGTGGCTAGCATCCGATCTTCAATCACTGACTGTTTTATCGTCTGGATTCAACATAGGATGAATCCAGTCAAGGCACAGATTTTGATGAATGGATAACTCTTTCAGCAGGATTTTGGGACTGAGTGGCAACCCGTCTCTAATCCCTGCCAAAATGGTTTTGATGCCCAAGGGTACCATGATGCAGCATTGTCATGGGCTCTTGTGCATTCCCTGTTGCTGCCCCCAAAGAATGGAGCCGATTACCAATGCTGGGACTCCTTATCTTCCTTTAAGAAACACCTCAAAATTCATTATTCCTTATAATAATAATTATACTCCATATCATACAATGTTTTTTCACCTGACGGATTACACTTATTTCTGGTAAAAATTAAAATAAATATAATAAAATTTAATACTAACAAGCTAATCAAAAGCTATTGTGATGCTAATAATAATACATAGATACATTAAATAAGTAATATAGGCCTATAGGCTGGACTCAGATCAGCCAGCCCTGCAGATGGTTAGTTATCAGAAGAATGTAATGTCTGAAGGAACTGAGACCAGTTGGCAGCTGCACATGCAGACAGTTTCACCAACGCCATGCAGCAAGGGCATGTAATGCACAATGGGTGCAATAGTCTGTACAAATGGTAGCTCTTGCATACGAAGAGAGATAGAGATAGAGAGGAAGTATCTACGTACTGGCCACATGGCTACATGCATAGGTTGGACGTCTTACTTGTCAAGTGAGAAACAGAGTCCCAGCGTATATCACAATCATCGTCTGACCGAGTATATATTAACAAGAACAATGTGTTCACTCTCTGCTCATCTACATTCGACGCCATCACCAGTAACCGCTACCGCTACACATGCATACATACATATATTCATACATACACATACATACACACATACATACATATGTAGTGTACTTTCATGCGCTCAAATACCTTGCGAATCGCCGTCATCCCAGAACAGGAAGCCAGTGGCACTTCCAGTATCATCCAAACCAGCAATAAGTCCCATCGGATTCTGTCGACTGAAATGGCAACAGAATACATCAATCATCATTGATCATCTAGACCAATTTTTCTTAAAGCAGTGGTCCATGGACTCAAGATCTAGTCATCGGTTCTCAAAGCGATCCTTAAAATACATTCTGCCGACCACTCATCTTATTAGTATAATTAATTTTCCAGAGGAGCCACCTTTGAACCATGTACCGATACAAAGGTCTGAAAGAATTATTATCACGCATGCAGTCAGTGTGGTGGAGTCAATTGTTCTTGTCATATGCATTATATCTCTTGTCCTCACGAAGAGTTCGTGTAAGCTACGGTTTGCAACTAATTCTACTTAAAATTCATCATTATAATTATAGACATTTCACTGGATAGACAGCTTCTACACTAAGTCTACTGACAAGCTCAGAAAACTCTTTGGCTATTGGTTGCTGACATTAGCACAGTGATCTCAGGCAAGCAGTTTTAGTAAAATATATCCCAACAAATTTATTCCATGGTAGAAACTTCACGAGTAGACTACACATGTACATTAGTGGCATGGTGTACAGTACACCAATGGTGTTCAGTGTCCGGCCATTGGGCCACATCCGGCCTGCAACGAGTCATCATGTGGCCCGTGATATCCAACAGGAAAAGCAACTATTTAAGAGTCGACAGCAAGCAAGCTCAGGAAATTTTGTTAACTTTCCTACTTTCCAGCAATGCTCCAATAAAACCAGGACATCAACTGGGTCTTGTTCCACAGTACTTGTGTGATCTAATTCTACGGCCTCATTCTGCTGCTTCGCTGCATCCTCTCCGATCTTCTGATCATCTTGATCTCTTAGTTCCTCTTGTCACGACTACTATGGCTCAATCCAGGTCCTTTGCCTGCATAGGTCCCTCACTTCGGAAGCGACTTCCTCCTTCTGTCCGCACCACCATTCTCTCTGGTAGCGTTGCTGCTTCCTTTTCTCACCTTAAATCCTGCTTTTTCTCTCGGGGTCTCGCGCACTGGGAGCGCCTCTGAATAATCTATACCGTGAGAGGCACTTTATAAATGCCCATATACAATACAATACAATACATGGAGTTATGCTGGGAAGTTGTTGTTTTTAAGACTTTGAACAGTGCAGACAGCAGATCTATGCAAGTTTTTGCAGATCCCTTTGCTGTTCCAGTGGGTGAGGTGTCACCAGATTACCAGTTGAAACTTATCGATCTCCAGTCATCTGATGCTGCTTTCAGAGACAAAACTTTGACTTTTACAAGTCTCTTCCAGCAACATTTGTTAACGTGAAAGACAAAGCTGTTGTACACACAAGCATGAGGATTGAGGAAGCACCTATCGCTGTGAACAGATGAAGCTCATCAAAGTAGGACACACAATCAACTGACTGACAACCATCTTGAAGAAGTTCTGCGTCTGTCAACTATGAATGAAGATGTCAACCTGACATCTCTAAGCTCATTGGAGAGATGCAGCTGCAACCATCACGCTGACTTGAGCACTGTAGTCATTGGAAAATACAGTATTGTAGTAATTTAGAACTACAATGAGTCTCCTTCGCTATAACTCTTTATATTTACTTTTATATGTGTTTTGCTGCGGACGTCACCTTGAACTAACTGAGTTAAGCCCTGAAGGGTTTAAGAAATCGTTTAGTGGCCTTTGGCCGAAAAAGGTTGTGCACCACTGGTGTACACCAGCGGTTTTTAAACAGTGGTAAGGGTACCACTAGTGGTACACCAGGTGTCGCTAAGTGGTACGCAAAAATGTTTTAACATTTTCTGAGTTTATGCCCAACTTTCTTTGATTAGCATTTGACTACTGAAGTCACTATTCTACGTCCACCATGCACTTCTTTTTCTTTAAATTATCTATGAGTTTATGCCCATCTTTCTTTCTTTAATTACAAGGGGACTTTGCGCTCGCCTGTTGTTTTTGATCTGACCTTAGCTATGCCAACATTCGATTTTTTTACCTGATGGTACAATAAAATAAAGTTCGAAAACCACTGGTGTACACAATAAAATTGACAGGAACTGAAGAGAATGGCAGCCACCTGTTGGCAGTGCAGTTGTCTGGCTGTTGTGTAGGGAGAATAAATCCACCGCGAATGTACAGTGGAATGAAGTCCAATGGAGCATCAACAATCACCGTCGATTCACGAATGTTGACTTCACTACCCTGTACATTGAAGAGAAATTGCCTGCATGCCACTCCAGTGTAAGTATTACAGTACATGGCCAAGATGACATTTCTAATCTCAAAATAAATGACAGATGCCATATTTTGTGGCAAATGCTTCAAAAAGAAAGCAAAGGTGCTGATTAAAAAATCGCAAACAGCATTTAAAATTCTGCGTGTAGATGAATGGTAACACTCTGGCCTGAAGAACATTAGCTCTTGAAAAGTTGCAATTCAATACCCATAAGCCCCTGTAGGTCGACTCAGCCTTCCACTCCCTGGGGGGCAGCAGTAAAAGAGCAGGCACCTTAGGGGTCATCCATAAAGGATGTCCACAATGAGGGGGAGGGAGGGGTCATCGAAATGCGGACAAGGGGAGGGAGGGTTATGACCAATGCAGACGTCCGCATCTAAACTTTAAAATTTGGTAGTTTTTTAAACACCACCTTGTTTCAACCTTTCCCGAAAGACAAAAAGTCAGTGAGGTAATTGCCTAAAGCCTCATGCATGGTGTAACCTTTACTGCAACTTGAAAGAGGCTTTTATTACTGCACATCCTGATTTTAAACCCGAACTGTCACTTAAATGTGCACAGGCACTGTGGAATAATTGAAAAAATAATGATGATGACATTAAAAATTGGCTTTGGTGTGCGCACGTCCCCAAAGGGGGAGGGAAGGTAAGATAAAATTCGGACAAATGCGGACAAGGGGGAGGGAGGGGTCCAAAGTAGGTCACATTTTGTAAACGTCCTTTATGGACGACCCCTTACAGGCTGCCAAGACGTGTGTTAATTACGATCTTGATGATTTTACCGTCATGCTTAAATTGTTTCAATATAACTTACTGCGGTTTGTCAGTGAGCTTGTCAATAAACACGAATATATATATATAATTATTATTATTAGTCTAAATAGAATGATTCATTGATTGAAATAGGCATCAACTGGTTGCTTCAAAAGTTTTGCTTATGAAAAATGATAGGAAATATTTTTCTATGTATCATCAGCTTCAAGTAAAGAAGGTTGGAGGTCTAAAAGTGAATGCCAGCTGTATTACCAATCATTTGGAAACTTAAAGGAAATCATTTTAGCCTGTAAAGCAGGATGCTTAGATGCGGTGATATATCAGTTAACTGAAATAGAAACTGAAACGAAAATTATGAATGTCTGTTTAACGGAGACTGAAACTAAAACGAAAATTATTTACAAAATGAAAACGAAATGAAAACTAAAATGTGAAAACGAAATAGAAATAGAAACGATAAGTAATATCCAAACTGAAATTGTTGAAAATATGCATTCCTATTGAGCTTTAGCTGGACTAAATCGATCCCTATGTAACTCTTGCTATTTAGGCAGACCATTTATTCTTGTTTTTATTCGATATCTGGTCATCCAAATTTATGTCGCCTGTTAGTCTTAGTTAGGTTGCTAAATTTTTCTATTAAGAATGAGCTTATCATGACTGTTAGCTGTACGTAAGCACAAAAGTGAAGTGTGGCAGCATTTTGTATATGACAAGAAGACAAACGATTTGTGTTTGGTGAAAGTTGGATCAAACATTAACAATAAACCATGTGGACTGCTACTTGTGGGCAAGAATTCAACTAATCTGAAGGTAAATATATTAAATAATATTAATCAGAGTTGTTATTCGCAGGACTGTCATACACGAAGTTTGCTAAAGTTCCTACCTATTTATCTCCGGGGTTGTTTTTTGCAGACTCACATGGAGAGAAATCATCGTGAAACATATGAAATTATGGAGAAAAGGGTGAAGACTACTTCAAAGCAAACCATGGCGCATTCAACTACACCAAAGCCAAACAAGACTATGAAAACCCAAAGCATTTCTATCAATGCAAATTAGGGTGGTCCTTATTTTTGAAATGTTGAGCTCCCACCCTCTAGAGTTGTTTGGTTACATGACATGATGCTCAGGTATAAATATCTTTTAATTTGAATAATGTTTGGAGGTTGCCCAAGCATGATTTATTATTGGTTTAATACCGAGATTTCAATAAATGAAACTTATTCATAAAACTAATTTGTCAATTGTCATTTTTACATTTTGGTCATTTCAGATGTTCAGCAACTACATATCAACCAACAAGTAATTAAATATTCTTTGAAGCATCGTTTTGAGAACATAAATGTTGAATTATGTGTACCTGCTGCCAAAATTGCAGGATGTCCATGCCGTTTATTTGCAAATATTGAGATTACGGAGTTGTGTGTTCAAACAATTTCAAAATCAATTGCGCTGTCAAAATAAATTCAAAACTTGTCAAAGAATCCAGGAGAGTTTTCGCTTTGTACCGGACATCATTGTTAAAGTTGTTTGATTCAGAAATATTATGAAAGCATGTTGTAGCAGGTATAATGTAGGCCTACAAGAAATCGATAACTTCTGTTTCTTTAATGCAAGCGCAATAATCAACGGTAAGTTAAAGTGAATAGGCCCATTTAACCGCACGTTTCACGAGTTAGTGCAAGTTTCTTGGTAACGACCATGCACTGCCAATATTTCATAATTTATAACACTAGAATTAAGAATTAGAACTTAAATATCATAATATTTTTTAATCATATTTTTTCTTTTTTGGACGACCTGGGCGACCGGCCCACCAGGAATTTCCCGGTGTCCCGGTGGGCCAGTCCAAGCCTGTTTGAGAACATAAATGTTGAATTAATTTGAATTTTTGAGAATTTGTGAAATAATTAATCCATCGAATAACTGCAATCTGCAAGGTTATTGACTAGTGAGTATAAACAATTTATGTAATGTATTTACACCAACTTAAATGCATTTCTGGTGATATTTCATTTCATGAACACTGAACAGTTCAACATTTTAAAACAAAATGGCCTTTTGCACTGGAGGAGTGGAGTGTCCAAGAACGTGTGGTTTTACTTAGAATGTGCCTTGACACAACTAGTTCAAATACAGGCAACAACATTAGGGCCTGTGTTGAAACTGAGCGAAAGCCTGGGAAGGATTTACTGTACTTTGCATGCCGCCACCATATAATGGAGCTATTGGCAGGAGCCGCATTTACAGCAAGCCCTGCTCCTTCATCGGCTCCAGAGGTTCTACTGTTTAAAAAACTTCAGCAACCGTGACCTTTATTGATTAGACAAAGTATCAGACAGGTACAGAAGTAGATGAAATCCATGACACAGTGAAACAGGAAATACTGGAATTTGCTCAAAACCAGTTGCTTCACGAGTCCGTGCGAAATGATTACCGTGAATTCATCGAGCTGTCGATCATCTTTCTCAGAGGTTCACCCTTACATGGAATCAACTTCATGGCACCAGGTGCGATGCACCATGCGAGGAGGATGTTGAAAGTTATATACTCACTAAAAGTTTGGATGTTCCGATCACAATTTAAGCTAACAGCATTTGAAAAGAAAGGCCTCTGTAAGATGTGTGTCTTTGCTGTCATCATTTATCTGAAAGCCTGGTTTACAGCACCACTAGCTGCCAGTGCTCCTCGCAATGACCTTCAGGATCTCTACAGCTACAGGCAGTATGACGACAAAATTGCAACTGCTACGTGCAAGAAGCTTGAGCACCACTTGTGGTACCTGTCAGAATATTTAGTAGGTCTTGCTCTTTTCGATCCCAAAGTGTCGTGCGAGACAAAACGAAAAATGGTGACTGCATTACAGTACAAGCAATCTGTTCCACTTGGTTCAAAACGAATCAAATTAGGAGCAAGCAAGGCCTCACAGTACAACTCGGAGGACTTTGTAACTCCAAGCATTCGTGATCTTCTTAGCAGCCTGCACATTGGTTCCGATTTCTTATGTTTGGACCCTGATACATGGGCACACAGAGATGATTACATAGCAATAGTCAGCAAGCTTCTTGTCACAAAATGACAATGCTGAACGAGGTGTAGCCCTTGTGCAGAAGTTGAACAAACTCATAACCCACGATGAGGACCAATAATTATTCCAATTCCTGCTCCAAGTCGTGGCTGATCATCGACATCGCTACCCGGATTGTCTAAAGTTCACAGTGTTAGGATAAACTGTTTGACGATTAAACGTTTTATAGAACATTACAATGTTAATTTGAACACTGAACAATTGCAAATTATTTGTATATTTTACTGCATTATTATTACCTACAATTGAGTACTCTTTTCGGAATAATCGGTGTTCATATTTCATTTAGCACGATCAAAATACGAGTTGGGCGACCTCACAACATTGTCTGATTAAAGAAATATTTTAGGCATACTCTATTTTTGCCAAAATGAACACTTTAAAAGGGTGGGAGCTGAACATTTCCCAAAAAAAATTGTTTACTATTACTCTAAGGACCACCCTAATGCAAATACATTTATGTAGAAACTGAAACTGACATTTTCAAGTAACCGAAATGAAAATGAAAATTATTTCAGAACTTAAACTGTAACAAAAACTGAAATTATATCAAAACTTCAACTGAAATAGAAATTATGAATCCAAAACTGAATAAAATCTGAAACTGTAATATTTTCAAAACTGAAAAAAATCACTGCTTAGATGCATTCTGGGCCTGTAAGGAAAGATATAATGGCCATTGTGCTTGCTATTTGAGCTTATTGTAACAATGGCTACTTACATTATAGTAACTGAACCATCTGGCATTCGGAAAGTAGACATTCACTGACAACATGCCCTTATGAAGAAAGAAACACAAGAAATTAGTCATATTTCTGCTGCTTACAATAAACCATGCACCAGACAGAAACTCACCGCAATCTAATACGATTTACACAAATCAAATGACAAAAGTATCCATGCACGATAAATTAGTAACTCACATGATAAAGCTAAACATATCTATAAAATTCCAGAAAGCCATAAAAAATTAAAACTGGGTTTGATACTGCATTGGATTTGGTTGGAATTTCTGAATAATATATTAGCTGAGAACCACATTATTCTGTCAGGTTCTATCACAAATAGTAAAACTTACAGTTTTAAAGATGCAGATATTGCCGTGGCTACTTTTGAAGACTTGAAAGTTACCTTAACTATGATCCAACATAAGACTAGAGGTCTAATCTAACCTAATGTCTTCTACAGCACCGTTATCACAACAGAGGTCTAATGACCTAATGACTTCTACAGCACCGTTATCACAATAGGGGTCTAATGACCTAATGACTTCTACAGCACCGTTATCACAATAGGGGTCTAATGACCTAATGACTTCTACAGCACCGTTATCACAATAGGGGTCTAATGACCTAATGACTTCTACAGCACCGTTATCACAATAGGGGTCTAATGACCTAATGACTTCTACAGCACCGTTATCACAATAGGGGTCTAATGACCTAATGACTTCTACAGCACCGTTATCACAATAGGGGTCTAATGACCTAATGACTTCCATAGCACTGTTATCACACCTGGTCATGCTTCAATCAGCTGCATCAAATTCAGTCAATACAGCATAACCTATCGCTTATCACCACAGCAACCCTACTTAGTTCCTCTGTCCTGACAAGCCTGGCCTACTGCAATTCCATCCCTACAGGCTTGCGAAAATTCCGAATCAGTCAGCTCCAATCCATTCTGAACTGTGCCACCTGTTTAGTGGCTAATTTATCTCTCCTATTCCAGAATATATCAGAGATATACTGCACTGGCTACCTGTTGAGGACAGAATCAAATTCAAGATCTGCTCCCATAGCCTGGCCGCACAGCTTCTTGAGCATCAGAGGCATTTAGGTTCTAGATTATACGACACAATACTCGGACCTTTAATTTCTTCTTGCGTCTGCGATAATATGACACAATGTACCTGCTTCCTGGTGCATACTGTGTGCAGGATATTTGCTGAATCAATTAAACAGAAGTTACCAAAAGATGCTTTGCATCTCTGACTTACTGTGTCTCAGATTCACATTTCTGTGTGACTGTATGCATTAGAAATGTTTGTGATAATAATAATAATAACAATAATAATAATAATATAGGTGATGAAATATTGATGCTTAAGGTTACTGGCACCATCTTGGTCATAGAAGCTGTGCAGAATGGCTAAGAGGGTAGTGATATACTAAAGAAGAACAAAACTTTGGATTGATCACTACTTTTGCCTATGGTTTTAAATGACAAGGCAACCATAGATAGCAATTAACATGAATTTGTTACTAACTTTCAGATATAAGACTAATACCTCCTTTCCAACCTCAAGACAGAGCTGTTTTATACCTCATCAAGAACAGGGCTTATCATGAAGGCAGGTCCCCACAAGAACTGATCACTGATGTTAAATGTCCGAGAATCATTTGGAAATCTAAAACCATCAATCAAAGAATCAAGGAATCAACATACAGTCACTGTTTCATTTGCTTGCTCGTTCACTCGCTTGCCCATTCAATGCTTGCTCACGTGACCTGTTCATCGATCTGTCAAACAGTTCAATCAGTCTGTCAATAAATCATTCACACCAAAGTCTAAGACTCCACATTGAAGACATTACTATATGAACTCTTTGATAAGATAAATACAAACATGTACAATGTCAGCAAATTAACAAATGCTGCCTGTATAGCAGTACAGTACGATACTAGTAGGGTATAGTGGGCAATACAGTGCTTGTGGAGTGTATACATTTGTTGGCATAGAATCAATGAGCCGTGTCATTAGTACATTCACCATTGATCTACACTACTCTTTATATTACAGACAAAAGACTGGCCAATACGTAGATCTATGTACGTACTCAAAGAACAGAGGCCTCACGACTGTTCCTCCTTGTGTATGAGCCCCATAGAACAGAGAGTACAGGTATGGCAGAAGGGTGTAGCGAATGGCCAGGGTTTCTCTCGTAACACGAGCCACTTCCGGCCATATTCCTGGATCCTGGTCCTACAAAAAATAACAAACAGGCAGCTCACCCACCCTTGTCACGGATCTGGCATTGCAAACACGCCATCTATGAATGGACGTTCAGAAACCCAGGCTCTAAAGATTCTAAGTGTACAGGTAGCATACCTTCTGCAGTCCCATGAGAAATGCTTATGACCCTTTATGAAAGACAGAGGATTCAACTAACAATGTATATAATATACTTTTACATATTTTTCTCGGCACAAGAGTTTTTACAAATTAGATATGATGCACCCATTGGATGCTTGTGTTGCAGTTGAGAGCAACAACTTCAGAATTTTCTTGGTCAGATTCTCTTGACCAAATCCTTGATGGACTTATAATTATGACCATAAACATCTCCAAGCAATTTATTTATGCTCACATACTGCTGCTACTTAATCAGCCAATTACAACACATCTGTAGACTCCGTACCACATTGTGTTAAGGTGGCGCAGTATAAAAGAACAGCTATTTCTTACGGGAAAGTGATTCGCATTGTGATTTCTTGAAAACGTATAGAACGACCCGAGTTGCTGCCAGCGCTGACACATCTCCTCAGTTGTACTGCCAGTGAATCCACAGATGTCTGCTCCGACCTACAGGACAAAACCATCAGCTGACAATTCCATTCCTTACACAGCGTTTTTGATGAAGGTGAATAATAGTCATCTATGTCATTGTAACACTGCCTTTATTGTTCCTGCAGATGCTGAACATCTGTTTACTAATAAAAACAGAGACAAGGGTGGCGTAGAGTGGTTAAAAAAATGAAATTAAGTGTAAATACACATGCCCTTCCTCCCTTAGTGTCATGCCTCCCTCTGAGCCATTGGAGTATTCTATTAAAACTTCAGCTTCCTACACCAACTGCAATCTAACCTAACCTAACCTAATCTAATCTAATCTAATCTAATAACTTCCAAGAGTCCTAAGTTATCATAATGCACAAGACATCAATCTTTGGTCATTTCAACTGAAATCTTAGTCAAGAATCGTAATCCACTGGAGATGAAATCCAGTTGGTCAGAAACTCAGAGAATCAGAGAATCTATGGTGGGAAAGTGAGTTAAAAGAGTTGAATCTTCAGTTTAGACCTAAAGACAACAAAGACCCTACAGAACACACACAGCACAGCAATGAATTTAAAAGCTTTGGACCAGTTACTGAGAATGCCCAGGAGTCAAAATACAGTTCTATTATGCGACATAGCAGAAGCCAAATTATCCGTGGCTCGATTGCTATAAATTATTTGCTTGTATAATGGGTGAGCTAGGAGCAGAGACAAGTTTACAGGTTTAAATGTAATGCCTTGTGGTCACTAAGACAGATTTAAAGCAGGCAGTACAGTCATAGACGTAATTTACAGGGGGTATGAGGGATGCCCATACCCCCACTTTTTTGGACTGGAGAATACCATACCCCACTTTTCATACCCATTGTTTTTGCCCATTATTATTTTATCCGAGGAAGCCCTCAAGATTAAAAATATTTACCGAGCATTATCATCCGTGCGATCACCATCATCGTCACTCTCATTGTTATTATTATTTTTTTTACTAAAGAGGTTGCAATATGAGAGGGAGGGAAGCAGGGAGGGAGGGAGGGAGGGAGAGAGGTCAGCTGGACCCGTGTAGGTGCTTGCATTATGCAGGCAGCCAGCCAGGCATTCTCCCAGCTGGGCACTGGCGGGTGGTGGGCTTTGCCCGCCTTACCTAAACCCATGTGCCTCCAGCAGCTAGGAGCTGGCGGGGTGGGCTTTACCCGCTTTAGCGTATGCCCAAAGTTACACGACAGGACATTCAAAATGATATTGTTTGATGTTACAAGATGTTGCTACAAAAACATGCCCTGTATGAAATCACAATGCGATTATTACAAGAGGCTGCAACTGCAATTTCTGTGAAAATGTAATCACAATGCAATTATTCCCAGAACTTAAGAGGTTGTTACGACAACATGCTCTCTATGAAATCACAATGCAATTATTACAAGACGTTGCTACGGAAATATAGCTTGTATGAAAACACAATGCAATTATTACAAGAGGTTGCTACTATGACAATATATCCTGTATGAAATCACAATGCAATTATTACAAGAGGCTGCAACTGCAATTTATGTGAAAATGTAATCACAATGCCATTATTCCCAGAACTTAAGAGGTTGTTACGACAACATGCTCTCTATGAAATCACAATGCAATTATTACAAGACGTTGCTACGGAAATATAGCTTGTATGAAAACACAATGCAATTGTTACAAGAGGTTGCTGCTCAGGCATTATATCCTATATGAAATAACAATGCAATTATTCCCATAGATTAGACAATTATTGCTAAGGCAACATGTTCTCTATAAAATAACATTGCAATTATTACAAGAGGTTGCTACGGAAACATAATACTGTGTGAAATCATAATGCAAAACGTCCTCTATGAAGTCACAATGTAATAATATTATTCCAAGAGGTTAGAGAGGTTGCTTAGGCAATATATATCCTAGAGCTATGAAATCACAAAGCAATATTATTCCTAGCAGTATCATGCACATCCTCTGTGAAATCACAAACACAATATTATTCCTAGCGGTAATAAGCAATATCCTCTGTGAAGTCACAATGCAATTATTCCTAGCAGTACCAATATCCTCTGTGAAACCAGAGGAAGCAATTGTATTGTATTGTATTTTTAGTTCGGTAACCAAACATTGCAAGGATAAACAAAACATATAACGCTTATAACCAATTAATGTAATCTGGCTACACAGGATTTCCTTGATAGTTTTAGAAGGTTTCAGCAGAAGTTTGTTACTAGTCGTTCAGGACTGGATATTACTGGATATCCAAGCAAGTACTTACATAAAGAATAAGGAGAAACACAACTTCAGCAGTTTATACAGTTTGGTGTCCTCATGCACCTCAAAGCATGAATGGAAGCTCCATTTGCAGCTCAAGTCCTGTAGGAGAGATTACACTTGGGGTTGATCTTAGAAAATAACAAGTCACTGATCCTATGATTGGCAGCACTGCAAGGAAAGTCTTGGAACACCACAAGTGTTACCCATCGAACGAACTTTTGGTCTTGACTCTCTTTTTTGCAGTGGAGAATATTAAGATCATGGAGGGTATGACCACTGAGCATGGAAAGCTATACTTGACAGGTGACAATATAACCATAACAATGAGGGGCAATCTTGGAGACTGCAACCACACATGTAGCAAAGCTTCTTCTCCACTTAAAGATTAATGATCATTTATCATCTTTCTGGCATATTAACTGAGCAACTGTCTGGACTAAACTATCAGATCAAGATATTTTCAAAACTATTTTTAATCACATACAACTAAAGCTCAAACAATACTTGTTTGTTAAAGCACAATACGCAGTATACATATTGGTGCAAATTATGCATCTGAAATCTCCATTTTTGAGTTTACTATGAAAATGCTATAATTATGGTAAATTAAGTGTATGGTCTTCCAATCTTCCCATTGATGTAGGAAGTCGAAATTGAGCCAGAACAGTAAGTTGCTAAGTGTACAAAGAAGTTGGTGACCAGATGTTGAACTGAAGATAATTTCAGTGTTCCCCATTTATAGTTCTGAACCACCCTAAGATGGCAGTACCCTCCTCCACGTGGACGAGGCCGCCTCTGAGAGAAGTGTAATAAATAAATGATAACTTTATGTTGGAGCACCGTGACTGGAAACACCCTTCAGCAAAAGAGAAATATTGTACAAGTGAAAATTAGGCAAAGGAAAACAAAAGAATGAAGTGTTACAAGGGATATTCAGCCAAAGAACAGCTCTGTGTTTGACCTAAAGTGCTGTGATGATGACTACAACAACCATGAATGATGATGAATTGAGTGACTGTGCTGACTTTCTCAAACGTCTATATTTCAACTCTTATAGCCTCTACAGCTTCTTTGATCCCATAGTTAAATTGGCTATCAAGAATGTTTTGAAATTAGCTTATTAGACGATGCTGATGGAAGATGATGAATGATATGGTAGTGTACTTACAAACGGATATCCGAACATATTGAACTCCAAAATACCTGGAATATAATCAGACATTCACAATGATGATCTTTCTGTCTGGATTGGACGAACAGAGTTTACCATAAAACTTAGAGACTCCACGTATAACTTTCTGTTATTCAAGTGCTACTATTTTAACCTGATAAACCTATGCTCCTCTGGATTCTCCATGATCCTCTTACCTCTCACTGCCTACATGTACTCAGTTTATTTAAAACAATCCCATCAGAGTTTACCATAAAACTTAGACATAAAACTCTTCATGCTCGACTCATCACTATCCTTAAAACTACATACAGCTGCAACTTCTCAAATGTTAACGTTTCAACTCTGATAACATCTACAGCTTCTTTGACCCTGTCATTAGCATAAAGAGAGGTAACAGTTCTCATTCTCTTTGCCTGCCTGCCTGCTACTTTCAATTCCATTGATCTCGATACACTTCTTCACCACCTTATCCACTGGCTTGGCCTGCTGCCGCTCTCAGTTCGTTTACATATTACTTAGCTGCATCCATGTAGTCAATTTGCCTGAGGACACTTTGCAGTCAATTGTCTTGAACTGTGGTTTTATGGTTTTAAACAAGCTTTTCTACTCGGCCTAGGATCATTTCATACCACTCAAATCGATTCCCTGCTGTCTCTCTGACTGCCATTTCTCTATAGATAACACCCATCTATTACTTTTGCAGATCGGAAACTACAGTACATACGTTTCACACTTACCTGACCATAGCCAAACCAACAACCACACATAACAACAGGAATAAAGAATAAGAGTCAAGGACAGCAAGAACCTAACTGCACTCATTACGAGGTAGTTAGATTAGACTAGACCTGGTTTTCGTTCTTCTTTGCGTTGCTTGTGTCTATGTTGACATTGACATGGAGTCAAGCAGCATATGATGGGTTTTCGTTCTTCTTTGCGTTGCTTGTGTCTATGTTGACATTGACATGGAGTCAAGCAGCATATGATGGGTCAAGCACTGGGCGAGTGTGTGCATGAGTGTCAATCAATCCAGGGAAGATTGTGCTGATTGACGGTCTATTCTTTGGAAATTAACCTTGATTCAATTGTACAGAAGTGTTAGGAAGACAGAAGAACAGGTATTGAGACACTGATCAAGGATACAATTGGGAACTTAGTATAGTTAATATTTTCCACAAAAGCTGGTTGGAAGTGGTGCTCTTGGTGAACTAAAGAAATTCACAAAGGAATAGTTATCATGTCCATTGAGAATGGAATGTTTCAGTGACTGCTAACAAATAGACTATGGAATACATCATGTCTGTCAACAAAAGATAAATCTGGACCCATGAGGTAACAATGCCATGACATCAATATGCAGCCACATGTCAGTCATTGCCTTTAGGAACTGCACTTCAACAGATCACCAATGAATAGGATGTGGAATTGTGGATGCATTGGACAAGCATACTATAAGACAAAAAGAATTAAAATACGTTTCTTCAGTTTACACACAACAGCCTATAATCAAAGTGGCAAGAGTGTTTTTGGATGGCCATTGTTTGATATGTTAGGTCACATGCCATAACATAAAATGTTATGTCATCAGATGCAACGTCATCACATTCATTCATTCTGTATATTTATATAGCACCTCTTCAAGAGACCTACTCACATGCTATGCCACAAAACGTCTCACATCCTACCTATGATCGACCAGCGTAGATCGCTCCATCGGCTGAAGTTGTCTCCCAACCAGTGCTGAGCGTAGCTACCAGAACCAGGGAAGGTCGACCGAGACAACACGAATGATCGCTGACCAGTTGCTGCTCTTGCAGCTCTGCATAACAAAAAAACCTTATATTTGCATACAATTTCATGCAAAATGAAACTTCTTTTATAAAAGCAATCATTTGCAACGGTCATGCTATGCATTGAATGCTGTTTGAGACAGACATTGAGGCCAGTCTATTTTGCATTCAAAAACTGTAACTTAGATAAGCAGATTGGAAAATGTGGCAGAAAGAACCCACAACAGTCAACATAACGACTGAAAACTGAACTTAATCAGATGACGGGGGAGTAGACGTCAAATCCGCTTCAATCTGAACTAAGTAAATAGGCTTCTATCTGTTTGTGAAACTGTAAGGCAACTTATTAGATGCACAGTTGAATCTCAGAAATCTTCGAATACAATGTCTTTTCTTTGGCTCTCTTTTATTTTCCTTTCAAGCAACAAGTGCATCACCCTGGCAAGAAACACCTAATTTTATAAGTAGATGATAAATATAGTGATAACAGTAATAGATAAATATTTACTCAAGTGTATGAATAGCCATTGAGTATCCATAAAGGCAGTGGACGTTGTAATGGTCTCCAAGTTGTTGTTTCGCATCGGGACACAACGACTTCATAGACATTTCACCGTTAATGCCTGCAGTACATGAAAACAACAGTTTTCAAATAGCTCGTCCACCTCAGCTGTCTCTCTCCATCTCAATGGACTGATCTTCTGGATTATGACTTGGCTTTGGCATGTCGTTCATTAACACCTTATGCATTAGACAGTGATGCGATAGAAGTTACGAATTCATAATACATATAATTCACTTGAGCTAAAGTCATGGCATAGTGCATCTAAATCCTCCATGAAGGATTGGTATAATAAGACATCAAGAACAACTCAAAGACAACTGAATTCTTTAACCCTTCAGAATCAACAGCAACTAAACACGGTCTCACAACTGTAGGAGATCGCAGAAATTTCTGCTCAGCCACCACATGCATCAGTTGTTGTATGTACAGGAAAAATAAAGAGTAATTAGAATAGATGCGACAGACAGGCAGGCAGGCAGAAAGACAGACAGGCAGGCAGACAGCGCAATTACTCGGAGTGAATGGTGGGTAGTTCCATTGAGTGTCATTGCAACCTCCTCCTCTTCCATCTCCGAAGTTTGAGGGTTCGTTCATGTCCTGAAAATAGAAAGAAATGCAGAACATGAATTGGACAGGTCAGTCGGTCGGTCGGTTCACACACTAAACAGGATCTCACATAAGGATCTCCTTCATAAGACAATGCATAGACTGTCATTGTGTAATTTATTTAACCCGTTTACATACATGATATTTGAGTAACTGGATCTCATCGGCTTCTGCCGCAGAGATTCTTCAGTGGCCTTTTAGCTTACAATCCATAATGCATCGTAGTCGAGAGTTTGCTTGAATGCGATCGTTTGGTTGATCCACCATTCGCCAGTCGTGGGATTTGTGTAGTCTGGAAAGTAGACGTCACCAGGCCAAACCTATGACAACATCACGATCTATAAGTCATGAACATCTGAGCATAGTCTTTGTTTGTTCTACTACTATTTAACCCCCTTCTCAGCAAATCAGAAAAATACATTTTCATTGGTAAGAAAACCCAGGATTGTATCTAATACAGCAAAATCATATTTGTTCATTTCTCACCCCTCAGAAAACAACATGGCTTCTGCTTGATCAACATCTGGTGCAAGATTTTGGAATTCCCTGTCAACTTGAACACACTCTTCTGATTCTCATGACTACCAGTTTGGATTGCATGGCTTGGACACCAGCACCATTCGGCGTCCTGCAACGCTCAATACTCAGGCCACTTCTTTGCATTCTCTATATGGCTGATTTGACACAACTCATCACTGGGTGAGCGAATACGCCAATATGCTGATGGCATACAACTGTATCCCACTTGCCACCCATCTGATGCACTTGCATGTGTATCTTCTACAAGGGCCACCATGGCAGAAGTGCAGAAATGAATATCATCTGATTGGCTGCGGCTGAATCCGACAAAGATGCCGTATATTTGACTGGGTACACACCATGTCGATTGAAATCCCTAGCTCATTGTCCGCACTCTGAATGTGCTTCTCGACGGATCACATAAACTTCCTTTTCAGGTCTTGTTTCTACCAGTTGCATCAGTTACGAGTCATACAACATATCACTCAGCGCTGCAGTGACCCTGGATAATCACAATTTAGTCCTTGCAGACCTCCCAGGATTCCATTTGCACCAGCCTGAGTCCATCCTAAATTGTGTCACCCAAAGTCGCAGCCAACAAGCCAAAATAATCACATATATCACAATTTATGTAAGAAATGCTACACTGGCTTCCTGTTGCCAAGTGAATTTCCTTAAAGATCATCCTGTTGGTACATGCTTCACATGATAGCTTTGCCCCAGCATACATCAGGGTGCTGCGTTTCAGCCTCAGGTCAACCTGGTTGGCGATCACGGCGCTTCACTAGCCACAGAGATATGTAGGTGCCGCGATTCTGCACTTCAACTCAAGCCCATCATGCTTTCTCATGTATTGGACCATCTTCCTGGAATAATCTTTCATTAGATTTTTGCTCAGTTGCATTTGGCTCTCTGCAGAAAACATTTCAGACAGTCTTAAAATGCACTTGTTTAGACATTCTCAGATTCCAAGGTCTCTGCCTAAAGGTTATGAAGTCGAATTAGTAGAGCAAAATAATTGCATTTTATCTTCTAAGAATCCAATGTTGGTTTATATAAACTTGTATCAGTCAGACAGCAAAGAGTGCAGCAGCACTTTTGTAAGATACCTAAGAGATCTACCTTAATTGTTTTGATACATACTGGTACAAAAATACATACATACTTATAAACATGGCACACTAGAAGTGATTAGATTATATCAGTTTGGGTGTGATTTAGATTTTATAGTGGGCAAATTTAAGCCTTTCTTCTTTGACATACATTACACTCCATATTAAAAGGATTGGTGATTGGATTTTAAACACTGCCACAGTGTAGGCTGAACTGCTGTGCTTTGTCATAGTCCTCTATACTTACAACGGCTTCCTCAGGAGTCACTCCATCAGGATTTTTCACCCAGATATCAAGTCGATCCCCTTCGTCAAACGCTGTGTAGTTTCCTGGCGACTCATTTGAGATACCTGGGTCCTACACATCCATAATCCATAAGATTAAGAACTTCTCTCCACCATATATTTAAATCAATCATTTGAATACTACTAGAAAATATATGCCTTCTCTATCACCAATTGATCATATATCAAAGCAGCAATTAAAGGCACATGTATGTATGTATGTATGTTTCTATACAACTATGTATTGTATTGTATTGTATCTAGAAATTTATAAAGCGCCTCTCACAGAATAACTCAGCACTGAAGCCCCAGGGAAACAAAAAATGCCTTTATGTATGTACATATATATGCAACTTTGCTTTTCAAATGCCTCCTTCTCTACACCAGAGCATGATCTGGGTGTGGCACTGGACCAGTCAAGTGCTCTCTGACTGAGCAGTGAGCACTAGACCATAGTATGTTGAACATGCCTTTATCATCTGCCCCTCTGATCAGTCTCTTTAGAAGCGACACTATTTAAATCTGCAACGATGATTAAGATTACGATCTGCCCCAGAGCCACACTGTATGCCACTCGATCTCTGTTAAAGCTGCCTCTATCCTGCCACATGCATTCATATGCACTAGGGTGGATTATGGTAATGCCATTTATGCAGGTATGGCTGTTTCTTGGATTAATCAACTTCATCTGTTTTAAAAACTGCAGCTTGGATAATTATTGTAATTGTAATTGTAATTGTAACCGAAAACTTATACAGCGCCACTCAATCAGCGGCGCTTTCAACCCGCATCAATGCCGGCACCGGCAAAAAGGAAAGTTTTCAGGCGTCTACGGAACTGGAGAGGAGAGAGGGCAAGAAGCTCTTGGCGGAGAAACAAGGGGAGACAGTTCCAAGCAGAGGGGCCAACATAGGCGAAACTTAAACCCCTCAATCCTTAATGCCCAGACTGGTCGCAAATCAAACCAGGTCGTCTGGTTTTGTTTCTTTGCTTCTACAGAAAACTAGATTTAACTATTGGCCAGTTTATCCATCGTATACATAGACAACCAAATTGTAATTGTAATTGTAATTGTAACCGAAAACTTATATAGCGCCACTCAAATCAGCGGCGCTTTCAACCCGCATCAATGCCGGCACCGGCAAAAAGGAAAGTTTTCAGGCGTCTACGGAACTGGAGAGGAGAGAGGGCAAGAAGCTCTTGGCGGAGAAACAAGGGGAGACAGTTCCAAGCAGAGGGGCCAACATAGGCGAAACTTCTGGATTGTGCCGTGGAAGATCGCATGCGAGGGACAACCATAAGGCCGCGAGCCGAAGATCGCAAGGAAGCCCTCGCAGGCAAGGAAGAAACTGGGTTGCAAAAATTCATTAGGTAAGACGGAGCAGAGGCAGTAAGGCAGTTGCGCATGAGGGTGAGGGTTTTAAACTGAATTCGCTGTTGAGCAGGGAGCCAGTGGAGGGAATCACGGATAAAGGCAGAAATGTGGGCAAACTTGGGAATGTCACCTATAAGCCGAGCAGCAGCATTAAGGATAGTCTGGAGTTTGTGCATATTGGAGGAGGAAAGGCCAATGTACACAGCATTGCCAAAGTCTACCCTAGTGCAGATCAGAGCATGGACCAGTGTAGTAACAGCATGAAATGAAAGAGACTTGCGGATGGATCGGAGCTGGCGAAGATGATAAAAGCAAGATCTGGATACAAGGTTAACTTGATCAGTAAAGGAGAGGGTAGGGTCAAGGACAATCCTCAAGTCACGAACAGAGCAGGAGAATTGAATGAGGGGAAACCTAAGATGTAGAGATTCAAAATCAATCTTGGTGAGTTGGAGGCGACCACCGAGCCAGATAAACTGAGTCTTGTCGGGATTCAGCCGCAAGCGATTAGAGGAAAGCCAAGAATCCAGAGCTGAGGCTGCTGCTAAGATGCGTTCGACCATTTGGACAGCAGAAGAGGCTGGACCATGAATTATAGACTGGGTGTCATCAGCATACTGATGAGACGAAACCCCATACTGCTGGAAAATCCCCCCAAGGTCCGAAGTATATAGGATGAAGAGCAGAGGAGCAAGAACAGAGCCTTGGGGGAGACCATAGGAGGTAGTGGCCCAAGGAGTACGATGTGATCCAAAGACCACAGATATGGACCTGTCAGAGAGGAAAGAGCGGAACCATAAAAGGGCACTATCAGAGATACCGAAGGATATAGATAGCCGATTTAAGAGAATAGAGTGGTCTACCGTGTCAAAGGCTGCGCTGATATCATAGAGAGCTAACAGGGTGACATGACCACGGTCAAGAGCTTGGAAGACGTCGGCTAGGAGCCGGACTAGTAGGGTTTCAGTTGAGTAGGATTTCCTAAACCCAGATTGAAATGGAGGCATGAGGGAATTAGATTCGAGGTAGTGGACCAATTGAAAAGCAACACGCCGTTCCAGGAGCTTAGAAAGGAAGGAGAGGTTGGAGATGGGCCTAAAATTAGCTGGAGAATTAGGATCCAGACCTTGACGTTTAATGGAGGGAAAGACGACAGCCCGCTTGTGGGAGACAGGAACAGAACCCTGGGTCAGAGAGGAATTACAAAGTAATTGCAAAAACGGACCAAAGTCATCAATGAATTAACTGGTGGGATTCCAAAGTTTGGTCATATATATATATATATATACATATATATATATATAAGATATATATATATAACTATGCTGCATTGGATGCCCAATTGCCCATGTGAAAATGCATCGAGCAGATAGATCTTATTGCTGATATGTATCCGCCTGACCAGCTGTGCTCCATACTACCTTCGAGAGCTTCAGAGTCCCCCTTGTCTGATCACAGATCTCTTCATTATGCAACACAAGATTGTTCTCTCATCCCAAACTGCCAAAACAAAACATGTACACTCACCATGGTCGACACCTCGCTCTGGAACATGCTACCATGCAATCAGCAACATATTAAGCTTCATGCTTTCTATGCCTCTATTTCACAAGCAGTTGAAGATCGTGCTATTCGAATGTCATCTTGTAATGTCAAGTCAGAAACACATTTGAAGAGTTTTCTTGAAGATGTGCTATATCAATGTGTACTTATGAACACAACTACAATATGTTTATGTGAAATATAACTTTCTGTCATTTTTACATCTTACAAGGATGATGATGAATCGAGTTCCTTCCGAGTGAAGTTCCGAGATGAATTCAGGCAGTTCAGAGAAATTGATGAGATCAAGAGTGAAGTCCCTCTTGCCATCCATGTAGTCTATGTCAGCAAACTGGACATCCTGTTAAACAATTTTAAGAGGTCTCTGCCTTAAAATTACTTTTAAGTCAACTTAGTAGAGCAAAATAATTGCATTTTATCTTCTATGAATCCGATGTTGGTTTATATAAAAACTCTTATATATTCCACATAGTCCATAATCGCCTATGCACAAGTTGAGAACAGAATTCGGCAAAACAAAATACTAGACAGCCCAAATGATTCTAATTCTTTCCATGCAAATAATTAATAAAACTTTGGATCATTTAGAAAATGATCCAGAAATCATACTGACATGAGGGATGTTGTATTGCCTCATCCTAGCGACAGCAGCTTTCATGTGATCAAGATTTGTGTATCCCCAGCGCGAAAGATGGAAACCAAGCGACCAGTATGGCATCAACAGTGGTAAACCAATCGCCTATGCACAAATTGATGTGTATATAAACATATCAAGACACAGAAGTAATAAAATACATGTACAAAAACACACTACATATGTTATGCCTATATATTATGAACTAGCTGGTTTACCCGGCGTTGCCCGGGGTTATAAGTTTCACACCACCACCACCACCACCACCACCACCACCACCACCACCACCACCACCACCACCACCACCACCACCACCACCACCACCACCACCACCACCACCACCACCACCACCACCACGCCCGGTTTAGTTGAGTGAAAGTTTCAATCCCTCTAGCGAATCCGTGCCGGTCACAGAGAATAATCTTCTCGGGTGTCGCCATCTGGCGAATGAAAATAGGTCGATTCGAATTTGAAAAAGTGGGGATTTGGCAGTTTTTTTGCCCGGGACACCATAGAAGCGGTCAAAAGGGGGTGCGAAGCCTCACACTGGGTGTGTAATGCCCACCCCGAGACATTAGTGAAGGTTTCGAGTGAAAAGCTCGAAAACTGTAGAAATGCATCCCGGTCAAAGATCGCGTGCTACAGACAGAGGGACAGATTCTTTCCTTTATATATATAGATAACAAATAATCTGCCTTTATGGCAAACCAGTCTTCGAGGCAGTGAAGAAGTATTTTGGGATAAACAGAACATGAAGGTCAACAAGAACAAGAACAGCATCTACTGATGGGATCAATAAGAGCGGCAGGTAGGTCAAGGAGAATGAGAGCTGTTACTTTTCTTTCTGCTTGGAGCTGATTAAGTGATTCTGAGCAATCAGTTATGCAGTTTCAGTGGAATGGTATTCATGCTAGGCTGATTGGAATATGAGGCATAAGATATGGATCAGTTAACAGATATAAGAATTAGAATAAATTATCAATTTCTGTTAACAAGAATAAGAACAAATATTTGGAATTATTTTGAGAACAAGAATAGAACGAGAACTGAAAAATGCTACAGAGAATAGAAATATGAGTAGACATAGGAATTATTTTCAGAATGGAAATTATTACACTATGATAATTTTTGTGGTACGTGATCTGTGTACGTAACATTCAATCTGTCATACATACGACAGCCATTAAGATCGGTAATCTTAGATATGGTATCTTTAGCATGCACGATCTCTTTGATTCAATTTTGAGTCTTTTGGTTGCTTACTTTGTCAAAGCTTATGTTTACTTAGTGTTTCTTAGTTTCATTTACACAAAAATGAGTCTATCACAGATGTTAGCAGGAAGAAAAAGATAGCCAATATTGGGAGTTTTACGAGTACGAAAAAATTCTGGTAAAACAATGTGCATGGTGCAAGACAAGGCCACCAGGATTGTTTGTGAGATATCACTTGCTGGCAAGAATTCCACCAATCCGTTAGTTCACTTGCACCAGATGCACAAAGATAGGCCTATGAAATACATTTATCAAAAGCCAAAAAACAGAAGCTACACACGGTATGAAACGCACAATTGATGGTACTCCAGTACTTTTGAAGGTGCAGACTAAAAACTGCACGAGTTGTGTTTTTGCGTTGTTACATGAGAGCTTAATTAAACAATATAATTTCCGTTGTACGTTGTGTAACTAACCTCTCTCTGTCTCTCTCTGTCTCCGTCTCACTCTCTGCATATACGGTTGCCAGCGGGACCTGGCAGCGAGGCGGGCTCCGCCGCAGCCTGCAACAGCTAGCCCCGCATTCACGTCCACCTGACTCTCTCTCTCTCTCTCTCTCTCTCTCTCTCTCTCTCTCTCTCTCTCTCTCTCTCTCTCTTTCTCTCTCTCTCTCTCTCTCTCTCTCTCTCTCAAACAATTATTGCAATGATAACAATTTAGCATACATATTTTTTACATTTCTATTCTCAAGCACATTAAAGTTTTTAAACGAAATTTACATACCGTGATTTTTCACGGGTTGCAACTAGTTAGAAATAATACTACTTCACAAGTTAGAACAGAAATGGAATTAGAACTGAAATTACTTCAGAACCGGAATTAGAACTGAAATAGGAATTATTTTCAGAATGGGAATAGAATTAGAACTGAAATAGCAATTATTTTCAGAATGGGAATAGAATTATAACTGAAATTTGATCCTTTGAACTGAAGTAGAAATAAAACTAGGAATTATTTTTAGAACTGAAATATCACTGAATCTGTCAAGACACTAGTGCAATGAAAAGCTGATGTCATGGATTGAATTCATCGAGGTGTAAGACTTAGTTAACTGCCTGCCATATAACGTCAGAGAACAGTAGCTTAAAGAGAAAAGGCAAATACAAGAATGTGGCTGCTGAGACAAGCTTGCAAACAATTCGAACCTAATATTTGGTGCATAACTTTGATGAGATATGGGAAAAAGAAATACTGCCAAGCATCATGTATCAGATGGTATCATTGTCTACTGAACCTGATGATTCAAAATCTATCTGATGACACTAGTACTGTCAGGTAGACGAATCTAAGAATCACATACCCGTACCTTATACTTAGCATCATATACTTGGTGATACTAAACATTGTCTGCCTGATGATACTGAGCACAATCTACCTGATGACATTAAGCATCTACCTTGGTGATACTAGCCACTGTCGACCTAATGATACTAAGCATCCTCCATCTGATAATACTAAGCATGACACACCTGATGACACTAAGCATTGTCTATCTGATGACACTAAGCATTGTCCATCTGATGACATTAAGCATTGTCTACCTGGTGATACTGTTGAATGACTTGCTCTGGTGTTGGGCCGAGGAAGATGTTAATGTCCAGAATTCCTCCAATCGTCCGATAAGTCAACGCTGGAGCTGGCATCAGACTGACATCTTTGTATAAACACAGTCAACTCTAGTCTGTTACAGTACTTCAAGTGGATTCAAATATCAATCTTCCTTTTCATTAAAATGATATCAGAGGAATATGTAAATAATATATGCTTTCATTGATAATGCTCACAGCAGTAATGTTAAAGTCCATATTTAGAACATTTGTTATAAATATATGAAGTTTATCTTTACTTCATTTCATAATTATTGACTTCTTATATAAATTGTACAACATATTATAATTCTTTGCTCTATTGTCAAATGACACTTTCAACTTCACTGGCCAACTGCAATTTGCAATCATCAGTTATTTAGGAGAAGTCTTTCACACAACTACCAGTATATGTGTCAGAAATTCATCATATGTAGGTCATTGTCAGGCACAGACTGCATGGCCTGGGTTATCACTGAATATTGTAATGAACTGTCAACTCATCTTCTTGGAATACTATGCGCCCATACAGTTATCTGTTATAAGGCAATCTTTGTACAGTTTTGCAGATGCTTGGTTAGTGGTCTAACTCTCATTTGCCTCTGATTCAAGTGCCAACAAACCTACCATCCCCAACATATTATACGTGCGAGACTGCACTTGCTTGTGTGACCAGATCTCAAAATTCCTAAGCACCATTTAATCATCAAATTCTGAGTATTTTGATATCAAAGCCTTGATATAGCATCTTTACAAACATCCAAAAGCGGTGCTTATATAGCTGCTTTAAATAGGTCCATCTTAAGAGCCTAGCTTCTACTCAGGCTTGAGATCATAGGAATCGAACCTTGAGCATTAGCGTTGTAAAACAGAACACCATGAGCTGCTGCTAATGATTCCTCCACATTCAGGTAGAAAGGATGCAGTCCATATAAATTTGTGTTGGTCTACAAAGACAAAGTCAAATCATAGAAGAAATACAAGCGGGCCTCCATATGTACAGTTGCCAGTTGGAATTTGTTCACCTGTATGCTGTGGCTTTGAGTTAGCTGCCATCTGCATGAGTGAAACTTAATTAACCAAAAATTATTGAAAAGAAAAACAATTAAATCTAACTAAGAAAAGGTTGCACATAAAGATATTTAAACACTTACGAGAAGGACCTGGATCAGTTAGCTAGTAAGTAGGTCGGTGGGTTTGTCGGTAGGTGAGTGGCTATGTCACTCCGTGTAGAAGTAGAAATGGGTCTAGATGAGTGTGTGAATGGTCTGGATAAGTGAATGACTGTATTGATGCATGCTTGCCAATGCATTTTGTCCATAATTGACAGCTTTAATAATGTATTGACACTGCATTCAGGTATGGAATCTGTACCTGATGCAAGACAAAACCGAAGAAACAGCAAAGAAGAGTTACCAAAATGATTTGAGCGTATAAGCTATGAAGAAAGGTTGAAAGTATGTGGGCTAACAACATAGCACATAAAGATATTTTACATGTACCTATGGCTGTTCCAGTCAGTCTGCTCTGCCCAGTGCCGTTTTAAGGCCTAGGCACGCGAGGCACGGGCCTAGGGCCCCGCGCAAAAGGGGGGCCCCGCGGCGACCCAGAAACAAAATAACAATATTATAAGTTATGTTCTAACAAGTAACAATTCTTCAAAGCAAAGTAAGAACAATAACACTTCTTAAACAAAAGTCTGCTGCGTTCTGCATTTTTAGTTAAATATACTTATCTATATAAATAAAGCCAGCTTTCTGTGTGTCTGTGTGTCTGTCTGTCTGTCTGTCTGTCTGTCTGTTTGACCGGGCTTAACTTCTACAATTTTGCACCTTTTCACTCGAAACCTTCACTAATGTGTCGGCCTCGGCTTCGGACACCCAGTGGAGGGGTTCGCGTCCTCCGTTTTCAACCCTACCATGGTGAAAATGCCCCAAAACGCTACCCACCCGACCGTCCATAACGCGCAAGCTCGCCTATTCCACTGCCAAGCGGTTCTATTTATGGCGCCGGTATTCCCCAACGTCATTAATAATCCGCTTAACGACACCGCGGTTCTATTTATGGCGCCGGTATTCCCCAACGTCACTAATAATGCGCGTAAGTTGTTTACTTTCGCACAAAATATAATGACGATCGATTCGAAGTATATTCATCGTTTTACAGCAAAATTTTAACACATGTATGTTCAAAGACAAAGATCTAAATTATTTACAGTATATCAAACAACCAGTCTGCTCTACTAAGGGCGAGGCCGAATACAGACCGGCAGTGAGGGCTAGATTTCTGGCGTTTTCTTTAACACGCCAACGCCCGGTTCACCCTCTTCGACTGCGAAGCAGTCAGTCCACGGGAGACTGCGAAGCAGTCTCCCCCACAGGTCGCCAGACGCCACAAGGGCCTCCAAGACTGCGAAGCAGTCGCCGCCAGAGGGCGACTGCGAAGCAGTCACTTCACGGCAGAGGTCGCTAGACGCCAGAAGGCGTATACAAGACTGCGAAGCAGTCTCCGCTGTACGCCAGAAGGCGTCTACAAGACTGCGAAGCAGTCTCCCCCACAGGTCGCCACACGCCACAAGGGCCTCCAAGACTGCCAAGCAGTCGCCGCCAGAGGGCGACTGCGAAGCAGTCACTCCACGGCAGAGGTCGCTAGACGCCAGAAGGCGTTTACAAGACTGCGAAGCAGTCTCCGCCAGAGGTCGCCAGACGCCACAAGGGCCTCCAAGACTGTGAAGCAGTCGCCGCCAGAGGTCGACTGTGAAGCAGTCACTCCACGGCAGAGGTCGCTAGACGCCAGAAGGCGTCTACAAGACTGCGAAGCAGTCTCCGCCAGACGTCACCAGACGCCACAAGGGCATGCAAGACTGCGAAGCAGTCGCCGCCAGAGCGCGACTGCGAAGCAGTCACTCCACGGCAGAGGTCGGTAGATGCCAGAAGGCGTCTACAAGACTTTCGAAGCAGTCTCCGCCACAGGTCGCCAGACGCCACAAGGGCCTCCAAGACTGCCAAGCAATCGCCGCCAGAGGGCGACTGCCAAGATTGCCAAGCAGTCGTTGTTGTTGTTGTTGTTGTTGTTGTTGTTGTTGTTGTTGTTGTTGGTGGTGGTGGTGGTGGTGGTGGTGGTGGTGGTGGTGGTGGTGGTGGTGGTGGTGGTGGTGGTGGTGGTGGTGGTGGTGGTGGTGGTGGTGGTGGTGGTGGTGGTGGTGGTGGTGGTGGTGGTGGTGGTGGTGGTGTGAAACTTATAACCCCGGGCAACGCCGGGTAATCCAGCTAGTTGCTAATAAGCGCAGAGCGCTATTGAAGTTAGACTGAAATAAATCAATAATTTTAACGCATGGCCATGGGCGTCCGGAGTGGGACAACGGGGTTATTTGCCTTCCTGGATTTTCAAAATTGTCTCGTTTTATGTGTTCATGAATAGTTAAGCAAAAGCGTCATTTTGGACACCCTAGAAAAATGTTGCCTCCTCTAGAAAAATGTTGTCAATAATCTATGCCATGATAAAGAATGACAATCTGGAATCAACGCTTCCAAACGTTGCAATTGCAATAAAAATGTTTCTGTCAATGATGGTGACAAACTGTACGGGTGAACGTTCTTTCTCATAGCTTAAATTAATCGAGAACGAGCTTCGTAGCCGTATAATGCAAGACCGATTGAACTGCCTGTCTGTTAAGAGCATAGAATCAAATGTGTTGGAGTCTTTGGGTTTCGATGATATTATAACAGACTTTGCTCTGATCAAAACACGAAAGCGATGTTTGTAAGGAAATGTTGTGACAAAGTCACATTCCATGTATAGCAAACACTCATTACAATCTCAATTTTAGTTTGTATAACAAATTAACAAAGGAAACTGTAACGTATGTTAAACTAGAGTATTTTTACACTTGTAGTACAAAGATTGCTGTGTTAGCTGTGTTGGCATGAGTTTAGTAATAGTACTATATTGATAAATTAAACAAAATGACACATATGTACATGCAATGTATTAATGCAATACTCTAGATCTGAGACAGAGATTGAGGCGGAAATCGGGTTACGTTTAAGGTTAGTAGCATAGGCGCCGACTCCTTGGGAGCCATAAAGTTCAGTGGGTGCCTGGCACCCAGAAGAAGCAGGACAGGAGTTCGGACCTATAAAGTCTAATTTTTTACAACTAAGTAATCTCACAACTTGAGAAGTACAACTACAACACAAATACCCAACATTGCATGATCTTAGAGTCACAGCCCGTACATACATGAATTATTTATTTATTTATTTATTTATTATTTAAAAAAATAATAACACTGGAACGTCGTCACCGATTTCCAAAACTTTTTGTAACTTCGTAACCTTTGACAAGAATACAATTTCCTTCTACAAAAATCCGCTAAAACTCACCTACCTAAGGAGATTGGGAAGGAGGAAGGGAGTGGGGAACCCAGGCTCCCAGAGGCAAAAGCAAAAGTCGGCGCCTATGTTAGTTAGGGTTTGTGCGGATTGTGCCTAGGGCCCCCAAACTCCTAAAAACGGCTCTGGCTCTGCCCCTCCTAATGGCAGAGCAGACAAACTGGAGCATATAAGATCATTTCTGGAAACAAGACAGTAGAAACGATGCAGAGGTTCTTTGAATTAGAACCAAACATGGCTACCTCATATATAACTCATTAAAGAAACCAATAAGAACGTTAGAGCAGAAATTCTTCAGTGCAACAACTGTAGACTTTTGAAAACTTTTGAGTACATTACTTTCCATGTAGGCACTATCATAGCTTTAAAGAGGAAGCTAGGAAGGATTGTCTACTAAGCATTACTGGTAATTTTCAGTGGTTCTAATACATATAAAATGTATTCTAAACCACTTAAAACCCATGTTATGCTCTGCTAGCATAAATCTTATCTCTTCTGTCTTCTTAGCTCATATCTCATCTCCATCAGTCATCCCATCTTTAATCCCATATCCAATAGTTCACCTCCCATCTCATATCTAACCTCATCTCTCATATCATGCCTCACCTCTCATCTCATCTCTCATCTCATATCTCATCTCATATCTCATCTCATATCTAATCTCATCTCTCATATCATGCCTCACCTCTCATCTCATCTTTCATCTCATCTCTCATCTCATATCTCATCTCATCTCTCATTTCATATTTCATCTTATCCTTGATGACAGACAGCATAACCATCATCAATGCCACCTTACAAATCAACTCAAAAACGACTCTAGGAGCTCTTACTACTGCAGCCAGCTAGAAAGTACTATGATCTCTTTGGACCAATGGCACATTTCCCAGTGGCTTCTGCATTCAAAATATGGATGATGATGGTGATGATGATGATGATGATCATAGTGCGACCGTACGTTACCTCCTGGAATAACGTACGCGTACTGTACGTACGTTATCGAAAAAATACCGTACGCGTACCGTATGTGTACATTAAAAGAACTGCCTCTCAAATGACAATGATGTTGTGAGATTTCTGTCTTATTTCTCAAACACCATAAGTGATTGAGTCTTTTGTTTTGTATTTTCATATTCTTGTTTTGTGCTACCAATGTTTGGTGAATTAAAGATTGATATTAAAAATGCCACAAATTTATCTGATCGTTCACAAAGAACCTCAATATAACTATAGTCTTATACGGTACGCGAACCGTACGCGTACGTCAAAAATGATCAGTTTCGCTCTACAGTATTAGTCTCCCCGTACGCAGGCCTAGGTATTTACGAACGGTAGGTCTCCCGAAATTTAGTATTACCAATTCAATTACCACTGGCACTGACCATCCTATAAAGTGTGCCGTAAAATCTTAATATTCTTCACTCTAGGAGGCCTATACATTAGACAGAATATTAGCAATTTGGAATTTAAAAGTTTGAAAGTAGAGATCATTGAACAGCCACAGATGACTGATGTAATAGTTAAAATTGTTTACGACCGTCAATCACCAACTGTTATTGACTTTTCTTGTGCATAATGTTATGTATTTTATTTTCGTCATGAACTGATGTGAACGTACGGCATAATAACGTACGCATACCGTACGTACGTTATAGAAAAAAATAACGTATGTACCGTACGTATGGTCGCACCTTGATGATGATGATGAATTAAATGATTAGATGCTTAACATACCATGACGAAATGGTCTCTTGTCCACATGGACCACCTGGTCCAGTTCATGTCATGCTCGAGGCTCTGGTGCTGGTGTTCACCTAGTCCAAAGAGATGGTGACTGTTTAGTCTCGTCGCAATCTGAAGGAATTGGTCCGACAACTGAAGACCTCCAATCGTCGTATCAAATCTACAATGACAACGCAGCGCCACAACTCATGCCTATCATCAGTCCATTGCTCTCTTTGTCTTTTAGACTTAGGAGAATTGCCTAGATTTTCATATTGGAACTCGAGTGGTATCATAAAGTGACTGCTTAGCAGTGAGCTCTAGTGGTAATAGAAAGTGACTGTTTGGCAGTGAAACTAAGTGATCAGATGTTTGGATGGCGATCACATGAAGCGGCAGCAGTTGAGTTGGATCACAGCAATGCTTTACTGCACTTGGAAATCTCCAGAGAGAACACTGACTAACAGAAGGCACATACTGACTGTCAGTGCAGTCAGTGCCATCCACCATTTGAAAGCAAACACCATCAATGAATTTCTAATTTATGTGATTGCAAACATAATAAGTGTTTGTAGGCATTCAAATGTGTTCTATACCAGAGGTAATTCTTACATGATAGCTCCCGTCTGTTTGCGTGTAACTTTAATTCCAAAATTTGGGCTGGTGATGACTGTGACTTTGTACTGAGGGTTGGTTGGAGCTTCTGTTCTGCTCCTCAGTGGCTGCAAAGGCGGCGGTTCAAAGCGACTCTTATCAGCATCTGTCAGCTAACAATGCACACACACACACACACACATCCATATAAATAAAGATAAGACTCTGTCTGTCACAGCGCCTTTGACCGCGATGCATTTCTACAGCTTTGGACCTTTTCACTCCAAACCTTCAATACTGTCTCGGGGTGGGCATTACACACCCAGTGTGAGGCTTCGCGTCCCCCGTTTTCACCGCTACCATGGTCTCCCAGGCCAAAACCTAGTCGGGCAATGCATTTTTAGCTGGTAAAAAAACTTACACTCAACCTATTTTCACTCGCCAGATGGCGCCGCCGGGTTAAGCAGCTACAGTACGGATTCGCTAGAGGGATTGAAACTTTCACTGAACTAAACCCGGCCAACGCCGGGTTAAGCAGTGTTTTGTTGCTTATTAGCTACAGGGAATGAAACTTATAACCCCGGGCAACGCCAGGTAAACCAGCTAGTATATATATATATATATAATATCTATGCAATAGTGTAACTACAATAAATATTTTCTTTTCAAAAATGCATTCAAAGATGACTGAATGCAAAAACAAGTTAATATTATGCCTTAGAAACAACAGTTATATCTGCATGAATCTCGGCAATTGCGAAATACCACTTAAGGCTTTTGAAATTAAGGGCTCTTTAACCTTTATTTTACCAATATTTTATTTTGAAATATAGTCTATAATGCAAAAGAAGAAGATACTACCTTCAACATACAGTGAAACACCGTTAACACTGGCACCGATAACCCGCGGGTACAGTTTACATGTGGTGCCACCATGCCTCCCAATGCCACGAGATTAATGCATGGGAATCATCAAAACGTGAAAGTTTAAATAGTAAGATATTACTTTGTGTATGTGGAAGACATTGCTCTTTATTTACACGAGTCAGAAACACTAAATTTAAGCATCGTTTCTGCTCTGTTGAACTTCTTAGTCCTTTTAAATTCATACATGGGACAGCATCCTTCCTCAGTCTGTCCTTAAATAGGTGATCTTGCCCAATCCTGGTACTTGTATATGTATCTGGACTTCTATAAAGCGCATTTTATGAAACCCTCAAAAGCACTCGTTATAGGCATCACTGAGACCTTTTTTCAGTCAACTGTGCGAAACACGAGTTGGCGACTCGATTGAAGTCATAGGCACTCTCGACTGACATGCATGGGCGGACCTCATCAACAGTGTCAACCGATCGGCGTACTCTATCGGCACACTTGGGAACCTCGTCAATGATATATCAGCATGAGAAACAATGCCAGCGGCCTGTTTAAAGTCACCTGCACCTCTGTTAGTGAGGGTGGGAGCTTAGTCGACAGTGTGGAGAAAGGGAACAATTCGACAAACATGGGAAACAGTGTTACTGCTTCTGTTGATAAAGAGCAAAGGTAATTTGTAGCTAATAATGAATTTGAGATTTGCCGACTACACATTCGTGCAAAAGTGGCAATATATGTATATTACTGCTACACCTTGCTGGTAGACTCGTTAACCTGCGCATGGTTCTCAGCGTGCCTCCCATTGGCCGCAAGTTAACAGGGTTTCACTGTATTTATTATCTGACAATGCCAGAACCAAGCATGGAGATTAAGATACAGGAACTACTTCTTGTTTAACTATATTTCTGCTCTTTCTTTACTTTAATTTATCCAAAATTTTAACATTTTCAATACTTGTTAAGTTTCCAGCCTCTCCTAAATCCTCCAACATAACATTACTATTACTTAGCATCACAAATGTATTTGTAACATATTGCGGTTTGTCAATGTGAGTCGATAATAAACGAATAATAATAATAATAATAATAATAATAATAATAATAATAGTGCTTTATGATTTTTACAAATAGCTAGATATTTCTGCAAAAGATTTAAAGCCAACTGAAATAGATATCTGTATTACCATTTAACAGGAAGACATATTTTATCTTTTCAATGATATCTACAGTGATTAACTAAAGTCACAATTAATTAATTAAGTAATTAATTAAGCTTTATGCGGCTATGTCAAATAACCGACTCCCGTCTCTTTTCGGACATCATCAACAAACCAGCACATGTACTTCATGGGCTACTGCCCCTCATAAAACCAGCTTTACACTATTTGCGTCTTCAAGCTCAAAACAGAACAACACCAATTGCAGACTGTTTGGCGAGGAAAACGTATATCATAAGGATGATTTACTCTTGATCCGAACACTGTAAGACAGCAGGCTACAGCCCGATAGGCATTTGTGACAAGTAAGTCTAACTTGTTTTAACACAAATACTAAATTAAGTGCGATTAGCAATTGGTAAAATAACAGATATACTTACTTACTTAAATAACAATGGTCCAAAGTCTTGAAAACAAAATGCTGCTTTACAGCAAGTTCCAGTTTTGGAACATTGATGCATCTACTCGTATGTAATGCCATAATTATGAAATGTTTGTGTTCTCTAGTTCCTGTTTACCATTGGATTCAGATTGATTTTTACATCTATCATTCCATGCTTTCACTTTATCTTTTATTGCTTATCACAATAATTTCACACTAATTTAAGCAACTGTTAATGATTTTAGACAATATGGCAACATCTACAGCAATGTCACACACTTCACCAAGCAATATCAGTAGCGATGGACGATAGTCCTGTGAAGATGAGGCCAAACTTTGCATCCTTCCGCCAACTGATGGCAACAATTTTAGTGAATGGGAACAAACAGACGAAAAACTCTGACATTAGTGTAGCCTGCGGACGTTTGTAACAAATTAGATATCTATCATGACAGAAGCAATGACGGTCAGTAGTCTCAGTGGCAACTGATACCAGAAAACTACACCGTTAAAAGTCACAAGAAGCAAGGAAATTTGTTGACAGTTGGAAGAAATCCTCTAGGAACATAATTCCAAAGGATGCACTAAGAACGATAATTGAGGTAAACCTAGCTAACCAAGATAATGGAACAAATCCAAGAATATGAGAAATCAAATTGCCAGGAAGTCTCCAGTTCTCCATAAGAAAGTCTTGTTTTCATTAGAGCTATGCAATGGAAAGTGAGGGTCTTTCCTAGAAAGAACAACAATCAGAACAACTTTTGCAGCACTTGAAACAGATACACAGAGATGGAGAAAAGAAGACAGGTTTGTGCATCCTCAGGACTCTAGTGTGCCACCGTTTCTTACTAATACACATCCAGAGTTTGTCTCAATGTCTCCAATGCAACTTTAACAAAGTCTGCATTTTCAACAGACATCTCTGAGAATTTAACAGATCAGTTTCACCTTTATGCCACTAGAGATACAAACAAAACTGACTTCAAAACAGATGTAGATGAAGTCAGTAAGTTTATTGGCATAATTCTTTTGTCTGAATGTCATTGTCTACCAATGGTGTGTGACTACAGGAGTACTGCTGAGGACCTGGGATGCAATCTTGCAGCAAATGCAAAGTCATAAAAACAGGTTTTGTGAAATAAAGATGCAGCTGACAACAGATCTCTTGGCAATTCTACAGTGCCAAAGACTGCTTGACTATATATCATCAGCTGAACAAATCTTTGATGCAGTTTGGAATTCTTCATGAGAAACTCAGTGTTCAAGAGTGCCAAAGGCTGCTCCAATGCCATCATGCATACACTATCTTGAGATCGAGTACTACATTCATCCGGTAGTCAGGTTTTCTGTTTTTTATACAGAAAAAACAGCAAAAGAATGTGCCATATGCCTAAAAAAGTTAACTGTATTGAAAGAGTTCATATCTTACAACAAATTGCTATTAAAAAAATTGTGCACATGATAACAATCTACGGTTTATTCAAGTTGACCTGTTTCATTGAAATATATGCTGGTGACAATATCTCAAAGTTCCATTTTTTTAACATCTCCTAATATGTCCTTAACCTTCATATATGATTAAAACTTCCATTAACATTTAGACAACATAAATATATATATTTAAATGACATCTCAAGTACCACCTACAAGGCATGGTGGGAAAAAAGATTCAATTGGTAAATAAATATAAAATATAATTTTCTACACAATTGTTCAATTGTCCACAGAAACAAAACAACTAGTCCAAGCAAAACAGTCATGCAGGATCAACAACCAAATCCAGTCCGACCACAAGTTAAATACAGTATCATTTATTAGGTCGGTTTTCCTGCCTAAATGCACAGAAAGTGTTAAACCACTTTCACCATCCCAAATTCAACATACTCGGTCCTACACGCAATATGTACCAATAGATCTAACTGCATTTCCTTCCCATTATTCAGATTGGCGTTGAGCAATTTTAGGGCAACCAGAGAAAAACATGTTGAAGTAAAACTAAATAATGATGAAAGTTTTGATAGCATAGGGACATGAGAGCATAGATGGCGTTTCTTCCATCTCGTTTTACTTGGCAATTAATTAATTGATGGACAAAACATTGAAATCTGTACCTTGATACGCAGTCTGTCGTCTGTGAGGAATTCCACTTCCACCCAGACATTGCGTATGTTTGCTCCAAACCACGACGGCGTATCAATGCGTTCCAGGCGAACCCTGATCCCACCGGACGGTGTGTCTTCCACTGGACCAACAACGCGGTAGCCCTGCTGTTGAGGGGCAAAGCATTCTGGTGCAGCAGGATCATCAGTTGAAGGGCACCAGAAGCACCCTCGTGCCAGACACACGGTCTTACTGGCTACACCCTCTTCAGGGTGGCAGTTAATTCTCTCGCTAACAGGAATATCCTCTGGACAGAAATCACCTCCAAGGGAAACACTTGTATCAACGAAGCACGGAGGTGTTTCTATTAATCAATAAATCGATTGTCTTTAAAAGCACGCACAATTAGACACACAAGTAACCACTTCACTCAACACTTAAAGAAGCCACGCCCTTATCCCTTGAAACAATGACCTTTCTAGAATGTTTACAAATGACTTATGCGTATTTGGTAACGAGAAGCAGGGAGGTACCATAGACTCATGAAAGCTGCGTTGATTTAAAAAGTATTTTGACTTATTACAGAAGTTTTTTGTTTCAACTGTTAAATTATCGATTTTCATCTTAATATTTTAATTCCTGGCTAGTTTTATTTTGCTGCTCAGATTTTATTTATTTTTCTTGTCTCCAAATATGTACTGCTCAACAAAACTGGACCTGCACATTCTACTAGCCTTGTTGAGCCCTAAAGCAAGACAGATCAGTTCAATATTTTCTTAAATTCTTGTGTTCTGCTATGCACATCAGTTCCATGACAAAAGTTATTAACACTTGATAAAGGTAATACTTCATTTTGAGGAGTGAGGAGAACATAATATATTATATTGAACAGGCTAATGATGTTTTTCATGTTTTCCAACTGAATTTTGTGGGAGAAACAGAAGTCAAGTAACAAGTACGCCTACCAAGGCATAACCTGCCAGAACAGCTTTATTCATCTTCTAAAACTACTACTAGGCCTATTACTGCCATTACTACTTCCACTACTGCCAATAAAACTACGTATTGCTGCTACCGCTGATGATGCTTTTCAGCACTAGGGCATATAGTTGTTTCATAGTGATCATCAGTGGCGGCGATCTTGTCTGAGAGGTGGGGGGGGAAAGTCGGCCATGGTCTGGTCGATGACCTTTTTTAGGAATTCCCAAAAAAGTCTAAACGTTTTAGGCATTCATCTCGACAAAAACTACGATTTCATCTCCCAAAAATGTTGATGACCTTTTTTTAGTCATTCACCTCTTTTACGACTTTTACTTTTTTAACAATGTTTTCCAAAACGTCATCTATAACTTTTCTTAGGAATTTCTTCTTACTTTCTCATAATTTTCGGGGGACGCTTCTGCTGAAAAATTTTATTTTTACCTCGTCTGGTCACAAACAGCTGTGAAAACAATCACACGCAATTACACTTGCTGGCCTTTTTTAGTCTTTCTTCAAAATTTGGGGGTCAGATGTATGGCGTGTCCCCCACTCCTAAAGGTGGGGGTCTTGTCTCCAGGGACCCCCCCCTAGATCGCCGCCCATGGTGATCATCATTTTGAAATTGGAAGTTACCGGTACTGGTGGTGTTTGAGCACCAAATGCATCCACTGCGCAGACAGTCTGTTCTGTTGAAGGCGTTCGATGGACATTCGATGCTCAGCGATTCATCGATGACTGACGGACAGACATCGTCGTCGTAGAAACACGGCGGTGGCAGCACCGTCGCATTATCGTCGCCGTCCACGTCGTCGTCGCACCAGAGGCACCCGCGAGCTAGACATGCATCGGCCGTTACGTTCTCCGTCCAAGGGAAGCAGTCGCGTCTCTCGGCCGCCTCCGCCGCTGGACGACAATCGACCGCTGCCAAGGTCAATGAGGATGAGGCTGCCTCTTCAGAGGACGAGGCTCCGCACGACAGGACGATCACCGTCACCAATACGAAGTACGATCCTTATACATCAAGAATTAAAACAAGGAGAGAGTGTAGACGGAAACAATGTTCAACAATTATGAACTATAATAATTATGTATATTCGTTTAATTCTTGAAATCAAGCTTTGCTGGCAATAGCGCAGCAAATTACAGAATAATGATAGGGATCGGGTAGATGCTAAGTGTCTTGGATGGGCCTACGGGAGCTCCTAAGTGTCTTCAAGTGACTGCTGGAGTTTAAATCGAGGTTAGTAGGCCTATATGTCTTTGTATAGCATTCCTGGAATAAAGTTTCGCTTGTCCTTGACTTGGAGAGCAAAGGGGTGTGGCCGGTTGCGGAGGTTATATCCGGTATTTGGTCGCTCAGAGCACATCCATCGCAGCGCGTGTTCTTGGTTTCCAAGTATGGCGTGAAATAGCCTTTCGTCTGCCTGGGCGGCTAGTTTGGTGGCTGTGGGCGTCTCAGGATGGAGATAACTGGATCTCTTTATTCTTCGGATGAATCGTTCTATCCGCTCTATTTCGGCCCCACCAGGCCGGAGAGGCATACATGAGTCGTGCAATGACCGTGCCCCGCGTCGCCTGAAAGAGGGCCTATGAGTTATAATTGGTACCGGTAAATGCTCAAATGAAATGGTAGCTACTGACAAGTACCACTAGGCTCCAATCACGTGTCACTGTCCGTCTTTCTTCTGTCTGCCCACAGTGCTTCACCTGCGACCTCTACAGATTCTCCGTCCCAGTGGCGGATTTAGCCATAGGCCCGGGGGGCGGTTCGCCCCCCGCGCCCCTCTTGGTTGTATGACGGCGCCCCTCCAGATCAGACGCGCCTGTTATGGTGGGCTTCCAGAACGGGCCTGGCATGACCGATGTTTAGCTAAAGTCAGTCGGCTAGGTCTACTTTCATCTGTGCTTCCCCAAGTATTGCTGTTCTGTCTATCTTTACGTACCGGTATATAGTAGGGAGAGGGTAGATAGACAGACAGCATAGGCAGGACATGGAAGATTGGCATGACCCTGAATTGACCCTCACTCTCCATGTGAGCAAAGTGTCTCAGGAGGTAGGCTATGTTCCAAAGTCCAACAGAGTCCTACACACACACACCACATGCGTGCAATCATCCTCAATATGAGTCATATGATATACTCTTCTCCCAAATCTCCAGTACCAGCATCAGACAGGCTTAAACATATCAATCATCAAACTAGCATACATTCCGGCTGTCCAGGACTCCCAAGAGTGTATAGTATATCAAATTGCAGTCGGCATCTATACCTAAATGACACGGCCTATTGGATATTTAACATTGCCAATTCTCTACAAGTCGATTTCGGATTGGCGATCCGCGATTTGGATTAAACTGCCATGACACTAAGAATATAATGGTATTTATAAATTCAATTCACTTTCCTGAAATAAATAACATTATAACCTTAAAATTGTGATAAATTGAATATAATTATAAATTGTATACTGATGGTTGACTTTGAACTACTAAACGCAAACCCGCAGAAAACTGACGCCAAGTGCAAAAGAATAGGAGGAGGAGGAGGAGGAGGAGGAGGAGGAGGAGAAGGAGGAGGAGGAGGAGGAGGAGGAGTCCCTTAAGCTAGCCCTGAGGCAGCCATGGGTACGGTGTTAGCGACGTCTTTTTCTTAGCCTCGCATATGAAGGTGGGTGGCCAGTCCTCTCCCTTGCCGTCTCATCTTTCCACCGACAGTGTTTGGTCAGTGTACCAATTACACATGAGTTGGCTAGGGGATGCAGGTGGAGCAGAAATCTCGAAGCAAATTTCTCCTTGGCGGGTATTTGAGCCTCCACTCCCCAGAGCTATTGAAAAGGACGATTCCTGTGACGTTATTTTATTTTAGTAAACAATGGCCATCATTCAGAGAACACCGAGAACATTCTTGCATAGTTGAGAATAAAAACACTGGGAATTTTCTTGAACTATTAGATAAGTCTGCTCAGTTCTTCCCCTTAATTGTTCACTCGATAATTGATATATCTAGAACCGATCAGATGTCAGATGTCATGAGTTTCCTAACTTTCCTTAACCTTTTTCCTATCCTCAATATCCTATTCCCATTGAAAATATCCATGGTAAGGGACATACTATCAGGGGCGGATCCAGGATTTCTGGTTAGGGGGGGCGTAAATACTACCAATCCAATCCCGTAAATATATATATATATATATATATATATATATGAAATTAGATCACGCAAAACTATAATGATCCTTTTTATAGAAAATGTTATGGAACTTTAAAAAAGTATATAGTTTCTCATATAAAACAACTGGTCTCCACTGAAGGTTAACAATGAAACGATTATAAATCAGTTATCGGTTTTGATCATGCAACCCTTGATCCAAAAAGAAAATAATTAAGTGTCACATGCCAGTGGATTAAGCAGTGTCGTTCTCCTTGGATGCTTTCTGGCGTAGGCATTGATAATGTCATCAATGTCTAACTTGATGTCCTTGTGGACAAACAATAAAATGAGTGCATTAAATCTGTCCTCGTTCATTGTACTTCGGAAACACGACTTCACAAATCGCAGACTAGAATTTGCTCGTTCAACACTGCAAGCCGTGACAGAAGTGAGCAGCAAAATGTGAATTATTGTGGTAATCAGTGATATTATCGTTAACGAAAACGAAATAGAAACGAAAAAGAAAAGCCAATCGTTAACGAAAACGAAAACTAAAACGAAAAAGATTTTAGAAATGGAAACGAAATAAAAACGAAAACGAAAAAGATTTTGGAAACGAAAACGAAATAAAAACGAAAAAGAATGGATGTAAACCTAATAAAAACTAAAACGAAAATGATTTTTGGAACGAAAACTATTGAAAATCCAACCATGTATATTATAAGAAACGAGATTCGAAAATCAAAATCCAACCAAGGATTACAATTTTGGCGCCGCAGTTGAACGGCGCCGCAGTTGAACGGCGCTCGTGTATAAATTTTTGTCAGAATACAATTTCCTGTTTCCGGTCAACAATCTCTACGAAAGTGTGGTCACAGTGGGTGCATATTTTACAAAAAAAACAATTTAATTATAAACAATGAGTCTAGTCAAGCTTTTATCCGGTAGGAGACGCGAAAGTATTGTATGGGAATACTTTGTATATGAAGACGATAACGATAAAAGCCGATGTACAGTTCTGAATGATAAAGGAGAGCCGTGTGATGTTCGCATAGCTGGTACGTAACTACGCAATTTACGCATCATACTCGCTACTTTTTCCGCATCCTTCTTTTAACTACACATGCACTGTTATTTCTTTCATCTCGTACTACAGATTTATACTGATTTAATTATGCGTAGTATACCGTTGTCACCAATTGCACGATTATATGATTGTATGTATTAATTTAATAAATGTAATTAGGGTGACCCTGATAGCGAAGCCTTATGTTCCTTATGGGTTTACCTATTGGCGCCATTGCATGTGATTGTCTGTAAATGTATTTTGTTACATGGTGATCAATAAAATCTGAATGAATCTTAAATCTGATATTACACATACTTATTCTAGTATGTGAAAATACAGTAATCACAATAAGACAAATGTTTTGCAATTTTTTTGTTGCAGGTAAAAATCCAACAAATCTTAAAACACACATAAGTCATAACCATGCCGAGGTTCACATTCAATTAAATGCAAAGGAAGATAAAAACAAGAAAACACAGTCTCAAACACAGTCTAAGCGTAAAGTAGAGGACATGGACAGCCCGTCAATACAGACCCTGGATGCCTGTATTTCAAGAAAAAGAACCTCATACTCAACCGATTCTACAGAATATATTAAGCGACTGGAGTCTATAACAAACTTTATCATAGAAACTGGGTATCCTGCAGCAATGGTGGATCACCAATCTTTCAAGACGATGCAGCGGACATTTGATCCAATGTTTCAGCCTCCATGTTCTGCAACGGTTAAAAAGTCAATAATGTCCCGATTTACTGCAGGCAAAGAAGAATTAAACAAGAAAATTGAAAACTGTAGAAAGTTAACGATATGTTTGGATGGCTGGTCAAAGAAGGGTTTAGCCTGTTCTTTCCTCGGAATATCAGCCTGTTTCTTTGATATCTCCACCGAGAAGGCAATTCATGTCACGCTTGCCATCGACAAAATCCAACATCCTCACACAGGCAAGATGTTGTCAGATTCTTTGTTCACTACACTCAACACCTGGAATATTTCAACCGATAAAATATTATTGATTGTCACAGACAATGGGGCAAACATGGTTAAAGCAGTGAAGTTGTTGCAAGAATTGGTTGAAGAGAATGCTAATGATCATGGAAAAGAAGAGACAGAAACGGACAAAGAAGCTGATGATGAAGAAGCTGCTGAAGAAGTTGATGAGGATGACGAGATGGACATGTCTCTGCCAAATGAAGTTCCGTGCAGGCGAATGCCTTGCTTAGCGCATTCCCTGCAATTAGTTATTAAAGATGTGTATAAATCTGATGAATATCATCGAATTCTTGGCAAAACAAGACATCTAGTAAAAACAATAAAGCACTCGTCAGTGGCGATGGAAAAGATTGAAATTCGAAGTGGAAAGACGATTATATCTGACTGTACAACAAGGTGGAATAGTACATACCAGATGCTTAAGCGGTTAATTCTTCTGAAAAAGGTAATCACCGAAGTTATGTCGGAATTGAACCAAGACACGTTAATGGCCAGTGAGTGGTTGAAGATAGAAACACTTGTGGAATTGTTGGAACCGTTTGCTGTTCAAACTGATATCCTCCAGACAGATGCTTCTTCTCTTTCCAATGTAATCCCGTCATTGTTGGATTTACAATGCCATTTAACTCAGTTCCAGAAGGCGGATGCATTGACACAGATGATGCTTGCAAAATTTAATAAGCGTTTTGAAATATTACTAAACCCACACTGCGTTGATTTTAATCCAACACCTGCAGCTTCCTGTGTTTTGGATCCAACTGTTGCGGTTTGTCTTTTAAATTCAGAAATGGCAGGCCTGCTGCAAGCAGGGAAATCGTTTGTCATTTTACAGGCAACCAAACTTTGTGCCTTATCTACATCAACTGTTTCAGTGGCAACCAATTCAGATCCAATTCAAAATGAAACATCAGATTCTTCAGCATTAAAGAAGTTCAGATTTTTGGCAGCAAAGTTAAACCAACGAGATATGACTGGACAAGATGGTGAAGTCTCCAGTGGAAAAAATATCCAAGAAGAAATGGACAGATATCTTTCAGAGGTGACAAAATATAGGGGAGACAATGCCTACAAGTTCTGGTCTGAGAGAAGGATAGTTTATCCAGCATTAGCTCCTGTAGCTGAAGATCTTCTTTCAGCTCCTGCTTCCCAGGCTTACGTTGAAAGAATCTTTTCTTTATGTGGACTTCTAACAGCAGGCAGACGCAACAGGATGTCAAAATCTTTGGAAATGCGAGCCTTTCTGAAGTTAAATGGTAACATTTTATAAGACTGCTTAATAAACAACCTTCCTTAATCAGTACCACTGATGGACAACTATTCTAGCAACGACTACAGCAATTTCTTCTTCATTAAAGGTATGCTAACCTACTTTTTCATAACTTTCATTCAAAGTAAAATGATGTGAAAAACTAAAACTAAAACTAAAATGATTTGAAAAACTAAAACTAAAATGATTTGGTTTTGAGAAACTGAAACTAAACTAAAACTAAAATGATTTGAGGAATAGAAACGAAATAGAAACGAAAATGATTGAAAAATGAAAAACTAAAACTGAAACTAAATAGAAATGATTGATACCTGACAGAAATAGAAACTAAAACTAAAATGATTTTAGGAACGAAAATAACACTGGTGGTAATATTTGGATACATAATACGACAGGAGCGGCTGTCAGCGAGGGTGTCCGACAGGGTGCTTGGGGTGCTGTCAGCGTTTCTCCACATCTGCTGCCAAAGCTTTAACTCTTGATGAAACGAATCCGTCGAAGGCAGGTCATCATGATTGTAATGAAGTATACCATCAGCAGTGAGTGCGTCGATGTTTGAAACATTAGATGGAATGAGACTTAGACCACGAATTGCTTGTTTCGCAAGATCTCCAAATAATAATTTTCAAACTCGCAATTCTACATGCAGAATGTCTTCGTATTTGTTAAACTTCTTACATTGTTTACTTTTTCCCCGGGCACTCCGGGCCCCCCTCACACCGCCGGGCCCCTGGGAATTTGCCCCTCCCCCTTTCGGCGGCCCTGGCTGCCCCCAACTAAAAATTATATAGTCGATGCCAATTTATCATACGATAATTAACATAGTAATGATAGAAATTGAATACACTAGTATTTGTATAAAAATACTTATAGATTCAATAAGCAAGGGATGCGTCTCATCCATGGACCGCACGCCACTGAGCGTTAAGAGAATGGTTATATGAGTAGGCCTAGTTCTATATCCTTGATTTGCTTTTGTCCATAATATCGGCAGCTGAACGCTTTCGGCGGCTAGAATCAGCACGACGAATTTCAAAATTATAATCATATGCCATCTTTTGAGATTTAGGCCTAAGATAGGCCTATGTCTTACCAACGGCAGTCGGCTTGTTCGCGAATGATAAAACTGCTTGTTTAAGCCGTTTTGACGGCGGACCACTCGACATATTTTTAAATTGACCAATTTCTATTTACGTAAATTTTGTCTGTACATGAACTTTGTGAATGACGTCACGGCAAAAGTCATTGGTCACGTGGGCAACGTCTGCTAGCAACTCAGGTAAGTAGGTAAGAGAGCTCCGGTAAGAGAGCTCCATTCTGCCGGTCCAGCTACTTCAAACATCCTATTCCCAAATTGCAGTTATATTAGTTTTAGGTCAGTTTAGTTTGAGAACATTTGCTGCAGGTTTAGGGGGGCGTACGCCGGCTCCGCCCCCCTCTAAATCCGCGCCTGACTATTAGGATAGGAAACATTTCGTCACTTTTAAACAGTTTTATATATGAGATGGTATAGGCCTATATACTAGTGGTCTACTACACATGGCATCATTTCAAATATACATGTAGGCCCTACTATCATTTAAAGTTGATTACCAATATACCCAGAACGTGGCGCCCCTCGAGATAAACCTCTGCCCCTACGCAAGAAAACCTGGATCCGCCACTGCTCCGTCCGTTGATACTGCGCGAACTCTGTTTCAGTTCCTACTTGGTAGCCTTGGGGTCGTCCATAAAGGACGTCCGCAAAATATGACCCATTTTGGACACCTCCCTCCCCTTGTTCGCATTTGTCCGCATTTGACCTTACCCTCCCTCCCTCCCCTTTGCGGACGTCCGCACGCCTAAGCCAATTTTTAATGTCGTCGTCATAATTTTTACAATTATTCCACAGTTCTTGTGCACATTTAAGTGACAGTTCAGGTTTCATATCGCAGGATGTGCAGTAATAAAAGCCTCTTTAAAGTCGCAGTAAAGGTTATACCATGCATGAAGTTTTAGGCAATCACTTCACTGACCTTTTCATCTTTCGGGTAAGGCTGAAACAAGGTGGTGTTTGAAAACTATCAAATTTAAAAGTTTAGATGCGGACGTCCGCACTGGTCATAACCCTCTCTGTCCACATTTGTCCGCATTTCGATGATCCCTCCCTCCCCCTCATTGCGGAGTCCTTTATGGATGACCCCTTGGTCCCCTTCTTCCATTGAGAAATCATACGCTGAGTCACTTCACTTTGCCAATAAACTACCTTCCCTGTCATTGGCACTTTCATTTGTCATTATATGATTGTATCTTAGACATGGGCGGCGATCCCGGGGGGGTCGAGGGGGACAAGACCCCACCTTTAAGAGAGGGGGGACACGCCATACATCGGACCCCCCCAAATTTTGAAGAAACATCAAAAAAGGTCATCAAATGTTTGAGCTCTGAGATTAAGAAATTTATTCGCGCATGAGCGCGAAAAAAAATTTTGACCTTTTTTTGACCAGATCAGTTGAAAACTCTTTTTTGATCAGATCAGTTCCAAAATATCCCCCCACCTCTCAAACAAGATCGCCGCCACTGATCTTAAAAGTCACGAAAGCTAGAGGGAACGTGCACATGGTTTAATGGTATCTGCAAATTAGGACCAGGCACCTACATTTAGCTGATGTTGGTCCGTTCCATTGTAGACAAGTCGTTTCCAAAGACAATACTTAATCCGTACCCCACCTCACATATGCAACAGCCACTGGCGGCGATCTTGTTTGACAGGTGGGGGAGCAATTAAGAACTTATCTGGTAAAAAAAGAGTTTTGAACTGATCTGGTCAAAAAAGAGGTCAAAATATTTTTCGCGCGTGACTGTTGATCTTTTTTCGTGTTTCTTCAAAATGTGTGGGGGGGGCAGATGTGTGGCGTGTCCCCCCCACACTCCTAAAGGTGGGGTCTTGTCCCCCCCTCAACACCCCGGGATCGCCGCCTATGTCCACATACGGCCCATATGAACACGTATTGTCGCGGAAATTTATCCTTTCTGCCTGGGCAAACTGTTAGGCGGTGTAGGGGTCCCACTCTTCCTCTTCTGGTACCCTCAGGATGACGTGACAGGCATGGCCATCCGCATGATTTTTTAGGGGAATGTTTTTAGGGGCAACATTTTTTAAGGGGGAGCAAAATGACGTTTTTGCATAGAATAGCTATGCACGCACGAACACAGAACACGTATACGTGACAACTTTAAAAACAAATAATAGTTAAGACTTTACCTAAACAATTGTGTGATTTCGCACTGAAAATCGTGTTGGAACTGTTGTAATAATCATAACAATCAAAGGATTTCATTTTTGCAAAATTTTTGCAAAATCTGAGGGGAGGCAAGTGGCCCCTTGCCACCACACCCCTCCGGACTCCCATGGTCACAGGAAACCCCTTCGTACGACTTGTCCGTAGCGATCCGACCTCCATGGTCTACCAGAGCAGAGTTTTTCAAACTGTGGTCCGCGGACCAAGAGGGGTCCGCGAAGGACATGGCGGGAGTACGCGAGAGCGTTCTGAAAATATTCCTTAATGATTAACACTGCATGGTTTTAGCATTAAAACCAGTCTTGTTGTCAAGACTTCAAACCTCAAGACCAAGACCAAGACATTGAACCTCAAGACCGAGACCAAGACCTTGAACCTCAAGACCAAGACCTTGAACCTCAAGACCAAGACTTTGAACCTGAAAACCAAGACCAAGACTTTGAAACTCAAGACCAAAACCGAGAAAATGCCCAATAAATCACAACCATGTCCAGACTTGTATTCCTTACTAAAAAATCGTCAAGTCGGACTACTCGCTATTTTAATTAGAGCATGAATCTTTTATTTTATTCAAACAAAACAACTCCAAATGCAGAGTGCAGAGAATTCCGAATTCGCATTTACAAAAGTCTCATGCGAAATGTTAGGGCCTATTCCAAATGCCTGTTGCATTTTATAAAAACCAATTCGCTCAGAATTTTATGACCAAGACGTGACCTGTTGGGGCCTCATAAAATTCTGCCATGTGAAAAATACGTTCTGCAGTGCTGAATTCACTGGCACACAGAGCAGCTTTTCAAGTACCGGATGTTAATGTACAAATTGTGACGATGTTTTGAAATCATTCCATGGTAAATAACCGGAAGTCAAAATAAATGTCCAAAACAACAGTAAAGCCTCACTCACACCGTGTAAATAATAATGCAATTGCATTAGTAATTATTGGATAAATTTTTTAAATCCTTGCGTTTTGTTTAATGACTGTTAATATTTTTAAAAGTCTTGGTCTTGGTCTTGCAAAACCAAGACCAAGACTTTGAGCCTCAAGACCAAGACCAAGACCTTGAACCTCAAGACCAAGACCAAGACTTTTGGTCTCAAGACCAAGACCAAGACCAAGACTTTTAAAAACGAACTCGAGTGCACTCGAGACCAAGACCTTGGTCTCGAGGACAACAAGACTGATTAAAACCCATGTTTGCAAATTCACACACTACTTGTATAATTGTGGAAATAGTCTGCTTGTTATTTTGATTAAATTTTAAGTGACAAATTTTACTTTTTAATACGTGGGTCCGCGAGCTATGCCTAGAAAAAATAGGGGTCCCTGGTCCAAAAGTTTGAATATCACTGTACCAGAGGACTTGTTTGGTAAACCAGTCAGCAGACGCCAGTCGAACACTATAGCACCGTTTATTGATCAATCTAGCTGTAACCCGTGAAAAATCACAGTATGTGAAAAATCTCTATAGCTCAGAGAGACTGAGAGACAGAGTGAGACCGGGCTACGGCTTTCCCCGTCTTATCTGGACCTCTGTACGTCCGACAGCTGGGAGCTCACGGAGCTGGCGGAAGCGGCCTTCGCCGTTTTCGTCTGTAGCCCAGACAGAGAGAGAGAGAGAGAGAGAGAGAGACAGACAGACAGACAGACAGACAGACAGACACAGACAGACAGAGACAGACAGAGACAGACAGAGACAGACAGTCTGCGATATTCTTAAGCAACCTAAGACAGCGACTGCTATAATAATAATAATAATATCTGAGAGACAGAGAGAGACAGAGACAGAGACAGAGACAGACAGAGACAGACAGACAGACAGACAGACAGACGGACAGAGACAGAGAGAGACAGAGACAGAGAGACAGAGAGAGAGACAGAGAGAGAGACAGAGAGAGAGAGAGAGAGAGAGAGAGAGAGAGAGAGAGAGAGAGAGAGAGAGAGAGAGAGAGAGAGAGAGAGAGAGAGAGAAACAGTAGAGTAATGGATAAGACACTGGCGTGAAGAGCAGTAGGTACCAAGATCGAACCCCGTAGACACCGTAAGGTTTATTCAGCCTTCCACTCGCTAGGTGACGGCAGCGGTTAAATGAATAGTACGTAGGCCTTGATTGGCGCCGTTTGTTGCTGCCGCATAAGCAGTTATATTCGACTCCTGTAAAACTGTTATCATGTGCTTCATCATGTGCTTCTACTGTATACATGTATGTAAGGCGCCCTGCGTGGCTGCCGTTTCTACTATATGTATGTTCACTGTACAGCGCAGTGCGTTTGCAGGCGCTTAATTAAAGAAAAAGATTATTATTATTATTATTAGACAGACAGACAGACATACAGACAGACAGAGAGACAGACAGAGACAGAGGGACAGAGGGACAGAGAGACCGAGACAGAGAGTTTGCGTTTGCAGGCGCTTAATTAAAGAAAAATATTATTATTATTGTTAGACAGGTAGACAGACAGACAGACAGACAGACAGACAGACAGACAGACAGACAGACAGACAGACAGACAGACAGACAGACAGAGACAGACAGAGACAGACAGACAGAGAGTTTGCGTTTGCAGGCGCTTAATTAAAGAAAAAGATTATTATTATTTGCCCCGGGGTATCAAGGATCCCCCAGGTAGATAAAAAATTGTCCAGAGACATATAAAAGAAGAAAAAATTATTCCTGGAACGGCCAAGCGAGTTTTTTGGTGCGATATTCTTAAGCAACCTAAGAGAGCGACTGCTATAATAATAATAATAATAATAATAATAATAATAATAATAATAATAATAATAATAATAATAATAATAATAATAATAATAATATTATTATTATTATTATTATTATTATTATTATTATTATTATTATTAGACAGACAGACAGACAGACAGACAGACACAGAGACAGAGAGACAGATAGAGACAGAGACAGAGAGAGGCAGAGAGACAGACAGAGACAGACAGAGACAGACAGAGCTTTCGTCTATAGCCACAAAGTTACGGGACGGGACATTGGAAATTAAGTTGGTAGATACCGTAGTCTTTTCATCGACTTTGAAATTAAACTGTTAAAATTAGGTAGTGGGTTTAGTTTAATTTTATAAATTAACTCAACACCACTGGAGATCTGGGTTCAAATCCTCTGTCGCTGCTACTGTCATAGGCGTAATTTGTGGGGGGTACCTTTTGGACCGGAGGTACCGTACCCACACTTTTTGAACAATGCAAATCAATATTTTATTATTGTGCCTTCCCAGAGATCGCAATCTCAACCTTGCTTCGTGTATGTAGGAAATTGATACCAAAGTTACGCCCCTGAGTCTCTGACTACTGTGCACCGAAAGCACTATAGGATACCGGAGGAGGGAAGGGGGGACTCTATAAGGGACCGGTGCCGCTTCTAGCTAGATCCGCTGTCGACATGGCTATTAGCCTAAAGGAGAGAAGGGCCCACCTCGCTACAATATTCTCATATGGGATGATTGGGATCTTTTAACGCCCATTCGAGCCCAACCCAAATTTCACTGGCATTGTTAAAATCAGATGTTTGTAACATTTTGCAGATACTAAATCACACTAGGTTCTGTTCACGTGAGGCCTCATTAAGAGTCATGAACTACAGCTAAACACTCTCTCAAAGGGCGTTCATCTTGCTGGGATGCATTTTAAGTCTTTTCTGTATGGGTAAGAATCCAAAAATTCATAATCTGCAACGCTTGTTGATGCGATCTTAAGAAGCTGCATCAATATTACCATATACTATAGTCAATATTACTATACTATAGGCCTATTACGATAGCCATCGACAGGCAAGGCTGACTGCCTCAAAGTCTGTTGTTGCATCGGATGAGATACGATGAGATACAACAGCTGAAGTCCTTGTCTTTTTGAACCAATACATAAATATGCTTGACGTAATTGTGAGCTAGCTATAGACCACACGCCCAAGCCCAAGACCAGCTGTATCAAACAAGCACATTCCAAACCAATACCAATACAAAGACCGCATATTCTGGTCTCTACACTGTCTCGAAATCCCATAACTGGGTGGGAAAGATACCCATCTTGGTCTCGATGACAACAAACGCATCAAGACCTTCCTGCTGAAGCGGGTGCAGGGATGACATGCCTGTGCCCACCAATCCACCATCTACCCAGTCTTGTTGTCCTCGAGACCAAGGTCTTGGTTTCGAGTGCACTCGAGTTCGTTTTTAAAAGTCCTGGTCTTGAGGTTCAAGGTCTTGGTCTTGAGGTTCAAAGTCTTGGTCTTGGTCTCGCAAGACCAAGACCAAGACCGGCTGTCAATATGAACAGTCATTTAACAGAACTCAAGAATTCTGTATCAAGCCTGCTTGCATCATATAGGCCTACGACCAATATCTATGGATACAAGTCTTGTTGGTCAGGAAAACCCATTGGCAGCAGCAACTGTAGTTATTCTGTATCAGACGGTATGATAAACCACGGGAAGATTTAAAAAGGACTCACTATCTGTACATTTACATCCTGTGCTTGAAAAGCTACTGTGTGTGTGTGTCAGCGACTTCGGCACCTGTAGAACGTATTTTCTCAAATGGCGAAATTTATATGAGGCCCACCAGGCACGTCTTAGTCAGAAAATTCTGAGAGAATTGGTTTTTATAAAATACAAAAGGCATTTGGAATAATAGTTTGCATGAAGGACTTTTGAATACAAATTCGGATTTCTGCTTGAATAAAATAAAACTCATGTTTTCATTAAAATAGCGAATATTCCGACTTGACAATTTTTAGAAGTCTTGACCTGATTGCGATTTTTTGGGTCTTGGTCTTGAGGTTCAAGGTCTTGGTTTCGAGGTTCAAAGTCTTGGTCTTGGTCTCGAGGTTCAAGGTCTTGGTCTTGAGGTTCAAGGTCTTGGTCTTGAGGTTTAAGGTCTTGACAACAAGACTGCATCTACCTGAAAGATAAGGGTCTCGGGCACTTTGAGATGTTAGCTGGTGTCCTGTATGTGTTCTGATGCAGACTCGATCGTGAACCAAAGCAACTGCGAGTCAAACGCACTCCGTATACGCATCTGTGTCACTGACGACCCGCAGAGCTTTCAGACAGCATAGAGAAAGACAGTTACACACGATAGACAGATTTGTAGACAGACAAACAAGAGAGATACACACACACACACACACACACACACACACACACACACACACACACACACACACACACACACACACACACACACACACACACACACACACACACACACACACACCACACACACCACACACACACACACACACACACACACAGAAGGATAGACTGCAGAGAGACAGACACACATATATATATATATATATATACAGGGCTGTAGTCGAGGGTCCGCAAAGGTTCACCAGTCACTCTGGTACAGAGTAAAGCAGGGAGGCGACCTGACCGACGACTCTGATGAGCGTAGACTCGGATCCGACCTGGGCTGGTGAACCAAAGTCCTCCGTGCCCACCTTCTCGTGGTGCGGACCGTTAGTACCCTTCCTAGGAAGTACTCTTCCTAGGAGGGGGAACGAACGGGCACGGCAGGCAAAACCAGGGGAAGGCAATGGCAAACCACCCCTGTTAATCATGCCAAGAAAATCGTCATGCCACACACCAAACCACGCCGATGGTCGCGGATGGAGGGACTCCCAGGCCGGAGCGCTGAGGTGGGACTCCCAGGCCAAAGCGCGACTCAAGGGCTACTGGGAGAAGTAGCAAGACGGCAACGGAGACTGTGTGGCATGACGATCGCTAGGGCTCCTAGAGCCGACGGCACAAAGAGAGAGAGAGAGAGTCGAGGGTATACGCGGGTATACAGCGTATACTCACCTCTAGAGACCGTATACTCACCTAACGAAACATTTGTCCTCACCTCTAATGTTTTTCGAAAAACTAACCATTAGCGTATACTCACCTCTAATTTGCTTCGGAAAAATAACCGGTACCGTATACTCACCTCTAATTTTACGACTACAGCCCTGGATATATATGATCTGCCCGTAGTCGCCTGTTCCATAGCTTAACCGACGAGTGTGATGTCAACATTATTAGGATCTCTTAAACCGCACGAGGCTTTCGTGTCAACTTTAGCCGAACCTATCGACCACCTGTGGTTGTCGGATGATACATGTATGTAGCTCGGTTTCCGCGTGGACATGTCTCGGCATCTGCCTCAGATGTCGCTGCATTCGCTTGATGTCTAAATCTAAATGTCCAATAAATGTAAATGTCCATCCGCATTACAATTAATGTTTCGAGGCAGTCTTGACTAGGGAATGTAATCCCGGGATCCCGAGATCCCGGAACATTTTTCAATCCCGTAATCCCGGGATTGACAAACGTGGAATCCCGTATTTTCGGGATTACAAAAAATTCGGATTTTTGGATTAAAATTACTTTATCCACTGTATAATTCTTCCTTGAGGCTTGGGCAACGGACGCTAATTACGGCAGATAAGCAGCAACGACGAGTACGAGCCCTAGTACAGACTACAGACCTACTCTGGCTGCTTTAATATCAAGGTGCTGCAGGCTGCTGTGCACTCCTCCCGCAGCGGTGCTGCGCTCAGGGCCGTTTTAAGGTCGTCGTAGGCCCTAGGCACTCTTGCATTCGTAGGCCCTTCCAAAGACCTATCGACTAACTCATCGTCTCTTACTTTCACCTTAGACGCCCCCCCCGTCCGCAACCTTGGTGTCTCTTTTGATCCACACCTATCCTTCTCTAACCACATCTCTAACCTCTATTTCTCCTGCTTCATCCACATTCGTGACCTCCGACGCATCCGGCCTATGCTCGACCTTAAAACTGCCTCCATCATTGCTGCCTCCATAATTCGTTCACAGCTTGATTACTGCAACTTCCTCTTTCTTAACCTTTATTCCACACAAATCAGGCGTCTTCAACGTATCCAAAACTCACTAGCCAGAGCTGTCACTAGAACGCCCAGACATCACCATATCACTCCCATCCTCAAATCACTCCATTGGTTAAAAATCTCAGAGCGAATCCACTTCAAAGTCCTATCACCAACCTACAATTCCCTAAAATATTCCCAGCCCAAGTACCTCCGTGATCTCTTCACCATCCAGGCAACCCGCTCCACCCGACTCTCCTCCTATCTCAGTCTTTCCACTCCCAGTCACTTCTCATCTCAAGTTGTCCAACCGAGCCATATCCAACACCGTAGTGACCGTACCACGCCTCTGGAACGATCTCCCCTGAACTCCGCAGATTCTCAGTTCCTCCATCAGCGCTGCAACCTGTCCTCCATCCTCCTCCTCACTTCTTCTGTCTATCACCACCGGGCGTTCAACTCAATATTGAAGTCTCACCTTTTCAAACACTCCTACCCTGCATGACTCAACTGACCCTTCGCCTTCCAATTCTTCTCGCCCTAAACGACACAGCCTTGACAGCTGCTCTGTCCCCTCTCTTTTATGTGGTCCTCTGGAAACCGGACTCGGGATTCTTTTGGACTACTCTCTGGAAACCCCTCTCTGTTTTGACGTAGCGCTCGTGAATACGACCCCAACTAAACTGTCAACTCTGGATTAAAGCTAACTGCACTGCTTTCAATTGAAAACGGCTTAATGCGGAAATGACAGTACAAAGTCATTAAATTTGAACTTGCTGATGTTTGCAATTTTCCTTTTTCATTTCCCGGTCACTCATTTAATATCTCATTTTCAGTTTTTCAGACTTTCGTAGGCCCCTGAAAGCTTCGTAGGCCCTAGACACAGTGCCTACTGTGCCTAGTGGATAAAACGGCCCTGGCTGCGCTGGTCACCTGTCTTTCTCAGACCTCATTCCCGACCGTGGGATCGCTATCAACTATCAAGATCTTTCCACTCAGAAACACCCCACCCCAAGTTAATTACCCTCCGAGGACCAAACAAGCGGGCCAGCCTGTTAGTGGCGAAATCTTGATCAAGTGTCAACCGAGCCCTACTGCTCTCAAGTGCCTCTGCCTATGCTCTGAGTCATCAGTATTCGGAGATTGTACTACATGTATTGACACTTCACGCTTCTTGCGATTAATTTTATCGTAAGTAACTCCTAACGAACGCTTAAACTTTTCGTTATTTTAAGGTTACATGTTTATAACACATCGCCACAACGTTCTTAAAACCAACCTCTTTAATACACAGCCGCGTAACAGTATTAAATATACATTTATGCTATAGGCGGGAAAATTTTTCATTGCATAAAGTATAATCCCGGGATCCCGGGATTGATTAATTTCTAATCCCGTAATCCCGGGATTGACAGAATGCTCCGGGATTACATTCCCTAGTCTTGACTCTTGAAACGAAATCCGTTCTCAGATAAGATGAAACACTTACCAAAGCGACAATTCACTGCAAAATCCATCCCTACAAATGCGTGTGGGTCACACGTACGCTTCGTCGGAATTAGTTTCTATTATTTTGGCCTTTAATCGCCAGTTTGATCCTTAGTGCATAATTATTATTAAATTAGGACTACGCAATTTCTTAATCGAATGAACACATGGACAAAATATAGGCCTACTATTTCAAATAATATATATATGTCGCTGCTTATATATATGTATATATATATATGTGTATATATATATATATATATATGTGTGTGTATATATATATATATATGTGTGTGTGTATATATATATATATATATATATATATATATATATAAGCAGCGACGTCTAATCTTTAATCTTTAACACTCGCTGGACAGCCACTGTGAGAAATAAGCAAGCAGAGCCTGTACCATTCCAAGATAGCGAGCACCTGTTTTCATAATTATCTGTATCGCGAAATCGATGTCCCAAAATACGGACATTAAAGACGACGACGGATCATGGACGTTTGCAGTTTATGCTTACTGACAGACGTACCACGATGATGATGATGAGTGAATCAAATGGCACAAAATCTAGATTTTTAAAAGTTGATGTCTAGTGAACCTCATCTGAAAACACTGAGTTAAATGACCTGGTCAGGAACTCGAGTTTGCAAAAGTACTTGGTTCAAGACTGCAAGAATGGGATCAGCTGTGTACAAAACTTCTGTCCTTTGGAACCGTAGATACAAGAAATTTCTTAGAGCAGGCTGACACTAACAATAGATTATTATTATTATTATTAGAAACATTTTTAATGTGTGCAAGGTCACACAGAAATGAGATTGCGAATCGGAGGCGCGGTTAGTCAGTCGTCAGGTCAAACAAGAGCTGTTAGATATCCAAATTCTTGAAAACCAATGATAAATTGTGAGTTTTGAAGAGTTTCTTAAAGGAAGAGAAAGAGTTCAAACTTCAGACAGACAATGATAGTCAGTTCCATTTCTTAGGCACAGTAAGATGGAACATACAAGAGTCCATGACAGTACTGCAATGAGGCTCAACTAAAAATTCATACCCTAAGATTGCAGACTGCGTGGCAGAATGTAAGGAGATAGTGGTCAAAGGTACATAGGCAAGAGTGCTCATTGTGAGGTTTTTCAGGTAGGTCAAGCCTTATTCTATATTCAACAGGAGGTCATAGCAGATGACTGAGCAGAAGTAATGAGCTTGAATGCGATGCACGCAGAATCACGTGAGCCAGAGAATTCTGAATGTGCTGAAGCCTGTTGACTTCAAGATCTGATATGCCTGAAAACAGAGTTGGCATAATCGAGTCGAAAACAGACAAGGGAGCAGTCTGTGAAATTTGCTTGGCAAGAGCAGACCTTACTTTTCAGCCAGAGTTGCGTCGGGAGTGCCTCTGAGTAGATGACCTTGAAGAGGCATTATATAAATTCTCCATATGAATGAGTGAATGTGACGTTTTGGTCTGATACGATAGAAACAAGATTTGCAGTTGTTAACATGTGACATTGGAATGTGAATTGTGATAAGGGAACAACAGTGCCAGCAAGGTCAACACTGGAATGAGAAGGGAAAGAGGGCAGGCATTGACGTGAGCCAAATAAGACTGCCTCAGACTTATCACAGTTTATGGCAAGACCATTAAAGCAGAACCGTGCATGCACTGAAGAGAGGCAGGCACTCCAAGTTTTACCTTGCCAGACCGATCTGTTGGTGACAGTGTAATGTAAAGCAGGGTATCATCGGCATACTGCTGTAACTGGATTCTAAAGTTAGGCACATCTAAAACATGATGGAAAAACAGATGGGTTGTTCATGGCTTTGGGTTGTGAGCATGACCACAATCCACAATAATGGCGTCTTTTTATAAATTCATAACTGTTAAGCCTGAAAACTGTTTTGTAATATAATGGCAATGTTCACCCTTCAATACCTATTGGCTATGCAGTACCTATTAAAGAAACCTATGAAACTGTTGTTTAAACACAACCAGATATACAATCTGTGGTGACCAAAAGGTATGGAACTGCTCCTAGAATTGCAACTTGGATATACCAAGTACTGTTGTTTCATTTGCTAATGGGACAGCCATGCTAACAAGTCTCATTACATTTAAAAAGGACTGGCTGCTGGACAGAATCGTCTGGTTCATAAATGACTTTCCGACACAAGAAAGATATTTTTGCCTCCTCTTCATATAAAATTGGGCTGATGAAAAATTTGTTAAAAGCGATAAACACGGCAAGTGAAGCATTTCGATATTTGAGAACATTTCCAAGAATACCTGACACCAAGATTAAGGATAGCATTTTTGTTGGTCCAGAAACCAGACACATCATCAATGACAAGCAGTTTGAAGATCTGAATGGAAAGCATTCAAGGATGTTGATTAGAATTTTCTTAACAACTACAGTGCACCAAACTATGTCCCACTGGTTATAACATGCTTCAAGCATACAAAACCACGAAGTGCAACATGTTATTGAAGATTAATTTCTGCATAAATTCACACATGGACTTACAAGTCTGTTATTTTGGTACAGTCCTTGACAAACATGGTGAAAGGTTTCACCAGGACATTGCGATCATGGAAACGTGGTAGAGCAACTGGACACTGAGATGAGAAGGTTCAGATGCTGAGTACAAACGAAAATGAGCAGCAAAACACTTTTAGCTCAATTGAGCTAATGCAACAAGTCAGTATCATTGTGTGATTAACCCTTTAACGACGAGAGGGATTAGTTTTCCACACATTTTAGTACATGCTCATCATTAAAGTGTTAAGCATACTAAATGCAATAAGACTTTATTTCATGTTTCTCTGAATTCCTACATGATATAGTCAATCTGAAGTTATATTTGCATTCAGTTTGAAACCGTCTATCATAATCAACAAACGTTTTTCAGAAAGTAAAACTTTTTAAAATTATGTTCTCCAGTGTATTGTGACCAGATCAGAACCACACCGATATATAGAGAGACAAACACATAGATACAAGAGAATACTAGTAACTACACAGCACAAGTTTGGATAGAGGTACCCAGGTAGGTTCAGGAAGAGCCAGCACCAACGGCTACGGATTACAAAATAGTGCCATCATGTAGTCCAAAACCCAGAAAATCTAATTCGTTCTAACTTCTTACTCTTAAAATTTTGTTAGATCTCTGCTTCGGGACAAAAGCCAATACAATGTCCATCTTCCTAGAACACTGGAATATAATGCAGCAATTTCTTGTACATGTTTCTTTCATCTAGTCATCTAAAGACGAATCACGGCAGTTCAATGGTATTGCAACTGTCCTAGTATAATGTTTATTATTACAATTATAATGTTTATTATTACAATAAATTCTCTTTATATAATGTCAAACCTTTTAAATATATGCAGTTGTATGCAATATTACGCCACCAATAACTAACATTCCAACTACACCTCCATTTAAACCAGGGCACGATGAATCCATGACCTATGAGAAATGTAGAGTTTTAAAAAGAAGCCAAAAGAAATCTCTTAGAAAGAACAAAAGAGCTGATGTTGTATTACACACACTCATGTACACATGTAGTCCGTTCTTCAATTCGTGGCACTATGTGACTGAGGTATATTAACATCAGCAATGCTACTCAGCTTCAAATGTGGTACACAAGTTGCGACATCAGACAATGAATGTAAACAGAGTGTTCACAAAGCCAATCAATACACACACAATGTTAATTAAGTATTTACAATTGCAAGACAACAACAGTTCCCAAAGCAATCAAAATGAATACAAAAGATACAAGCAACAAGAATATCAAATGCTTCAGCAGTCGACAGCTAAGTTGCTATATTCAGACAACTACTACTACTAATAATAATAATAATTATAAAATAGCAGCTCATCAAAGTTAGTGCTGCAGAATTAACTACACTTACAATTTTGCTTTTGGTAAATGAATTCAACTGGACAAGTATTAGATACCTGTATAGACATTAGTATTACATGTTATTTCTCTGCAGAATCCAATTTTTAATGATAACATGTGGTTGATATAAAGACACAGCAGCACGATAATAAAAATAACAACAATACTAAGAAACTACTGTTAGTCCTACTAGCACATATAGCTTTCGACTGCCATGTCTGTCCTGGGCGGAAATCTTACTGCATCATTTTAACATTCTTGTTTAATTGTTGAATCGTGTAACCTGTGGCAACAAGAAGTTGTACTATGATTGGATTGCTGTTGTGTTGGTGTTTCAATCAAACCCATAATCAAACCTCTACTGTCGATTACAGTCTTACTTTATTGCCACTACACCACAATGGAACCAGTGTAAATCTGCTTGGTTTTTATTCATTCACTCATCCTCATCAACAACACCAACAATACACTGCATTATGGGTACTTTCTTTCTCATGTGACCTGACAGTAAGTTAACAGTAATTATTTTAGTCCCAGATTCCCACAGAAAACATAAACAAAATTTAAAAAAATATTAATTATGCAAATGAGTTAAATAGTAGCGTGTTCGTGACATAAGAGAAATTAGGAAACAACCAATCTTCTCAAAACTGTTTAAATAGTATTCATCAGTAGATGAGAAATACCTAAAAAGGCAAAATATGTTTCTGAAAAACCATTAGTACGCACCAAAGCCACACGATTTGGTATTTTTGATTCAAACTGTAAAGATCCTGACAGACAAAGAGAGAGTCACATAGTGTTCAACACTCCATCAGACTCGTGTAGATTATAGCACTGGAAAATAAAGACCAGTAGAACAGATAACATGTAAGCAAGTAAGGCATATCGGAAGTGGGCCAGCCACCATCGCCCGAGAAGGCACTGCTTTCTCTTTTGTTTGTCTTTTGTTCTGTTAGATGAATATATTCAGAGTCTGACACATGCACATCAGATGCAAAGCCTCTTCAAATGGAAACAATTTGAAATGATGCACATCAACATTACATAGACTTCCCCATTTTATAGTTTTATTTGAAAAAAAATTTCCACTGAACTTTCAGTTTTTAGCAAAAATTGCATCTACGTGGTTTTGCAAAGGCAACCTTTAGAAATCTATTTATGTAATTTAACAGTTTTTGAATTTCATGCAACCTTTCCTTAATTTCTATTTAAGCAAATGATTTCATAAAAATCTCAAGCAAACAATAAAAACAAGCTGTTGATACAAAGAAGCAGTAGCAAGATAATACCAATAACAACAATACTAAGAAACTACTTTTAGTCTTACTACCACACAGAGTTGACTTGTCATATCTGTCCTGGGTGGAAATTTCAGTCGTCACCTGTGCCACCTGAGTGATGGCCAATCAATCAGTGGGTCAAAAATGTACACAGTCAAATGGCTTCAGACACTCATTTCCAACCTAATCAGGACTGGTTTCAAATTGCAATTCATCCAACTCCTACACAGCAAAAGGCTAAAAAACATTATAGTCAAGTTGACAGTTGAAATGTTTAAAAAGCAGCAAAACATAAACAAAGTAAGTCATTTTGACATAAGTTCCAAAGAGAATAGAGCAAATGTTAAGTGCTCATGAAACACAAAGGCAAGATCAACCAACAGCACAATGAATAGATTGCTACATTTATAAGACAGGAAGCCAATGCCTTTGCCAAGCACCGCTCAACATTTACTGCCACATATCAGACCCAACTTCTGAAATCCGATATTGCCTACTGAATAAATTTCAGTGAGTAAGTATGCATGTACGCATATGGATTTTAGGGAAACCTTAGTCATGTTCAACACCTGCCTTTTTGAATTCCTATAATCCAACCCTTTGAATTGTCTCATTTGCTGCTGAATCCATGACACGACCTCTCCTCACCCTACCATTTAACCTCTCTGCCTTTCCTCCTTTCAACACGCTTCCTAGTAACTAGCAATTGCCAGTTTCAAGACATACACAGCAGCAAAACCTGCACCATTCATGAACAGTACCCATACGCAAGATAAAAAAACTGAGGTAGCGCAAACAAATGAAATCCAGTGAATGCTAAAATGATTTAACCAAAGACAATATGATCAAGAAGACAAGGACAGCTTCCGAAAATGTACTTCTAATGGAATTCGCTACATTTCAGATTTCATGCAGTGAATCACCGCTTAGAAGTTAGCATGCAAAACAAGCAGAAATGTTCCACTATGATTTTCTATAACACAAAGAACAAACCATCTTTTGGGAGCCTCTCAGCAGCATCAACAAAATTCTTAACACTCTGACTTCACCGACAAGTACCTTGTTAATCTTGCTAACAAATTTTTAACCACATTAGCTCATCAAAGTATAACAACATTGCCAAAAGCAGCCTGTTAGCATAAATCAACATAACAAGAACTTACAGTAGTTAGGATGAACTAGAACTATATTAGACATAACAACATTTCAATGTAACATTAATCCAGCAGCCATGTTAACTAAAATAACATACCAGTCAATAGTAAACAAATTGCTTTAACCGTAACAAGTTCTAACAATATTACAAAGAAAAACTTGCCTTCTGTGAGCATAAGATACACGCAAATATGAAAGATCTTACCAAAGATCTTGACGCCATATAAACATTACAGAATTTCACAAAGCAGCACATCACTTAACATTATATTACATGATTTACATGATACATGACTAATTCTTAACTAACACAGAAAACATACAAAACAAGTGGTGGCCACCAGAACAGGTAAACTACCCTAACAAAAGCAACACAAGCCCAAATCTTAACACACCACAGCATGTACTTGCAGTGATGGCAGTAATCACCTTTGTTTTAAAAATCATGCCAAATATCCTACCTACTAAACATACTTGTGTAGCAGACGTCATTTTATTTAATTCCTAACATTCCTGCAAACATTGAAGCATTACACTGAACATTACTTCATACAATTCTGATTTGATTTGGTGATTGATTACTGCAGGTTAATATCTACAAAAAATATCAAAAAACACCAAAGAATTACTTGGCACCCAACTCATCCAGTGAAGTGGAGCCAAAGTCCTCCAGAGGACGTCTAAGAAGGAAAAGAACATCGAAAATGAGCAGCAGCATAAGGAGGAAGAGGAACAGAAGTCGGAGACAAATGATGAAGGTAGATTCATCAGAATGATTTATCTAGTTGTCCAGCAGATGCTGCTGCTGCTGCTGTTGGCTTCATGGCATAGGCGCCGCTGGAGACAGGAGTTGACGACAACTGACTCTTGGACACTGGCAACACATCTGAAACAAAGTTCATTGGCATGAATCATTAACATTCTAAGCCATCTCCTTCACTCTATCTATCTCTCCCTCTCTCCACACATCAGCAAACTGCACCAGACACTTCTTGCACATAGCTCTTTTATTTTTGCAAACTCACCCAAACAAATGGACAAATGAATGACATATGCATATGCAATATGTCAGCAAAATTACGTAAAACTGATTGTTCAATCAAAATCTTCTGTTATTGATCAGTCTAATTTATTTATTTATTTATTCCGGATATTTCTATAGCGCCTCTCGAAGTCTACTGCTACTCAGAGGCGCTCCCGACTACAGGATTTGATACTGTGTCGGAGTTTTCACGCCGAAGCGCCACGAGCAATCGCGAGTGAAGGACTTGCCCAAGGTCTGTACGCAGCGGCTAGAGTGGGATTCGAACCTGCAACCCTCCGGTCACAAGGCGCCGAACTTACCACTGAGCCACCACGCCCCACAATAGCCCTGCAACTAAAGGGAGTAGCCTTACGCTCTTGCCAAACAAAGTTACAACACAGAATAGCCAGGAGGGATCATTTCTTACATCAGGCATATAATTTTAAAACAAATATCACAACAACAAGATTGACAATGTTTGGCTGAATATCATAACTATTATTGCTAAAACTTGTCATGTGCACGAAGTTACAAAGCAGTTGAAATCAGTGGAGGCATACACAAGTCAACTGCTAGGTACTAGTACAATGAGGTGTCGAAATGTTTAGTACCTAGATAAGCTGAAGGAAGATAATCAGCTCTGTCTTCCATCTGACATTTCCTTAAGGAAGACAGAATCTGAGCTCTCAACAGGAACTGGCAGTCAGTTCTATTCCTTGCGGCAGTGAATGCAAAGGAATGCAGCACACAATCTTCAGCTGTTACTCACTTGGGGCAGGGAGGCGGCTGAATGGCAACACGCTTGCACGAAGATCAGTAGGACACGGGTCCGATACCTGCTTGCCCCATTAAGGCTGACTCAGCCTTTTCACTCCCTACAATCGCTAGGGGGCAACTGTAAAATGAGTAGTAGGACAGATGGGTGCCTTGCAGGCTGCCATACAGTTAAATTTGACTCCTATTATCATCTGTTACAACTATGTCATGAAATCTTACTGCGTACTTGTCAGTCTGAATTTAATAAACAAATATTATTATTTATTTATTATTATTATTATAAAAAAATACATGAAAAGCACAGGTTGCTAGAAGGGATATATAGATATTTCATGAATTATGGTAAGAAGTGGTCCCTCTTAGCCCCTTTACCATGATCCCCGAGTTAACTCGTCCAGCGGGAACTTATTGTCCAGCGTGAACCCCGAGTTAACTCGTCCACAAGCTATGCGTCTATTTACTCGCCGTGGATCGCGAATAAACTCGTCCTAATGGCAATAGCAAAATATAATAATGTTTCACGATTGTAACAACGGCTTTCCATATTGTAAATTAGGTCGGGCGATCTAAAAATAATTATATAAACATGGTTTATAGTAAAAAATGGTTGGTCGCAACGGAGTTCGATGGGTCGCAAGCATGGTTTATCTAACCAAGAAATACATCGTTTATTGCTTGAAAGTGATGATAGTTTGTCAGATTTAGACAGTGATGATGATTTTGAACCAAGTTCTAGTTCTAATAATGGTGATTTGTCAGAAAATTATGACAGTAATGATAGCCAGAAACTGCGCCGTTTGCGTAGTCAAGAGATGACTTCGGGATGCGTCAGCGCTTAGCATTTATAGGAACCTGTACTAAACTGGCACTATATAAATTCACCAGGACAACTAAAGGCCCATTGGTTTTACAAAATTAGTATATTAGGTTGACTTTAATATTTCTCAGAGGAAAGATACTTTTGTAGAGACTGCCACCATGCTTTGGTATTTATCATACAAAGCGATTATATGCCTACTAAACTGGTGCTAGATAAATTCAACAGGACCACATAAGGACCAATTTCTGTTACTAAATTAGTATATTATGTTCACTTCTAAGTTTCCCAGAACAAAGAAAGACTTGTGGATTATTACAAATACAAATACCAGTCATTCTTTAATCACATGCATTGTTGTGATGGCAACCTAAAAATAATTACACATGTGTGGAAAATATTAAAAAAATGTATTCCATGGTAAAGGGGCCTCTGCCACCAGCTCTTCCATTGTGGGGAATTCCATGGATAAGAACTTAAGAAGCCCATGTGCTTCATTTTAGAAATGAATCAAATTTCAATTGCTTTGCCACAGTGGTGAATTCCCACCGGGCAGGGGTGGCATAAAGCATGCGGGCCACAGTGGTGGCCCTGGCCACCTCATGTAGTCCATCCCGTCATCTCAGCAGCCTGAGCATGGATGGAGCTGGAACACATCCTTAATATCTCGTCCGAGTGTGAGGATGTTCTTAGGTCCCCAAGGATGGTGATGCGCTTGACCATGGGGAGAAGAGCAGGTTGTTGAAGACCCCTAGAACGACGAGTAATCAACATCTCTCGCATTTTGTTTGTATTGAGTTGAAGATTATGTGTAAGTTTGGATGTAAGTTTGGATGTGGAAATAGTTGGTCTGTGTCAATATCTGTCTAATCTGTAGGTGCAGTGAAAGATGTTCTCAGACCAGCATTAGAACAGAAACAAGGTCTCCTCTTGTTCCCATTGTTCAGGTGGCATTCACCTGCATACAGCTTTCTTCTCAAGCTCAAAGATTTACAGATATGTACATCGAAATTTTGGAACTAACTTTCAACTCTGGACTGTTCAAAGATTTTAGTTGGCAGTCGTCTTAATGCAGAATTTGCTCGATAAATGTTGCAAGTTTGGAGAAATACTGTTGCTGATTCTGTGTTCGGAATTATTTTTCATTTCACCGTGGATTTACTGCGTTTCTAACATTCAATCGGTTTTCGTTGCCTGTTTTCATAACCTTTCTGTGACTGGAATGGTTCAACTGCAGATCAAGGGGTGACAGGTTTCCAGCAAACAGTCAAGCCTCAGACCAACTGATCCGCTTACACTGTCTTTGCCAGGCAACTTTTGACCAACTATTAGGCAGATACCTGTTCTGTGTGTATCTGGTTTGAGAGATTTCCAAGCACCACGTCATCACCAATCTAAAGAAACCTGGATGATGAGACAACTGTGAGCAATTGGCAGCAGACCTCATAACCTATCATCGTTCTTCATTCTCAGTACTACATGATTCAGGAAGTCTGAACTTGTTTACCATCTGTCAACTGTAGTTGGGATGCTGTTGGTTGGGTCTGAATGTGCACCTCTTCTAGGTTATCTGAGCAATGTTTGCTAACTGACAAATGTTCTGTACTTAATTATATTTAACATCATGTAGGCTAGCGCAGAGATTGCCGCTGACCATTTTTCCCAGAGTGGCGTCATTTAAATTTCCTTAATAACAATACTCTGCATAAGAAAAACTCACCTGAATCCCAGCAGGAGAGAGTCCTATGTGTCAGTGGATCACTCCACTGCATTGACAATGCCCTGTGTCCACGTTCATCTTCTACGGGCGTTTTATCCATCATCTGGAGATGACTGGTCCATCCATACTTGTCATCTGTGGGGGCATCAACAGAGATGTGGATGCCACCTGGCAGAGGATTGGACAGGGTAGCATGTTGAGAAAGAAGATTGTGTTCACCACTGCTGTGTCTCCTGTCAAACATACAACTATTACCAACAGCTTGTCCAAAAATCAAGAAAAACCAAAGATACCATAGCAACTCAAAAACTTAAAATGCCCTGTAAACATGATTTGCAAATTTTTCAGTTAGAAAGTGCAACATTTAAAAAAAATTAATTATGCCATTCAGAAATATATATAAGAATACACAGGTGAATTTACCTTTATCAAGAAATATCTTGATTAATGTTCCTACCCAAAATATGTGTCACAGAAAACCAAAGATGGATCGGGTATTTGGGTACCTGCTCAGAACTTTGATACCTGGGCTGGATCTTACTTAAATGTTAATCTATTTTCTATACGAAGTCACCATGATATATTAAAAAAACCTGCGTGTAGGTGCATCCTATATATACCTACGTATTGATTTTACAAAAATTCATCTGTTTTTACATTATAATGGCAATTAGTGACATACACTAAGGAACAAATTATAGTCCAGAAAATACTGAACCCGGTACACCTACAGTCAGAGAAAACTATAACTGCAATTCGAATACTTCAACATCTAAGTGGGGAAACACAGTAAACAAATATAACTCATCCGTAATGTCTTGTCATTTTTAAGCTGACCTTCTTCTTGGGACTTGGCTTCCAGCTGGCCACAGCTGATCTGTGCCATTTGACGACTCCTCACTTCCACTGCTAGACTCAACAACTGTTGATACACTTTTAGACAGACTGTTTGTGCTGTATCAATCAACAAAAGTAGTAGACAACACCAAATCAGGAACAATGAACTCATTTGTCTGAAGGCTCTTTTATCAAAACATAAAGTACAAATAATAAAGTTCTACATGGTTGACTATACTGCCCTCATAAGAAAGAACCACGTAACTGAAAATTTGGCCGTTTTGAGTTAGATGCAGTTTCTGCATGTATTAATGGTCTTACACCTTGGTAGGAAGTAAGAACCTCCTATCTCGATGCGATCATAGAGAACCAGCCTTCGTTAAACCCACGTATCTGCACACTTCGTATCAAATACTAAGTAAGAACCACGCATCTGACATGCGTTGTTTCTTGCTAGTAACAGACAGCGCTATTTGCAGATACGTGGCCACGCGCATGCGCAGTTACTACTTCCCGACAATTATTACGTTTAATTTTACGAATCTGAGCGATAATTAATTATTTCTGACTGCAATTTTAATCCGTCTTGGTGGTTTTCATTATTCATCACGCTGTGAGATTAAGTGAAATTTGAGCAACAAAAAATATTGTAATTTCAAACGTTTTAAATGTTTTTGAATGATTTATCATTATTTTGTTTGTGACTGCGGGTGGTTGTTTTGGGTGCCTAGCGAATTCCCGACACCCTAATTCCCGTCGGATCTCCGAAATCTATTTTCCAAGTTACAACAAAGTTATTTTCGTAAATCTAACTTTTTGATACATTTTCAAATATTCTATACAGGATATTGTCCGGCTAATCCATACTGGTTTTCAGGATTCGAGCGCTTGGCAGAATAAGCCTACTGTTTTCGGGAATTCGATCAATTTTGCATTTTATCTAATTTCGGGCATTCGGGTAGACCCAGATTGTTTTGTAGGCTTACATGGTTGAGGTTTTTATGATTTAACTTGAAAGAGTCAGAAAGACGATATGATAAAATGTGTGGAGAGGATAGGCCTAAGTACAGAGGGTGTGGGATGCGTCTGGCTGTTTTTTTTATTCGATTACACATTGACATTGATTCATTTCATCGAACCATATCACACTATCGTCGGGAGCATGCCCAAACAGGCGTACTTCCCATCAGACATTTCTATTACCGAAATGTATAATGACTTTACAGCGAAACATTAAGTTGTAGTCTTCTGGTATGATCTCTAGACCATAAGACATCAGATGTTGTCTGATGTCTTATGGTCAATAATAGATGCAGGTTAGTAAGTGTGATTCTTCTTCATCTGTCCTGTGACATGTTCACTATCCCAGACTGTTTTGATAGTCGGATATAATCAAATATAAGCTATTCCAATATTTTAAAAGCTGCATATAACTGGTTTCATATCTTTAAAATTATGGTTGACACTTGACAGAGGCGTAACTTTGGTCTGAAAAGTGAGGTATCAGCTTCTTACATGCATACACGAAGCAAGGCAGAGACTGTGATTTCTGGGAGGCTCAATAATAAAATATTGATTGGCCTGGTTTAAAAAGTAGGGCTACGGTACCCCCAGTAAAAAAGTAGGGGTACGCGTACCCCTAGTACCCCGAAGGGGCGTAACTTTGGTCTAAAAAGTGGAGTACCAATTTCTTACATACACGAAGCAAGGCAGGGACTACGATTTCTGGGAAGGCTCAATAATAAAATATTGATTGGCAATGTTAAAAAAATTGGGGGTACGTGTACCCCGCGTACCCTTAGTACCCCAGAGGTGTAACTTTGGTCTAAAAAAAGTGGGAATACCAATTTCTTACATACACGAAGCAGGGCGGAGACTGCGATCTCTGGGAAGGCTCAATAATAAAATATTGATTGGCATTGTTTAAAAAGTGGGAGTTCGGTACCCCCGTGTAAAAAATAGTGGGGGTTCGCGTACCCCTCGTACCCCTCGTACCCCCACATATTACGCCTATGTTGTTTGATATATGTGACCTGAAATATGAGTCAATTGTTGAATTATTCGACACTAAAACACGAATTTATGCAGATGCGTTGTTCTTAGCAATTATTGGGTTATGTTGTCGGTCTTCAAATCTAAGTAAAAACACATTTACTGACATTTAAAATATTTATGAGAAAAAATATTTAAAATTCATTTCCCCCTTAAAATGGTAGTTTTTTGTTGCATATGTTGGTTAAAAGCAAAAATGAATATGAAATTAGGATCTACTTGGCAATAACCAATTTATGTTTTTTGCATTTATCTCAAAATCAACTTTTTGCAGATGCGTGGTTCTTTCTTATGAGGGCAGTATAGCATAAAATTAAAACAATGATTTCAGCTCAGTGGACAATTTGTAACCCTTGTCCATCTGTTTATTACTAGTATGATTGACTACTATGTGGATCTACCTTTGTGGACCATTTGGGCAGCTTGAATTTGTGCTGCAAGCAGCTGCTAGGTTTTGCCTACCTTATGTCTTGCATTTTATGCGTGACACACTTCATCGGCTGCCTATTTCATTTGAATCTCAATAAGGTTTCTATAGGAAGTCAAGAATTTAAGACTGATTTCAGTTTGGTGATGCCAGTTGGAGAATGCCCTGGCTATGTACAGGACCTCTGCTGAATCATTTCAGGTTTGACTGGCTGCAGAAATCTTCATACCACTGCTCTGAATGAACTTGTCGTTCTTTGGAAGCACTCTGACAATGCAGCATAACATTCAGTGGTTGGAATAGCCTCCATTAAGAGCTGTGAGTTGCTTTAACAAGGGATGCTGCAAGCACTTTCTACAAGCATTTACAAATTGTTCTCTTCTGCAGGCTGGACTGGGAGCACCTCTGACAACGTGTTCCCATCACTGCATATATAAAAACAATAGATCTTTAAGCCTGTCTTTTCAGTGATGTCTCCTACGTCAGAGTAGTCCAATTGAACCAACGAAATCTCATCTGATAAGTCAGGCCAGAAAGTCATACAATTCAGGTAAGTAACACTGACATATGAGTCTGATATGTCAGGCCAGTATGTCTAATACATTATGTCATTGTATGGCTTTGGTATGGCCTGTAGACCATAGATAACTATTATCAACATTTTATGTTACATTACTAGCATCACAAAATTTTTATTACAGGTCAATCTGTAGAGCATAAGATAAGTTAATAAAATGCTACTGATAAGATGCAACATAAACGGTCTTCAGCATCTATCGAAAGCCCTCCAATGACATCTCTCGATCAAAAAGCAAAACAGACAGACCATTCTATACTACTCTTGGGCCGGATATAACAAAAATAACTGCAGCAGCAAATTGTAAAAGCTTCAACCAGACTACTTAACATGTACAGATGCATTGGCACAATATACGCACTGTAGCCTCAACATTCCTTACAAATGATGGATGGCACACAGCTCAATGCTGTAGATCTGATGTAATCACCAGAGGAAGCCAAGTGAGCACTTTGCACATTGAACAACAGGCCATATTGTGTGCCAACTCTGCAAGCAACCCTTAAGTGATTGATGAAAACTAAACCGAGTTGGGATATTAAAAAAGGAGTTGTCACTGGATTGCAGTGGATGTGGCTCAGCAGAGTTTCTATGGCATAAACAAATGTGTGTTGTCTTGTTCTCTTGTATATCGTATCTATTCACCGCAAACAGTTATGTGATGGAGAACTGACCTGTCTGTGTTCCACGTCGAATACTGTGAAGGCCAGATGCCACTCATGTCATATGAATTCAGTGTTGGCCACAGTCCCTCACTATACCAGTTCGGCAAATTGTTCAGTGTGGCTGCACCGATATTCTCCCCATCCTTGACAGGCCATGTGCCAGCATGCAGTGCCTGAGCACTGGTGCTCTCCTCTGTCATCAATTGAGAGTCACCGCCTCCAAATACATTCTGTGCCATCCGTACGTCTCCGTTTGGCCATAGCAGCACTTTCTGGTTTGGCTTAAATGGCCATGTGTTCATCTTTGCATCTGGGGAAGACTTGCTGTTCTGCAAACTCTTGTCCAAAAAGCCAACAGGAGGGTTGATTGTTGGTGGCTTCGTATAAGCCGGCCTGACAGCCTGCTGTCCAAGATTCAGTACAGTTCCACTTGGTTGGCCGGCCATGTTGAGGCCACGAACTGCCATACCAGATGGTCGGTGGCCATCCACTGTCGTCAGATGCTCTGGTATGGCCTGCATTCCAGTGACATGAACTCTACATCCCTGAGACAACATGCTAATGACCAGATCTAAGTCTTCTTGGGTGGCCACATGACCATTTGATTTCCCTAAAATAAAGATCTACAGCTTTATAACTTGTGGCAGTGGAGCCTTAACATCAGTTGCAAATCAAAACTATAAATAAAATATTCAAGATGCAATCAATCACAACTGTCCATACATACAAACAGTAAATTACACTTCTACATATATATTTGTATATATGTGTTTGTAATTTACTGTTTGTATGTATGTACGACTTGGGTCAGAAGGTATTCCTGAAAATGTTCTAGTTTTCCGTAACTCTGTGGGCAAGTCTGCATTTCTAGGAGTTAGTCTTTTGAGTCTTTCTTGCATTCTATGCAGTTTAGAACAGCATGGCAACTGCATGTCCCGGGCGCAGACCAGATTGCCTATTGCTGTTCCTCATTCTCAATGCAATCAAAGAACTCTGATCATGGTTTCAATAGTAAATTTTAGATGGAAATCTATTGATTGGGCTCTGCATGTTTGTGGGAGCTTGCTACTGGTTACTTTACTAGTTATTTTAGCGTTACTTGCTAAATGATGAACGTCCTGTTCTTAATAATCAGTCAGGCTAACATAAAAAGCTCCTCTGCACAGTTTATAATTACAGTTACATTTACCAAAGACTATTTCGGTCAACTATCTTACTGATTCAGTTGCACCTTTTGTCATTTTAAATGTGACTGTCGAACAATACTAGTTGATAATCTTTATTCACCTTCAACATGTTTGCCAGAGCAACCAGGACTATCTTGACACGGCTGTCCACCTGGTGCTGTAGCTGATGGTGAACTTTTTCTGCCTTCAGCATCAAGTGGTACATAGAAGCACGACGAGTCTGGCGACTTCTGCCCAATTTTTGACAGGAACGACGTCACCTGCTTGCGCAATCCAGCTGGCGAGCCACCTGCAACAACCTTTGACTTGTTGCCAAGGACACCCGGCCTTGACCCGACTGGAAGTTGAATAGGATTCTGGCAGATGGGAATGGCAGAGCAGGACTCGGAAACCGATGGCACACTTGGGCCATTATTGCTTCCAGAATTGATGAATTGCCCAAGATGTTGTGCCATGTTCAAAAACAGCTGGTAAATAGTGCCAACAAAATTCATCAGCTCTCTGGCAATAATCTGAAAGAAAACAAAAATCTGATATCACTCAAAAAGTGCAAATACGAAATGACACAGTTCACAGTCACAAAAACATGCAAGTTTGCATGATGCTGAGAAAACATTAAGAAAATTATCATCCAAACAATCAAAATCTAATATATATCTTGATTACTTCTTAATTACCCTTTATCCATTATGTGTTACTCTACATCTGTAGTGTTTAACTGTTGTTTGTACCCTGACTAGAATGTACACCTAATTTAAAACTACATTAATCTGTTTAGCCTCCATCATTAACTGTTATCTGATTTAATATCACTTGCAATTATTTTCTTTGTAACATTGTTCTCCCATCGCATCTGTGTCGACGGGAATCTTTCAATAAACAAATATTTTATTGATTTGATAGTGGTTTTCAACTTTTTTGTGCTCACTGAACCTTACACAAAGCAGGAAAAAGATTAACTCTAAGAAAGGGAACTGGGATTGCAAGAGGAGTCTTGCAGTAGAGTTCTTGTGCATCTCAATCTCATGAGAGAAATGCTGAACATGGGTGCAGTATCTCAGAAGGAACTTTTAGAATTATGTCTAATACTAAGTAGATATTACAGCAGTTGTCTTGGGTACATTATACTTTTAATTCGTTGTAAGCTACGTTGTAGTCATCTCTGTACTGTAACTCAATTACTCTCCACACATTCGGGAAGAGTAAACAGTCTTGAAGACAATGACAGTAAATGTGAAAAAGAACATTCGTGTCCAGTTATGGTCGGGTGCTATGTCAACTACAAGCAGGCAACATTAACCCTCCGACAGTTCTACCAGAAAGAAAAGTTCTGTAAACTTGGTGTTGCACTGGGATTTAAGTGGTGACATGGCAATGGTCTTTTCAGCTGGCATGTTGGGTCTGTAGTCAGTAGGATCTAGGTTTGCGCCTGCCAAGAACCTTTTGTACAGCAACCATGGACAAATTGTTTACCCCGTCACTGGCATCAGCTGGGAAGTGAAGGACAAGTCCTGCAATGCACTCGTCTCATGTCCAACTCCTTGGGATTCATCTGTTGATTGCTTAATAAATAATTAATGGCAGCAAATATCTATCTCACCTACATTGCTTGTGGGTAGACCCAGAGCCAGTCGCTAAGGAATTACTGACAGACTTGATGAGTTAGTGATTTAGTCCACTGGCTGTAGACATTGAAACCAACCTATATTCAACGCTACGTTTGCCTGGATGAAGACCGTGAATAGTCCATTTTCGATGAAAATGATTCCGTGACATCGTGCAAAGCTACAGACACCACTCAGGCAGGTAGGAAGTAAAGAACTGGTGACCTGACATCAGTTGCACTGTGACTCGCACCTTATAAGCAAGTGTTGCTCCTGTCCTGCAGCTGATGTCTTCGTCAAAAAATGATACTCGGAGAAAACGATTAAAACAATAAGCAAAATATTAACATGAACAAAGTCGCTAGCTTAGCGACTAGTTTCAACTTGAGGGCTTAGCGGTGGCAACTCCGGGCACTACTTGTGGGATGTGGGAGCAGTATTTATGTTATATACATAAACTTTATTTTGCCATAACCTGGCAGCAGCACATACCAACAACACAAAGAAGTAACCACAGTGCAAAAAATCTTGCACTAAAATCACATGGAAGTAACCAACACTACAGTTCTGCAGAACATCACGATCTGACGCTGTGCAAATTCTCAGCCCAGCAACAGCACAGCATAACCCAACACTCTCCAGAATCTTAGTCGTTCAACCATAAATTGTGAAAACCTGAAAATGGGAACAACAATGACAGTGAAAGCTACAGAAAACTCATGCTTTGTAGAGCAGTTAACTGTACCTGGTTGTCCTTTGATGTATCTGCCTGGACGTTTGATGCACCTGAGAACCTGCTCAGGTGACACCAGTTTGTCTTCAGATTCTTCTGCAGTTTCGTTGTCTCCAGTGCCGCAATCTCGTGAACCTGCATCATGGCACCATGTAGCTGAGCGGCCATCGGTGCATAAACTGTCCCCTTCAACACCTTCAAGAACATAGTAATAGTACGAGTTCCAGCCTCGCACCATCCATTCAGTGCTTCAACACATTGCTGAACAGCCATCAAGCAATCATCTGTCTGGACATAGGCACCAGGAGGCAGATCACAGTGGAACACAGACAGGCCATGCTCCCGGGATCTAGATGGCATGAATGGCGTGCTTGTGGCAACAGGAGGTTTCCTCTCGTCAGAGTTAATCGAATTCATTCTACACAAGCTCTCTGTATGATGAAATTGAAATATCCACCACAAGGGTTAATTTTACTGTCATCTATGAATACGCTTTGACACTGTCAAAGACAAAATTCACACATCACCTGAAAGACAAGAAAATACACAAAATGGTAAATAGTTTGACAGCCATTCAATACTACAGAATCTGGCAGTATAAGCCTCATGAAGTTCTCATCATCACAATTACGTTATTCTGCATACTAACTGCCACCAACAGAAAGTCTCTCATTGTTGCGGTCGTATAATGCTAGTTTCAGATATAACATTTATTACTGCGCTTCCATCAAGCCATCGACATAGCATGTGTCTCAGCTAATAGCAGGCCAAGTTAATGGAGAGATGTTCAGGTGAACAGATATATGGAAGGAGCAGAACATGGCACACCAAGACACAGGAAGAAAGACATTGGAGGAATTTGGGATATTCAGAAAAAGGTTTACATGTGATGCTCAAAGGCATGAAACTCTGTGAAATCAAACCATTGCCCTTGGTGTAGTTTGACGATATATGATGCTGGCAATGACCACAAAAACAGAAAGCTTCTCCACCACTTTTGCTATCAGTGTCTGCTCAATCGTGTACCAAAGGAGATGATCTGAGCAAACAACGTTGCAAATAAAGAATGTAGAGTTGTATAGTCACCATCTTGTCAAATACACACTTGTGATTGGTTGCGGATGAGGTACAGACTAGGGCATAACCGATTTTGGTTTTTTTCCCGATTCCAGACAGTATAGGCCATTATTTGCAGATTTCGATTCCAGTTAGTAATAAATCTATGCACTAAGGCCTAATTCCAAGTTAGTCATCATTGGCTAATAGCTTGGCATCAGACAGCCAGTCAGTCATCCTCTTCCCTATACCGCGATATATTTCTTCACTGACTGACAGGCCTAATGGTCGCCAGCCCAGGCAGCCTGTAGCAGATATAGGGTAAGTTTTGGGAATTGATTTAAGGGCCCAGATGTGACCTTGGCAAAATTATAATTATAGGCGAGTGGCCTATAAATTGCTCGGTTATTCTGGGGCCGTTCACAGCTGTAGTAAGTACAGTATAATCACGTAATCAAGTATAATCAAGTAAGCATAATCAAGATTATAAAATTTACATGTGAGTAGCCTATAAACTGTTATTAGTCCATAGCAAAACCATCTAAAAAAAACTGTTAGACATTCTGGATCCGGATAATTCCAGAGAGTCCAAAAATCAGCAAAATTGGTTAACTGACCCGGATTTCGGTTATGCCCTAGTACAGACAGTTTTTCAAAGACAAGAGTAAAGTGAATAGATAAGATTAGGTTCACTTAGTTCCCATTAAACCAAAAGATGGACCCAAAGAAGACCATCACATCTCATTTAGGGCATAACCGATTTTGGTTTTTTGCCGATTCTGGATAACGGATAGTATAGGCCATTATTTGCGGATTCCGGATCCGATTCCAAATAGTCCATATTCCTCAACCGATATATATACAGTGCTTTTTTTCAGCCGGAACGGCGTTCAGGCACCTTTTTTCAGGTACTAAAAAATAATTTGTTTTTTAAATAATAAAAACAATAATTTAGTTATTTTAATTTAATTTAATTGTTTTGAACTGTTTTCAGTGTTTATTGAGACCCCTCCCAAACCCCAATCCCGTTGTTCTCGAGATTTTAGCCCGCCATAATTATTCCGTTCCGGAACCTATTGTTCCGCTCTGGAACCTTTTTCCCAGAAAAAAAAGCACTGTATATATATATATATATATATATATCCCTCTACCTATATATATATCCCTCTACCTATATCAGTGATGGGCACTAAACTATTTTCTTTTAGTTAAACTAAAACTATTTTCCAACTAAAAAAATATAGTTTAACTAAAGTTGGCAACTAATTTTGGAAATTAGTTAACTAAACTAAAAAAAAGTAGTTAAACTTTTTCCAACTTTTTTCCAACTTTTTACGACAAACATTTTCACAATAACAGAAGTTAAGTGAACTGTAATAATGCAGAACGTCAATGACAATTTCACCTTCATACTATGCAATGTGTACTGTTCTAGCATACAGTTACAGGCATACTGTATATATAGTGTATGAATCTGCAAACACAGGCTGATAATGCTAAAACCATGCAGTGTTAATCAATAAGTTTCGTGTTGAGTTGTTGACAGTGTTCAATGTTAATTGTGGAAAATAGTTGCGTATTGCTGATTTCTTTAGTTAAACTTTTTAGTTAGCAACTAAAATTTTTTAGTTAAACTATGGTTTTAACTAAACTATTATTTTTTAGTTAAACTTCATCCTTAACTAAAATTTTTTAGTTAAACTAAAAGTTAGCAACTTTTTAGTTAACTATTGCCCATCACTGACCTATATATATACATACATGTATATTCCTATATCTATATTGCTGGGGTGGATGGAAAACAGGTGGTCCTTACCTCCTCAATATGGCCCAATATGGCTGTGGATGGAGTCATTATCTCCTCCGTAGGTTGTATGTCTTCATGGCGATAGGGTCCTTAAAGGTAATATGATCTGTATGATTATCCCCGTGGGAGAGAGGGCAAGAGAACAGAGACAGATAGAGTGACTATTCTTGGGCCATTGACAGCCCAAGTAATAAGTAGCAATCACAATTATAATTATTAGTTAATACATTGTTATTAGTCTCTCGATAGGCAAAACCATCTAAAAACAACTGTGTTTAATTGGTGGGTAAGACATTCCGGATCTGGATAATTCAAAAATCGGCAAACTCAGTTTGCCGATCCGGATTTCGGTTATGCCCTAATCTCATTCTGTTACAGCCAGGCCTTCCTTCTGCAGCTCGGTTGACCTGATCTTTTGCAGAACTCCTGTTCGATTTGCCTGCAGAGTCCCATCCAGCTGCTTCATTTTAAGCTCAAATACAGTGCTGGTGACCAGAAACAGTTGTCCATAAAGTGAATTTGTTTGGTCTAAGAACAACCTTCTTCAACTAAGAACAACCTTCTTCAACTAAGAACAACCTTCTTCAACTAAGAACAACCTTCCTCATCAAGCCAACTTCCACCTCCACCTTCTGACCAGTACTCATTTCCAAATTCTGTGCATAATCCATCCTAAGTTCGTACGTTCAGGCCCCAATTATGTCGCTTCTTTCGTGCAGCCTTTGAATGCACCTACACTGTAGTCCACATTCAAGCCACAATTTTGGTGGCACTGAAGTGTCTGAGGAGATACTAAAGTTTGTAGAGACCATCATATGCTGGGTTGTCAAAAGGCAAAGAATTGGCATAGTTATTTAAAAAGGAAATTCTCCAAAACCTACTGAAACTGGTTGCATGTCATTACATACTGCATGCCAGACACCTCCTGGATTTGATCTGTATAACTGGTCATTATGACAAGTCCCACAAGGCGGGCAATTGCCAAAAAGCCTGAATGTGCCCTCGATTACACGAATAGTAGACCGTGATTTGGCGTCGTATGTGGCTGCCACATAAGCAGTTATATTCGACTCCTGTAAAACTGTTATCATGTGTGCTTCTACTTAATACATGTATGTAAGGCGCCCTGCCCTTTCTACTATATGTATGTTCAATGTACAGCACAGTGCGTTTGCAGGTGCTTAATTAAAGAAAAGATTATTATCATTATTATTATTTCTTTGCACCAAAATGATTTGTTTAAGTGATAATGTTCTGCAAAAGTTGAGTGAAAAAAATGGCATAGAAATTTCACATACAGTCAGTGTAAACAAACACTGCCAATTATACACTGGCCTCTCTTGACAAGTACACTAAAATCTTTCAACCAATTTTGTCATATGCTGACACAACATCAAAGCTCAGCCTAGACAATGTGGCACTACTTCATTGAAATCCATCCTCAGTCTGTTAGACTGCCAGTGTGAACGCTACTAACTTAATTAAATCCATCGCTGATCTTGTAAGTACCCATTCTGAAGCCCTTAAATTCTTCATCCAAATCCGATTTCCAGAATATCACATGCACAACATCGCCTTCGTTGGCCACTGCAATCAATAATTAGTGTGAACTTTTCATATAATCTTCTTACACATCAGACGGCTATGATAGCTCTGCTTCACTATGAATTCAGCATCACAAAGAGGAGTGAGTTTGGGGTCAGCCCGAATCCCCGAAAACGCTGAAAATACACAAAAACCTGATTTTCCGAAAACAGTTTCATAGAAAGCGGTCGAACTCCCGAAAACTATTCAAAGTTAAATTGTAAACTCTTATACGTGACATAGATTTAACGTGGCCTTGCATTCATCTGACTTCTACTTTCAGTTACATTTTCATCACTAATCGATTTCGGGGATCCGGTCGAAATTCGTTTCGGGGATTCGGGTTTCGGGCCGGACCCTTTTATTCTAACCACACTTCATTACTGCAATTATACACTGGCCTCTCTTGACTGCACAGTGCTCATTATTATGTCCTGCAACCTTCTGCACACCTCTGTCTTCAAATTGACGCAGCGCTCGTGAATAAGCTGGTGCCATGCGCTTGGCTTTCGAGTGGCGCTTTAGAAGGTTGCAGTTTACGATTACGATTACGAAGTTCAGAGTCATCATAACTTACTGGAACAGGAAACGGTACCGATTGACTTGAGCTTAATTTAACAATTACACAGCCTAAAAACTTTATATTTGTATCAGAACAAATCGTTCAACTCAAAATTCACAACCATCGTCGATCATTCTACTTCGCAGGACGGAATGAGTTCACAAGTAAACAGGAAACAACGACTGATCCGAGACATTCATCGGAGTAGGAGAAACGGAAAAGGGATTTGTTGATTCCTTGGATTTAGCTATGGTGGCGTCACTTGGCGAATGAATATTTTACCCTTTGCTGTAAGTAGGTAAGTAACGTTTTATTACAATACAATACAACTAAACTTTTATAGCACGCTTTAACAAAACAAGTCTTGCACGAGAGCGCGTTGCGTTACATTCCTAGTCATAGTACAATCAATGATGGGCACCAAACTATTTTTTTAGTTATACTAAAACTATTTTCCAACTAAAAAATAGTTTAACTAAAGTTGGAAACTGATTTTGGAAATTAGTTAACCAGGCTAAAAAAAGTAGTTAAAATGTTTTCAAACTTTTTCCAACTTTTTACGACAAACATTTTCACAATAACAGAGGTTAAGTGAAATATGTAATAATGCAGACCATTAATGACAATTTCACCTTCAAACTATGCTATGCGTAGGGCTGCTGTTCTAGCCTATAGTTACAGGCGTGCTGCAAGCAGAGTACGAATTTGAAAACACAGGCTGTTAATGTTAAACCATGCAGTGTTAATCATTAATGATTATTTTCAGAATGATCTCACGGACCTCTCCATATCCTTTGCGGAGGGGTCCGCGGATCACAGTTTTATAAACACTGGACTAATTTCATGACCATTCAGTAATGATTAATAATCATCAATGACATATGTTACCTTGATGTGGTTCAGAAAGTTGGTTGTAGACGTAATATTTCAAGAGATCGTTTTAGCCTATTCACACAAAATCGATATTTTGCAGTGAAGTTCTTACATTATGCTTTTGTCTTCTTTCAGTTTTACCTCAGTGAAGCAAGTAAATAGTGACTAATAAACTATTCACTTTTACTGATGTAGCCTTTAATTCAAATCTTAGTTACAGACTTAACTCACATATTATAAAGAATAACTGCGCCTTACTAAAAACTGTAGCCTATTCTATGCAGAGGCAACACCAGTGTTAATAAGTAAGTAAACGTCGCGTTGAGTTGTTGACAGTGTTCAATGTTCATTGCGGAAAATAGTTGCAAATTGCTGATTTCTTTAGTTAAACTTTCTAGTTAGGCCTAGCAAATAATTTTTTTAGTTAAACCAAAGATCTTTGGTTAAACTATATGGTTTTAACTAAACTATTTTTGTAGTTAAACTTAATCCTGAACTAAAAAATTTATTTAAACTAAAAGTTAACAACTTTTTAGTTAACTATTGCCCATCACTGAGTACAATGTGAATAGATGAGTTTTTAATTTGGATTTAAACTGAGCAACAGATATGTTCGTTGACGGACTGTAGTTGGAAGACTATTCGATTCAATGGGTCCTGAGACCGAGAAGGCACGACTACCAAACTTTCGGTTTATTGCGAAGTAGGCCTATGGTATAATCGCCTCGTGCAGCCAATCGGAGTCCTCTGGAATTTGTAGTGCAAGACAAATGCTTACATTTACATTAGACAGTTGTTGTAAGGAGTTGGTGTCATTGGATCAGAAGAACCCCAGAACTTTGCTATCAGCTGCTATGAGCGCTTCTGACGCTCGCTTCACGATAGTAAACCGTCAAGTCGAATGAGGTCGTCGGCAGCAGATTGACACTGCAAAGGTGACAAAATATAAGCCCATATTCTTTGCAACATAATCATAGTGCATTGCTGGAATCACGATTGTCCAAGACCTGTGGAAATCCCGGGCAGTTAGTTGTTACCAAAAACATGACGGCGGTGATGATCGTATATGCGCAAACCCAAGCTCGAGTAAATTCCACGCGGGTGACGTGGTAAGCATCACAGTAGCGGACTCGAACGCAGCATGTCACCAAAAATATAGGAGACTTTGTGAACAAATGGCATAAAACCCAACAAAAGTACACAATTCTTTTGAACGAAAATTGGCGGTGAGCAGGTGTGCCGCAGCATGATTCCGTCCAAGTAATGTAACCCACAAGAATTTCGTAATTTCTCGTAAAAGCTGCGCCAAGAAGAACATCTTACCCATGCGTCGGTCGCAATTGCGCTCGTGGGCGTCCGCCAGTGTGTAATCTAGTCCCCCTGTTCTGGGGGGGGGGAAACAAGGTTTCTCGGGGGGGGGAATTTCCCCCCAAAAAGGTCTCTGCCTTACAATATTGCTGAGTTCTGGGGGGGGAAACTTTAATCCTGGGGGGGGGGAAATTTCCCCCCCCAAAAGACGTCTAGATTAAACACTGGGCGTCCGCAGCAGTTCTAGTGGGGGCGGGGAGACAAAATTTTTGTAGGGGGAAGATGCAGTCTTGTTGTCAAGACTTTAAACCTCAAGACCAAGACCAAGACTTTGAAACTCGAGACCAAGACCCAAAAAAATCACAATCATATCCAGACTTCTATTCCTTACTAAAAAAATTGTCAAGTCGGACTACTCGCTATTTTAATGAAAGCATGAGACTTTTATTTATTAAAACAAAACAACAGTAGCCCTAAATGCAGACTGCAGAGAATTCTGAATTCGCATTTACAAAAGTTCTTCATGCGAAATGCTAAAACAAATGCCTGTTACATTTTATAAAAACCAATTCGCTCAGAATTTTCTGACCAAGGCGTGACTTCTGGGCCTCATGAAAATTCTGCCATGTGAAAGAATATGTTCTGCAGGTGCTGAAATCGCTGGTAGACACAGCAGCTTTTCAAACACCGGATGTAAATGTACAAATCGTGAGTCTGTTTTGAAATCATTCCATAGTAAATAACCGGAAGTCAAAATAATTGTCCAAAACAGCAGTAAAGCCTCATTCACACCGTGTAAATACTAAAGCAATTGTATTAGTAATTATTGGATAAATTTTAAAAATTCTTGCGTTTTGTTAAATGACTGTTCATATTGACAAAAGTCTTGGTCCTGGTCTTGCAAGACCAAGACCAAGACTTTGAACCTCAAGACCAAGACTTTTGGTCTCAAGACCAAGACCAGGACCAAGACTTTTAAAACGAACTCGAGTGCACTCGAGACCAAGACCTTGGTCTCGAGGACAACAAGACTGGTATTATGCCGTTTTTTGAATAGAATCGCGATTCATGAACACAGAACACGTACGTGACAACTTTAAAAATGAATAATGGTCCAGGACTTTATACTTACATAATTAAGTGGTTTTATGCATTGAAAATCGTGTTGGGACTGTTGTAATAATCAAAATTATCAAAAGATTTTATTTCTGTAAAATACGTGAAAATGAAGGGGACAAATGCCCCCTTGCCCTCCGGACGCCCATATGCTGCGCTTAGGCCTAATCAAATGAAATTTGCAAGATCCAACTCAACATGTGAGTCACCTAGTCAGAAAGATCTGCAACATTCAAAAGCGCTCACATGCTGTGGGTCTACTCTAGTGCACAGCAAATGTTCAGTTTACGATATATTATGAGAACGAGTACACGTTCCCATAAAAAATGAAATCCTGTTCATTGTGTAGGCTTCATCACTGTGTAGGCTTTACGTAATTAATTTATGGTAGTTCACTTGTGCTGACTATACGGACATTGTAAAGTACCATTTAGAAGTAGATCGTTACTGAGGTTGCTGTGTAAACTGTCGTAATTGTAAGTGCAATAATTACAATTAAAAGCTTACAAGTTTAATTGATTTTGAGGGAAAAGCTCGCCTTCATAATTTCTTCATATAATTTTGTTTGTTTTGTTTGCCTCGCATGTTTCCCTGTGCATTTATATGCTTCAATAAGTCATCCATCTGGGTTCCAGCTCTCCAAATTAGTTCGATAAGTTATAATTAACTTAAATTTGCAGATGCTCTGGCCTACTTAAATTTGAACAATTGAAAACCTCCGCGCATTGGTCGATCATTGTTCAAGCAGTTGGTAAGAGCTAGAGGGAAGCCGTGGCACTATTTGAGAGTGGATGTCGTATCTATGGGCGACCTCTAGCAGGTGCCTTAATAGTATGCGCTAGTCAGCTATCGAAGACCGTCAAGATCGACAGTAGGCAACACGTGTAGGTAATGCATTCTGAAATAAGTGAATGCTGCGTTATACGGATGGTTAGGGCCTACGCAACATGAAGGAATTTCATGATTGTAATGCAGAGGCAACTAAAAAGGCCCTACGACGCAATTGCATAGGATTTCTTTCAAAGTTATAGTTTATGACACATATTGAGCGATCTGGTCTACCGCAATAATCAAAATCTTTCAAAGTCCCTAAATTTTCAGATTTGTGGTTATTCAGCCAGATGACCAGGTCATCTGATTGACTTTCTCTGATCATAATATTATATCAACTCTATAGACGCATTCTTGATGAACGAGCTTTTCGGTTGCTGGACCTATAGATTTCGACCTCTGTCCATGCTCATTCTGCCCAGTCGCTCATATCATTTCGTTCTCAACCTAGGAATTAACTTTGTCGGCAACAAGTGAAATTATGGGTATAGGCTGCCATTCATGGGCGACGACCTTGGGGGACGGGGGGGACATGTCCCCACCTTTAAGAGTGGGGGGACATTCCATACTTTTGTCCCCCCCACACATTTTGAAGAAACACCAAAAAAGGCGGAGAAATGTAATTGCGCGTGAGGGTTTTCGCAGCGTTTCTGACCAGACGAGGTAAAAAGAATTTTTTTGAGCAGAAGTGTCCCCCAAAATTATGAAAAAGAAGAAGGAATTCGTAAAAAAAGTCGAAATCATAAAAAGAAAAGGGTTATGAGGTTATTCTTGGGAGACGGGAAAAAGTTGAAAAACGTGGCGAACGACTAAAAAAAAGGTCATCACTTTTTTTTCCAGATGAAATCGATATTTTGCGGAGATGAATTGGTGAAAATGAAAGTGGGAAAAAAAGAAAAAAGTGAGGAAGTGGGGGGGGGGGGGGGAAGAGGAGAGTGTAAGAAAAAGTTGTAAAAAGAGGTGAAGGACTTAAAAAAAGGACTAACAAAGGTCATCAACTTTTTTCGAAGATGAAAGGGAAATTTTTCGGAGATGAAGTGGCAGAAAAAACTTTTTCTTGGGCACAAGATTTTCCAAAAACGGTCGTCGACGAGATCGTGGCCGACTTTGTCCCCCCCCCCCACCTCTCAGACAAGATCGCCGCCACTGGCCATAAACGAATCCATATGAACTTGACGTCAAAATATCACTTACCCGATATCCGACAAATTAACTGATGTGTGCACTGTGCCTATGTCTAACCCCATGCTCTTACATTGGTGGTGGGAAGCCGGTTGGCAAGGTCCGTACAAGAGGACCAGCCATGATGAGAGATCTCACCCGATCAATTCATTGAAAAATGAGCAGAGGTCGAGGCCACTAAGAAAAATCTGAACATTTGCATTTACTTATCCATCCATAGTCATAAAATCTGATTCTTTGTGGGTGAGAAATGACCAAATGAGTTCATGTAAATAGACTGCCCATATAAAACTCATCTGAGAGATGAGAAAGCGCATGAGGTTCTATAAATATTTGATAACAAAATTTCCCAAGGCTTCCCAAACTGACCTCATTTATGGGACGAATATGTGCCTGCTATAACCAACTGCTAAGTGTAACTTTTAATTCTGCTAAGGGCGGTTTACGTCTGATGGCCAACATGAGCATTGAGCAGGGAGATAGTTCGAAATCTATAGGAAAACCTAGTTTTCACAAATTTTGTTTTATTTCACTAACGCTGATAAATTCCCATTAATTAATAATTATTATTCTGACTTTATAGTAATCTTGAGTTAGGTGAAGGAATTAATGGTGGTGGTGAGGAGAAGAGTTACACAGAGGCTCTATGACCAATTGGCCGGTTGTCGAAAATTGCCTGCCAAGCATACATACACAATTATATGTAGTTGTTAACGGGGTATTCTGACTGCAGTTGGACGGTGAGGCGCGCCTTGTGCTGTTGAATTCAATGCCCGTTGCTGTAAATGTAAATGTGTACACGTTTTTATATTTCGACCGTATGGCCTTGACCCTGCTCATTTTCTCAATGAATTGTCTCTCATCCTCGAAGCAACATAATCCAGGAACTCTGAACATCGTTTGCACAGTCTGAATGGAAAATCCGTCTGCCTGTCAATATGCGACTTCCTTAGCCTACTATACTTGTCTGGTAACTATCTCTTTACTGATGAAGTTTTGTTCTTAATTAGGCTGGAGTCGAGATTGTCTCTGATTAGTTGTCTCTTTTTAAGAAGCGTTGCACAAAGTTACGATTGCAATTACAATCATAGTTCATTCTTAATGCTAAAGAAATTTTGCATAGATTAAATGAGCGTTAAACAATAGGCCCTATTGTTCAACGCTCGAACTACAGTGTTAAGAATTTGTTGGCCTAACAAAGGCATCGCAACAGAAATTTTGTATTAAATTGAAAAAATATGTTAACATATTGTTAAAATCTAACTGTTTGGAAAGCTAGCAATAGTGATGTTTAGAAGGTATCAATAATGACGTTTAACTTATGCTCTTTCAACTGTACTGTTGCTATTGCTTTGCCATTAAACTCGTTCTTATTTCGGACAGTTCGTCCATTAATAGGTCAGGTCAGCAGGTCTGATGGTACAGACTGCAAAGCGATGATGTAATCTTTAGGCCTGTGGTTGTTAATCAGAAAGATAAACAGTTTCGCCTATACACTAGTTACTAGTATACAGGCTGGGGCTGGGCTTATCGAAATGAGCCGAATAATAATTGATGTTTTCTAGCATTCTTTGGATAGCAGATGTATAGAGCGCAGGGCTCGTACTTCGATCACGCCCGGCTCATGCTCGGCTACAGCGGCGGCCCTCAGCCATTACATGTAGGCCTATGCCCTGTTGCCTATACAATTGCACCCTTCTGCGGCTGCTCTTCAGAGCCAGGCAGTGTTTACACACATAATACATGCATAAATGGGCTAACAGTAAGCTGCGTCTTTCTGCTTGTGCGAGTGCCTCTCTTGCTGTGTCTATCCGGCTGTTTAAGAGGAAGAACAAGAACAAGAGGAAGAAGAACAAGAACAAGAATAGCAGTCCCTTAACCTAAGTCCTGAGGCAGCCATGGGTATGAAGTGCTAGCGACTTCATTTTCTTAGCCTCGGCATATGAGGGCGAGTGGCCAAATCCTCTCCATCACCGTCTCGTCTTCCCATGCATAGCTGAGTTGGCTAGGGGGCGCAGATGGGGCAGAAATCTCGAACCAACGTTCTGCCCTGGTGGGAATAATGAACCCCTAACCTATCGATTGACAGTCCAGCACTCTTGCTCGAAGAACGCAAAATCTTGAAAGACGCGGTTTGATACCCGTAAGCTACCCATAGGTCGACTCAGCCTTCCACTCGCTATGGGACAACTGTAAAATAAGCGGGCGCCTAACAGGCTGCCAAGACGTGTGTTCTATAAGATCTTGAAAATTGTACTATCATATGCATCAATGTTCCTTACTGCAGTTTGTCAGTGAGCTTTTTCAATAAACTCGAATATTGTTGTTATTAATATTATTTTTACCGTAAATAAACGCCCAACGTATTATTATTATTATTATTATTATTATTATTATTATTATTATTATTATTATTATTATTATTATTATTATTATTATTATTATTATTATTATTATTATTATTATTATTATTATTATTACTACTACTACTACTACTACTACTACTACTACTACTACTACTACTACTACTATTATTATTATTATTATTATTATTATTATTATGTCAGTATTATTATTATTTTGCCGCCAGAAGAGTTACCCTCAGGCTCTTAGAGATCAAGAAGGTGCAAAGTTATATTGGTTCACTGAGCCACGTCCTCTCCCGATTGTGCAAAAGTGCCGGTGAACGCAACTGCATTAACTGCATTATTATTATTATTGTTATTATTATTGTTATTATTATTATTATTATTATTATTATTGTTATTATTATTATTATTATTATTATTATTATTATCATCATCATTATTATTATTATTATTATTATTATTATTATTATTATTATTATTATTATTATTATTATTATTATTATTATTATTATTATTATTATTATTATGATCTGTATCAACTCAAAATCGAAGACAAACTCTCAATGTTATCGTCACATACAGATTGATCCACCCAGAACGTATACCCATCTCCACCTGTAGCATATGAGATCACTCTGTGATCAGACTTTGCATCGATCGACAGAGTATCATCAGCTGACGATGTTGTGATGCGCCTACGCTTCACAGGCTTCAACCTGGACGCATTCACCCTGGACCTTCTTACCAATGACGTCTTTAACAATAGCCTCTAGACCCCAATGTTCTCCTGATTCTGAGCAACCCTTTTTTTTACTCTACGAAGCATTCTGCACTGCAAGAGCTTCTGCATCGTCACGCTCCTCTGCGCACCATCAACATACGACCAAGAGCAGGATACCCGTGGTTTGACGGAGAATGCTCGAGGTCAGGGGCGGATCCAGAAGGTCTGTCAGTGGGGGGGCCAAAATTTTTTACATACTACCATCTTCCAAAAAAAGTTGATGACCTTTTTAGCCTTTTACTGTCTTCAGTCTACATTACCCACGTCCTGTGTACATTTGACTCATCCACGCCTACGGGGGGGGGGGGGGCCACGCCTGTGTAAACATCATAAAACGCCCATAAAACGCCTGTGTAAATAAAGAAAAATTTCGAATGGGGGGCTATGGCCGGATTGGCCCCCCCTGGATCCGCCCCTGCTCGAGGTCAAAGAGGTTAACCAGGAGATCTACAGGTATCGTCGTGTGAGAACAGCTGAAACTCGAGAAGACTGGATTAAACAACAGTCACCCAATGACATCTATTTCAGAACAAGAGAGGCGCCGAATTCATACCTAGACGACTTGGCGATGCACGGGGAAGTAAAACCACTTAGAATATCCGGGATTCTCCTTTCCATCGAGTTCTATAAGACTGCCAAGATGAGTTGAATTGTTAAATTTTCCTCCTCCTGTTTTTCCTCTCCTCCTTCTCCTTTTGATCTCCTTCAATCTTATTCTTCATCTATCTACTCCTCTTTCTCTTCTTCCTCCTCCTCCTCCTCCTCCTCCTCGTCCTCGTCCTCGTCCTCCTCGTCCTCGTCCTCCTCCTCCTCATTCTTTTCTTTCTCCTTTTAATTCTCTTTCTCCTCCTCTCTTTCTTCCTCCTCTTCCTCCTCCTCCTCCTTCTCATTCCCCTCTTTCTCTTCCACCTTCTCTTCCTCCTCCTCCTCTCCTCCTCCTCCTTCTCACTCTCCTCTTTCTCTTCCTCCTCCTTCTCTTCCTCCTTCTCCTCCTTCTTCTCTTTATTCTCTTTCTCATCCTCTTCCTTCTCTTCCTTCTCCTCCTCCTCTTTCTCTTCCTCCTCCTTCTCTTCCTCCTTCTCCTCCTTCTCCTCTTAATTCTCTTTCGCTTCCTCTTCCATCTCTTCCTTCTCCTCCTCCTCTTTCTCTTCCTCCTCCTTCTCTTCCTCCTTCTCTTCCTCCTTCTCTTTATTCTCTTTCTTTTCCTCCTCCTTTTCTTCCTACTCCTTCTCTTCCTCCTTCCCCTCCTTCTTCTCTTTATTCTCTTTCTCATCCTCTTCCTTCTCTTCCTTCTCTTCCTTCTCATCCTCCTCTTTCTCTTCCTCCTTCTCTTCCTCCTCCTTCTCTTCCTCCTTCTCCTCCTTCTTCTCTTAATTCTCTTTCTCTTCTCTTCCATCTCTTCCTTCTCCTCCTCCTCTGTCTCTTCCTCCTCCTTCTCTTCCTCTTCTCCTCCTCCTTCTCATTCTCCTCTTTCTCTTCCTCCTCCTCCTCTTCCTCCTTCTCTTCCTTCTTCTCTTTATTCTCTTTCTTTTCCTCCTCCTTTTCTTCCTCCTCCTCCTTCTTCTCTTTATTCTCTTTCTCTTCTTCTTCCATCTCTTCCTTCTCCTCCTCTTCTTTCTCTTCCTCCTCCTTCTCTTCCTCCTCCTCCTCCTTCTTCTCTTTATTCTCTTTCTCTTTCTCTTCCTTCTCTTTCTTCTCCTCCTCCTCTTTCTCTTCCTCATGCTCCTTCTCCTTCTCCTCCTTCCTTTCTTTCTGCTTCTCCTCTTTCTCCTCTTTCTACTACTACTACTACTCCTATTCCTCTTCCTTCTCCTCATCTTCCTCATCTTCCTGATCTGCCCCGGTCAGCCACCGGTTACATAAAGTGCTTAATTCCTCGCAGACAGCCGACGGAAGACGACGAGGAGCTATGGTCGACACAGCAACACGTGGCTACGGTCGCTTGTTTCACGACAGCACTGTCGACGGACAATCAGTTTGACCTTGTCGTCTGTCGGTCTTCGTAACTTCTGTGTTCTAGGTCATGCGGCGGATACGTTTATATCTGTTGTCCATTTATGTCGCGTTTGCAAAACAGACGATGCATTCTATTTCAACACTATAGTATTAGTAGCATCGCCTCTCCCAGCAATATTCTTGATACCTTACCTTGCTTTGTCTGTCTTAGCTCGCCTTATCTCAGTTTAGAGCATCTTATTTTACCTAAATTTAATTGACCTCATTCAACATTATCTTACCTAAGCCAAACTTAGTTAATATTGGATTGGTTAGTGATTTTGAAGATGAATCGGAACCGGAACTCGTTCCGTCCTAGGACCAGCTGGAACTGGACGAATGAGTCGACCTTCTCCTTTCTTGGCGAGATGGCGACCCATACGGATCCGAAAATGAAATGCCAGGAAGAGGGATGTCTTGCGAGACTGTGAAGTTGGACGGATATTCGGAACACGGTTTAAGTCGGAACCTTCTGTCCGCCGTGACTTCAACCGAGGAGGCGCTCGACTCAAATTACTTAGTATTGCTATTGTTGTCATCAGTTATTATTGCCTTAGCGACTGCTATAGCTCTTTTCTGCTACTTTTACAGTCGCTAAAGCTATTACTATTGTCTGATACTATTGCTTCCGCTATTACTGCCAACAGTTGCAACAGAACAGGTCACTAACGAATTTTTAAAGTATGTATATCATTCATGTTAGTGTAGCGGCGGGTCCGGATGTTGAATCACTTGAATGACCGCTACTTGTTGATCGACGGGGAGAGAGAAAACGTTATCGTTGACGATGTTTATTCAGACGATACACGCTATAGGACCCTGTGTCCCAGTTGACAAACGGGACAGAGGTCAGGCCTAAACCGTGTGACAAACGCGCTGGATATATATATATATATATATATATATATATATATATATATATATATATATCTCTCTCTCTGCTTCTTCTGCCTCAATGGCTACCATTTACATAGCACTATCGACTCTTCCTTCATACACTGCATACCTTTACCTGGCGCCTGCACGTGCATCTGCCAACTCCCCACGCTCGGACTGTAGGCGTGCATTCATCTGAAGACTGGTCACCCATTGGCAAGGTGATTATAGTGACCAGTCCAGACGGATGTATCTTATAGGCCTACCCCCCCCGACATTAGCATCGCGCTCTTTTAAGGCGTGACCATATGGCCTCGACTCTGCTCAATTTCAACGAATTGATTAGGTGAAATGCTTCACCACCGATCAGGGCCGTTTTAAGGTCGTCGTAGGCCCTAGGCATTCTTGCATTCGTAGGCCCTTTCCTATAGATTGCCTATCGACTAACTCATCGTCTCTTACTGTCTTACATTCACCTTAGACTCCTCCCGTCTGCAATCTTAGTGTCACTTTTGATCCACACCTGTCATTCTTTAACCACATCTCCAACCTCTCGCGCTCCTGCGTCATCCACATTCGTGACCTCCGATGCATCTGGCCTATGCTCGACCTTAAAACTGCCTCCACCATTGGTGCCTCCATTATTCATTCAAAGCTTGATTATTGCAATTCCTTGATTCCACACAAATCAAGCGTCTGCAACTTATCGAAAGCTCACTAGCCAGAGTATACCCCGTGATCGATCGAGTCAGTCGATCAAGTCGATCGAAACTCGGCCAAGTCGAGTCGGTCGAAAAGTCTTCGACTCGATCGACTTGCAAGTCGAGTCGATCATATGTTTTGACAAGTCGAGTCGATCGTTGTTTCCTCGACTTGACTCGACTACGAAATATTTTCTGACTATTTTTTGCTGCTACTTCACAAAATGCCTCACATGTTGCGATGACGTAATGCTTTGTAAACGCACAACTACCGTATTAACCTGATTTGAAGTTCAGTGCAAACCATGAGCCTCTTGGTGATTTCGTATAGCGGAAGCTGCAGATACTTTTTTCCACAGTTTTACTTTGAAAATGTTAAAAATGCGCTAGTTTCAGGAAATTTCAGCTCTGTAGTCAGCATGATGCAAAAAATAGTTGTTACTTTTACATCATGGCAGTCAGTAACGACGATCTCAAAACGTTCGAATGTCTGTATGTTAGGACGGGACTCAATGCTTCGACTTTGGCCAAGAGCAGTGGCTCGGAAGGTGTTTAATAGTTGCGTGAGCTAACCTCAGGCAAAGTACAGACCTAAGATGGATAGAATTATACATTATATTCGATATAACCAATAAGAATATTTTGTCATTTTTTTACAGTCAGTGGAAAAGTTTATTATACCCTAGTATAATAAACTTTTCCACTGACTGTAAAAAAAATGACAAAATATATACATATTCATGAAATGAAACGCGTCTATAGCACAATAAGTCAATAACTACTTTAGCAAGCATCAAATACAAAGCGCCAGCCAAAAGTTGTGTGAGCATGCCTATGCATCGGCGCTACAGAGCCAAAACGTGTATGAGAATTGGCACCTTTGGCGCCATGGCTCCCGGGCCTCTGGCCCAGAGATACAGTCCAAGTCGACAAAGTCGACCAAGTCGATCGTTTATTTGCCAAGTCGATCGAGTCGACGACAGGTCGACTAGTCGACAAAGTCGATCGAGTCGATCGTCGGCCGAGCCAAGTCGATCGTAGCAGTTCGACTCGATCGATCACGGGGTATAAGCCAGAGCTGTCACTAGAACGTCCAGACACCATATAACAGCCATCCTCAAATCACTCCATTGGTTAAAAATCCCAGAGCGAATCCACGTCAAAGTCCTATCACCAACCTATAATTCCCTAAAATGTTCCCAGCCCAACTACCTCCGTGATCTCTTCACCATCCAGGCAACCCGCTCCACCCGATCCTCCTCCTATCTCAATCTTATCCGACCCCCAGTAACTTCACATCTCAAGTTCTTCAACCGAGCCATATATAATACCGTAGTAACCGCACCACGCCTCTGAAACATCTCCTCTGAATTCCGCAGAGTCTCAGTTATGTACATCATCATCATCATTGCAGCCTATCCTCCTCCTCACGTTCTTCTATCTATCACCAAAGGGCGTTCAACTCAAAATTGAAGTCTCACCTTTTCAAACACTCCTACCCTGACTCATCTGACCCTTCGCCTTCCAATTCTTCTTGCCTTAGGCGACACACGCCTTGACAGCTGCTCTGTCTCCTCTCTTGATCTGGCCCCTGGAAACCGGACTCTGACCTCTTTTGGACTACTCTTTGGAAACCTCCCTCTGCTTTGACGTAGCGTTCGTGAATAGGCTGGTGCCCTGCGCTTGGCCTTCGAGTGGCGCCTTAGAAGTTTGGATAGGCTATTAAGATTACAATTACGACCCCAACTAAACTTTAAACTCTGCATTAAAGCTAACTGCACTGCTTTCAATTGAAAACGACTTAATGCGGAAATGACATTTGAAGACGTTATAACTTATATGTGATTTTGCCAATGCAAAGAGCCGCAAAGTTCATATAATGTAGGCTTGCACAGCTTAGTTTAAACTGTTTCAGTACAAAGTTATTAAATTTGAACTTGCTGTTGTTTGCAATTTGCCTTTCTTCATTTCCCCGGGCAATCATTTAATATCTCATTTTCAGCTTTCAGACTTTCGTAGGCCCCCGAAAGCTTCGTAGGCCCTAGCACAGTGCCTACTGTGCCTAGTGGATAAAACGGCCCTGCCACCGATGCCCTTCTGAATGGGTGGCACGTCAACAGCGTCATTTAAGGTCCCCGTCTACGGACCGTGCTAACCCAAGATTCAAATCTCTGAAATAAACCACCAATCATGTAATCATAAACTGAACAACTAACTTACTGATGGCCGGGGTTCGGAAAACCCTAGCCGACAAAGGAGGTCATACTACTTGTTCACTGTCTCAGTGGAGGCAGAGTATGACCTCATTAATGTCGTTTGTGTTTGTGGATCACTATTACCCGATTGTCGCACATCCCATAAAAAACTCAACACTTTAAAGTGTATAAAGTAAACTTTTCAACCGGGTCAAATTACCTTCTAAAATCATTTTTTTTCTCTAACACAGCTTTGTCCTAATGACTCCACAGGTCAGAGTGTTTAATTAATACCGTCAGAGGACCCAATTTTCAGTCCCTTACTACTCCTACTGTGAAAATAGTGCCTACGCCCAAATGTAGTATATTATAGGCCTATAGGCCTACGTAGTTCGTTTTGGTTTGAGGTATGAGGCTACGGCAGAGGCAGAGGCAGTAGCCTGACTGAGCGTGAGGGAAGACTTGCACAGAGTGTACTGCATGCATGCAGTAGACTGACGCAACGAATCCGAGGCTGATATCTGACAACACTGAATGACTCTACGTTCTCTCCACATTGTATGCGACTGAGCAGAGCTACAATCGTATGCAACACTAGAGAGCGGATACGAAGATAAGCGTATACATAACGATACGTACAGGGTGACTCGTTCTGCCAAGTCAGGTTCCTAACTAAAACATCCCAGTGACAGGTAGGTCCAATCAAGACATGAATAATGATTTATGCTGCAGAGAAAATCAGGTAGTTTCCGCCGAGTGCTTAGAAGCTATAGTCGATGGCCAGGTCAAATTGTAATAAGAGGAGGATGGACCACAGCTTATCAGCGTTTCTATATGTACTATAGGTACTCATTTTTTTGTCAGCAAGTACATAACTGGATAGCCGTGGCTGGGCTGGGAGCGCCGCTAAGTAGGTTTCTTGAAGAGGCGCTATACAAATAACCAGAATGAATGAATGAATGAATGAATGAATATCGTGTGTCATGAAATAGCACGTCTGCTTCGCGTAAAGGACATCTTAATTTAATGATTGCTGATTAGGTTTCAACATAAAATACAGCAGTCTGCTGTTTAATATGTTTTTTGACTGACTGGTGGGTTCAACATAGGCATCTGAAGACAGCGTGTTTACACTCTCCCTAAGAAACGTATTCTTTTGTACCAGTCTGAGTTTGAATTAGTCCTTAACCGTTGGTAAAAGAGGCAGGGCCACCGACAGAAATTCCGGGTCCCTAGGCAGAGCAGTCACGGGCCCCTAAAATGTCATTAAGCTTTATGAGAAAAGATGATTGCGGGCCCGGCCGGGCCCCTAAAATGCGCCGGAAAATCACTGGGCCCCCTAGGCATTTGCCCCCTGCCCCTCCCTCTCGGCGGGCATGAAAAGAGGTATTCAGTAGTTGAATCGCGCTTTCCCACAGCGCTGAAACGCTTGTTCGTTTTGTAAACCACAGCCCATGGTTGCAAGAACCACAGAGAAACTAATCCTGCCATACACGTAGTTGCGAGGAAATGCCGTTGATTTGGCCTCCAAACTGGTTTAAACGAGGGTAGACCAAAGAATTTGTGAAGTAGAATTTAAGTTCAACAGCATTGGTAAGATTGAGTCACCAAACAATTGAACTACTTTAGTAAAAACAGTAAGTTTAACAGCTGTTGATAACAGTACTTAAGTCCAAAGGTTCTATAAACAGTCGGCTAGCTTCTGAGTAATAAACAGGTGATGTTCAGTGTCTTTTTTAAATGACCGAATATATATTGTTTGTGATTACTATATAGATGTATAGATATATAAGTTAGATGGAAAGCTATTATGTACATTGAACCTCAGTCTTTCATTAGATTTCTGTTTAGCCTTCAAGCAAGCCATGTCAGTTCGATAATTTCTCGAAGCTCTGGCCTTAATTACTCTCATACACGTCAGTTGAACTCAGTTCCGTGATAGAAAATCACTTTGATTGTGAAAGCGGTACATGAACAGGCTACTATACAATATTTGCTGATTTTGCTCATATTTTCCACGCAATCGTAATACATTACGAGTCAAGAAGGCTGCCTTCCACTTATCACACGTACTGTTCGGATCATGCGTTTCTGAAGAGTACCTGTACAACTTTAGACGAGAAGCATAATCAATTAGAACCACCGGAAATTTTGCAGTAGGTAAACAAGGTTTATACGAGATAACAGGGCCTACACTAATGATCTTCACAGGTGTTCTCGAAAGATGATTGCACTCCTTCCGCGTAAGACAAGCTGATCTATATAGGCCTATGCACCCACATTAATCTGAAACCTACTTCAGCATTCGCTCTGCGAATAGGCCTATACTGAAGTAACTTTTTCCATTGTGACTTTACTTCACTTGTGAAAGAAAATCTTCAAACGTGAGCGGAACAGTATGGAATTAGTGTTGTTTTGTTTTAATGCGTTTATTTGCTCTGAACCACAAGAATAAGCCAATTTAATTCTCCAATTGATTTGGTGCTTTAAGAATAAAGATGGAAAACTATTTTGTAAATTCATCAGATACGCATACATTGGTATCATTTGCAAACAGTAACAATTTAACATCTAAAGAAGATGCCAACAAATCGATCATGTAAATAAGAGTAGAGGAATCCTATTATAGATTTAAAGTGCGTCTACCAGGCCGAGCTCATGGTCTCCCACTTACATACAGTACAACACGCTTCAATCCTCCCAACCCTCCTATCTTCTTCGTCAGCTGTTAACGGTCCAACCACTTCGCTCAACCCGTTCCTCTTCCGCCCTAACACTTCTCCGCCCTTCCGTCACCTCATCGCTAAAATTTGCAAATCGATCCATAGCCATAGCTGTTCCATCTCTGTCGTAATTCTGACGAGAGTCTATTCCACAGAGATGGAACAGCTATGACTATGGAGCGATCCATTCTCTCTGAACTCACCAAACCTTCACCTCTTGCTATCTCTGCACAGGTCTGTCACTTAAAACTTAAAACACTTTAACAAATCCTATCCCAATTCCTCCTCTTCCCCTTACCTCCCTCGCGGTTAGAATTCGAAGCACCAACCACATTAGCGGTATGAATGTTTGCCTGCCTGACCCCTTCGGATCTTGACCTAGAACCGATTTAACAACAGCCTATACACAAGCATGCAGTGGCTTTTATCTCGGTTATCAAACGCAGGTATTTTATGTACGTACGAACGACACAATAGAATGAGAGGCTGTTGGCCTGCGTAGGTATCGACGGCTGACTTCATGAAGGATACATGTATACGAGTTTAGGAATGTGTCTTATTCGCTTGCTACTTACTGATTTAAGAGGCACATCTGACTTGAACTTCTAACCGATGGCATGATCTGCTGCCACCTATCAAACACACAGGCCACTTCCTGCGCCCACGAGCTCACGACCTGGAAATCCCGACCGATGATAGCTTGTCCAGAAAAACGTTCATCAACAGGATGCTTAATGAAGCTATGGGTAAAAAACAATATAAATTGGGGATATCTGAGACAAATATTAGCAGCTAATATTAACATAATTATTAGATGTATATTATCCGTATAAACACGTTTACGTTGCTGTACACCAAAATGCGGCTTGCAATTGGTTTCAATAAACAATATTCTATTCTATTCATACTTGTAAACGTGTTCGCCCGAAGTTCTTTTGATGCCCACAATTTATGTTAGAATAAATATCGGGCATACAAAGACACCGGACAAAGGTTTGTGAGCATAAACGACTTAGGGCCACAACTTCAAGACGTGTGATATCTACAGGTTGTGAAGCGCAGAAATGATCAATACAGAGCCCAAATGTAGCTTTGAGACACATCTTTCAATGTTATACAATACAATATAACTGTATTTGATATTGCCCTCCTTCCAAAACTCAGAAGTACACACCAGCATACGATAGAACATCGGTGGCGCAGAGCTGTACGTGAGTGAAGGACTTGGTCAAAATGATCCCTACACATAATATATCTGCCTCGTGTAAGACTCGAACTCTCCGTACGTGTTACAGGCCGAGCACTGTAACCGATCAGCTCGTACCTAGATATTAACATCACAAAGTGGGTCAAAAGGACCTTTGACCTGGCATTTGCAAGCACAATGACCAAAAGAACTTTCCCCGTTAACAATGTCAATTTACAAGAATTTCTGTCTCTTATGGATTTGCAAAGGAGCAACAAACAGCGAACGAAGACAGTTGATCATTGGCCTTAGAGGGTTGATCGTTAGCCTAAGAGGATTGATCATTAGCCTTAGATGGTTGAACATTAGCATTGGATGATTGATCATTAGCCTCAGAGGGTTGATCATTAGCCTTAGAGGGTTGATCATTAGCCTTAGAGGGTTGATCGTTAGCCTAAGAGGATTGATCGTTAGCCATAGATGGTTGAACATTAGCCTTGAATGATTGATCATTAGCCTTAGAGGGTTGATCATTGGCCTTAGAGGGTTGATCGTTAGCCTAAGAGGATTGATCATTAGCCTTAGATGGTTGAACATTAGCATTGGATGATTGATCATTAGCCTCAGAGGGTTGATCATTAGCCTTAGAGGGTTGATCATTGGCCTTAGAGGGTTGATCGTTAGCCTAAGAGGATTGATCATTAGCCTTAGATGGTTGAACATTAGCATTGGATGATTGATCATTAGCCTCAGAGGGTTGATCATTAGCCTTAGAGGGTTGATCATTAGCCTTAGAGGGTTGATCGTTAGCCTAAGAGGATTGATCGTTAGCCATAGATGGTTGAACATTAGCCTTGAATGATTGATCATTGGCCTCAGAGGGTTGATCATTAGCCTTAGAGGGTTGATCGTTAGCCTAAGAGGATTGAACATTAGCATTGGATGATTGATCATTAGCCTCAGAGGCTTGATCATTAGCCTTAGAGGGTTGATCATTAGCCTAAGAGGGTTGATCATTAGCCTTAGAGGTTTGATCATTAGCCTTAGAGGTTTGATCATTAGCCTTACAACGTCGTCAACCGATGGACATCGACATCGCATCATTAACCTTAGAGGGTTGATCATTAGCCTTGGATGATTGATCATTAGCTTTAGAGGGTTAATCATTAGCATAGCTTTGAGCATCTAGTTCAGCAGCCTGCTTTAGTGAGATAAAGCAAGTGAATGAATAATGAGAAATTTAATTAGATGGATCGCCTGATAAGAAGTGATTTTCAGTTCGATGTTTTGGTATGAATTGCTGATCGATTTCTATGTTCATGAGACCCTGAGGCTGTTCGTCTCTGCAGATGGGCAAGAACTAATCAGCAGTTGTCTACCAGTGCTTCTATGGTGGTTTTAGGCTACGCAATAAAGATAGAACTCAACAACCCATTGGAAGAGGGGACGAACAAAGACGGAAGAGACCCTGCATGGCGTTCATAGGTTACTTGGATTTCGACAGCTGGAACCATTTAGCACCAGACTGAGTTCAGCTCCTATAGATAGCTATGACTGATCCTCAGCTCATTTGGTTGCACATAGCTTTTGTTTGATCGATCGGAATCCTCGTCCATCGATCGTTCTAGACGCCGATGGTCGCCTCCTCCTCCTCCTCCTCATCCTCCCTTGTCACGTCCTCAACCGATGGACATAAAACGCATCGACATAGCCATCGTCATAATTACGTACAGTCAAACTTCGATTAAATGAACACTACTGCTTTTCAATATGTCTCACTATACACACATACACGTAAATACAACGTATGAACGTAGGCCTATGTATACGCCTCCTGTGGTTTGTTAACGTACACACTACACAATGTACCTAAACCTTTGTACAAAAATTATCCATGCAATAGGCCTAATATTCGATTGCAGCTTTCGATTCCTAAGTTCATCTTGTCTTCTCTTGTGATTCAACCTTCCTCGATCCGAGGGTTGGTCGCTTCATGGACAAGCTTCCTCCATCTCCTCCTGTCTTTCGTCTCGGACAACACTTGATCGAACGGCAGCTCCATCCAAGTTCATTGGTCCATTGACTGGTCACTAGAGTTAGTCAACCAAGACCTCTGCTATGATTCATCGTCGATCGACGTAAACTTCTCTGAGCAATTAACTCGGCTCTAGCCATCAGGTATAAATGTATGCGCTCGTCTGAACATGGTTTGACCAGACAATGCTTTGATCACTCAACCCAGAAATGAGTTATAGGTCGTTGTTTTGGTTAGTCAAGCAATCGAACCGTCCATATTCCACATAAAATGTTGAGTAGAAGAAATGGAAAGTTAAAATTGGCCACACATGACAGTGACATAAATAGTTTCTTCTGGCGGATGAATCGGAGTTGCATTCATTGGCTCTGTCAGAGACGTCAGTGCAGCTGAAGACCATTCAACGTACTTAGAACTTAGAACTTAGAACTTAGAACTTAGAACTTAGAACTTAGAACTGATGCAAATCCGAAGATAAAGAAACGATGCATCGATTAATATCTCTGACCAACAAATCGCATCGTCATCTCTGTTGCATTCTTATTGCTACACTTCGCAGTTTCCTTCATGCAACCTTATATTTTGTATCCTGCAGCTGCACTCTGTAGCCTATTTCAAAGGGTTTTGCCTGTCTTCTGAATTTGGCTTTTCAATGACCACGCCTTGTAATCGTAATCGTACATTTACAGAAGGCATTCTCAAAGGCAACTCTTCAGAGGGGCTTGTGACCCACCCCTCTCCCACAAGACCACGATCAAAGTAAACGATTTCTAGTTATGAGGTCAGATCTTCAGAGGCTAAGAAAAGCAAACCAGTTTGGTGTGTGTTGGACTGAGAGGTTCAGAGCGGTTGGCTGGATTATGGAATTGACTTTGATTGACTGGATATCAGATCAAATCAGACCATGAGGATCTGTAATAAGTAAAAGTGTGGCGAGAGAAGGGTTCGACTGTACCCATGTAAACGACTGATGCACGCTGCCTGCAGTGGGATCGGTCGGCAGCTGCAGTTGTGTTTGCCCATCGTGCGTGGCCAAGGGAAAGGACCGGATGGATGGCCACAGCCACAGCCACAGCCACAGCCACAGCCACAGCCACCGCTTGGTAAACACTATCGATCGACTGTTCCTCTGTCCAGCGAACGATGACTGGTACACGACAAACAATGTATGGCAATTGTTCGCCTTCCATCATCACTCTATGTGCGCATATACATCAACACACACACGTAGGCCTACATTCATAACACATTCATACATATTATACCTGCATGCATACAGACATACAGACATATATAAAATGCACCTTTGCGTGGATTGGAGTTATTTATTGATCAGAGTATGTAATTACTCTCGCCTATCACTTTCACTCACTCTCTCCCTACCACTCTCTCACTTCTATTAATCACTTTGTCACTCTCTCACTCTCACTCACTCACATATGCTACTGTCTCTCACTCCCTCTCTCCATCTTACTCTCTCACACAGGGTACTATCTCTCTCACTTTCACTCACTCTCTCCATTTCACTCTCTCACTTCTATTAATCTCTCTCAGTCACTCTCTCACTCTCACATATGCGTCTATCACTCCCTGTCTCCCTCTCACTCTCTCACATAGGCTACTACCTCTCACTCTTACCCACTCTCTCCCGTTCACTCACTTCTAATAATCTCTCACTCACTCTCTCACTCTCACTCTCTCACATAGGCTACTATATATCTCATTCACTCGCTTACATAGGCTTTTATCTCTCCCTCACTCACTCACTCACTCACTCACTCACTCACTCACTCTTTCCACCTCACTCTCTCACATAGGTTACTATCTTTCTCTGTTTGTTGAAAAGGATGTGGGCTTCTGCATAAATGTCACGGGGTCTAAGATATCATCATAAATCAATGGCATAGAAATGACGTCTGTCGATTGATCTGGGTCATAAGACTAAACAAAAGGTGAAACTGATCTGTTTGTTTCCAGCTCTTGTTGAAACGACAGAATCAAATAAGTCGTCAGTGAAAATCGATCAAACAAAGGCTCATTTGAATAACAAGCTGTGGTGATGCACCAAAACTGGTCATGAACAATTCTATTATTGGTAGCCAGCAGAACCGCCCTATAGGGACGGGAATTCCCGCCAGTTAGCCTATGTCAAATGACAAATTGTTTGTTGAGCCATTAACTCGTGTTTTCTTTCTGCACTAGAAGATTGTCTAACACGTTTTAAAGCAACAGCTGATTTGGACTAATGGACCTACAGGATATAGCTCAATAGTGTTTGCGTTGAATGAGTTGAGGACAGAGGCGGCGCTACACCAGGGCGCGCCAGGGCAAATGCCCTGGTTAAAAAAGCCTTTGCCCTGGTCGATGCCCTGCCAGAATTTTTGCCCTGTTCAGAATTTGTTCGAGCATAATTTTTTATATCCTGAGATATAAATTTACTAAATTAAATGAAATGTTAAGATTTGCTTGACAAATGTCAAAAAAGTTCAACCTCCGGGGCTTCACCCATCTGACCTCCTGAATATATAGACAACTATAATAGTGCGCGCAGTGGGGTAATTTATGGCGAACGCGGTAGCGTGATCTTATATGGGCACCATTTAAGTTCGCGATACCGCGCTCTCCGTAAATCGCCCTCTGCACTGGTTACTTGTATGACTGCTCTGGCTATGCTCTGGTTACAAAAAAATGTCTAGCGCCGCCACTGGTCGAGGAGAGCTAATAATAATAATAATAATAATAATAATAATAATAATAATAATAATAATAATAATAATAATAATAATAATAATAATAATAATAATAATAATAACAACAACAACAACAACAACAACAACAACAACAACAACAACAACAACAACAACAACAACAACAACAACAACAACAACAACAACAACAACAACAACAACAACAACAACAACAACAACAACAACAACAACAACAACAACAACAACAACAACAACAACAACAACAACAACAACAACAACAACAACAACAACAACAACAACAACAACAACAACAACAACAACAACAACAACAACAACAACAACAACAACAATTTCAACGCGGCCAAGCACTTTTGAGATGAATGAAGTTTGTCGCCAACCGACTTAAGTAGACCTACGAAATGTATCATTTTAAGCTTTGCACTGTCATCTGATGTGATCTATTTTGAGATGGGGCTGATCCAATCATCTGGTGTGACCTATTTTAGACTGGCTCTCCAATCAACTGGTGTGACCAATTTTGAGACTGGCTCTCCAATCATCTGGTGTGACCTATTTTGAGACGGGGCTGCTCCAATCAACTGGTGTGACCTATTTTGAGACGGGGCTACTCCAATCAACTGGTGTGACCTATTTGAGACTGGGCTCTCCAATCAACTGGTGTGACCTATTTTTAGACGGGGCTGCTCCAATCGGGTGGTCGGGACAGACCTTGGTGCAGAAGCGAACTCGGACAACGCCCTTTCATTCTGTATCGCGTGTTATAGATCCACACAAATAAAACCTACACTCAGATATGCCGTATACCTACGCTCAATGTCGGCCTCGTCGACTGCACGATCGATGGCTAGCTAGATGTATCATGTATAGCTATCTTCACACATCTCTGCCATAGGGATCTCTGTCTGTCTGTCTGTCTGTCTGTCTGTCTGTCTGTCTGTCTGTCTGTCTGTCTGTCTGTCTGTCTGTCTGTCTGTCTGTCTGTCTGTCTGTCTGTCTGTCTGTCTGTCTGTCTGTCTGTCTGTCTGTCTGTCTGTCTGTCTGTCTGTCTGTCTGTCTGTCTGTTCTGCCTATCTTCATGACACACTTTAATACACGTCCTGTACATATTAATTTCACCTTATTGCTTATAAAGCAGAAAGGATGAAATAAAAAATTAAGAATTCGCGGCGTAGAAGAAGATGAAGGATGAGGAGGAGGAGGAGGAGGAGGAGGAGGAGGAGCAGGAGCAGGAGGAGGAGGAAGAGGAGGAGGAGGAGGAGAAGGAGAAAGAAAGAGGAGTAGACGGAGAAAGAGGAGGAGGAGAAGAAGGAGGAGGATTAAGAGGAGTAGGAAGAGGAGGAGTAGAAGGAGAAGACGCACAAGAGCAAGAAGAAGAAGGAGGAGGAGGAGGAGGAGAAGGAGAAGGAGAAGGAGAAGGAGAAGGAGAAGGAGAAGGAGAAGGAGAAGGAGAAGGAGAAGGAGAAGGAGAAAGAGAATAAGGAGGAGGAGGAGAAGAAGAAGAAGAAGAAGAAGAAGAAGAAGAAGAAGAGGAAGAGGAAGAGGAAGAGGAAGAGGAAGAGGAAGAGGATGAGGAAGAGGAAGAGGAAGAGGAAGAGGAAGAGGAAGAGGAAGAGGAAGAGGAAGAGGAAGAGGAAGAGGAAGAGGAAGAGGAAGAGGAAGAGGAAGAGGAAGAGGAAGAGGAAGAGGAAGAGGAAGAGGAAGAGGAAGAGGAAGAGGAAGAGGAAGAAGAAGAAGAAGAAGAAGAAAGAAGAAAAAGAAAAAGATAAAAGAAGAAGAAGAAGAAGAAGAAAAAGATAAAGAAAAAGAAAAAGAAAAAGAAGAAAAAGAAGAAGAAGAATAACTTAGCTAACCCTAATTGGCTGTAGTCACGCGTACAGGCCTACAAAGAGTTCGTAACTTTATTTTCTTAGCTTGAACATACGATGTTAGGTGGTAGCCAGTCCTGTCCCTAGCCGCCCCTTCTTTCTATCGACGGTCTACTGTATATGTAATACGTATATGTCAACTATGAATTAATTCATTTAATACTTTAGTTCACGTAAAAAGAAAGTTTTGAATTATCTTCTGCCTAGACCTTTCTGTTCTTAGCTTGGGCGCTGGGTTTTAGTTTAGTCGGAGTCGAAATTTAAGACGTGAAGTCACGCGTGACGTTCCTAAGGCTTTCTGTTACTAGACCTGATCTTCTAACTTCTTGTAAATCTTACTCTGTTTTCTGTAAAAACGCGTTGAAAACGCATTTTAAATTAAACTGGGTCCTTCTAAATTACCTAAACGAGTGACAATTGTGCAATTCCACCTTACTGCCTCAGCGCAGGGCCGCTGACAGAAATTCCGGGCCCCTAGGCAGAGCAGTCACGGGCACCTAGGCAGAGCAGTCGCGGGCCCCTAGGCAGAACAGTCACAGTCCCCTAGGCACGGGCCTCTAAACTATCTTTAGGCTTTATATAAATATAATATCGTACGGTCGTACGAAAAAACAAAAAAACAAATTGAAACAATAAAAGTGCGGTTACGACCGTACGATATTGTATTTATAAATACAACTATGACTCTATTCAGATGCTTATAGTTTAAGCTGACTGTAATTTAGCGTCAGATAATATATTTAAAAAGGCATAAATCATAAACTTTGTATAACTGATTATAATATATTTCATAAGTTGATTGCGGGCCCGGCCCGGGCCCTAAAAGATCGTCGGGCCCTGGGCATTTGCCCCCCCTCCCCCTCTCGGCGGGCCTGCCTCAGCGAATATACATCATCCCATTTTCTAAGATATATTAGGCCTATTATATAGGCTATATAGAATCTGTGTAGATACCTTCCAACTGGCGCAATTATTGCCAACATTTTAAATCGGGTCCTATATTTCTGCGGACTGGTTTAATTAATTGCTGCGATCGAGCTGAAAAAGCCGCAGCTGTCTGCCATCGTGTGAATAAGTCGGATTTGGGTAGTCACGTACAGGTACTGTCATTTTATACTGTTGCCGTATATCTGAAATCGTATAGGGGCCTACATCATGCTATACATCTGAAATACCACATGCTGCTTTTGCCAGTCGATAAACGTCCAGAATAGCACAGATGAAGTAAAGGTTTCGATAGAAGCAGATTGGCTGTCTTTTTCATTAGTTTCTATCAATAAAAGAGAATATGCAGTTCCCTATTAGATCTAATTGGTCTTCAGACTAACAGATTTTCAGATTTCTAACCGTAATGTTTGAAAGCGACCTTCTCAAGTCAAATAAACCAAAGTGCTTACCAAATTATTATTATTATTATTATTATTATTATTATTATTATTATTATTATTATTATTATTATTATTATTATTATTATTATTATTATTATTATTATTATTATTATTAAGGAGCGTTAAATTTATATAGCGCCCCTTCAAGGTTATCTACTCAGGAGCGTTCCTAGTCCAACCACGGCTAAAGAGAGTAGTTTTAAAGTTAGCAAGAAACAAGGTAGAGTGAGTCATAGGGACCAGACGGAGTGCAACAGGAAGGCCATTCCAGGTTGCGGGACCAGCGACCGAAAAAGAACGGCGCTGCATAATGGCTGTCTGCGTGCGGGGGACCAATAGCTCGGTCAGAGCAGATCGCCGCAAGACCCCCGAGGTAGAACGACACAACTCCCGCAGGTATGGGGAGGGGGGCAAGTCCCTCTAGACAACGCCTGACCAGCGCAGAGACCCTATAGGCGATTCGCAGCGGGAAAGGGAGCCAGTGCAGAACATCCCGCATATAAAGAGAAACCTGGCCAAATCTGAGGATGCGACCAATAAGACGTGCGGCTGCACGCAAAACCCGGTCTAAGCACCCAAGGCGGGCAGCTGAGAGACCAGGGTAAAGGGCGCTACAATAGTCCTGACGGGAAACCACAAACGCCTGTATTCATTCTAGAGACTCCTATATATTCAACTAGCTGCCAATACCTGAGACGGCGCGATTCCGTCGACGCCTTGTCAATCAATGCCATACAGGTCCAACACCCGGCGGCGGCGACATCCAAACGCATGATAGGTCTACTACATTCATGCTTCTTGTCTCTCTAACACAGGTCAATTTTAGTCGAGTTTGATAAATCATAATCTGCAGTGAGATCCTGTTTCATTGATCCTTGAAAATCGTATCGTTCTATTGTTTTAGTGATGGAGGCATTATTCCGGTCGTTCTGTGCCTTCGGCGCCGATAAGTCAGCGTCTGCGGTCGCTATGTTGGACGGAGCGAAATTCGCCAAGATGACGAAGGATCTCAAACTACTCGATAAGAACCTCACATCGACAGATGTCGACATCATCTTTACAAAAGTCAAACCTAAGACTGAGTCAGTATGACCCTTGTTCACTCGCCCACTCGATGACCCAATGAAATTATATAAATCTAAACAAATGACTGACTGACTCAATGAATAAATGAATGAATACAGAAAGAAAGAAACTATATTCGTATTCATGACGTAAGCCCTAACAGGAAATGAACATCTCCAAAGAATCTGCATTCGAATGACCTGCTTATTCGATTGACCGAATCAGATCCAAAATGGCCACAGGGCCTGTTCAGTTCGTTTCAGTGCCAACTGACGATCCATTCGGATCATTTCAGGGTCCATTCTTATACGAAGATGGAAAGAGTTTAAGGGAGAAGGACGGTGTTTGTATGAGCGTGGGGATCTAGAGAGGATAGTCTGTTTAAAACAGCGCTTAACGTTTGTTCTTCGATTACTGAATCAATTGCATTGATTGCAGACTGAATGCAGCATTAGACAGAACGTTAAGTCAATTACAATTGGTGTTTTATTTTTAAAGAAAGTTTTAATTTAAGTTATTATTGTTATTTCAACAAAGGCGGAAAATTACGTTTGCCCAGTTCCAGGAGGCGTTGAAGTTACTGGCAGAAAAGAAATTTCCCGGCTGCGCAGATGCCTTGGAAAAACTTCAGGCGAAGATGCTCGAAGGCAAAGGACCCCTCGCACACGGAGTCACCGTAAGAGAAACTTAATTAGCTATTAATCGCAGCTGATAAGATTTAAGTAATCTTATTAGACTGACAGCGCAAGTCTGCCGCCATATTTTTGTTGCTTTGCATAATTCTTTCATTTGACAGTTTCTTCGTCTTGTGCAAAATTTGCTGGATAATTCTCGTATACGGCCTATGCTCTGATTGAACTGCCGTGGGACTAAATCTACGTTTCGGATTTTTACTTGATTCCGATGTATGGGCCTCGTGTGTTTTTGAACGATGCTTCGTTCCACGATAATGATACCCCGCAACTACTGAACCCGTCCATCATTCAATGGTGACTTATAAGGGTGACAAGATCTCAGTTGGACTGAAACTGTTCAGCCTCAGACCCAAGCACACGTACGCCGTATGCAGCCGAGAAGATGTTGGATTAGGTGAAGGAATGGTGAGAAGAATCAGTGGAGTGGCATCAGTGACCGTCAATGCTGGACAGCTGGACCAACTGCCAGAGAATAATTGACTGTGATTGTGATTGATGCAATACTGGATTGCATCATCGGTCGTCTTTCTTCATCCTTGATGCAACGCTTTCCAGATACTCTATGAACAATGGAAGAGAATCCTTTGGTCTGGATCTGTCGAGGGAGCGACGGAGGCAAACGACAGATTCAGCATCGACTGAAGTTGTCGCATCCGGAACTTCGGCAATGCAGCATCACGTAGAAGTCTGAGAGCGTCAGAATGAAGAACTGCTGGACAATATTAAGTCATCGTGGCGTCATACGATTAATTTCGCCGTGTGATTCTGACATGTGGTAAAATTAAGACCTACAAAAGAGTGGAGTGCTTTTCCACCGATAGTTCTTCGTCCAGAAGCATCCCAATTTTCCGCACGAAATGTTGCATTTCCAAACCGGAAATGCCATCGTCACCGTCTCTTTGTCTATCTTGGCCTGTGCCTTCCTTCTTCCCACCCATATAATTATTATATTCGGCTCTACCTGATTCTATAAGCGCGTCAGAAGCTCAGGTTTACCAATTCACCTGGACTCCTCGACGTATTGGTGATCCTGGGACCCTAACGTGGCGATGATATTAAGCAGGGCGGCCGAGTACAGAATGGAAACCATGAACCCTAGGACTGACCCATGTGGGACACCAAGTGTAACAGTGCATGCCTATGTTGATTTGTCCGAATCAATGTCTGGCATCGTCGTTCGCTTTCCGAAAAACGTGCGAGGCCACCCTTCCAACGGCTGTGCACTAACTCCATATGAAGTGCTTGGTAAGCAAGATTCCGTGATCCGTGATCCACAGTACCAAACGCCACGGTCATGCCGAGAGAAACAAGCGCCGTAGCATGTCCGATATTAAAGGCTTCATTGATGTCAGAGTCTCAGAGATGAAATCTTAGCAGACCTGTTCTCGTCGAGACTTTGGTTCCCTTTTCTGAAGACTGAATGTAGCTTTGGCATTAAGTTATAGGCCTATCTGATGCACAATTTATTACGTTCCCAACTAATGAACTCACACGATTAGGCTAGACTTGTGTTCTCATCATTTCATATGGTCAATGATTGTGACCCCGCCCAAGGTCTCTGTCTGTGTCTGTCTGTCTCTGTCTATCTGTCTATCTGTCTGTCTTTCTCTCTCTTTCTCACTCTCTCTTTCTCACTCTCTCACTCACTCTCTCTCTGTCTGTCTGTCTGTCTATCTGTCTGTCTGTCTGTCTGTCTGTCTGTCTGTCTGTCTGTCTGTCTCTCTCTCTCTCTCTCTCTCTCTCTCTCTCTCTCTCTCTCTCTCTCTCTCTCTCTCTCTCTCTCTCTCTCACTTCAAGGGCTAATGAATTCTGGAGTAATGGGGACTGCTTTTAGTTGACTGACTTGAAAAGCAGGATATTCTTTCTGTCCATGACAGAAAGCGCTGAAAACCGGAGCAGTGGATCGCTTGACTGACGCAGCCAAGTACACAGGATCGCATAAAGAAAGGTTTGACGAAGAAGGAAAAGGGAAGGGAATATCTGGACGCAAGGACCTCGTTGATGAATCCGGATACGTCACTGGATACAAAGAAAAGGGAACCTTCGACAAGAAACAGGAAGACGGCGAAGAAGGCGAGCAAGAGTGAACGCAGCAGTCGAAGGCAGACGATCCGCCACTATGGCAGCTAGATCGACGACCAGCTGGAAAATAAAACGCACTGCGACCTACTACTAGGCCCTATAGGTGTTACGTGTAATAGGCTAAAAATGAAGTGCTGTCTGAATGTAGAGAAAACTGTTTTTAGTTGGCGAGACAGGGTAATAGATTATTCAGCGGACTCTGTGCGCATTAAACCACTCAGCTGTATTTTTGAGCAATTTTGACGCATTTCGCTTACTTCGCTTTTGCAGATCAAAATTTTCTACTAAATCAATTCATGACGTTAGACGGTTAGAGTAATTTTCATACTGTTATATACAATGTTTGACTTGGCTGAGTTTTTCAAAGGAATTAAAGCCTATGCACAGAACCAGAGTAACTAAAAATAGGCCTTAGTAGGCATACTGAAATTTTTTTAGGATTCTGAAAATACTTGATGACATGTACATGTACGGGGGACCCGTAGAGTAATGGATAACACACTGGCGTGAAGTGCAGTAGGTACAAAGATCGAATCCCGTAGACCCCGTAAGGTTTATTCAGCCTTCCACTCGCTAGGTGGCGGCGGTGGTTAAATGAATAGTAGACCGTGATTGGCGCCCTGTTAGCTGCCGTATAAACAGTTATATTCGACTCCTGTAAAACTGTTATCATGTGCTTCTACTGTATACATGTATGTAAGGCGCCCTGCGTGGCTGCCGTTTCTACTATATGTATGTTCACTGTACAGCGCAGTGCGGTTAGTAGGCGGTTAAATAAAGAAAAGATTATTATTATTATTATTATTATTATTATTATTATTATTATTATTATTATTATTATTATTGTTATTATTATTATTATTATTATTATATGCTACATAAATTGCGATATAAGCTTAATATGGGAAAATTTATTGCTAATAAGAAACTTATGCTTTTTGTGTTCTAAGCTGATGTGTTCCACTCTAAGATATCATCTCAAATATGACTGTGAATTCACTCGCAACAAATTGGAAATGATCAAAACTAGGTCTGATGCTGGACTGAATTAGGATGAAATGGCTGAATAATTAGGCGAAGACAGCATGTTTCTATCTCAACCAGTAAAAAAGTTAAAGTTTTTTAAACCGATGTTGTCTTCGGGGTTACTTTGCTTTACTTTACTTATGACCCGAACGATTTGCTCTGCTTAGTGACTGAATGTTTATGGGAATAGTAAGATGGAGTACATACATTCGCCTATAAGGTTGTCATCAGTGAAATCTCCATAACCATAGGGTTACGTGACAGGGTTATCTACAATTCTACATAATAAATTGTTTTGATCCATTTCATACATACCTGCAGCCTTCTGAGCGCTTTTATCGCAAATTAACTTTTTCGATTTGCAAGGGTTTTCTCAGGCACAGTCACATACTATAATTACTTGAATCACAGATGTTTGATGCAGACACGTTTAATTAGGGGCCTATTTGTTCTAATGAGTCTTAATCGTACACTTTGCAGATGTTGACACTTACACCCTTTCGAATTGTACTTTGCATGCTCGTAGTGTATTATTTTTAGCTTCGTCGTAACTCGGTGGATAGGACAATGTATACATTTCACTACCTAGAGTGTGAATTCGACATTCTTTTAGATTTTAATGAATATATAGGCCTATTAAATTATACAGAAACAATGGCACAACTTCAATAAATGTCCTATTTAATTCTAGCTAGCGACACTGATTAAACTTGGCCTATATAATTATTTTAGGAGCTTATCTGGGATGCAGTTGTGATCTTTTATGACAAGCCGTAGTTCATGGTTCTCAGATACAAGATACCAAAGAATCCTTTTGATCCCCCTATTTTTACAAGCCCTAGAGTTGACTTTATTCTTCAGTTCAACTCGTAGAATCTTTACTCATCGAGTGCACAATTTCTAAAAGTCGCAGAATAAGACAACTCCGCATTGTATAATCCATACAGACGTTCGTTCGTTTCGATTTGTAAATTTCCAAAAACCGTGTTCATCAGTTTGAATCCATCGAGATCGTAAAGAACAAGCAGAGAATATCTGTGTTTTTTCACTTCTCTTACGACCGATCGCAATCGACAATTGCTCGCTTGAATAATGATTTAACTGAAATCCACAAATGACACAATGATTCCAATATTCTTTAACAAAGTCAACGGCAGCCGACTTTACCAGCGTCCGTCCATTTAAACCTGTTTCATTGAATTCTGCCATTATTTTGAACTCTTTATTTTCAACCTTCTAATTGGATATGGCGTTGTTCATCACTATGGCAAATTAGTTCTTCACTTCCTCTTATAGCAGTGATTAATCTAGTCCCCCTCTTCTGGGAGGGGAAACAAGGTTTCTGGGGGACCAAAGAATTTACAGAAGATTTTTGTTCCCAAAGAATTTACACAAGATTTTTTTCATCCATGTTGAAAAACTTTATGACTTTCCTAATTTCATCTTCGAAAAAAGTTGATGACCTTTTTTTAGTCCTTCGATTTTTAACTTTTTCTACACCGATTACTCTCTCAAAAAGGTTGATGACCTTTTTTAGGAATTCATCTCTCTGGGGGGGAACCATGTATCCACATGTATCCTGGGGGGATTTTTTTCTCCCCTAAAGGTCTCTACATTTTAATATTGCTGGCCTCTGGGGGGAAACATCAATCCTGGGGGGACATTTCCCCCCAAAGACGTCTAGATTAAACACTGCTCTTATAGGCTATGTCAACACGTAGTCTGTTGCAAGGCCTTACAGGTAAAACTTTAAATTTTATAGCTAAAGACTAAGTGCCTCTTTAATCATACAGCGTTGCATCTATATTACAAATTAATATCTCATAAATAATAACGCCATAAACAAGATATTTGATAAATGCATTCGCTACAATACTTCTAGACAATTAGAATGGATTGTAGGCCCATCTGTGTTTTCGTTGTACCTGTTATTTATATTAGATGATCAACTGCGTATGTACGGCTATAGCTAGCATACCTTAGAATCCAGACTTTTCTATAACGACTGCGCATCCTTGTCGAAAAATCCTTCCACATTAGGTTACTGGTGTATGGACATTCGCAGTAATCCAAGCAACCGCCGCCACCGCTAAATCTTCAAGTCGAAACCAGTCGCTAAGCTACCGACTTCTAATGATTTAGTTCACCTAATACTTTGTTTTAATTGCGGTTTCCGAGTTACGGCTTGACGAAGAAATCAGCAGCAGAATATCGCGTTGAAAATACGTTGGTTTCGACCAAGGACGTAGCCAGACTTAAATTCAAGAGGAGGCAACTTCGGGAGACATCCAGGGGTGCGGAGGTATAACCCACGAAAAATTTTGAAATCTAAAAAAGCAAGAAGAGGCAACTGGCAAGAGGAGGCAATGTAGTTACGCCTATGGTTTTAACTTCTACCGCCAGCGGTTTGACGATGAAGCTCCAGCGAGCGAAGAGCGAGGCTCCGGAGAGGCTAAACTACAATGAAGCTCCAACTTTCAGCGAGTCTCCAGCCAAAGAGCGAGGGTACGGGGAGGCAGTTGGACGTCTGTGAAGCTCCAGCGACCGAAGAGCGAGGTTTCGGAGGGGATGACGTCAGCTAACCTCCCTCTCCAAAGGCCTTTTCTGGATTTTTTGCAGCTACTTGCACTTGACACACCTTTACATAGATAGCCTCTCTTCCACGTTCATCTTGAGGATCTTTGCCTTCTTCTGGCCGGATATCTTCGACATTTACATGTTCTTTCGGCAATTGATTTCGACAGAATAACTTCTCGAAGTCTACCGTCCGCGTCCGATAGTTGATCACCGACTTGATCAAATATTAACTCTGCTCTCCTCAGCAATGTTTCTTCTTAAACTATAAACCAATCGTCCAATCGCCGCTGAATGTTCCTCACAGTACTTCAGACACCGCAACTCAACAGTTCGATGTAAACCGACAATACGATATTTATTAATGATGCTGGTTTTAGATGCTGGTAGTTAATTAATTTAACTTAACTAAAAACACCTAGGCTATCTATGCAACCTATGCATCTTAATGCCTAACACAATATGACTACACACATTCTATATACATTTTAATCAGATGTAAATGTGCAGTACAGAGACATCGTCACAAACTCATCCTGCTGCGCTACATTCGAAATATGAGTTAGGCAGTAGCGTCGCCTCGGGGAGCAAGGGGACAGCTGCCTCCCAACCCTGCCCAGACTCCGGGGGTCTTGGGATTCATGCAAATCCGATTAATTTCTTGGATGGTACCCCTTTGTGGTTTCAGACATTTGCCCATTAGTCTTGATCCATCACCAAGGGCCATTACCAACTGTAGAGTCCCGCGCAAACTGGAGTGCGATCCAGATCACTGAGCGACTGTTGCTACTCTCAACAAAGAGTCTAAGAAATCTGTTTGGGCAGACAAGCCGCAATGGGCCGACGAACAGACTAAGCTGGCAGAAGAAAGTCTGGTCCGAGGATGTTCCGTGGTCGCTTTCTTCAGGCAGCTCCGTGGGGACTGCCAATGGATCAGCCGCCCAACTTTGGCCTTGAAAGAAGATATGCCTATGAACTTAAGATGCAAAATTGGCAAGGTGACGTGTTCATTACGAATCATTGCTCAATCACCCACCAGCCTCCTATCATTAGCATCAGGACGAATACTGGGTCGAGACTGTCGACTCAACATTTAGCCTGAGAATGTCTTTGGGCGCAGAGGTCGCTGATGTTGTTCGGGGTATGAAGAATGGCAAGGCACAGGAGAACAGGACCACACCAAATCAGTGTGAGCGTGCAGTCTTAGGTGGCTCACTCAGAGGGTCTTAGGTGGCTCACTCAGAGGGTCTTAGGTGGCTCACTCAGAGGGTCTGGTAGACAGTATTTCTTAAGTAATCTTAGAGGAGGATCGAACTTGCAAGTTCCGCGTTGAAAGGCGAGTGCTTAAACCAATCAGCTAAATCATGGAAGAGGAAATTTAAAATATATAGCAGATATTCAGAGGCAGTTTTAACAATATGCCCCCCCCACCAGGCCAAGTTTTTAGAATGGAGAGAGTAAGAATCGGAACCATGTATAGCAATATAGCAATTACTTTTAACAAGTGAACAAAACCTTAAAGTTTGGAGAATTTCACGTGAATGTAAGAAAATAAAAATGCAGTATTTGTTCAGTAAGTACGTGTTAATTGGGTTTATTTTATTTAAAAGGAAAGCGACTACAATATTAAGTTGAAAACATTTATGTACTAGTGAAACTGGAAAATTCAGAATTTGTTGAATTTTTAACACAAAAATATTAGTTACAAATGGAAAATCTTCAGCTTCTGGGACTTCGACTCAGACCCCCAGCGAGGGTATTGCCTTTTTACCCCGTTGGAAATCCCTCAGATCCTCTGCCTTGTCCCCAACGTCGTAACTCTCGCTACGTCACTGGGGGCTCGGACTTAATTTAGGCAAGTAACCTCAAGTCTGTTACCATTTGGCACATTTAAATAACTTTATTTCCATATCATGCATGTCTCTCTGCTGTTTGTCGATCTGTATGCTTTCGGTCTTCACACGGTCTTAACGCTATAGGCTTATCTTTAGCCAAGAAGATATCAGACCATAAAAATTCCCATAAATAAGGTTATTGATCATTTTTAAAGGTCATACTGCCGTCGTTAATATGGCGCGCATAATAGTCCCTGGCGCCGCAGCCTTCCGCCGCTAAGCCTTCAAGTCGAAACCAGTCGCTAAGCTATCGACTGTTAACTTTTAAAGCGCCACTCGGAGGACAAGCGCAGGACACCAGCCTATTCACGACCGCTACGTCAAATCAGAGGGTGTTTCCAGAGAGCAATCCAAAAGTGATCTCCCGTTCTTTGTCCTCCGGTGCAGCTTCCACGCTTGTCCATGCATTTGTTGTTTCTCGATTGGACTACTGCAGCGCCATATATGATGGACTTCCGGACTCCCGGACTGCCGGATTGAGCCCCTCATTAGATTCCTGGTGCCCGCCTTGTAGGCCGCATCCCCAAGTTTGGCGCGGACAGCCATACGACAGCGCCGTGCATTCTCTGTGGCTGCCTTGTTTCTTACTGTTCTCAAAACTGCGTTGATCGACCGTGGTTGGGCTGGGAGTGCTCCTGAGTAGGCAATCTTGAAGGGGCGCTATATAAAACTACTTTGATAATAATAATAATAATAATAATAATAATAATAAAAATAATAACAATAATAATAATAATAATAATAATAATAATAATAATAATAATAATAATAATAATAATAATAATAACTTAGACGAATAGGGCCCATTCCAGACAAATCTACTTTGTAAATAATGTTGAAGTCCCTGAGGGATCCTGTATACCTCGGGGCAAAAAAAAAATAAATAATAATAATAATAATACCTCATACCTCTTCCAACGCCTGACGTTGACAATCCAACGCTTCAATGCAGTAGCTTTCCGCAGCACTTTCCCTCTCTCTCATCCTGAGGAATAGAGGCCGTTCCAGATTATTAGCTTATTTTAATTAATATTTAAGTCCCCAAGGGATCATATGTACCTTGGGGCAAAAAAAAAAAAAAATAATAATAATAATAATAATAATAATAATAATAGCAATAATAATAATAATAATAATAATAATAATAATAATAATAATAATAATAATAAGAAGAAGAAGAAGAAGAAGAATAATAATGATAATAATAATAATAATAATAATTATTATTATTATTATTATTATTATTATTATTATTATTATTATTATAAAAAGAAGTCCGAGTCCAGTTTCCAGAAGGCCAAATAAAATCTGAGAGGATTTTCCAAAGAGTCGTCCAAAAGAGTTCCGAGTCCGATTTCCAGGAGGCCAGGTCAAAAGAGAGGCAGAGCAGATGTCAAAGCGGGTGTCGTTTAGGGCGAGAATAATTAAAAGGCGGAGGATCAGATGAGTCAGGGTGGGAGTACTTGAAAAGGTGAGACTTCAATTTTGAGTGAAAAGTCCGGGAGGTGATAAATAGAGGAACACGAGAAGGAGAATGGAGGATGGGTTGCAATGATGCTGGCGGAACGGAGAATCTGCGGAATTCAGGGGGATATCATTCCGGAGACGTGGCGCTGTCTTGGATATAGCTCGGTTGGAGAACTTGAGATGAGTAATGACTGGGGGGGGGTCGCGAAAGACTGAGATAGGAGGATGATCGGGTGGAGCGGGTTGCCTGGATGGTGAAGAGATCACGGAGAAACTCGGGCTGGGGATATTATAGGGAGTTATAGGTTAGTGATAGGACTTTGAAGTGAATTCGCTCTGGGATTTTTAGCCAATGGAGTGATTTGAGGATGGGAGTGATATGATAATGTTTGGGCGTTCTAGTGCAGCTCGGGTTAATGAGTTTTGAATAAGTTGCATACGATTGAGTTGGGTGGATTCAAGGTTGAGGAAGAGGGATTTGCAATAATCAAGCTTTGAATGAACAATGGAGGTAGGAATGGTGGAGGCAGTTTTAAGGTCAAGCATAGGCCGGATGCGTCGTAGGTCACGAATGTGCATGAAGCAGGAGCGCGATTGGTTGGAGATGTGGTTATAGAGAAGGAGAGATGTGGATCAAAAGTAATACCAAGATTGCGGACCTTCAGAGGTGAAGGCAGAAGGCGAGTCAGTAGATAGGTGTATGGAAGGGTCAGGGATTCTCTTAGATTTTCTTTTCAACGACCTCAACCAGCGGTATGACTGCAGATGAAGCCAGGAAAATAAGTTTGTAAAATCGGAGAAAATAAGAGGACATTTGTGTTCCTGAGAGAAATCAGGCCTTGGACTTAGTCGTGTTCTTTATTCCTTTTATAAACATCCACATGAGTCTGTCACATTTCATAAATTCACAGTTGCATTTTACAGTTATCAATCTGTCCCCTGTCAGAGTGCCAACATGGAGCTGAGCCCATATAGGACCCATATTCCCACATTAGACCCATATAGAGCCCATATGGGTTCCATCTAATGCCCACGGAAATGACGGCACGGTCAGTACTGAATGCGGTAAAATGCATTATATTGTTAGGTGAGTAGACATAACTGATAACCTGAGAAGTCGGTAGCAAGTCGGTCGTCAGTAGAAATTCTAAGCTATTTAGCTAGTTGATAAGTATGTGACTTAATCGGCTCTGTCGCAAAGTCAGTCGCTAACTCATTAAGTCAGTCGGTAACCCCTTAGCGACTGTCTCAAATTCGAAATCAGATTTGAAGAAACCTTACAGTGGATATACGTGTATATATAATAATTATAATATATAACATATGCTGGGCCTATATAATATTATACACACACATATATATATATATATATATATACATATATATATATATATTAGGGTGTTCTTAGCAGTACATAAAAAAATAAATGTTTGATTTCTTATGTTCTCATCCCCTAGATTGGTTCCAATTGGTATAAAAACAACTGCTGCAAAATTTTAGGCGAATATTTCAATTTTTAGAGGTCACTCAAGAGATCTTTAGTTTTCATGAATTTCTGCAAAATCATGAATTTTCTACGCAAATTAAATATATATTTTAGCGAGCTTAAAGCAGGTAAGAATTAACAGCCACTGCCTGTAGAGAGTCTAGGAAGCTTGATTACAGTGCTGAGTGCCTATTATCTAAATTGTCTATGAATTGCCTGGCATCGAGCTGGCAGTAAACAAGTCTTTTGCAAGTTGGTAACGGTCGACGTTGTTACAGGACGAACTGAAGTAAATGCTGTTTCTGATTTTCTTTCTTCGTAATAATACTGTTGTACTCCTCAATGAGGACAACGTCTCTTTCAGAATTGTGATTGACAGGGGCGTCTATCCCCCCTAAGTCATTGGAGCAACGTCCCTTTCCACCTCTTCTTCCCCCCTTCCCGTTTCTCCCCCTAAAATAGTGACACACACTGACAGATCTTGCCCTCCTATTTCTTGGATGGAGCATTTGCTCCACGGTTTCTATGGTGTAGACGCCCCTGGTGATTGACAACCCTCAGATGTTCAAGTCTTGGTGGCATCCTTATAATCGGCTTGGTGTGGCCATAAGTCCGGGTCACAATTCAGGAACCGAGCCAGAATGCCAAGCTGGCATAAGAAATGCATCATACTTTTTGTCACGAAGTCCTCAAAATGCATGTTTCGGTATTTGAGTAGTTCAATTTTGACACGTTTTGCAGGCTCTTATATACCTTTCTTCTCATTAATTGTGATGGTACACCTCCAAGAAAAATTATCACAAGCTCGATGCATTCTCAAAGTGGTATCACAAGAAAAATGGAATCAGTGCGATCGACAAGGCCCCAATTTTCTATCAAACGGACTACAGCTGAGGCCTGAGCTTCACCAGTAACGGAAGTCAATTTGGGAACACCAAGCAACTGGTTCACTCCAACTCCCGAAACTATTACTGGCTATCGATCTACAAGTTACCTTCCAGTAAGGTCTCTCAGGAGTTTACCACCCAAGGGGACATTAAGAGAGACATTTGCTTGAAACTGTTCTTAAAGCTGTGAAGCAATTTCAGCTCTAAGTTTTCTTATAGTGCTCTCTAGCTCTGTGGATTGACGAATGGTTGACATTTAACTCCTGGACATCATGAACAAGACTTTGAGCAACTGTTGCTAATCCAAATGCTGCCTTTCTGTCGCTCAGTTTGTTTCGATTGAGTACTGCAGCTAAGCTGGGAGTCATAATGTTAACTCAAGTGCTGTGAGTCCAACAACAGTTCTTTAATTTTCTTCCGAATTGCTGCTTGTGCTTGAATTGACTTTGCCTTTCGTCATCACTTCAAGAAATTGACTCACACAAGCTCATTAGCCACTTCCTGACGTTGATCATGCCACAACTTTCTCTTCATTTCTGCCTGGGTTCGTTTTTCTCCTTGCTGTTCTTTCGCAGTAAGCGCACTGTTGACAGAGATCACACAGCCACGATGACCTGGGCAACATGAGCAATCAAAGTCTTTCTTTATCTTCTTGGATTGTAATTAAGCTGCTAAGAGCATTCATGTGAGCAATGTCAAACAGATTGTCAATGTTGTTGACGAACCCGGCTTCATTGGCTTTCTGCATTTCACTACAAACTATGGTACTCGTATCTCTATAATTTTATTATTATTATAATTATTATTATTATTATTATTATTATTATTATTATTATTATTATTATTATTATTATTATTATTATTTTAAAATAAGTAAATCATCTGGAACGGCCTCTATTCCTCAGGGTTCGAGAGAGTTCTAGGTTCTAGACACTATGTCTAGAATCATAATAATAATCAAAATATAATTTTTATTATTATTATTATTGTTATTATTATTATTATTATTATTATTTATTTTTTATTGAACCAAATAAAAACAGATAAGTAAAATATAAGGAAAGAACTAGGTGAAAGCAAGAAGAAATCTAAATCTATGATTTCACTCCTACGTGTAGTTTTTATATTATGCACAGCATTCACTATTGGAGACCAAAGACACGAATACCTCAAGAAATTCAACTTTGTTGAGCTACCCCTAAATGTTAACCAAATTGACTAAAATTTTGTACAAGTTATTAATATGTCCATAGGAACAAGTTTAGGGGTTAGACTTTAAGAATTCCAAAGTTGAAAAATAAGGAACACCCTAATATATATATATATACGGACACATAGACACAGAGACAGAATGAGAAAGGTTGGAACATTGGTTCATATAATTATATAGACGATTAGTTTTCTCGGCGTCATTGCTCTTGAGATAGTTTCCGTTTTCGGTCAAGAAAGATATTACGTTTGCATTGTCCTTTCAAGGCGCTGTCTTTTCTCGAGTCTAGAGTATCTTTTGTTAACTACACAAAGATATTATTAGGCAAAAGAAATCAGTTATTCCACTAGACATCCTATCATCCGACTGAGGAGCTGGATCAGGCAGACGACCGACAGAGCTATAAGCGCGCCTCCTGGCGACCAAGATAAAAGCGTCGCCGCCTCCAGCCATAAATCGGATATGACTGTCTTATCAGCACAGCCGCCTCACTGCCGTATTAGGACGACGCCAAGCACAACACAAATAAACATAACATCTATGAAATATCGCAGTAAGCAATAGAGTCTCCGGATAATAGACAAAATCTACTTCAACTTCACCTACTTCGACTACATTGTAGTCACTACAACATAACAGCGAAATGGTCTGGTCAAATGCATAGGTAGGTCTACTCGTTTTAGTATACATTGTCACTATAATGTTGCATATTCGCTGTCGCTGCTGTTAATATTTTTCTTTTAAGTGGATTTGCTTGTAACATTGATGTGACTGAAAGTTGGAAAGACTCCATTGATCCACTCATCATCCGATCCACAGTGTTCGATGAGTCTGCGTTAGTCATTAAAGCCTCTAACAGTCAAGACGAAGAAATACAACGACCAGCAATTGCATGGACATAACGGAAACTGGTTTCTGTTCCTCTGCAGAATACGTCGACACAATCGTTGTGCTACAGACGACGAGGGTTCGTTAAGTCGAGGCTCATGACAACTCCGTCTTCGTCCAATTCAGAAGTCGAATGCTTTCCAAAGCATAAATTCCAACTTCATAATGTCATACACAGCTATGAGGCTAAGCTGGATTGACTTCGAGTTCTACGAAGGTGTCGTGCCTGCTGTTGGCCCTGTCGTATTCGAAAATGCCTGGCAAAGTCAGAATGATTAGATTCATGGACACGAAGAGAGGTCTTCTGATCGCGGTAAACTGTAGCTGACGGTTTGTCTGGAGTCAATGTTGCTGGTGACGTCGTAGTTAGTGGGTGTTCTGCTGGAAAGAGGACTGCTTCGGTGAAGAGCCCTGAGAACGACTGTCCTTCGAAGGCCTCTCCCCTTGCGTCCACCAGGGCGTCGACAGACCAGTGCCTGCAGTTCTTGTCGGAACTGTCTCCGAAACAGACAGTAGATGGCGAAATTGAGCGCCGAGTTGGTCGTAATCAGGAGGTTGCTGAGATGGGAGTAGCGACTGTACGTTGAGCACGTTCGTCGCTGGTTGTCGTCCACTAGGTAGAAGAGGATCTGGTTGATGGATGCCGGGGTCTCACAGACGATAAACGACACAATGATGATGATCATGACAAGGGTGATGTTGTGCTCTTCGGCGCTCGCACGCCCTAGAAGTGTCTGACGGGAGCGCTGCGCTCTCTTCAGCTCCTGGACGAGGTGGACGTTGAGAACGACGAGTATTCCAAGTGGTAGCAGGTAGGCGAACAGGCAGTAGGCGATGTTCTCGTAGAGGATGTTGTACAGGCGGAAAGACGCCAGACCGAGGTTCTCTTCACGTTCGGATGTGACGTTGTTGATAACGGATGTAACGGTGATGTAGCGATATTCGACAAAGCGCGGGATGCAGTAGATGAAGATGCAGAACATCATAATGGCGATCTGTCGCTGGACATTGCGCTTGGAGCAGAGCCGAGCGGCGTGCAGTGGCCGACATACGGCAATGTAGCGATTGGCGGCCACAAGGACGACCATCCAGACGGTGCCCAGTTGTACCATGTGGGCTAGAGGCCAGGCAAACGTCTGGAAGTAGGTGTAGATCGGAGTCAGCTGGGCTGTATGACCGAGATGGACGACCATCGCTGGGTACATCTGGACGAAGGCAGCCGTTCCGAGAAAGACGTTGTCCATAACTGCCAGTGCCTTCAGCAGAAACGTCGACACGTTGTTCTTGGAATATTTGTGGAGAATGGCGAAGGACAGAGCGTTGCCGATCAGACCAAAGCCACAGACGAGGCCATAGATCGGACCATAGACGAGAAAGAAGAACAGCTCCTCCGAACATGGCACCACCACTTCGTCTGTGGCGTTGTTCGATGATAGGCTGGCACCAGCGACGATGCTGCCAGTCCCAGTGGCGAGGCCAGCCCCAGTGGCGAGGCCAGCCCCAGTGGCGAGGCCAGCCCCAGTGGCGAGGCCAGTCCCTGCCACGTCCCCTTCGAAGGTCGAGTTCGTCGAGTAGGACTGAATGGTGTTCGTCATCGTCTAATCAATGTCGACTGAATCGAATGAAGACGAAGTTAAGTAACATCGGCCAGAAGATCATCAGTCGTTGCCTCTGGAAGAAACAAACCATAGACAAAATTAAACGAGGACCACATTTCACCTGACGATTAGCAATATAAGGCTGGCAGTCATGAATACGCAGTCTATAGCAGCGGATCAATTAGCTGGACAATATATATATCACCACCAAGACTAACCTCGTGAGATGTTCTAAAGTAACGAAGATTTGAGCAATACTCTGATCGTGATATTAAACTCACTTTGTCTACAAAAGACAGTCAACAAAGTCGCTACTCAAGTGTTATGAACGCGAATCTGTTGAGTAAATAACAATAACAAATTAATCATGTCCTGTACAAGCAAACAATCTCGATCGAGTGCTTTAGGCTTATATATATATATATGTGAGTATATATATATACATATATATATATACTCACATATATGTATATATATATTTACCAGTTGCTTCTCCATTGCGCCACAGGTCCTTGCGGGTCCTTATCCAAACACGGCGACCACTTAACACACAGGTGTTGGCGTTCTGAAGGTGCATAGGCCTACATCCCAGTAGAAATGAGTCCCAGTGTTATTATTTTTAGTTCCAGAGAACAGAATAGGAATAATAATTATTTAAAATTAGTTCCACGGAACGAAAACTGGAACGAAAAATAAATGTGGAACGAGAATAGAATAGGAATAAAAATGTCAATATTTTTCTAGAACGAGAACGGAATAGAATAAAAATTAATTTTTAAGACGAGAACGGAATAGAATAAGAATTAATTTTTAAGCTGCCCAACCGATTATTCTAACGTTAACTAATAACTATGTGGAATGACGACGGCTCTTGATTGACGTCACGGTGCGGCGCTATGATAGACTAAAGCTTCTCCGAATATTCTATAGGGGCCTGTTCTATAAATAATATACGCTCTTTGATTCAAACTTCTGGCAACAAGAGGCACTCAGACTCCTCCATCAAACATGCTCCTGACAGCATTGCAGCAGAACTTTCTAAATACATTCAGGAAAATGAAGAACATGTCGCTGTTTCTAGTCCCTTTGACTTCTGGCAGAGTAGACATTCAGTTTACCCACGGCTCGCTGTTATAGCTGAGGATTTAGTTTCAGCTCCCGCATCAGAGGCGTTCGTAGAAAGAATCTTTTCTGTTGCAGGATGGATGTTTACAGGTCGCAGAAATCGATTGAGCAAATCCCTTGAGATGCGGGTGTTTTTGAAACTCAACAGTAAAATAACTGACTGATAACTTTTTAGTGTGTCTGCCTATAAACTGTTTTATTAACAGTAGTATTCACATTGTCCGGCAGACATTAACCGTTCATGTTAGAACTGTGAGAACTGTAAGTGGATTTGGAAGTGGAACTACAAATAAATTTTTGTGGAACTAGAACTGGAACCAAAATATTAATTATAAAGAGGAAGTGGAACTAGAATAAGAAAAAAAGTTATTTCTTAAGAGGAACTAGAAGTAGAATTAAAATGATAGCAGTGGAATAGAATAAGAACTGGAATAGAAATTAATGTTGGAACTAAAATAACACTGGAAATGACGGATATAACAGTGGCCTCCGTGATTTCACAAATGAGCGGTTTTAAAGGACTGTGTTCCGTGACTGAAACTTATCCACCGGAACAACAGATACAATCGTCGTCAGCGACAGGCATTTGCTTATTTAGATTTGCGTTTGGTAGACATTTTCCCTTTCAGCAACAGGTCCATGAACATTTGACAGGATCTATTCTTATCGTAATCGTAAACTCCACTTGCGCTAGGGCCTACTGTAAGGCTAAGAGCAAAGCGATTTCATATTATGCCCTATACGCATTCCATGTGGAAATACGAATCCTATATGAGCCTCGTGTGGTCATGTTGACAGGGCGTAGAACATTTGAAACAGAAACGTAAAATTGAAGTTCCATTGGCCATAGAAACAAAGCAGATCGGAAAGACTTGCTGTGCTGTTGACACGACATAAACTCTCTTTCAGTCGAAATCAGATGTTTCCAGTTTCAAGGCGGCGTCGGCGTGACTTGGAACCTCAGTGTGTTGATCAACAATTCGTGGAACACCTTGCGCCACAGGTGCTCTGCCTCCAAAACTCCCTGGCCTGCCTGTCTCTCAATGAACCTGATACCTAGTGACAACCTACATGCGCCATTGTTTCTACAATAGAGCCCATCAGTGCTCCTATAAGGTAAACGACCAATCGATTTCTAGCTTCTCGTGTTTCCTTCCGTTCCATGAACAGATCTACGAATAGATGCATATTAAGAGTGCTGCAGTGGCGCCGACACCAACCACAACTAAAGGCCTACTGCACAGGTCTAGTTTCTACACAGACCTAAAGTGATGCAGCACATGGGCGTCATTAGTAACAGCGGCGGAGCCAATGGGGCCAACTATCCGTCCATGCGTAGCTGAGGCTGAGGCAACTGAGAAGCTAAACGACTGCCTGCAGTGGCGTTTGGTCGGTTTATTCAGTCGACATTTTACGATTTAGACAATAAATTCAGCGACACTTGTAATCGTAAGCGAGCGCGTAGATCATCAAATGTTACGACGTGCATAAAGATCGAATAGTTGCTTGATGGGAGAGAAGTCGGCAGTGGCGGAGGCGGTGGAGACTGGAGCGACTGGAGAGGAGAGCAAATCAAACAATCGGATGAATGCACATCGACCGCCTGACAAGTGGCAGAATGATCCGTCGTCCGTCGTCTTAACATATATCAGGAGAACGAACGATACACACAGTGACACAGAATAGTTAGAATGACGAACATGCATACATACACACATACATACACACGTACACGCAGACAGATAGAGTGACTGACTGACTGACTGACTGACTGACTGACTGACTGACTGACTGACTGACTGACTGACTGACTGACTGACTGACTGACTGACTGACTGACTGACTGACTGACTGACTGACTGACTGACTGACTGACTGACTGACTGACTGACTGATTGACTGACTGACGATAAATTCTAACTGACAGACGGATGGGTAAATAGGTTGATGGGTTCATGGGTGGTGAATGGTTGAACAGCTATAGCTAACTAGCTAGCAAGATAGATATGCAGATAGATATGCAGATAGATAGATAGATAGATAGATAGACAGACAGACAGACAGACAGACAGACAGACAGACAGACAGACAGACAGACAGACAGACAGACAGACAGACAGACAGACAGACAGACAGACAGACAGACAGACAGACAGACAGACAGACAGACGGACGGACGGACGGACGGACGGACGGACGGACGGACGGACGGACGGACGGACGGACGGACGGACGGACGGACGGACGGACGGACGGACGGACGGACGGACGGACAGACAGACAGACAGACAGACAGACAGACAGACAGACAGACAGACAGACAGACAGACAGACAGACAGACAGACAGACAGACAGACAGACAGACAGACAGATAGATAGATAGATAGATAGATAGATAGATAGATAGATAGATAGATAGATAGACAGACAAGTAGAGAGACAGATATACACACAAACAGACAAACAGAGAGAAGTAAGAAAAGAGAAACAAGTCCGATGTACTTTCCGTTTGCAAGAATTCAAATGGCCTATTGTTGAGCAGGTAGTAGCTTCTGAATAGAGGCCTGTCTCTATTAACATCACCCAGAGACTCAAGTCAGTCGAAGTCTTTCTCTGTTTCTCGTGCATATAATAAGCAGCTAAAACCACAACTTAATGTCCGAGGTGTGGTTTCCAAAATCCCGCTAACAGGTTAGCTTAATGACTATACGACTACCAGTCCATCGACCTCTGCGCCTGACATCTGAACACGTAGCTTAACACACAAGGCGTAGTAATATGCACCCCGTCAAGGCACATGCAAGGTAGATAGCAGTTTTGCTTTGAATTAAATTAGCTTTGTATTTGAATGCTTGCGCTCTATAAGTCTAGTTTAAGGCAATCAACATAAGCAGCCTATCCAGTATGACGTGAAGTGCTTTAAGACTTGACTCTTCGTTTGAGTCTACACAGAATCGGATTTAACCGGATGAAAGTCCAATTTATGGCCATTAGCAGACGTCGACTTAGTTCGTGATTCGCCAACAACTGACCGACTGATCTGCGGCTTTGATGCAAGACGACCAAGTTGTAAGACTTTATGAATTCATCTAACAACACCGTCAGTGCGAATGAGTGATTGATTGATTGATTGATTGATTGATTGATTGAGTCACTGAATCACCAAGTGAGTCACCGATTGAGTCACTGACTCAACTGAGTCACTGAGTGACACTTCTTTTAGACTTACATTGACCTTATATTTCTGTTTTTTATAGCTTACTTTGAGTACATTTCTGTAATCTTTAATGTGTTAAGGTGTCTGCAGTGTATTTGACGTAAGAGACGATCATGGTCACCTTCTGCATTCTCAGCTCCTCTGCCGTCTCCTCCACTCGGCTCTCATTAATCCCACCCCCCCCGTTGGTCGCATAAAGTCAGAGTCAACCAGATAGTTATGCAGATAAGCGAATGTCTATATCGCCAATCCGATTTGCCTTAGGCCTATAGACCTGGCCACAAATCCAAACTTAGACCTACTCGCCATCATCCCTATAAGACAGATATATTGTCTATCGTTATTAGCTGTCTCCTCCTACCGGTTCCTATATAGCTTTCTGTGTCCAAAAACTGCATGGCTGATATTCGTATTCTCTCTTCTGCTATACAATGTGCGTTGAACCTTATTCCCACTGCTCTTCTAAAACAGCAATGAACCTATTTATCTGCTCTGGATGAGAATCTGTCGACTGGGCTTCGCGTGTCTACGAGAGTTCGCCTGCAGTGATGACTCTAATGTAGGCCTAGTTGTCCGAATACTGTCCGCTTACTGTTTAACGTTATGTTTTTAATGACCTAAACAGCCTCTGGACTGGTACACAGGTACAGGCTTCGATTTTGATGAGATATTAGATTAGACTAAAATGTATGAGTGCTATGAGTGGAATTTGATCGTAATTCTAGTGTATGAATGTCAACCATCATACGAATATATTGCATTACAGTAGGAATTTTCACCTGGCCAGATGAGAGTAACTGAGGTAAATTTCTTTAAGAACTAAGAGTAGCGCCACTATCGTCTTTCTTCGCATTAGGCCTAAAGCGCAAAAATGTTCCAAAATACCAGTCTTGTTGTCAAGACCTCAAACCTCAAGACCAAGACCAAGACCAAGACCTTGAACCTCAAGACCAAGACCAAGACCAAGACCTTGAACCTCGAGACCAAGACCAAGACCAAGACTTTGAACCTCGAGACCAAGACCAAGACCAAGACCTTGAACCTCAAGACCAAGACCAAGACCAAGACTTTGAACCTCAAGACCAAGACCAAGACCAAGACCTTGAACCTCGAGACCAAGACCAAGACCAAGACTTTGAACCTCGAGACCAAGACCAAGACCAAGACCTTGAACCTCAAGACCAAGACCAAGACCAAGACCTTGAACCTCAAGACCAGGACTTTGAAACTCAAGACCAACACCGAAAACAATACACACAAAAAATCACAACCATAAAAATTATGCAGGCTTATATTATTTATTAAAAAATTGTCAAGTCGGACTACTCGCTATTTTAATTAAAACATGAGTCTTTTATTTTATTCACAAAAAAGCAACTCCAAATGCAGACTGCAGAGAATTCCGAATTCGTATTTACAAAAGTCCTTCATGCAAAATGTTATTCCAAATGCCTGTTGCATTAAAAAAAACAATTCGCTCAGAATTTTCTGACCAAGACGGTACCTGTGGGGCCTTATAAAAATTCTGCCATGTGAAAAATACGTTCTACAGTCCTGAAATCACTGGCACACAGAGCAGCTTTGATGCAAATGTACAAATCGTGAATCTGTTTTGAAATCATTCCATGGTAAATAACTTGAAATCAAGATAACTGTCCAAAACAACAGTAAAGCCTCATTCACGCCGTTTAAATACTAAAGCAATTGTTTCAGTAATTATTGGATAAATTTTTAAAATTTTTGCCTTTTGTTAGATGACTGTTCACAATGTCAAAAGTCTTGGTCTTGGTCTTGGAAAACCAAGACCAAGACTTTGAACCTCGAGACCAAGACCAAGACCAAGACTTTTAAAAACGAACTCGAGTGCACTCGAGACCAAGACCTTGGTCTCGAGGACAACAAGACTGCAAAATACTGACAACTTAACAACTTTTTTCTTACCAAACTGTTTCGTTTTAATTTCTGCCGGTTTTAGAAGGCTTAAAATACATTTTAAAGTAGCTTGAAATTATGAATTAGATGTAAACATAGATGCGTTCTAAATTCACCCACTTAACACTTCCATTGCTACTATCGTCCATTGCTCACTGCTCTTGGCTTGATCACTGTCTGGTTGTTTGTCCCTGCTTGTCTCCCTCTCTCGCTATTCAGATTACCATTTGTATCTATGTCGTTGTCTCTCCTGTGCTTTCGGGTTTTGTTAAACTGATCATGATTGCTTCTTTGCGTTGCTTGCTTTTTATAAGTTTATAGGATGTTGTTCCTCTTCCTGTTTCTTGTCAAAATCTGGTGGAGAAAAGTCTGTGACTGGTTTTACACATGTATCACTGACTTATTCTTGAATTTGGCTCAGGCCCATTCACTTTATCTGGTTCCTGGTGCTGTTCGTTTGGTTCAGTTATTGTATGTTTTTGCTGCTGCTGCTGCTGCTGCTGCTGCTAAGTGGTGCCAGTAACAATATTTTCCATCCTGCAGAGCATATTCATCGTGGGTTGTCTTTGTATCTGCTTCTGCTGTGGCTTTGGCTGGTGGTGGTTACCTTGGCGATACATAGGCATTAACTTCATAAACCACCGCTAACTTTTTCTACTCTGAACGATCCTCGGCATGGTTGCAAAGGTGGAGGAGTGTGCCTTTATTTTCAAGAGCAGGCTCAAGTCATCTACATTACTGCGTAACTTCGTTTTATTTATCTCTGCATGCAAGTCACTTGAAATCTTGGCAGCTACTATTAATTCCGTGCTGTCCAACTTGCGGCCTCGGCTGATTTTAAATGGCTCGCCTGAGCTGAATACCAATGGCAAATAAAAAAAAATTGCAAGCATATAGGCTAATTCAAAGCCAAATATCTCACTAAAAACGTGCTTGAATGTTTAGTGATATACTTTTGGCGCTGAGCTATTATAAAGCAAGCCATACATACATGCTATTATTCATTGATAATTACACAATTGCCCGTCATGTATGACGGGTTGAAAAAGAAAGAGAATGGATTGATAGGAAGAGAAAAGAATTTGTTAATTGGAATGCTTGATTATGAGTCACATTGCGATTTAATTACAGTTAATATTTTCAATAAATTTTAGTCGTTGCTTTTGATAGTAAGTCTGTCTCTCCCTTCCTTCCTCCATCCCTACCTCTCTCCCGCCCTGGATCGAACAATAGAGTGTTTACTCGTTATTGCACGTGACCAATCGATGTTTAGGCTGATCAGTCTTCGCCTCGTCAGTATTTGTTCCTCCTCCCCTCAACCTCCCGTCAGATCGTTTGCCATAATGAGGGAGGGAGGGATGGAGGGAGGGCAACCATGAGCACATTCCATACATTCCACAGCGTTTATCGTAGGACACAGAACTTGGAAACCATATAGTAGATTATCGCCATAATAAATTTTAATGCAGTAAATAATTTTCAATAAATTTTAGTCGTTTCTTTTGAGTTTACTGGTGTATGGACTGTGTTTTCGTGAAGTGAAGGCTACGTAGTACGTTATACTTATAACTGAGATACGTATACGTAGCTTAGAGAAACCAGCGAACAGTTAATTAGGCGAAGTAGAGAAGGAATACAGAGACAGTGTCGACAGAAGAAAGTGTTGACAGTGGTTTAAAGGGGAAGCCTCTGAATACCACATATATAAGAGGGGTGACGGCGTTAAAGATAGAGTGGAGAGATTCGAGAGTTTATTAGAAGAAAGACCAATGTAAGCAGAATAACCAAAGTCTACCTTAGTACAGATCAGCTCGTGGGCCAGGGTAGTGACCGCATGAGGAGGAAGCGACTGCCGGATAGTGCGCAGTTGACGCAAATGGTAAAGTCATGAACGAGAGACGTTGTTTGCTTAGTCAGTCAAAGAGAGAAATGGACCCGTAACGACTTCGAGGTCACAAACTGAGGTTGAAAAGGACGTCGAGGAACCTGAGGCGGATATGAGGGACTGTGGAGTCCATCAGATCAATCTTGGCAAGTTGGACACAGATGCTCGGCCGAATGAAATTGCCGAAAGAGTTGTAATTTGCTTCTTACTTGTATCACAAAGTCAAACGTTCAGAGCTCCAAGATTAAGAACTTATAGGCTGGAGTCATAATTAACTGATACATCTAGAGCTATACAACATCTGCACTTAAGTCATTGCATTGGCTTGCGTTCATGAAATATTCATTTATATGTGTGGTTAATATAAAACTTTCATTTGTGACAACCAAATTGTAATTGTAATTGTAATTGTAACCGAAAACTTATATAGCGCCACTCAAATCAGCGGCGCTTTCAACCCGCATCAATGCCGGCACCGGCAAAAAGGAAAGTTTTCAGGCGTCTACGGAACTGGAGAGGAGAGAGGGCAAGAAGCTCTTGGCGGAGAAACAAGGGGAGACAGTTCCAAGCAGAGGGGCCAACATAGGCGAAACTTAAACCCCTCAATCCTTAATGCCCAGACTGGTCGAAAATCAAACCAGGTCGTCTGGTTTTGTTTCGTTGCTTCTACAGAAAACTAGATTTAACAATTGGCCAGTTTATCCATCGTAGACCGTCTCTGTATGTCTCAGTGAACTAACCTTCGTAGCATTGACCTAACAGCAGCTTCGTTTTTGATGCACAATCGGTTTATACTTTGTGCATTGAACGCAGACGCTATAAAAGTTGACAATAAGTAATAACTAACCTGTGCAATATATACATGGAACATTTTCAAACTTTTTGGCCTCCGGGCCTACTACTGTAGGCCTATACTAATATACCGGTACCTACGCTGACTGTCACTAAAGACTTTAAAATTCTTTCTTAGGCAAACTACCTACCTGTCTCAAGGATCTATCTTAGGTAAGCTAGGATTATGGTCTTGAATGCACACTGCTTCCTCTAACTAAAGTAATGCATCAAGTTGCAAGACTATGTCTTGGACTCTCGTACTAAAACCACATATACCTTTTCTTCGTTCTCTCCACTGGTCTCCTGTCTGTGAGCGTATCCGCTTCAAGTCATCTGCCATCCTGTTTACCTTCAATGGTTACTTCTTGAAAATCTGTTAAAGGTCGCTTCTCTCCGATCAGCATTTAGTGGAAAGTATGCTGTACATGTCTTTGTCCTGTCTTTGGCCGCCATTCATTCACAGTTGCTGGTCCTTCCATCTGGAACTCTCTACCTTTTCATGTTCGCAACTCTCTTAGAGAGACTGTTTTTCTCTCTGCACACTCCTGGGTCTTCCCAAAGAGTATGCCACAGTATTAATCGGACTGCAAGGGTGACTGTTATGATGATGAAGGTCTCGCACGATAGTTGGAAATGGCATCCTCGAGCTTTGTTTACCTCCACCGTCTTTCTGTGGCTGGGGGAAGAAGCCAAATGATAATGCGTCCTATCGGCTGTTTATATTTTTCACGGCATTTCTTCATTAGAAAACTGTAGAAGCCACTCTATAGAACCTATTAATGTAATGTTCTCTTTGGATTAACACAGCCTACGCAAGGCCAGAGGGGGACCACCGTAGATTTCGTTTACAAAGCGGAAGAAGAATTATTGGCGTAATGACACCTTCTTGCATAATATTCGAACGAGCCCCAATGGAAGCTGCAAAGTATCTGTCTGTCTGTGTGTCTGTGTGTCTGTTTGTCTGCTTGTCTGCTTGTCTTACAATCCGATGCTTTCAAAGGAACATAATTCTCCCCATAAAGCTGCGTGAATAAATGTTTTGCTCTCGTATTGCGGCGTGTGTTACTAAGAGCCTGGCTACTTTCATCACAACAGATTGGTCCAGGTGAATGTATACACAAACTACGTGCCTTCGATCGGACCAAAGCGTTGTTAAGCCACAGCGCTTTCCTTCTCTGATAGAAGTGTTTTCTAAGCCATAGACTGGTACAGGGCACTGTCGCTCGTTAACAAGTGCCTGACATATATAACGACTTCAAGAAGCTCTTAACGATGATGAGAATACGACGCTGTTCTGCCGTACAACAGAACACCTAACAGACCTCTACACGGGCGCCAAAGAAATGGTCACGAACGAATGGTTCTCGTAAAAAATACACTGAAGCCAATCGAATACACCGATATTACAATTGCAATCGTAGAACAATCGTAATCTTATAGTATAAGACTTACACTACTACATCACCATGACAATGAAACTCGTCTAATGGGCTGCAGACCTATGCACGATAGAACGGATTGGGTTGATCGAAAAAGACACAGGAAACTAAGACCCAGTCGTTTACGCAAAAATCGCCCCTTAAAAGCCAAAATTTCATAGAAAGTTTCGAAAGACACGCGTTAAGTCGTTGATTTCTTACGATCCTCTGAAAAATCCGATAAACTGTTGGCACCGTTGAATCTCAGAGCATGAGAAATACCTCAAAAAGTCTGAAATAGCAAAACTGGGTGTGATACTGAGAAACTGGATTGGATCGGATGTGCTCAATAATTAAGTTAAAACGAGGCTGTACTGAAAGAAGACGTTTCTTGGTCTGTCTTCAGTTATGGTGGCAGCGGTGTTACGTAATCGAGCGGCTAGGCTAGTCTTCGGGGGTCTTGTTAGCGTTCGAAGCACGTGGGTTTTTGTAATTCACCTCGCGAAGACAGTTAGAAGACAGTACTCTTGTATGTTTTGCAATTCTTATTATACAATATTTTTACACAACGTATGTACACCTAGAACAGTTCTCACTTCGTGTTGCATAACAGTTTCTGCGTCTGCAATTTTCCGTCACACGATTCCTCCCTCCTTGAGTTAATCGTACGTCTCACCGATTCCTCCTTCCGTGAGTGAATGCCGTCCTCCTTCCAGTCTTCGCTCTTCCTCCTTCTCCCCTTTCGCCCAGACCTGTCATTCATCCATCTCTTCCCCAATCTCGCACTCCTATCGGTCGCGCTATCATTCCTTCGCCCCTCCTTCTCCCTGCTCCCCCTCTTATGACACCCGGTCAGGCCCTAATGTCAGTCAAGTCTTATCTGATCTCGACTCTAGTGTTCTTTAGCCTACATCAAATCCTAGGCAACACATAATACTAATATATAGTGTAATCCTAAATCCCTAATATAATATCGTCCATGACTGTCACTACATCATCACACTTCCAAAGTTCGACGGTCATTGGTTCGGCTTCTCAGAAAGCAAGATGGCATTTCAGGAGTGATTTTTTTTTGCAGTCATGGCGATGTACAAGAGCACAGATGACACGCATGATGGCGTTTTAATTTCAATGTCTGTTTGCGCCATTTTTCTTGCGACGTCATCAGGCTGGTTTAAACATGTATCTACGGCGTTAATCTATAACATAAAACATACAAACACAACGAGTAGTAACTGTGACACAACATTATAAAGTTTCTCTGTCACACGCTCATTTTAAAGACAACATATGACACTTCATACCATCAGAATAAAGCAAGTACTTGTTAACGATAAACATGACCATTTTGTCAGATTTAGTTGGCCATAAAGTCACGTGACAAACCCATAAACCACAAACATGCATCATTAATCATAATCCTAAACCGTAAGTCACACGCCGTAAATCATAAACTATACACCATTAATCGTAAATCGTCCACCATGGGATGGTGTTTTCCCTTGGGACGTGGCTTATCCCCACCTCGTAGCGCCTGATTGCCTACGCGTATACATTACAGGTTTCTTTTTGCTTGGCGGTATTAGCCTGCGGTCGAATGCTACGTCTTCTTGGAACGTGTCAAATGTTTTATTCCTGGCACCATTCCATTTTAATCTGTCTTCTCTGTCCGCCGTCTTGATTAGGCCTAATGTCTTATTGTTATGTTCCTCTTCCATCACGCCTCTTATCTTCTTTACACCTGCAGGTGGTATCGACCCGTGGTGTGACGCTGAGTTTGCTTTGACTCTGTCAAATGTCTCATTCTTATTCCTGTCTGTCCCCTCTTTCCCAATTAATGGCTCTCTGTTGTGTCCCTTATATGCTACGCATCCTAACTTCTTTGCACTTGGTGGAACTAACCTATTGTCAAATGTCTTGTTCATGGCATCATTCCATTGCATCCCGTCTGTTCTGTCTGTCTTATGTAATGCCTTGTTGTCATGTCCCTTGTCTGCTACGTATCTTATCTTATCATCGTTATTTTCCACTAGCCGGACTCCACCTACCATCGGTACATGTGTCTCTACGTCTCCAGGATGCCATAATTTTCCTGAGGAACGATCATGATATCTAGTTCCCATTGTTGTACCAAATAGCATGTCCAATGATTCGTTCCTCATTGATCCTTTGATCGACGGGGCTCTATTAGCCTTCGCGTCTATTTTAAAATCCGTCTGCCCTTTATAGTCGTTAAAGTCTGCGCTAATGTCTGCTTTGGTGTCTGTCTGGGCCGTATCATCGTCGCTCTCTTTAGCTGTGTCTCTGTCTGCGTTAATCTCTTCTCGAATGTCTTCGCCGTTACTGTCATTAATTAAGTCTCCGTCTTCGGTAATCTCTTCTTCCTCTTCCCCTGCTGTCTCGTCGTCGCTATCAGTAATGAATAGTACGCCTCTATCATCATTAATGACTGAACTCTGCGCCCTTCTAGACGCCTCCGTCGGTGTAGCTGTATTAATCTGTGAGGTGTCTCTGCCTCTTGTCCATCCGTCGTCGGAAGTGGTTCTATTACTTGTCCACCCCTTCCTGTCATTAAAGTCATTAATGTCTTTAACACCTTGTCTGGTCCCGTCGTTTGAACTCGACCGTTGGTTGATCACCATTAATTTACCCCTTCCGTCTCGTCTCTCACCCTGCGTCTCTGCCTCCCTGTCAGCCACGCGGAGTTCATTCGGTGCGTTGCCGTGGCTTGTGTCCGTTAAGGTTTCATGCTTTGAATTTGGTCGCTCACCGTCTACGGCTAACGTCTTTGGCTTTTCTCGGCGTTCGTCATGGAGTCCCTCAGGGAGTTCATTGCGTGCATTCATGGTCTGTCGCAGCGCCATTTTGTCCTTCTGTACGTTACCGTCGTAATTACGCTGTCTAGTGGCGATTAGTGCCTGTGGTGTTGCGTCGTTTCTGTTACGGTGGCCTATGTCTACCGGGTCTAGTAGGTCCGGGTTTTGCACGAATACATCATGTCCCAGGATGAAGTCCACTGCCAAATTTGGGACGACTCCAGCCAGTACCTTTACCTTTCGATTTGTCCCAAAATGCGATGACCTGACTTCAATCTCACATGTTGACAAACATTTTACCGATCCAAAAGCACTCTGGACTGTCATGGGCCTCCCCATGATGGACGATTTATTTGGCGCCACTCGAAGACTTATAAGACAAGCCTCCGAACCAGAGTCCCTCAATCCTTGCACTGGTACCCCGTTTACAAACAGTGGCACCATGAAACGCTTTCGATACTCACTGACCTTACTCGCGTTTTCACCTGTTCTTACAAAGTTAACTTGCGCATGAGGTTGCCCCTGCACGTGGAATCTGTTTTGACTCCTGTTATTGAATTGTGTCCCTTGGTCTACATAATCTGATCGGGTCCTTTGTTCCGACGAATGCATTGGTCGTGCATTCGCAGAGGAGTCGTGGGGTTTAGTCCACGGCGCTTCATTTCCAAAGCTTTTGGGCCCTTGCTTTTCCCACTGCCTGTTTCTAAAGTCAACATTGTTAGACATAAAACCATGATTATGTTTTAGTTCTCCCTGATTAAGCTTTCGACTTTCCAGAGTACACTCAAAATGAAGGTCTGCATATTCAGCTACCTCCTTAGCAGACCTCGGTTTCCTCGCTTCAACAAAGTATTTAGTGTCTGAAGGCAAACCTTCCTTCAAGCGTTCAAGCAAAACGTCATCTTTAAGAGATTCAAAATCCTTTATGTCTTTGCATTCAAGATAGTAGCTGAAAACATCACGCAGATTATCTAAGAGTTGAGCATAAGATTGTTTCCCTTTTCTATTCATAGCCTTGAACTTGTCTAGGTAAAACCTGGCATTCATTCTGCAAGCATTAAGCAGCGCTGCCTTTGTTTGTTTGTAATCAGAACAAGTTTCTACAGACAGTCTGTTAAAATGTAAGCGCATTGAGGAGTTAAGGAGAGCTGGTAACAGCTTAGCCCATTTGCTCTCATCAATAGCGTGAAGGCAAGCCACTTTTTCAAATGAATGAAAGTAACTAATTGCATCTTCACCTTCACACATCGTCGGAAGTTTAGAGTAAGATGAAGACAAAGGTAGATCAGTGCCAGAAGCAGAAACATTCGATTGTAATAGCCCTAACTGAGCCTTTTCACGCAAAAGTGCTATTTCCATCTGCATCTTCTCCGTCTCTGCCTGCATCTTCTCCTTCTCTGCCTGCAAGCGCTTCTCCTCTGCCTGAGACCTCTTCTCCTCCGCCAGAGTCCGCTTTTCCTCCGCCAGAGTCAGCTGGAGCTTCATCTGGGTTTCCCCGACACTCTCTTCATCCACCTCCACTTCCTCCATCTCGTCTTCACTCTGCTCCACCTCATTCTCGCATTCTTTCAACTTCTGTATCATTGCCTTCTTATCCAGACCTTCGTAACAAATGTCTCTCTTCTCACATTCTAACTGCAAAGCCGCCTTCTTCATCTTTTCGAACATTTTGTTAATAATGCAGTTTAATTACACAAACAAAATTCACAGTAAACACTCCGAAAAGGTTTCGTAAAACACCAACTCAAATCAAATTCAGAAGCCTTTCGTAAGCACCGACTACACCAATCAATTGAAACTCAAGCTATGACAGCCTTTCACACTTTTCATCTAAACTGTGCTTTTATTCGCACTAACAATCAATAATCGCTGTCCTTTCAACAATAAACAATTATCTCAGCTTATACACTTTATCATCTAGCGTCAGTGCAATTCATGACACTCATTCAATGATCATAAACAGATAATTTAACAAGCTAGGTCTCGCTCACCCGATCTCGTCAGATTTTCAAGGTGTGTAGTTCCGAGGAATCCGCCGCACCGTCCACTCGAGATCTCTGCAAGGCTCCAAGTTGTCCTTCTCCAACCGTCCGTTCGTCCTCCGCGTCCTCTTGTGATCGTCCGAGTCCCTCTTCCGGTTGTTCGGATCGTCTGCTCGCTCGATCGTCGAGCTCGGCTGTTCAGCTGGCCTCGATCGTCGCTTGCTCCTCGTCTTTTGCGTCCGATCGTCCTTCTTGTTCCGCTTCTTTCTCCGATGTCGTCACCGTCCGTTGTGCTGAGTTGTCCTCCAACGTCTCCGCTTGATGCTGGTTTGAGCCGTGCAGCGTAGAAAATCTGCTCCGTCTCTCAATACACTGTACTGAAGAATACACTGTACCGAATCCCTGCTGGCACAATGTACTGAAAGAAGACGTTTCTTGGTCTGTCTTCAGTTATGGTGGCAGCGGTGTTACGTAATCGAGCGGCTAGGCTAGTCTTCGGGGGTCTTGTTAGCGTTCGAAGCACGTGGGTTTTTGTAATTCACCTCGCGAAGACAGTTAGAAGACAGTACTCTTGTATGTTTTGCAATTCTTATTATACAATATTTTTACACAACGTATGTACACCTAGAACAGTTCTCACTTCGTGTTGCATAACAGTTTCTGCGTCTGCAATTTTCCGTCACACGATTCCTCCCTCCTTGAGTTAATCGTACGTCTCACCGATTCCTCCTTCCGTGAGTGAATGCCGTCCTCCTTCCAGTCTTCGCTCTTCCTCCTTCTCCCCTTTCGCCCAGACCTGTCATTCATCCATCTCTTCCCCAATCTCGCACTCCTATCGGTCGCGCTATCATTCCTTCGCCCCTCCTTCTCCCTGCTCCCCCTCTTATGACACCCGGTCAGGCCCTAATGTCAGTCAAGTCTTATCTGATCTCGACTCTAGTGTTCTTTAGCCTACATCAAATCCTAGGCAACACATAATACTAATATATAGTGTAATCCTAAATCCCTAATATAATATCGTCCATGACTGTCACTACAGAGGCCTATACCTGTATGTTCATAATAAGCCTGCATGTATAAGTAGTAAAAACTTACAATTGTTAACGATATAGGTCTCTTATCGTGACAAAGCATGATCATAGTTAGCAATAATCGTGATTCGACTCTTGGAATTTGTGAATTTTAAAAATTACCCAATATTCTCTAATGTCATGCGAGACAAGAGGCAAAAGGTCCAATTGTTTCTCATGCAATTCATTCGCTGAAGAAGTGTTCAGCCAATTGTTGAACAGTGTCTCCCCCACAAATTCAAATTAGGGCACAAATGAAACGTTAAATTAAGCTGTTTTGCAAGACATCATGATAAAACTTAAAATTAAAATAATCATATACCGAAACTGTATATGGACTGAAAGTTTGATACTTTGCACTACAAGGAATATAAGCAAAGAACTCATTTTGACCCATTTTATGTCTTTCTGCCGCCTAAACGCTTTTCTAACAAATCAACTAGGCTATGCCTACTCAGTGAGAGTTTTCTCAAGGTCGGTCACTTTCATGTGCATGCCAAGAAGCTGAATGCGTGAGAACAGGTCAACGTACAGACCAAACTCACCAAGGTCTGCTGATTCATAAGTGTGTTTATCTTTAAATGTCATTTTCGGCGCTTTGAATAGATCTGCATCACGACTAAGAAAGGAAATGAGTTCATCTAGATTTAATATGTTGCCTGATGATACTATTTTTTTAGCAGTCCCTTAAGCTAGCCCTGAGGCAGCCATGGGTATGAAGTGTTAGCGACTTCATTTTCGTAGCCTCGGCATATGAGGGCGGGTGGCCAGTCCTCTCCCTCGCCGTCTCATCTTCCCACTGACAGTGTACGGTCAGTGTACTCATCATAGCTGAGTTGGCTAGGGGGTGCAAGTGGAACAGAAATCTCGAACCAAATTTCTGCCCTGGCGGGGATTTGAACCCCCGACCTCTCGATTGACAGTCCAGCGCGATAACCACTAGACTACCGTACTATTGGAAAGACGTTGAGCAGAACGCAAAAGCAGTATTTAGCTTCACGTGAGTTTAGCCTGTTTAGGCCACTGCGGTACACAAGGTCTTGCAGTGTATCTGTGCAATAAAATAGATGGAGCCATGCATCTCTTTCGATGTTTACAAGTACGGTTGAGTGTACCCATGGTCATACATCCAGGCGATTATACACGGCTCCATAAGTGAGGAGACACTGTCCAACTATTAGCTGAACACTCCTTCAGCGAATGAAATGCAGCAATTACAATCACCAGAAAACTTTCTGCCCAAAACAATTGGGTCTTTTGCCCATTGGAAATAGAATTTCAACGTTCGGTCAAATTTTGTTAACTCGCAAGCTGTCAGCATCAACGCTGGCAATCAAATCATGATTAAACATTTACATGATGAATAGATTGGCATGTATAACACATTTTATGACATCTAAGTATCTGGTTTACCGTTTCCGTGAGCTAAGTCTAATTCTCACAAGCTGAGGTTACGAGCTTGTGAGAATTCTGAATTAGACTGATGAGTTTTCATCTGTTCTGGAGAGTCTAATCACAAGAAACAGTCAGCTGGTTATTTTAGGTGACTTCAGCATCCATCTAGAAGACTCCTCAGACCCATCTACTTCCTTGATCTACTTGCTCAGTTTGGTCTCCGTCAGCATGTAAGTCAGCCCACTCATGTGCTCGGCGGTATCCTTGACCTGATCATCACGTCTGACGAAGTATCTGTCTGTGATCTACACGTTCACCCGCCGACTTTGTCCGATCACCAGCTCGTTGAACTAACTCTTCCCTTCTTGCATCTGCAACCCATACATGCCATTCGTATGGTTCGTGGCTGGAAGACCCTCGACTATCAAGTATTCCGTGATGCTCTTCGCTGCTCAAAACTTGCTTCTGACTCCTCTTCACTGGATGTCTTGTCGGTGGCTGACCTGTTTAACCTTTACTCCACCACCATGAACGAAATACTGGATAAATTACTACCTCAGCGGAGGGTCAAAATGCGCATGCGACCCCTTGCTGTGTGGTTTGACAGCGAGTGCCGGCAGTATCGTCGACGTACACGCTGTCTTGAAAGACGCTACCGTCGCTCGAAAGATCCGGCCGACCATCTGACGTGGGTGACTCAACTCCGATCGCTCCATCGTCTATATCACCGCAAGGAGGCTGAATTTTGGGAGAGACTCGTCGCTCGAGATGAAAAGAACCCAAAACGTCTCTGGTCTTCCATCTCGGGACTCCTGGGCCGAGCCTCCCGTTCGTCTTCCTCTCCTGCGTTTTCGGCCAATGATTTCCTCAGAATGATGACAGAAAAGATTGCGGGCTTACGTGCTTCAACCGCCGACTCGCCTCCACCTGAATTCACACGCACGGACTTCAAGTTTGGTGACTTTCGTCCCATCCTTGAGGCTGATCTTCGACGTGTTCTCAGCTCTTCAAACCAGAAATCTTGTGAACTGGACCCGCTTCCTCCGTTTATTCTTACTAATGTTTTGGATGATGTTGTCCCATTTTTGATATATTTGTTCAATAGGTCTCTAGCAGAGGGCCATCTCCCTCCATCTCAGAAGCAAGCTATTGTCTTCCCTACCCTCAAAAAACCTAATCTTGACTCACAAGTATGTTCTAACTATCGTCCGATTTCTAACCTTTCCTTTCTCTCTAAAACTCTTGAGAGACTTGTCTCGCTTCAACTTCTGCCCTATCTTGAACAGTCTGGACTCCTCCCTTCTAGTCAATCAGGGTTTAGAGGTCGCCATTCTACGGAAACTGCCCTCCTGTCCCTTCTCTCGGACATTTATACTGCCATTGACAGGTCTCATTTGACGCTTCTAGCGCTCTTTGATGTTTCCTCGGCCTTCGACATGGTTGACCATGAAATCCTACTTCGACGTCTTGAACTATCTTGTGGTCTCAGTGGTCTCCCTCTTCTTTGGTTCAAATCTTACCTCTCTGACCGTACTCAGAGGATTGTCCTTGGTGACTCCAGAACTGCCTGGGTTAGAGTTGAGCATGGTGTCCCACAGGGTTCTGTCCTTGGCCCCATTCTGTACTTACTCTACACAGCTGACATACCTTCTATATTTACTAAACACTTTACCTCTGGTCACCTTTATGCAGATGACGTTCAGATCTTTGTCCAAGGCCCATCCTCTCAGCAGATCTCCCTTGTTGGATCCATTCATTCCCTGTCACATGATCTCCACTCGTGGATGTCATCAAGTCGACTTAACCTTAACTCTTCTAAGACCAAACTGATCTGGTTTGGCACTAAACAGCAACTTTCTAAACTTGATATCCCACTTCTGTCGTCAATATACCCTGCTTATTCATTTTCATCCAGTGTTCGGGATTTGGGTGTCACCCTTGATAGTACCCTCTCGTTTTCTGAACACCTCTCCCACCTTACACGTTCCTGTTTCTATCACCTGAGGCGTTTGAGGGCTGTAAGAAGATCAGTTTCTCCTTCAGTGTTCACTACTATGGTCCATGCCTTCATTTGCTGCCGCATTGACTATTGCAATTCATTGTTTGCTGGGATCCCTAAAGCGCGCCTTTCATCTCTGCAGTCTGTTCTGAATGCGGCTGCCAGGCTCATTGCCCGTTTTCCTCGCTTCTCTCACATAACTACCTTTATGACTGATGTACTTCACTGGCTTCCTGTTGCTTCCCGCATCCAATACAAGGTTCTTCTCCTGGTATCTAGGACTCAACTGGGAAAAGCTCCTAAATACCTCTGTGACCTAATGCGCAAACCTCTATCTGCTCTGTCTTCCCGCCCTCTTCGGTCTGCTGACCGCTTTGATCTGCTTGTCCCTCGCGCAAGGACTTCGATGGCTCAGCATCGTGCTTTTGCCATCCTTGGCCCTTCCCTTTGGAATGTCCTGCCCCCCTCTCTCCGTAGCAAGATATTGCTTGGGATCTCGCCTTCTTCTCTCCGCTGCCTAAAGACCTTTCTTTTCCCTCGGGGCTGACACGCTGGGAGCGCCTCTGAATAGTCTATGCTGTGAGAGGCGCTTTATAAATAAAATAATCATATAAGATAAGATAAGATAAGATCTAAGTATCTTGTTTCCGTGAGCAGCAACCAAATTCGTAAGCGTCAATCGAAGCATGATAATATGGCAACCACGGCAACTCTACACAGACCAGCAAGGAAATAGCAGACTAAAAGAGCATGCAGGAACTTGAAGAAACGAACGCGGAAAGGCGATCACGATTGCTAGGTAGACGGAGTAAATCCTTTATTTTCATGAGCTGCCATGGTAACGCAGCTTAGCATCAAAGACTACAGGGCTAACTTACACGATATTTTGTTCTAACCGGTAAAAATTCGTTTGTTCAATGGTTCAGAGGTTAGCGTGTTAGGTCATCAATGAGCAGAATTCTTCCCAACTTTCGGTCATTCTTGTTATAGACACGATAATTCAAGTTTTAAATTCTAAAATTTAAATATTATCCCAGCATTAATCGTAATCGTATTTCAAGATTTCTACAGTGCTGGTGTTGAATGACTCGTGTGATAGAGTTTTCAAGTCAGATCGAGGACCCGATTTCTAAACGTAGACTTGTGAGTTAAGGAGTGTCGACGGAAGGGGGACGTTGCTAAAGACACACAAAAAGAGGAATCCTGGTTCTACGTCAAATTTCTGGCTTATCTCGAACCTCAGAAAGACAGACAGACAGGGAGAGAAAGCGAGAGAAACAGAAAGTGACGCAGATGCAGAGACATACAGACAGAGAGAGAGAGAGAGAGAGAGAGAGAGAGAGAGAGAGAGAGAGAGAGAGAGAGAGAGAGAGAGAGAGAGAGAGAGAGAGAGAGAGAGAGAGAGAGAGAGAGAGAGAGAGAGAGAGAGAGAGAGAGAGAGAGAGAGAGAGAGAAACAGAAAGTGACGCAGATGCAGAGACATACAGACAGAGTGAGACGAAGAAAAGCCATCGAGTGCGAAAGTCTGAAAGACAAAGGTTAGCGAAGGTGGCGCTTAATAAATAGAGTGCCGATATGTATATATTAATGTATATATATGTGTGTATATATGTATGTATGTATATATATGCATGCCAATCGTTTGCAGATGCTATGCAGACAGTTTTTGCAAACAGTCTGAATTGACTGCAACTGGACAGAAATTCAACAGCTGTTGCTGCTGCGTCAATATCAAGCACCATAATTCTCAGCTTATTGACATCAGACACGTCATTCCTAAGAGTCGATTTCAAACAGCAGATCGATTAATTCAACGGCTGATCGATCAAATAATCGGATTTGTAACATTTTGCCTGATAAAGGCAAACGGATGGACAAGGTTTTATACGACGAATACAGACAGTCGTCGACGAAGTCCGGCTGTTTCACGCGAAAGTGCTTCCGAAAGAACGTCGACATGTAAAGAAATGATGCATAAATCAATTAATTTTTGTCTCGTGTAACTCAATTCCAGTTTTAGGACATTTTCTATTGCAAGATTTGAGAATCAATATATCAATAGGTTGGCACCAATAGACCAGAAAATCCGGGTTTTGACAAATCTCGCTCTAGTGAACGGAACACAGAGTGGCGCTTTAACAGATGAAAACTTCTTTCGATCGGAATGAAATGTTAAGTGAAATAACCTAAAGACCATGCATGCCCCGGTGAGTGGCATTCACACGGCTTTGTTCAACATGAAAGAAAGTATAATTTACCTAACTTGATGGAAGATCTTGGCAAGATCAATAGCATCCCATCAATAGGTCCTTAGACGGAGCAAAAGGTTTTCAAGAGAATAACGAATCTGTTTCAGGGCTATAATTATATACTTAGGCCTACAGTCAGGAGAAGGGAACTCGTGTACAGTGATATTTTCGTGAATAAGAAGTAGAATAAGAATAATAATTACTGGATTTTCGTGCAGTAGAAGTAGAAGTAGAATAAAAATTATTTTAAGAACGAGAATAGAATAAGAAGTGAAATTAAGACCTTCAGAAGTGAATAAGAATAAGAAGTATAATTATTTTTAGAACGAAAATTAAGAAACTTTTGTTTACTGGCCCTTAATTACTACTCCACAAAAATATGTTTAAAATGCACATTGAACCTCCGCGCGCGACGTGAATTTCGTAGCCACTCTCGTTAACTCTAGTTTTTCGTGCGATATTTCAAAACTTTCTCTCTTTTGTCGTTGTTCACAAGCTGAGAGAAAAGTTTCGTTCCTACATGCAATGAATTTCTCAAAACTTTTCGCTAGTCGCTAAAGGGAATGTGCGGTGTGGGATTTCTTTAGTTACCAACCAGACACTGGAAAAAACGGCAAATTCCGATGTGTAATGGTAATGGAACTTGATAAATATTTGCAGGACATTAAGCAGCAGGGAGCAGTTCATAATTCACTTGAATTCTGGCACTGTAGAAACGCAATTTACCCCAACATGGGCGGCGATCCCGGGGTCGAGGGGAATGGGGGACACACCATACAGTTGTCTCCCCAATTTTTGAAGAAACACCACAAAAAGGTCAAAAAAATTTTCTCACGTAGGCCCTAAGTGCGAAAAAATGTGTTCACCTCTTTTTTTGACCAGATCAGTTCAGAAGTGTCCCTTGAACCCCACCTGCCACACCAGATCTCCGTCAGTGTAGGCCTACCCCAAAAATCTCCAATTAGGTGAAGTTATGGTTTCAGCACCGGCATCACAGGCTTATGTAGAGCGAATTTCTCAGTAGCTGGGATTTTGTCAACAAGTTGTAGAAATAGAAGGAGGCAATCTTTAGACATGCGAGTTTTTCTAAATAAGAATTTTTCTAAATAAGAACTCTAAAATTTTTGATTGATGACTGGCTGTGGACTGATCCAATAAGCTGCATGTCTGTAGAATCGTTTTTGGATTACAACAAGAGCTTAGTAGCCTACATTGTGGAATGTGTACAAAACCACCCAAGTACATGGAGAAGTAGGCCTAAAAGTAGGGCCTATGTGGAAACCAGAACTAAACGTAGCAGTTAAAATTAATTGAGAAATATACGAAAAATTAAAATTGCCTTAATAGAAATGAATAAGAACTAGAAGTAAAATTATTTAAGAACTAGAAGTACAAGGAGAAGTAAAATTGCTGCAAAAGAAGTGAATAAGAACTAGAGGTAAAATTATTTGAGAACTAGAAGTAGAAGGAGAAGTAAAATTGCCTCAACAGAAGTGAATAAGAACTAGAAGTATAATTAATCAAAGAAGTAAAATATCACTGCTCGTGTAGTCTACTTTATCTACGCAGTTTTTCTAGGTCTATACTTTTCACAGCGATTTACTTAGGCCTACTCAGTGGCAATCGGATCAATTCATTCAATATATTAGTACAGTAAATATATATAAAATACATAAATTATTGTGATTGTAATCGAAATTTTACAAAGCGCCACTCAGAAGGTCAGTGGCGCTCCTGACCCAGACCAGTATAATTATTGACAAACAGGAAAGTTTTCATGAGCTTGCGAAGCTGAGGGGGAGTGACTAAGGGACTCTATTCGCTGCAGGTCCTGAGAAAGACGATAACAGCTGGATGGGCCAACACAAGCAAAACTTCAGGACTGGGTCGTAGCGATGCGAATGCGGGGAACCACCTGGAGGAGGGCCACGGGCAGCCGACCGAAGGTAAACCCGGCTAAGCAGAGAGGAGACCAGAGTTCAAAACCCGTAAAAAGGACGTAGCAGAGATTCTTAAACTGAATGCGTTGTTGGATAGGCAGACAGTGAAGGGAGTCCAGAATGAAATTATGAAAGTGGATATATGGGAAAACCTCGGGATGCCACCTATAAGAACGGCGGCGGCATTAGGATAGACTAAAGCTTCAAGACATTAAAGGCCAACGTAAGCAACATTACCAAAGTCGGCCCTAGTACGGATCAGGGCATGGACCAGAGTAGCGACCGCATTAGGGAGAAGCGCCTGGTGAATAGCGCGCAGTTGACGCATGAGGTAAAATCATGAACGAGAGATGTTGTTTACTTAGTCAGTCAAACAAAGAAATGTATCTGTGGAACGACTCTGAGGTCAGGAACTGAGGTTGAAAAATGGACGTCGAGGAACCTGAGGCGGATCCGAGGGACTCCATATCAATCTTGACAAGCTGGACACGGCCGCCAAGCCAAATGAACCCAAGTCTTGTCAGAATTTAGGCGATGTCGCTTTGAGGACATCTATAAGTCCAGAGGACAAGGTGGCCTCCAGAATCTGTTTGACAATCAGGGCGGACGAGACGCTTGAGTGTCGTCAGCGCACCGATGGGACGAAGCACCCAGGGAAAGAAGAATCTCAGCCAGATTTGCGGTATATAGAATATACATGTAGAAAAGCGGCGCAAAACAGAACCCTGGGAAAGATCATAGGGAATGTGAGCCAAACTGTATGTTTGGGCCCAAAAATGACAGAAAGAGAGCGGTCGGTAAGAAATGAACGAAGCCAGAGAAGGGCAGTCAGTAATGCCAAAGGATTTGAACAACTATTCAAGGAGTGTATACAGCCTACAATCGACGGTGTCAAAAAGGAAGCAAGGTCAAAGGCATGAAATACATCAGTCAGGAGGCGCATAATGAACGAATCCGTCGGGTGAAATTTCTAAGCCCAGAATGAAGAGGAGGCATAAGGGAATATTATATATAATATAAATGTATTAGTAGAATTGTATTGTATTCGGATATTTATAAAGCGCTTCTAGCAGGAGGGTCAATCATCTTCGATATGACGGCGTCGTTAAATAAATGTTACAAACCAGGAGGACCATTCTGACGCGCTCCCAGTGCGAGAGACCCCCGAGAGAAGAAGCAAGTTTTCAGAAGCTTAAAAGAGGTAGAGACGTTACCTGAGAGAATAGAAGAACGAACGGACAAAGGAAGCTCATTCCAAAGAGCAGGGCCAATGGAAACAAAAGACCTAGATTGAGCCAGTGAAGTCCTGAATATAGATAAATCAGATGAAGATGAGGCACTTTTGTGCTTTGGCTCATTCTGTTGGATTCAACTGAATGTTCATATGGTGTTTCCTGTGATCAGCCCAACAAGCTATCTCTGTTTCCTTTAAGTACCATCTGCAATTCAGAGCAGCACTATAATAGGACAAAAGCCTCTACTGTGCAGCTCTACTGAGAGGTTCTTCTCTTGATACTCGTCGCCCATATCGATTGCAAATTAATTACTTCGGCGTTCAATAAAAAGCTGCAACTCAATTAATTTTGGAGTTTTTCAATTTTACATGGTTTAACCAAAAACGATTTATCTTTTTCTTTTTCTTCATTCCTTTCTCTCTCCTCGATTTCTCTTTCTTTCTTTCTCTCTTACTTTCTCTCTTTCTCTTATCTCTCTCTCTTTGTCTCTCTCTCTCTCTCTTTGTCTCTCTCTGTCTCTGTCTCTCTATCTCTTTCTGCATCGTCTCTGCTACAATTATTTTCGTCGCTTGTACGGCATTTCACGCGTTAGACTATTTACTGCGCGGCTTTAATGGGATTAACGCGGCGTCGTCGTCATCTTCTCTTTATGATGAAACCAACCAAACTATGACGCGCTCATGGCTACTACTGCTGCTGCTGCTGCTGCTGCTGCTGCTACTGCTGCTGCGCTTTCTCCTTCTCCTCGTCCGTCTCCGTTCACCCAATCCCGTCTTCTTTACGGGTCTTATCGTTAACTTCCGCGTGCTAGCTCCTACTATTCGCCCTTCTCTTCACCCTCGCCATTCTTCTCTTTCTCCTTCTCATTCGTATCTTAACCAATGCTTTATGGTGCTATCCTAATGACCTGCTTCCAGAGAAATCACTCCGACCAGACGAACGCACTGCGATACCTATTTCCATGAAGTTGCGAAGGTAGCTGGCGACGAAGAGAAGCAGTCGACTCCCTCTCTGCCTCCCTTCGTCCGTCCGTCTCTCTTTCCTCTCTATTTTGCTTCCCTCCCTCTTTCTTCGCGTGTTTTCCGTCTTCGACATCTAGAAATTTCATCGGCGACTTATGGTCCCATTGATGCATGAATACAATTTGATGTTTAAGACGTCCTTTGCATTCACGGGCGCTGTCCAAGTGAAGAGGTGTAAAGAGCTCATAGGACGATATAATATTATATGGGCTCATATTTATCCGAAGACGGCATAAACTGGCAACATACAGCAATACATGACTTATATGTACAAGTTCACTGGCACGCCACGTCGCTTAGGTATCTCTGTGCTAACTGAAAACGTATCGAAATTCTCGACAGAAGTGTAAAAGCCAGTCAGTGGAAAATGGCAGCAGAGAATTATCAACTGGCTTAATCTCGAACGACCTTTCGGTCTTAAAAACATTGCACAGATTTAACAGAATGCAACATGTCACTGTTGAGCCAAATGTAGTCTGCGTCGTTATTGGCATTTAACGTATACGACGACGGCGACTATGACGTCACTACAGCAGCGAGAACTGTACAACAATTTCTTCCATCAACGTCAGCGGCCTTTGATGCCATGAGACGTCGTTAAACTGCTGGACTTCTCATCCATGCACGTCTTTCCTATATATATATATATATATACATATATATATATATACTACATATATATATACTATATATATATATACATATATATATATACTATATATATATATATATATATAAGAATGTAATCACATTTATAATGATCTTATGCATTGCATTGTTCACTGAGTGAACGTCTGACAAGGCATTCTGACTTTACAGTGACCACACACACACACACACACACACACACACACACACACACACACACACACACACACACACACACACACACACACACACACACACACACACACACACACACACACACACACACACACACACACACACACACACACACACACACACACACACACACACACACACACACACACACACACACACACACACACACACACACACACACACATACGTGTAAGACCCCCCTATTGAGGCCATGTGACGAATCGCCGGAAACTGGCGCCAGACTTTGAACACTTATTCTATGGTTGTTTTTGCTTCTTTTTTAACCAAATTTCACGTGAATCCTTAGATATTTGTGTTTTATCGATATCATTGCGAAATTTTATGAAATTCTTAAAAACAACGAACCTGATTTTTGTGATACAACTGGGGCCTAGTGTGGGAGTGTGGGTGTGTGTGCGTGTGTGAGTTACGTCCTCGTTTCACTGTATTATTTCAGGTGTGTATAGATACTGTTACCAATACAAAACGGTGCCAACGTGTGTGTGTGTTTATGGCCCCGTTTCACTGTATTATTTCGTAAAGCATTACCCACGCACATAGTGTGTGAGTTGTATATTACAGACGCCATTTAAGTGTATTAATATAACAGTTACGTCAACTGGTGCCGGTGTGTGAGTGTGTGTTGAAGAATAAAGGCTCCAGTTGGCCGGATAATGAAATAATATTTAAACAAACAAATCGGTGCCAGTGTGTGTGTGTGTGTGTTGTATATTACAAACGCCAAGTGTATTTCTATAACAGTTATGCCAACTGGTGCCGGTGTGTGAGTGTGTGTTGAAGAATAAAGGCTCCAGTTGGCCGGATAATGAAATAATATTTAAACAAACAAATCGGTGCCAGTGTGTGTGTGTTGTATATTACAAACGCCAAGTGTATTTCTATAACAGTTATGCCAACTGGTGCCGGTGTGTGAGTGTGTGTTGAAGAATAAAGGCTCCAGTTGGCCGGATAATGAAATAATATTTAAACAAACAAATCGGTGCCAGTGTGTGTGTGTTGTATATTACAAACGCCAAGTGTATTTCTATAACAGTTATGCCAACTGGTGCCGGTGTGTGAGTGTGTGTTGAAGAATAAAGGCTCCAGTTGGCCGGATAATGAAATAATATTTAAACAAACAAATCGGTGCCAGTGTGTGTGTGTTGTATATTACAAACGCCAAGTGTATTTCTATAACAGTTATGCCAACTGGTGCCGGTGTGTGAGTGTGTGTTGAAGAATAAAGGCTCCAGTTGACCGGATAATGAGAAATTTTTAAATAAACAAATCGGTGCCAGTGTGTGTGTTGTATATTACAGACGCCATTTAAGTGTATTTATATAGCAGTTATGCAAACTGGTGCCCGTGTGTGAGTGTGTTGATGAATAAAGGCTCCAGTTCCTCAGTTGCTGTCTATAACTAAGGATATATATATATATATATATATATCCCTGATTATTACATCCCTGCTCATTCCCTCCTCTATGCCTCGGATATTTTAACAAACAAATCGGTGCCAGAGTGTGAACGATAACTAGGATATATATATTTATATATATATATATAGCTTAATATGTATATATATCCCTCATTATTACATCCCTCCTCATTCCCTCCTCACTGTCTGGGAAATTATTTTAATGAACAAATCGGTTCCAGCGTGTGAATTTTATAATACAGACGCCTTCTCATTGTATTTATATAGCAGTTAAAGAAATTGATGCCGGTCAAATGTCACTATGTTTAAATCGCTTTTGTTTTTGTATGGCAGTATGAACAAAAAATTTTATGCATTTCCAATCACGTGCATATAGACTTGGTTCGCTATTTCTGCACTTTTCACATTCGTATTTCTTAGGCACCTTTCCAAGAATGATATGACGTGTGAAATGTCGATTTACAGCAGCACGTTCATCTAGGGTCCAGGATTTTCGTGAAGTTGGTTTACGAGTTGTCCGAACTTCTGTAACAAACAAGAACAGCCGAAAAAATTACATTTCCATTATTTGTTGCAGTGACACGTGTACTTAGCAAGATCTGTACTTAATGCAAAATTGTGACTTGACGTGACTAGATGTACACAACAAAACGTACTAAATGATAGAACAATGTGCTAAAGCTCATCATCACACACTATTGTCGATTTTTAATAACAGACATGCAATAACAACTTTACAGTTATTAAACACTTACTTGTAGTACGTCTCTGCCCTTTAGAAACGGGTGGGTTCCAGTCATCATCGCAGTCATCAGTTGAAACCTCTGAGCGGCATCTCTTTTGTACAAGTAAAGACTTGCCAGGTGGCCCTTTAAATAGTCCTGGAATAAGTTTCAATAACAAGCACTTAACACATTAAAATATTACTAGGAATGAATTATCAGCAACACAGTTTCATCACACAGCTCCTCATAATTATCAAATTCTTTAGTTTATTCGAATGGCTAGTGGCATAAGAAAGCATAAAATGTTAAAACCTTATAGCAAGGTCAAGTGCCATATCATGATAGAATAAGTTTTACTCAAAATTGTAATGACAATTTAAACGTTACAGCAGTACACTATAAAAACATAATTGGAAAACACTAAGAATTTAAATGGAGACCTCTTGAAGACTCTTCTTGTTCACGTGCGGCACTGGCTTCCTCATCCACATCTTCATTCGTGGAAGTATCCACATTTGTCTCATTTCCAACGGCTCCCTCATCCACACCTTCATTCGTGGAAGTATCCGCCATTGTCTCATTTTAGTGCTTACGCTAGAGAACTGAAACTTTAAACATTGTGCAAACTGCACGAACAAGCAAAATATTTATTTTCCAGAGTATATAAATATTGGCAACAACAATCAGCTACAGCCACATCCTGTGCGAATTTTTTAAGAATTATAATAAAAGTAAGTTACTGGCACTATTTGTTTGGCGTTCTATTGACCTAATACATTTTGACCTAATTTCGAGGCCGCTTATTGAACGTTCCGTTCGGTTAGCGGCCTCGATATGTGGTGTGCGCATGCGCAGTGGGTCGGGTCACTGTGTTAAAGGTCAACGGTATCCAAAATAATACGAACACGTGAGTCTTAAGTTTAATTATAATAATAAGAACAGAGATTTAAGTGCCGTTATTCGTAGACAGTCGACGAGAAATCGATGCAACGATTCAGAAGCACTACGTTTTAGCAGTGAAAATCAGGCATTAGATATTTTAATCTTTGGTATGCCAGTTCATTGTGCTTGTAATAAGTTGTAGCAACGGTAAATGCATGGGGTGGTCGTGCTACATGCTACAGATAGATACATTGTTCAGAAATCAGATTTTCTTGATTTGATTGACTTAATTATAGCAGATCGTGGATTCACAATAAGAGAAGACTTGTTTTTGCTATGCTACACTAGAGATTCCACCACCTAGTGCAGGGACAGCAAATGTCCAGAAGCAATGTCCTTAAAACGTCGCAAATTGTTAGTGGGATTTCCGATAGTGTGTGGTTTTACTTTGAGGAGAATAGATGTTTGACTTAGCAGTAGGACCAAACGCTTTAGCTAGTCGAAGGCTGAGCCTCGACCGACAACGATTTCAAAGCGTGTCGTTTAATTAGACCCCATTGGAAATTTGACTTATATGGTAAGGTGTAGATAAATGACTGGGATTGCTAAAGGGCTAAAACCAACATACATGCCTGAATTTTTTAACACAAACTAACAGACATGTGCAGTTCTAACACAAACTACATGTCTTCTGGACCACTTAAACATGGTTAAGTTATGTTATGTTAAGACTTGGGGACTTGAGTACTGCTCTAGGGTTGTGCTTCAACATTCCTGAAGACCTCTTTTGGTAGGGAAAAATCAGCATGGGAAGCATGGAATATCCAGTTGTCACTGAAGTGTTTCTCAATCTGAACAGTGCTGAGAACTTTTGTTTTTCTGTTTTGGAGCGCTTTGTTATTGTCATGCATGATAGGACAAGCGAGTGCAGATCTGAATTCAGCACACATGCATCTTTTCACCAAAAAATCTTGATCATTAGAATAAATTCCTCCCACATGTGATTCTTTCATTCAACATGTTAAGAGATCCATGTTTCAAGCAATTCGTTGCTGGTGTTACTTTCTGAAACAGGAACCAATGCTGCCAAATCCTCTTGATTGGGGATGGGCAAAGGGTGGTGAAAATTGGGTACCATTTTGGAAAGCTCTACTGCAGGCATCAAAAATCTGCAAGGGTCTAGTACATTGTGCATTCAAAATAGGATGTTTTGTGTGGTGCAAATGGCTAATCTTGTATGCACAGCACTGTGTCAATGTGATAGTGAATGTGTTAAGACACTCAATTATGGGCATACAAAATTACCAAAATTATTTACGAACTGCACTGTACATGTAATTGTACTGTATGTACTGTACTTTACTTGCATGCCCTTTATAGAGGATTGCAATAATTGAAATGTGTAACTAAACTGTAATATCAGTCAAAGGATGTAATTGTATAATACTGTATTCTTGAGTAAGTAATAATACCTACAACAAATTTAAATAATAACAAAAATTATATAATAAATAAGCAGGTATTTAAAAAATTGCAAGTCAAATAAAAATCACATTTTAGGTTATTGTAAAGGACATATACATACCAGCAAATCAGCTGTGAATCAAGTCAAATTAGCTCACGACGCTGTAAAATTGGTCAACTTCGAAAAATTATTTACAAGCAAAGGAGCAGAACACCAACCTGAAATTTTCACCAATGACAGTGCTAGGTGTCCTCAATATATGTGCAAATTTTCACGGACTTCATTAGATACACACTTTCACTGTTTGGGAAAGCCATAAACCCCACTTTGACGATGGTGACAAGGAAAATGTCCTTGGAAAGTATAGACATAATGAAACTAATCAGGTACTGACTATATGTATGATAAGCACCCATGTACCTAAATATAAAACCAGTATAAGTATTACTGTATATCGTTCCTGCCTGCTGATATGATGTCTGGAACTTGAGTGAAAATTGGCCTCTGTGCAGTATTTACAAATTAATAGATTAAAAACCACATGCAACACCACCCACATTTTTGCATATTTGGAATGAACACAACAAACTGATTACATAAAAAAATATTCAGCTCCCTAGCTCATTTCTTAGCCAAGATATGACTGTCCAAAGTTGGCGGATCATGCCGTTTTCTCGCGATCAGTTTTTTGCTTATTAATTTCAAAAATTAATATCTTGGTCAAATGTTGAGATATTCTGCTAAAATTTTCACTGTTATTCCTACTTTTGCATGTAGTTTATGTGTAAAAAATTTCAGAAAGATCCAAAGGTGTGGTGTACACCCCCTGGTTGATTTGACATTAGTGCAAATCCTCATACCGGCCATGCTAAAATTTTCGAAAAAAATTTTTTATTTCCCAGAATGTGGCTGTAGCAGGTCTTCAACTTCGTTCTTTCCTGATTCTAAATATATAATTTTTTTGCTTGTTCTCATAATTTGCACAATGTTATTAAGTCCCAAAGTACTATTTCCAACAGGATCTGTCTCAAGCGTAGAGTTGTGAATTTCTAAAATATATGCAGGTGAGTTGCTATTATCTACAAGTGGGTTTAAGTCAAATAATATTAATGTTTTGCTGCTTCAGCTCGGCTGGACCTTCTAGTCTCTCTCTCTAGGACTGCTGTGGCCCAGCACCGTGTTTTTACCCGCGTCGGTCCATCACTTTATCAATACAATACAAATACAAAGGATACCAACTTATTAATTGCTTAAAAATCTCAATTTTAAAAATATTTTCCAAAACAAATACAAAGGATATTAACGTATTAAGTAACTTCGTTACCCCTGGAAAGTCCTTCACAGAACAAAGCCTCTAGCCCATCAATAAGCTATGCCAATGTACGAATGCATGTTGGCAAGCAGATACTAGAGGACTGTTGTTGATAGGGGTTGTAACAATGTCAGATTACTTTATTTTACATGATATATTGTGTAACAAACAAATCGGTGCCAGTGTGTGTGTTGTATATTACAGACGCGATTTAAGTGTATTTATATAACAGTTATGCAAACTGGTGCCGGTGTGTGGGTGTGTATTGATGGAAAAGGGCTCCACTTGGCCTGATACTGACAAAATGTTTGAATCAACAAATCGGTGCCAGTGTGTGTGTGTGTGTGACTTGTATATTTCAGACGCCATTTAATTGGATTTATATAACAGCCATGCAAACTGGTGCCGGCGTGTGAGTGTGTGTTGATGAATAAAGGCTCCTCTAGGACTGCTGTGGCCCAGCTCCGGATAGGCCTACTAACTAATTGTCAAGCTACTAAATGATAGAACAATGTGCTAAAGCTCATCATCACACACTATTGTCGATTTTTAATAACAGACATGCAATAACAACTTTACAGTTATTAAACACTTACTTGTATTACGTTTCTGCCCTTTAGAAATGGGTGGGCTCCAGTCATCATCGCAGTCATCAGTTGAAACCTCTGAGCGGCATCTCTTTTGTACAAGTAAAGACTTGCCAGGTGGCCCTTTAAATCGTCCTGGAATAAGTTTCAATAACAAGCACTTAACACATTAAAATATTACTAGGAATGAATTATGAGCAACACAGTTTCATCACGCAGCTCCCCATAATTATCAAATTCTTTAGTTTATTCGAATGGCTAGAGGCATAAGAAAGCATAAAATGTTAAAACCTTATAGCAAGGTCAAGTTCCATATCATGATAGAATAAGTTTTACTCAAAACTGTAATGACAATTTAAACGTTACAGCAGTACACTATAAAAACATAATTGGAAAACACTAAGAATTTAAATGGATACCTCTTGAAGACTCTTCTTGTTCACTGGCTTCCTCATCCACATCTTCATTCGTGGAAGTATCCACATTTGTCTCATTTCCAACGGCTCCATCATCCACACCTTCATTCGTGGAAGTATCCACAGTTGTCTCATTTCCAACGGCTCCCTCATCCACACCTTCATTCGTGGAAGTATCCGCCATTGTCTCATTTCCAACAGGATCTGTCTCAAGCGTAGGCTTGTGAATTTCTAAAATATATGCAGGTGAGTTGCTATTATCTACAAGTGGGTTTGTCACATAATATTAATGTTTCGCTGCTTCAGATCGGCTGGACCTTTTAGTCTCTCTCTCTCTAGGACTGCTGTGGCCCAGCACCGTGTTTTTACCCGCGTCGGTCCAACACTTTATCAATACAATACAAACACAAAGGATACTAACTAATTGTCTAAAAATCTCTATAATTATCAACATATTCCTCTAGAGTCTAGATAGAAACATGCATGCATATCCTGATATCTTGTGCAACTAGTTCTGACTGTGGATGATACCAGTTATTAAGTAACTTCGTTACCTCTGGCAAGTCCTTCACAGAATAAAGCCTCTAGGCTATCAATAAGCTATGGCAAAGTACGAATGAAAAAACAGCTCATTTAATGTTAATGACATGATGCAAACATGTTAAGGAATTACTATACCCTGAGAGCCACATGTATTGAGTTCTGAATGGTCATCAGCGTCGTCTTCACTGACTTCATTCGCATCAACATTGACATCTATAACAGCAGTAATTACAATTAACTGAAAGTATAAGTTAAACATTGTCAGTTTCTGTGGCAGAAATATATCCTACAGCTAGCAGCACATTTCATTACTATATACTATTAAATTTCAAAAATTCAATACTATTCAACAATGTATTTGTTGAACTTTCACAATTATTAGTAACACAATTTTGATTGCTCACAGAGGTGTGGTTAAACAATCACCAAGAGAAAAGCAGTTAGATATCCAGATGTTTAAAGACCAGTGCATTTTGAGGCATTTATTGACATAATTATTGGGTTTACCAATAAGGAGCATAACAGTGTACACATCAGATGAACATTGGTGGCCAATTCCATTTCTTGACAGCATAGGTTGATGCAGTGTGTACTGTGCATGAGTCACCAACACCTTGGAAGTTAAGAATTACATGTAATAGTAATTCCTACCAGAGTCACTGCCATAGACTATTGCATACTAGGGTCATTCCATGTGAAATCAACCAATTTTTCAACATTTTCCCACCTTCAACCTTAGATTTGGCTGAAAATTTTTCCTGGTGTTTGTCCACCATTTTCAGCCAGAAATACAAAATTTTATTAAGATATTTAAAAATTTGACCGAGATACACCATCTGAAAGTGAGGTGGGGTAGGAGAAAATTTGTTTCCGATTTCGCGAAATGTCCCCTGAGGCCATATTCAACATGAAATAACTCAAGAAGTAGATCAGATAGAAGCATGAGGTTTTCACTGCTGTATTCAAAAAGTCGTGGGTGACCTAATGAGCCTATTACAATGACTGTGGTGTGAGCATAGAGTTTACAGGACAGCTGCCAATATGCCATCTCAGAAATCGCAAACTTCATTTTCTTGAATTTGCTGGACCAATATCAGGAAAAGCAGCAGCATAACAATTTTAACCTGTTCATATTTTGAAATAGCAAGTAATGGGCTCCTACTGGAAGTACTTTACTGTGGTGTTTATTTGCAAATGAATTCATACTGACATGCTAAACTTGGCCAAACTGACGAACGGGGGTCAACTTCACCAGCTGATATTGGGAAAATGGACAACTGGAATTTATCTGAACTTCATATTTCTGAAAAGTGCATGCCATAAGCTTTCTGGTGATATAAATTTCATGTTGGTGCTCAGAAGCAATCAGGAGTACTGCATTTTTGAATATTAGCTATTTTCGATGTCGCGACTAACCAGAATGCATGTCTATTCTTGGCTGTTAATTATGTGATTAATTATTTTTCACTGTTATATGTACTTCTTTAAAGTTTATATTTGAAAGATATTGAAATAAAAGTGCAATGCAATCAAATTGACTAGCAACATGTGCTATTTTATTTATTCATTAACCTGCTCACCTGTGATGTTTTGTGTAGGTCTTGATTTAATATTTCTCTCTATGCTGTTAGTTTTTACCTATGGTTTTAAAACAGGACATGTGATCAGTGAGCCATTTCGAACAGAATGTTAAGTAGATGATAATTTGTTTATCACTTCGAGTTTGTGTTAAATAATAACTATCACAGTACCGAACTGAAGCATTTCTGGTATATATGATATTTTGGTCCTGTTTTAAGTTCTTATTTTAATGACTTTATTGGGATTTTGTTGCAGAACATGTCATCAGCACTTGGAGTCATTTCAAACAGATCTCCTTTAATAGATGATTAATAGATTATAATCTGTTTTAACACTTCCAATTTACTAACTGATCACAGTATAGAACTGAAGCAATTATGGTGTATTTTAAAATTTATTTCTAGATAAAAATACAGTCTTGAATGTCTGATAAATTTGAAAGCGATCTAGTCTGGAATTTGACAAACAGGGCACAACTTTTGGCCTGGATGAACATTTCCTGAAAGCTTGCTGACTTTGTCTGCATCTGTGATGTCCATAAGCCTCCGAGATTTCTTTCGACTGCAGCCAGGGTGTACTTTAAAAGGATCACAACATGCCTTCTGAAGTAAACTGTATCTGCTCATAATGATGACAGACAGTCGTTTCAGGAACTGAATTTACATAACTTATTCTTCGCAGAAGGAGATGCCTTTCAGCATTGGCCAACTCCGATAGTCTCTTAAAACCAATTTTTTGTGTGTAGGTAGTTTTATGGCATTCTGGGTTTGGTTACAGCTAATTCCAATGCTTCAGCTGTCCATGACTACTAAAAAATGTCCCCAGTAAGTCATTTGAATAAAAACTAAAAACACAGGACCCCAAAATATCACTGAAATTCCAGACTAGATCACTTTAAAATTTATTCGGCATTCAAGACTGCATTTTTATCTAGAAATAAATTGTAAAATACATCATAATTGCTTCAGTTCTATACTGTGATCAGTTAGTAAATTGGAAGTGTTAAACCAGATTATAATCTATTCAGCATATATTAACGAAATCTGTTTGAAATTACTCCAATAAAGTCATTAAAAATAAGAACTCAAAACAGGACCAAAATATCATATATACCAGAAAAGCTTCAGTTCAATTCTGTGATAGTTATTATTTAAAACAAACTTCAAGTGATAAACAAATTATCATCTACTTAACATTCTGTTCGAAATGGCTCACTGATCACATGTCCTGTTTTAAAACCATAGGTAAAAACTAACAGCATAGAGAGAAATATTAAATCAAGACCTACACAAAACATCACATGTGAGCAGGTTAATGAATAAATAAAATAGCACATGATGCTAGTCAATTTGATTGCACTTTTATTTCAATATCCTTCAAATATAAACTTTAAAGTACATAATAATTAATCACATAATTAACAGCCAAAAAATGAAAATGGTGGACAAACACATGGAAAAATTTTCAGCCAAATCTAAGGTTGAAAGTGGGAAGGTCTGGTTGATCTCACATGGAATGACCCACTATGCTTTCTAACACTAGACAGTAAGGAAATTAACACATCTGCAACAGATCATGCCCAAATTGCATCACTACTGTACTAAAATTGCACCACTGGCTACGTCTTTCACAGTGAATATACTTTAAAATTTCTCCACCCATGTGTAACAGTTGCAGTGGGTCCCAGTTTTTTATCTTTCGCCAGTAATTCATTTCACCCAGCATAATAAGCTTAAACCCCTCCTGCTCCTACTCCTGCATGTTGGCAAGCAGATCCTAGAGGACTGTTGTTGATAGGGGTTGTAGAAATGTCAGATTACTCTATTTTACATGATATACTGTACTTTGTCATGGTTTTGTAAGTGCAAATAAATTCATGAACTTACAATCATCCAAGGTTATGTCCGCGAGTGACTTTCCATGCTGATCAGCTAGAGTTCCATTTTCCATCAGTAAGAAAACTTTGGCAATGTGTGCCATTTGTAGAGTGTCACTAGGCAATCGGTAAAATTTTCTGTGAACAGCTATGTCGTGCCCCATAAATTGAGCCAAAAGGTCCAACTCATTTCTTTTCATGTTGAGGACTTCAAGAGCAAGTTGCAGAATTTTTTGTCCTCTTGACGTGTACATCTTTGTAATAAATATGAGACAAAATTATAGTTGTTATGTGGACCAAGAACCAAGCTTATCAAAACTAAACTTGTTTGTACAAAACTTGACCTATGTTTGCTACCGTTACACAGTGTTATTATGTAGTCGGTTGATACATCTGTATATTTCTTTTCGACCATTAAATGTTATATGTTATGTTTCAAGCTGCAGCTGAGCCTTGGAGCTTAAACAGAACCGTGACTGTATCTGGCTGTTGTGTCGGTTGAAATAATCAGGTCTACATAAATTGTCGAAGCCCGATTTCCCGAGAGGTGTGAACATTTTTCTGTCAAGCTTTATAAAATCTTGAAAATTATGTTGGGTTATTCACCCAATCGTCTGAATATTATATTCAGAAATTATACCGAAAAGTTAGATCTAGGCCTACTGGATTTGCGCACATTTTTCACTTCGGAACTAGTTTTCGGGAATCCAACGTGAATTCAATTTCAGATAGTGGGGTTTCAAGGATTCGCTACACACTGGAAATAATTGAGGACATTTAGATCCCGTAGACAACTGGTCTCGAATTAAAATTTTGTTCTCAATACTGAAACTCTCACTAGTCACGTATACGGACGCCATTACTATGTTAGGTTATCGATAATTTCTCGCTTAAATAATCGATTACATAGCGATTCGTCTGCTGATAAGCCTTTTCCAAGTATTTCTTCATGAATAAATATTTCATTATTAATGTTACAAATAACAGATTAGTAATTCGTACCTGATGAATTTCGAATACGGCAAAAAGAAAACTTGGAAAATGGCGGAAACAAATTTCAGCCTGCACCGTCAGGCAGTCATATGTCACGTGTGTGCCACATAGGCGCTCATTGGCTAGAGCCATTTGGCCTATAGCCCAATATCGATGTTTTAGCCGAACACAGGCTCAACGTTACGTCATAAGCTTTCTGCAGCCGAGTGTCACATGACTGGGCGCTGATTGGTCGCTTGCATTTTACGCTATGCATAAATATACTATAATTAAGGGACGCGCTATGCATGGAAAATATTTGTTCAGTACAACCGCGGACACTTGGTACAAAACACACGAACCGGGTCCACAAAATTTGATGGTGTGGGACGCGACGTTCCCACGCTTCCGGTACTACCAGACCAAACCGGGCCCTGCTTCCGATTGCGAAGATATTTTGTTTCTAGGCATTTCAGAGTATCAGGAATGCACTGGCACTGTTATTTCAAACCGGTGCCGGCACCACTAGGGACCCGGCCCCGGTTTCTGTTGTGGGTTCTTACGATTGGCACCAGTTTACTGGGCTTACAAGAACACACACACACACACACACACACACACACACACACACACACACACACACACACACACACACACACACACACACACACACACACACACACACACACACACACACACACACACACACACACACACACACACACACACACACACACACATCCTTCCAATGCCTCAAAACTATTCTCTCTCCCCGATCGAGGCTGGGCTTGGGGGCTTTTAAGAAGGGATCTTATAATAGAGATGTACTAATGTACCTTCTGCCTACAGAGATCAAGACGATGACAAACACAAAAACAGTCTTTCCTCCATATATTTCTCGTCATGCGTTCACTGGCCTGCCAAGTTGGCAGTAAGGTTTGGGACCTGAACAATGGTTTAAGCAAGAGTGCATATCTATTGGGATAAACGCCTGCAAAATCGCTAAAAAAGACTAAAGATAAGTTAGAATTTCTTATCTTATCTTATCTTATATGATTATTTATAAAGCGCCTCTCACAGCATAGACTATTCAGAGGCGCTCCCAGCGTGTCAGCCCCGAGGGAAAAGAAAGGTCTTTAGGCAGCGGAGAGAAGAAGGCGAGATCCCAAGCAATATCTTGCTACGGAGAGAGGGGGGCAGGTCATTCCAAAGGGAAGGGCCAAAGATGGCAAAAGCACGATGCTGAGCCATCGAAGTCCTTCCACGAGGCAGGGCCGCCGACAGAAATTTCGGGCCCCTAGGCAGAGCAGTCACGGGCCTCTAAACTATCCTTAGGCTTTATATAAATACAATATCGTACGGTCGCACGAAAAAATTGAAATAATAAAAGTGTGTGTACGACCGTACGATATTAAATTTTTATATTATTCAACTATGATTTTATTCAGATGCTTGAAGCTTAAACTGATTGTAGTTAAGCGTCAGACAATATATTTTAAAAGGCATAAAGCATAAACTTTGTATAACTGATTATAATAGTTTTCATAAGTTGATTGCGGGCCCGGCCCGGGCCCCTAAAAAGTCGCCGGCCCCCTGGGCATTTGCCCCCCCCCTGCCCCTCCCTCTCGGCGGGCCTGCCACGAGGGACAAGCAGATCAAGGCGGTCAGCAGACCGAAGAGGGCGGGAAGACAGAGCAGATAGAGGTTTGCGCATTAGGTCACAGAGGTATTTAGGAGCTTTTCCCAGTTGAGTCCTAGAGACCAGGAGAAGAACCTTGTATTAGACCTATACTTTTAAGTTGTCTACTTTGTCTTCGGGGTCGACCATGAAGAGCGTCTGCCCTCCCCTCCTCAGGTCGCATTTGGCATTACCCTTCCACACCCTCCTTGGATGTCCGCACTTGGGGCACGGGTGCGTTATCGCTTTAAATAAGCCATCTTCCAGTTGCCTCCATCTGTACGCTCTGGTCCGTCACTAGACTGACTCTTCTAGTTGACTGGGCATTGCTTTGGTAACTGATGTCATTCTAGTTCTTAATTACGTTTAATATCATATAGACTATAATTATGATGTTAAATGTCATTAAGAACTAGAATTATAGACTATAACAAGATGTTCGACAGATTGAGTAAGATGTGCAGGATAAGCAGTATATAGCAAAAACAAACCTAAAACTCTACGGAACATTTGTCACTCCCGTGTTGTTGTATGCTGGTGCAATTGAAAGGAGGACGAAAGGAGGCTATTGGTGGTGGAATGCATTAGGCTAAGAAAAACACTGGGTAGAACCAGACTATACGATTCGCAATGAGGTGATCCAGAAGGAGTTGGGTCAGGTGGAGACACTGGTATAGACAAGATTAGAAAACGAAGACTGACCTGGGTTGGACATGTAACAAGTGGTCTGTCTACAGAGATGATTGCACGCACACGAAGAGAAACACGAGAACTAATACCGTATATATAGTATTTCTACTGTGTGGTTTGTATGAAAAAAGCGAATATATTCAACGTACGTCAGTTTAATATGTCAAGACAAATCGGAACGAAAGCTCAGCTGCTGCTTTTTAGAGCGATTCTGACGAACGCCATATCAATGCTGTTAGACGACGTCTCTTGTGATGCGTAAAGTTCGTTCGTAGGTCTACTCAGTTGATTGCTTCAGGCAAAAATGATTTTGAAAATGACGACAGCAATCTAAAGCTTTGTGCGCATGGCAGTTTTAATGTTGATGATGGAATTGATGTCGAGATTAAACCATTTTGTGTTGATATAATTATACTAAAGAAATGAAAAATGATTTTTTTTATCTATCTTCAAGTGAAAACTACGCAAGCAATCGGGTGAGTCTATGATTCGAAACACGACTGATGGACAACTTCGACGAGTGTCGCGAACAAGTACATTTAGAATTGCCATAATATTAGAATCTCCGTCTCCATCCATTGTATTCTGGATCTTCATTTGATCCTTCTGGTAATAGAGAATGTAACTCAATGTCCCTGATCTTTTGTACCATCTTTCGAACATCTCGAAGGATCATAATGTTGCGCCCGTCAAGAGGTTCTTTGAAGGCGCTATAGAAATGTCGGAGGTACACATGCATATATCCTCCGCTCGGTGGGGAGGGGATGCTATCCGTCCCGGTCGCCCGTACTGCTATCATGCAGACCCGCGCTTTCTCGGTGGTTGGCCCGACCATATGGAATGGCCTTCCCTCTGAGCTGCGCCTACATCCTAGGTCTTCCTCTGGTACCTTCTATGACCATCTGAAAACTGCTCTTTTTCGCCGTGCTGGAGTCGGGAGCGCCTCTGAGTAGTTCCCTTTAAGTGGCGCTATATAAATTTAAGAATGAATGAATATAGGGGCTACATTGTGAACCGATGACCAGACAGGCAACATACTCTTCACTGCCACCTACAGAATTCTAGACCGTTGTGGCGATTAATAGCACATCAGATGTAAACTATGCATATTCTCTGAATGAATTAATCCGTTGCAATCTCAGAAATTCCAAATCATCAATCGACAGCAGTCAATAGCTCCTTATCCGTAAATCCGGTCTATTGAAAAAGAATGCAATGATCTATCTCCGATGTGACAACCTAAAGAAGATCTGCCTCCTCCTCCTCCTCCTCCTCCTCCTTCACCACCACCTCCTCCTCCTCTTCCTCCTCGTCGTCCTGAAAAAGGTACTGAGCAGAAAGGTGAAGAGAACCAACACTGAACAAGACTGAGGAAGTAAATTCGATAAATTTGGCACCGATCCTGCGAAATCTTTCATCCTATAACATTCTTTACTCATACGCTAAAAGCATGCGAACCAAAGGAAGCAAAGGATCTTCCGCCACGAATTAACCATACACACAGCTGT
>OY744604.1:49049043-49546543 GCA_963556255.1 Allolobophora icterica
ATCTCTCTCTCTCTCTCTCTCTCTCTCTCTCTCTCTCTCTCTCTCTCTCTCTCTTTCTCTCTCTCTCTCTCTCTCTCTCTCTCTCTCGTCCCTCCGTTGATCAGTCGAAAAAAGATACGCATGCGCAAAACTAGTTGTTAAGGTCTTTTATAATACTTGAAATATTAGAACAGTTAATGTAGGGCGTTTTAAATAATAGCTTTATTTTAGCCGAAGCGAACCTTCATATTAAACAGTTGAAAAATAAGATTTAAACAACATACAGCTGCACTGAATTTAATGGCAGCATCTAGACGAGGCATGCTGAAGGAGTCTGGCTGCGATTGACAGCTGCTTTATTAAGCGCTAAATTACTGTTTTGCAGTTGGTCATGGCTTTATATGGCAGGGCAAAAGTCATGCATTGTCATGGTGGTTAACGGCGACATGTAATGTATTCACACAATGTCTTTTGACTTTTATGAAATCTGCTTTTACTCCGACGGTCGACAACTTGACGATCTTAAATTACGCTGGTTCATTTGACACCACCAGGCAAAGGCTTCTGCCTATTCTAGAGTAAATTCAGAAGACTGCCAATGAATCAATGAAGTTCTCTGTTATGGTCCTCACAGATCTAATATGCCCAGCATTCCTATTTCCCTACAAGATATGCAGGTTCTACCAGAGCTCAAACGGTTCGTGATCTCATGGGTGACTGTTGATTCGAGGCTGACATCGGAATCTCGTTTTGTCAACATTAAACGATGCTGTTGCTTTGACCTTCGAACTCTTCGTTGGTCACTTACTCGTCTTGCTGTCCATTCTCTTTTCCTTATCTTATCACACCTGGACTGTTGTAACTCAGTACATATATTTCTTTTCGTCGCTTTTATGACTCCTCACCCTGCCAGCATGTCGATATGGAGCCCATATGGGTCCCATCTAATGGCAATGGAAACGCTGGCAAGGCACAGTTCGTGCTGCATGAAGATGTTTTTCGGCTTCCTAAAAAATCTACACTAGTCATACAGAACTAGTGTCTTTAAACATAAAAAGTTGGTCATTGTTTCCAGCTCTGTCCACTTCAAAGTTGCTGTAATTATATACAAAGCAATTGACGGTCTAGTCCTGATCATCGACCCTTGTGCAGCAGACATCTGCCGACCGTGTCTTAAGACGTTCATCTTGTTTAGATCTGTGTTAGGTAATGATAGGTGAAGCGTTTTCTGAGTTACCTAAAAATGCGCTATATGAAATGTTTTGTTATATAAACACACACATACATCGCTGATTTATAAAGTTAACTTACACTTAATCCGACCAGCGACTTAAGATCCGCTTCCTCTGGCCAACTGTTTATTTCAACTTATCAAAAAAGAAAGACGTGTGATTTCCGTGGCTGTCAACACCTTCTACTCCTGGTCTGTAGACCTAACTCACTACCAACATCTTATCTCATTTCACAAACAATCGAAGATTTATCTTTTCCTGCTTTCCGCTCCTTTGATGTGAATTCATGAATCAGATCGATGTACTGTAAGTATTTAATTAACCCTCAGCTAAGATTGCCATTCCAGAACAAGGCTCTTCTAAATTTTGTAAACCTGGGGCACCATGTATAGGCCAACCGCTGGTAAAGTAGGACCTAATAATAAAAATAATAATAATAATAATAATAATAATAATAATAATAATAATAATAATAATAATAATAATAATAAGCCCCTGAGGGAATGAAGTAGGCCTACCTCAGGGCAAAAAAAATAAATAATAATAATAATAATAATAATAATAATAATAATAATAATAACAATAACAACAACAACAACAACAACAACAATAATAATAATAATAATAATAATAATAATAATAATAATAATGATAATAATAATAGTATGTTTTTTGATAAAAGGAATAAAATTAGACTAAAAATGGTGCGTAAAACTTAAATACGTAGGCCTCTAATACACGAAGACTCTTGAAAGATAGTTCGGTCTGCTAGAAAACCGGCGTCGGTTCAATTATTAGCAATCTGTAATATTTACGGGTTCAAGCATTTTGGGACAGAACGCCCAACTAAACAGCCTGCTTTATAAATAGGCACATAGGTGTCGTTGAATCGTTTTAATTGTGGACTATTGGATCGCCGAAACATCCTATCGCTACCGAACGATGTTGCATTACAGATCATATAATCAGTCCATTGCATTTTAAATCGATCCACTGCCATCCTTGTCTGTCTGCCCGTCGGTCTGTCTGTCTGTTTGTCTGTGTGCCTGCTAGCATGTGCCGCCGATCGACCTATCCTAAGCGCTATACGTGGTTCTGCGTATTAGCATTATACATTACTCACACCATTCACTTGTTTCTATCCATTGTATGCGCCGAATCAGTCACGCACAGCATTTCTTCTTCTTCTTCTTCCTCCTCCTCCTCCTCCTCCTCCTCCTCCTCCTCCTATTCTCCTTTTGTTTTCCTCCTCCTCCTTCTCTTCCCTCTTCTTCTTTATCTTCTTCTTGTTTCTTCTTTTTGTTTCTTTTTTTCTTCGTGACTATTTCGTTCTTCTTCTCCTCCTCCTCCTTCTTATCTTCCTCCGCCTCTTTCTCCTCTTTCTCCTCCTCCTTCCTTTTCTCACCTTGTTTGCTCTTATTCTTGAATGAATGAATGAAAACGAAGAGATTAACGCGCCAGATTTCAAAACTTGAATCAGATGCACAATCAGTAGCTCAGGGGAGGGAAATGTTGGATAATTAGTGGACGATAAATACTAATAATTAGTGGACGATAAATTAATGAAATGAAAACCGTTGAAGCTTCCGCTTCAATGAAGAAATTGACGAACCAGACCTTATCGATAAAGAGATGTTACTCCGGACTGAGCGAAACTAAAAGCCCGATCACCACAGCTTTATCCACAAAAATTAATTTAGTTTCTCCTTATTAGTTTTGTTTTAATTCTTCTTCTTTCTCTCCTTCTTCTTCTCCCTGTTCGTTTTCTTCTTCTCTTTCTTCACCTTGTCACTTTCATCTAGTTCGCCTTCGTGTTCTTGTTCTCCTCCTTTCTCAGCTCCTTTTTCTTATCCTTTCCCTTATCTTTCTCATCCACTTCCTTCTCCTTTTTCCTCTTCCGCTCTGTAACACAGACTTCTTTCATCACCTCCATTCATGATGACCTGAGTTACATACAATGTTCTCAGTCTTTTAAGCTTCTAGACGAAAATTAAACGAAATTTGTATAATATCTTTAGCGCCCTAGATTTGCATGATGCCATTGACGACGACGGTGTCTGTGGGGGGGATGTTCTCATATCCTTGAAATTCAATTATATCGATAGAGGCGAAGAAGAACGGATTCTATGGTGGAGGAAGAGAGCCATCGACCTCACCTCCCGACCCTCTCACCGATAATCCATCTCACTCTACATTTCTCTCTCAACCTTCTACCACTCCTTCTTCTCGTCTTCACCCTCCTCCAGACTCTTCCCTTCTTCTCCCTTGTCTCTGAAATAGAACATTTGGTGATCAAGGCAGGATAACGATCGGAAAAGCTTGATGAACGACTACATACGAACTCGGGCGCATTAACCATTCTACTTGATACATTTTCTATATTTTATATACATGACATATATTTATTCGTCTTATCCTTTAAGACGTGAGAATGATTATTACATTTTGACGATCGTACACGGTACGTAATTCTGGTTCTGAGTGGGGTCAATGTGATCGTATCTGTCAGTCCTATGCGTTTTGAATGCGTCAGTCTGAGTGTTCGTAGGATGCGTCGGGGGTCAGATCCATCAGATAGTCGTTCTATTAATTGCATCATCAGATAAATTATTCTCTGTCGATTGTATTCAGTTCAGTCATATTCTAACCGCAGACGCCATTCCCTTATTTTTACGCTTATCCGTCCAAGTGCATGAGTCACTTGTTTCCATTAGGCCTATATCTGTCTTTCGTTATAGTTATTTAGTGCGGTGTCTAAGATTGCGACTGAGATTGACACACCAAATATTCCAGTGGCTTCCCTTTTAAGAGACCACTTCTAAATAAAATCTGCATATATCATTTGCATTTAAACACATAAGTGTTAAGGGTAGAGTGCAAATGTTTTAAAATTCAAACCGATCATGTATTTGTCAGACGGTGTACATAGAAACTCTTCTTCGAGCTGTAAGGTTGACGTATTTCTTGGCTGACACGGAAACAAAAGGACGACAGCAATGCAATAACTGAACAAAATTTCTTGAAATTATTTCTCGACAAAGAACTTTGATTTTACAAAACGGCTGCAGTGATTCGCAATCCAGCCGCAGTGTTTGATACAGCGTTATCCTATCGCATAGTTGTTAAAAACGATAGAAACTAAATAAAACACGGAAAAACGTCGATCGTTTTTTTTAAATAAACAACGGGGATAAAACGGGAAAAAACGACAACAGAAAATAATTTGACTTTCTGGCATCTTGTAGGCCCTACTGCAATTTCAAATTAAAAACCTTATTTACAGAATTTAATTAGCAAATAACACAACTTTATTTGTAAACACTAGGCTAAATAACATCAATCTACAACAATTATTTTATTTCAGATGAGTCAAGGTATATAGGAGTTCTTGAAAAGGTGAAACTTCAGTTTTGAGTGGAAAGCCCGGGGGTGACAGATAGAGGAACACGAGAAAGAGGATGGAGGGTGGCGGGTTGCAATGATGATGGAGGAACAGATAATCTGCGGAAGTCTGAGGGGAGATCGTTCCAAAGGCGTGGTGCTGTGTTGGACATGGCTCAGTTGGAGAATTGGAGATGAGTAGTGACTGGGGGTCGAGAAAGACTGAGATAGGAGGAGGATCGGGTGGAGCGGGTTGCCTGGATGGTGAAGAGATCACGGAGATACATGGGCTTACACAGTTCGTATACATTATGTATATATAATCAGGGCTTTTTTTTCAGCCGGAACGCGCCGGAACGGCGTTCCGGCACCTTTTTTCAGCAACTAAAAAATAATTTTTTATTTTAATAATAAAAACATTAATCTAATTATTTTAATTTAATTTCAGTGTTTTGAACTGTTTTCAGGGTTTATTGAGACCCCTCCCAACCCCATTCCCGTTTTCCTCAGAATTTTTGCCCGCCCATAATTGTTGCGTTCCGGAACCTTTTTTCTAGAAAAAAAGCACTGTATATAATTATATTCTAAACATATCTTTGCGCCACGTCGCATGTAGGTACTTTATATATCTAGCTTCTTCATTAACGGACGATTATAAAAATATATGTGCTACATCAATGTACATATAATAGGCTTTGTGGAAATTGTCTACTGTGCTTCGGAAGCAACACGTAAATACAACAGCCACCAGCTGAAGAAAAAATTTAAATTAAAGTTGGCTTATACTGTCTTTTGGATGGAGGCAAGAACGTCAAGAGTCTAATGAGATCTCTTTTGTTGTACGGTGCTGTGTGTATGTGTGTGTGCATGAAGGCACTTGATATGGGATAATCACGGTGCCTTTCATATACATCACAAAGCGCTGCACTCACTCATCTAACTGAATGCACTTTACAATTTTTATATGTTCGCTTCACTGAGGATGGTCCACTACATGCATGTATCTCCACAGCTATAAATTTTATATCAATCAATCAATCAATATATCTTTATTGCAATCAATAACAACAATCAGTCATAAGAATACAAATCATGTGTATATACGAAAAGAAACTTTTCTGTATATCTAGATTTAATCAGTAATATTCCGTCTTATCTGACCGTTGAAATGGTGCTATCGATGACAGCATAAACCAGCATGAGAATAAAGTTATATATATATATATATATATATATATATATTGCTGAATTTACATTCTTCACTACAGCCTTCCTAAATCAGCATGGGAATTAAGTTATAATTATATATATATAATTAAGATTATATTAGTATGTATGTATGTATATATGTATGTATATATATATATATTCATGTATAAATATTATACCTTATGGAACATATAGTTCTGAGTGGCTAAGGTAGTTTTAATTCCGGTACGTAGTAGTAATATTAGAAAGTTTCAATGTTTTGATTAATGCCATTATTATAAGTAATATTTCTGTCCCCACAATGAATAGCTATGGTCCAGAATATAATCATATTCTGATCTACATATATTTATATATATATATATATATATATATATATATAATTCTGTCTACACAATGAGTAGCTACGGTTCAGAATATAATCATATATATATATATACATATATATATATATATATATATATATGTTTCCGTGTCAGCCAAGAAATACGTCAACCTTATATATATATATATATATATATTTATATATATATATATATATATATATATTCTGAACCGTAGCTACTCATTGTGTAGACAGAATTATTACTTATAGTAATAGCATTAATCAAAATGTTGAAACTTGTTAATATTACTACTAGCGTATACGTATTAAAACTACCTTAGCCACTCAGTACTATATGTGACACCAGGGCTCAAAACCCGTCACATGTCGGTTTCTGGCCTTTTTATTTAGTCATATTCTACAATTAATCTGCTTCAAAACACTTTTTACAGAATTTAAATATCTTTTTGCTAACTAAAGTTATGCTCGTTTGATTCTTTCATTAACATATAGTGAGAAAATCGAATAAAAAATTTCGGAATATTCGTGTCATAAAGTCCTTAGCAACCATTACTTGATTGTACTAAAATTTTGCTGGGAAATAAAGGGCCATATTCTGTATCGAATAAAACAAACGGCATCAAAATCGGTTTACTACTTTGCAAATTATGGCAAATTCATAGGCAACTGGTGAATTGAAGAATGTTCAATATTTTTACCCCTCTCGCCTATTTCGGCTTCTAACTCAATATCTAGGAAGCGACAAGCGACGGGTTTTGACCCCTGGCGTCACATATGTTCTCCAAGGTATAATTCTTACACCAGAATATGATTATATTCTGAACCATAGCTACTCAGTAGGCCTACTCATTTTGAAAACGTGCGCGTGCGCGTGCGCGTGCGCGTGTGCGTGTGTGTGGTGCGCGTGGTGTGCGAGTGCGCGCGTGCGTGCGTGTGCATATGTGACGTTAAATACAACAGACTGTAAAAAACGGATGGTTAGGCCTACTTATGATCAGTTTTTAAGGATTTAATTACTTACAGTTGTATAAAACAATACTTTTTGTCCAAACAGGGCCTATAATTACCTATAATTACATCCAACAGTCATAAAGACAGCTTATTAGTTAACTATGCTCTGTTGAATTTACATTCTTCACTACCGCCTTCCTAAACAACATCAGAATTAAGTTATGTTTATATGTGCCATGCTATCTCCTTCGTTGGAATGCAGGACATGGACTCGCAGATCCCTGCATGGACAATCCGATATTAAGCTTATACAGATTGAAACAGTTCTTATCTAGACTAAGGTATCTTGAAGGTAAGGAATCCTTTTTGCTAGTTGCCGACCCGCACATGCTTAAAAATAGTAGGCCCTAATTGGTGTCTAATGAACTTCTTGAACCTTGAGAGCCTCCGTCTAACTAAAATGTTTTCCCTCAGGATTTCTCATCTGGTGATTGAATCTGATGTCGAGCAAAGTCTATAACAGAGGCTCGTTCTTCAAATCCAGATCAGCCTCGCCTAAAATGCGAATTCTTTTTGAGTCAGCGAATGTCTCTTTACGAATGTTGCCATTTGCTTACGACTTACGACTCTAGTTTCGAATTTTCGCTAGCTTCGTCTTGTGGAGACAAAAGACGATGGTTCGATCACACGACCCAATTCTCATTTTAAAATGCGTACAGATCGAATTCTTTCTTAGAAACACTGTTAACACAGTTCTCTACGACTCACTATGGGTAGACAATCGTGAGGTCTCCTTTCTCTTCGGTAAACACCGCGCTTGACCTTATCCCTCAGAACGCAGTCGTTGACGGGTTGCTTCCCTTCCTTGTGCGAATCCGCACTTCGTCGTTGGCAAAGGATGTTAACCAGCGCTTGAAAAGCGTCCAATTGTTCGCCATCTTTGAAGCAGCTACATGCGTACGACTTACGTACATACATTAATATACAGGTATACATGCTTAGCAGTCCAGCAACAAGATTATTTTCAGCAAAACTGGCTTTATATCACATGCAACTGCCATGGTTTCTTGCGATCTCGACCACCGCAACTCACTTCTCATTGCAATTGCTAAAAGAGTTTGCACAAACTACTCGTGGTGCAAAATTCTCCGGGAAGAGCTATAACAAAACTACCAAGGACCAATATTTTCCACCAATACTGCACTCGCCACACTGGTTTTCCATCGAACAAAAAATTCAGTGTAAAATGTGTCTCTTAGTTTATAAAACATTACACTCAAATCAGCCGTCGACAGCCGACCTATCTCCGCTTCTTGCTCACCTCTCATGCTAGCTCTCGATCAATGGATCGACCTTGACATTTGTTGTGCCTCGCACCAGAACAGAGCTCGTCTTGCGGTCGTTCTGCGTGGCTGGTCCGAAGCTCTTCGATCAAATTTTGTGCCTTATGTCAGTTATATAATCTAACTGACATCGACCTCTTTAAGCAGCTATGCATTCTGCCTATGCATCGAAAATTCAAATTGAGGTTAACGTCCAGGGACCAATAAATGTTCCTTCTAAATAAGCTGCATACGTTCGCCAACCACGACTTTTGAAGAGACAGCGCAGAACTAGTTTCTTCTAGAGCATAAATCTCCTGCGCTTAAAGCACTTTGCGCAATTGTCATTTGCAGAAGGTGTTCAGCGAATGCACAACTGGATGACCTATCTATTTGCGACGAGTCCTATATCGATTTTTTGGCAGAGTATCTTCACGCTTTGTATGCAGATGGACATCGGGAAATGCAGAAGCGAGGCATGTATCACACAACTGAACGTTTCTATTAGTGCAGCAGAGTTAACAAGACGAGATTCTTTAGGTGGTCGCTATATTGAAAGAACGAGACGCCTTTGCGGCTCAGGTTATTAAAGCATATATAGTGTGGCGCTCACTTTCAATTAATGTCCCTAATTAATTATACTCAGTTCAGTTCAGTTCAGTTTTTTATTCGGTAACCATCCAGAGAAACAAAAATACATTGAAACAATAATACTTAACGAAACAGTATGTCCTGGGTTACACTGGAGACCCCGAAGGGATCGCAGACCCCGCTACATAGGGCCACCATAGTAGTATATTACAGAGAAAGGGATGGCTTAAATTGTTCGTAGGCAAAGTGTCAAAAGTAAACGAAAAAAACATTAACATAATCAAGGACACTACATCATGCACACGTATGGTAGACAAAATATCAACAGTAAAAGAAACATCTTAACTATTAACTTAACTAAAGACACTACATCAGGGGTTCTCAAACTTTATTTTTATTGTACCCCAGGTAAAAAAGTCGAGTGTTGGCGTACCCCCAGCAAAAGTACCACGTCTGATCAGAAACAACAGGCGAGCGCGAAGTGCCTCTGCAATTAGCGTGGGACCATGGCATAGGTAGATAAATTGAAAATATAATTCTAAGAATGTAAAATATAATTTTTAAGAATGAAATCATATCAACAAAAGGTAAAATTAAATCACTAGGCCTATTACAAAGTGTTAATGTGAGCTGTGGGCCTGTTTCGACAAGCACAAATTTACAATAATCTGGTTTATTAATCAATTTCAAACGGAAATCTGGTTCGAGTTCAAGCATTGTTCTGTATTTGTTTTTAATCGCAAGCATTGCTGAAAAACCAGTTTCGCACAGATATGATGTGCCGAAGGGAATAAAAAAAATTAAAGCTCGATTTGAAATTAATCCATATCCAGCTCTTCGCTTCAGCCAGAAATCGCACAACATGTCTTTCATGAATTCGTTCTTCAATCCACCATCACATGAAAGTTCAACTAAATGGTCTCTCGATCCTGGACTGAAATATCTGCCGGCAACACTACATCCGAAAATGGAAAGATGGGCATAAACTCATAGAAAAGTTAAAGAAAAAGAAGCGTATGGTGGACGTAGAATATAGTGACTTCAACAGTCAATAGCTAATCAAAGAAAGATGGGAATAAACTCATTGAAAAATTTTTTTTCATTTTATTTTCGCGTACCCCTTAGCGACACCTGGCGTACCCCTAGGGGTACGCGTACCACCGTTTGAGAACCCCTGCACTACATCACGCATGGAAGATAATGATCGTTCACCTGACCATGACTAGGGCGTTAGAAATGACTATGGTGCTGGCATATTATGGGGTTCGATAATTCCGTCAATTAGGAAAGAACGGAACTTTCGTTTAAATAACTGGAGGCTGGATAGTTGGCGGATTGATGTAGGTATCTCGTTCCATGACCGGACCCCAGCAAATCTAACGGAAAAAAGCCGGGTGTTGGTATGGGCATAAGGTAGATGATATGACTTGAGGCTTCTTGTGAGGTGTGAATGAACATCTGTGTTGTGTTGGAAGAAATTTTTATAGGCCAAGGGTAGTAGACTACGATCGTGACGGTACATAAACTCCCCGATTTGGAGGTGCCTTATCTGATCAATTTTTAGTATTTTGAGTTCTACGAATACCTGTCCGGTGTGGCTCCCGTAAGGAAGTCTAGCTATATATCGAATTGCCCGTTTTTGAAGAACAACTAGTTTAGTTAAACTCGTCTTGTAGGTGGAAGCCCATACTATATTACAGTAGGTTAAATAAGGGTAGGCCTACATACATTTACACAGGGTGCAACTATAAACATATGTACACAATGAAACTGAATAGTCCGAGTTGTCCATTCAAGCTATACAGAATGGTAAACCAAAAAGCGCATGGGCGTTTGGCCGATGACAAAGATTTGAAATTGGCAAATATATATAGGCCTAGTTATGTTATGTAATGTATCATAGTGGATACGGCAATATATAGATTTACAATTGTTTACAAAAGTTCTTCACTTGGTAGGTCGTGAATCGAGCTGATTCTAATCGGTTTCTCATTCGCAGTTAGCGTTCTCTTGATGTAGACCTCACCGTTGCTTGTCCATGTCCCCGTAATTCGCTTACCAAGAAGCAGCCTTCGTGCACGGAAGAAGATGTCTGCGTTGTTCTTTGTCAATAATATTGCTCGTTGATGTAGATAGGCGAATGAGTACGAGCAGAGGATCCAACTCGATCGGAGAGCTCTGCGTGCTCTATGCACCTTATACCGAACTCGTCGTGAGGTGAATCGTACAACCATTGGGCGAGTTCCTTCGTTCTTTCCGCTACGGAGTCGATGGGCTACTGAGATGTCCTGCCCAGAGGCGTAGCTAGTAGGGGAGCAGAGGGAGCGGCCGCTCCCCCTGAGACCATTTTCCAGAATGTGGGGCCTTTTCACAATTTATTTATTCCTATTGTTCGAAATGTATTTATTCCAATCATTCGAACGATATAAGAAATATGTCACATTGACCTTAAACGGTAAACCTCGTCTTTCAATATTAAAAGAAGAACAGTGCAATCGTATCCAATCTTTCGCGTTGACTCTAAAACGACTGCGATGCCAGATGGGCATTCAAGAAATCAGCAGAAGATGCACTCTTGCAGAATTTACCAGCAATAGCCTAGTAGTTGCCCTGCAAAGAATCGTAGATGATGAGATTAAAAACTGCACTACACAACAGTTGGCTGAGACAAAGGGTATTCTTGTAACACTCGATACGTTCGAATTCTTAGTTCTTCTAATATTCTGGAAAAAAGTGCTGGAGAAGGCTTTCAGTTTATCCACATATTTACAGAAAAGTAGCATTGATTTGGTAACAGCTTCTTATTTGATTCAACTATTTGAAAACGATATGAAATAATGAAAAACATGCGAAATGAATTTGAATCTGAATTTGAACGAATATGAAAATGAAGCAACGGAACTGGGTCAAAAATGTGATATTACTACTGCTAATAGACTTTCGATGACATCCGAGTCTGCCAAAGATCCTAATTTGGTCACATTATCGGCATTCGACAATGCTAAAATGCTTTGGATCTAAACAACTAAATTTGGAAGTCACATTTGTAAAATGCTGAAATCTTTAACTTGTGCTATTTATGACACAATCTAGTGACACTATGTAGGTTTCAACTATGATTTTTTTTCTGGAATCGGATATTCCATCACCCACTGACATTTCCTCGTGGAATTTCTTTCTTTTTGATAGACTACAAGTAGCATAGAGTTCTACAATGGGCGAGGACAGATTGTTTGGCTTATCCTTGATTACGATCGAAAGCCAGTTAGCTAGTGAAGTGGATTATAACGCAGTAATGGATAACTTTGCTAAAATGAAGCAAAGACGAAAAGGTAGTTGTAGGCCTAATTGGTTTATGTTTGCAGTCCTACTGTTATGTTTTTTTATAATAGGGCCTATAGGCTACTATAGGGCCTACTATTATTCATTTAGTAGGCTATACATCTTGCTTTTGCCACCTTTTGGGTGTTTCGGTGTTTCTATTTAAAATACAAAAATAACTACGTATAATCATGATGAATGTAATAAGGGGCCTAATTGAAATTATTTATTTTGGTAATTGGGCCCTTTTTAATGCCTTCGCTCCCCCTGGTGTGAAAACCTGGCTACGCCACTGGTCCTGCCTGGTGATAGCCACCCCCAGCCGTTTGTTGCAAAGATCAACAACTAGATCGCATACATGTGGCAAGAGATGTTTCCTTCACCGATTCGCCATCGCCTGCTCCCTGACCCGAGACCCTTTCAGCAACGGAAGTTTCCGGAAGTCCATGAATCGTCAAGTTGTCAGCTCTTGAGTAGGTTTCCAGCTGATCCACACGCACCTTTAGCTGACTGTTCTCGTTCGATAAGCGGGCAACTGTCTCGTCGTATGGCTTCAGTCGGGCATCAACCAACTGCCGCACTTCCTTCTCTATCGTGTCTTTTAAGGATTCCTTGAATTTCTCCATGTGTACGCGAACGATGTCGTCATACGCGGGTTTTAGAGAATCCATTAGCAGTGTTGCCAGTGAGGTTTTTCAGATTTACCCAGATCTCGTTCAAAAAATCCCCAGATTTCCCCAGATTATATAAACACAATCTATGAGACTTTTTAAAACTATTTAACAGTAACATACCTACTTAGCCTACAGTTACATTAATAACAATATATTTTCCTCAAATGAGTGGAATCAAATATACTGACTTGTTATTTTTTATAAATTGTCACTTGTCAATATTACTTAAAGTTGTCGGCGAGTCGGCATCCAAGTCAACGACAACTTCTCTTTCGTTAATATCATATGACTGCTTCACCAGACAGCCAGCGTGTTTTGCATAGCATCAACGCTTTATGTTTCTGGGCCTAAACTACATCTTTTACTAACTGGAGATTTCTTTTATTACTATTCGAAGAACAGAAACTTAAGTAGACATTCTTTATGAAAATTTCAAGACAAGGTGGTAGGCGGTTGCTGGCAACGTTTGCACAAAGTGCAAATGAATGACAGAGAAATGTTTATTACTTCAAGCCACTCAAAATGGGCAATGCTGTAACTGGATCACATAAGCTTATGTCGTTAACCCGCTACAACTACCTCGCGTACATTCAGCATCGCTCATCCATTAACAGAAATTTCAAACTATAATAGGAAATAGAAATACAATCACTAGATTGACTAGATAGTTGATGACGTCATTGAGATGGTTCAAACCACCGTGGTTCAAACCATGGTTTAAACAAGAAGTGCCTTTGGTGGAATGAAAATTATACAGCGCATTATTTTTTTACATTCAATTACAATATAAACATAGTGTCTAATGCTAAGTGTACACAAAACACATACATTGTCAATGCAAATTTTCAAAATGGTCAAATTTCCCCAGATTTGGCAAAAAAATCCCCAGATTCCCAGACGAAGGCCGAAATCCCCAGATCTAGGGAAAAATCCCCAGCTCTGGCAACATTGTCCATTAGACGCGCAGTCAGTGATTCAACGACCCTTTCGTCGGTTAGAGGCTCGATTAATTCTTCACGGTCCATCTTCGGCATTTCGAAGAAGATTATTCTCAACTTGTAATAAGTATAAACCAAGCGTAGGCCCTACTTATCTTTTTTAAACTATGTTTATTTACTCTAATAGAATTTAATTTAACCGGCCGATTTTCAAACGTGTCACGCCATCGGAAGTCACGTGCCATTTATTGTTTTGTTGCTCAAATATCTAGCCTGCAATGCTCAGAAGGCCAATGTTTTTATTCCCTCTGCTGTGAAACCACACGGCATCTCGTCTAGGCCTACGAAGCTTGTAAAATGTGCTCCAAAGCAGTGACATTCATCTGGTCCATGTTGACGACTTCCGAAGTTATCAGTCGATAGGGCTTCGAATTGTCAACTTGCCCGATTAGTAGCATAGCGTTGACTCGAAATAAGACTTCGATTTTGTTACGTGTAAATACTCATCAAAAATCAATGAGTAATTACTCAACTAAATCAAATACAACAGTAGGTCTACTTCAGAGATCGACATGAAATTCTCTGCACTAACATATATAGGCTACATGTAGGCCTATCAAGGACATTTGCAAATCTAGCTATACAGAATCTTATCGCAGTCTCAACAATACATCTAGGACTGCCTTTTGTTGGCTCTTTCCCATCTAAACACCAGACAAGTTTACACCAGTCTTGTTGTCAAGACCATAAACCTCAAGACCAAGACCAAGACCAAGACCTTGAACCTCAAGACCAAGACCAAGACCAAGACCTTGAACCTCAAGACCAAGACCAAGACCAAGACCTTGAACCTCAAGACCAAAACCAAGACCTTGAACCTCAAGACCAAGACCAAGACCAAGACCACGACCCAAAAATCACAATCATATCCACACTATTCCTCAGAGGTATATATATATATATATATATATATATATATATATATATATATATATATATATATATATATATATATATATATATATATATATATATATATATATATATATATATATATATATATATATATATATATATATATATATATATATATATATATATACAGGGGCGTCTATCCCCCTAAGTCATTGGAGCAACGTCCCTTTTCCCCCTCTTCTTCCCCCTCCCCGTTCCTTCCTCCCCTAAAATGGTCTCCCCCCGCATTTCTTGTATGGAGCATTTGCTTCAAGGTTTCTATGGTGTAGACGCCCCTGTATATATATATATATATATATATATATATATATATATATATATATATATATATATATATATATATATATATATGAGGAGTCATATCAAGGCCACCAGTATGAGAGTAGGTCCATATACGGACTTGACCTACAACTCCATATCCCGATATGACTAAGATGTCAACCATAAGACGGAGAGCGAGGGTGCATGATGTAAGATATTTCCAAGAGGAGTGTAACTGTGGCCCAGATCTTTGGCGCCTGGCCTGCGCACTGATCGCGGGGTCAGTCTGCCGGGGTTACCTGTGTGGCTGAAAGTCTAACTGCCTGTGACTCAGTTCGTCTGGCTCTCGGTTGACCAGACAAGAGCTATCTATTATTGGCTATGGGCCAGAGGTGCGACCGTTATTGACCGCAATGGCGCGGAAAAATTTAAAATTTTAGGTCGGTCTTGGTCTTGGTCTTGAAAAACCAAGACCAAGACTTTGAACCTCAAGACCAAGACCAAGACCAAGACCTTGAACCTCAAGACCAAGACCAAGACCAAGACCTTGAACCTCAAGACCAAGACCAAGACCAAGACTTTTAAAAACGAACTCGAGCGCACTCGAGACCAAGACCTTGGTCTCGAGGACAACAAGACTGGTTTACACTGGTCTGAACCAGTGACTGTTTCGGGAATGCTTGCATGGTGGATAGGTTTCTCTCTGAGGGGCGCCACATTCTTGGGTAAAATGGTAATTTACTTTAAACGATAGTAAGCTATATTATTTGAAATAATGCCACATATGTAGGAGACTAGGCCTACTAATATACATGCTATCCTACACTAGTTATTTAAACCCGTACTAAAAACTGGTTATCGGGCGATTAAAATGAAAGCAAGTTTTCGGCATGCGCGGTCTAAGTAAATTGGCCAGTTTAAACCCGTTAAGCGCGTTCGTTTCAGCCTATTCACCACCTGAGTAATTAGTTTAATAATAATAATAATAATAATAATAATAATAATAATAATAATAATAATAATAATAATAATAATAATAATCTTTTCTTTATTTAACCGCCTTATAATCGCACTGCGCTGTACAGTGAACATACATACCGGTATAGTAGAAACGGCAGTCACGCAGGGCGCCTTACATAGGGCCTACATGTATACAGTAGAAACACATGATAAGCCCGTTTCAAGCCGTTATTTTTAAAGAATTTACGTTGAATTAAGTGTGAAACGAACGTCCGTTGGAATGTAAACATTTGTAAACAGTGACGTCATTGGTTATGAATATTCATTAGTGGGAAGCGGCCAATGAGAGGAACGTTACAAAATGTTCACTTTATGAATGATTTCTTGACATTTATGTTTGTTTATATTATTAGTATCACGGTCTTGCCAGGCCCGTTCTGGCTGCCCACCATGACGGGTCTGGTCTTGAGTGGCGCTGTCATACAACCAAGAGGGACCTATGGCTAAATCCGCCACTGGTCTAAGCCGGTCCGTGACTCATAACAACGTGACCCGTCGTTTTGTCACGTGATACATAGGCCTACGTGTTGTTACTTGCAAACGACGTTGGAGCTAGCAACACCCATCATATGCATGTCATATCTCCTAACTCCACTAACTGGTGGAGGTAGCACCGTAGCAGGCAACATTTAATATGCTACTAGTTCTGCAGTGTAAGTAGTCCTGCGTTTTCGTAACACAGTCACTGCTATTCAGTAAGCCTACTTTACACTCATAGGCTGTATTCAGTGCACTTGATTGGATTACAAGTGTTCACTGTCTATAACAGTTTTCGATTGCTTAAAATGTCAAGACGAATATCATACGGCAGCGACCTTTAGGCTAAGAAAAGAACCTGGGGCATATTTAAGACTGAACTGCCTTAGAAAATCGTTATGTTAAATGACGTTTTAGGCCCCTGCAAATTATGACAATTCCGAGACAATCATTGCAATACGTGCGCGAAAACCAACGTTCGTGACTAGTAAACGATGAGACCGCAATCGTAATCGTAATCTCGAGATTTCTACAGCGCCCCAAAAAGAGTAGTCACGTGGACCAGCTTATTCACAGGCGCTTAGTCAAAAGAAAATCGGTAGGCAGCTAGGGTAAAAGCCATTCCAGGTCAAGGTCCAACGTATCAGGCAGACAAAAGTCTACGGTGGATGGTGTTTAGAATTGAAGCGGCGAGGGAGGTAAGGGAAAGAGGATGGCTCAGTATATGATTTGTAAAAGAGCAGCGTTTTTAGTTTGAGTGAAAGACATGTGGAGAGACAGCAGGAAGTGAGGTTTTGGTGAGTTCTTAGGATGTATAAGATAATTGTCATAATGAGACAAATAGAAGATGGATTATTTAAAGCGACAACACACTCATAAGCTTACTTCTAATTCAACATCGATTCCGTTATAAAACGCCGAAACACAGATAAACAAACGACTTGTTATGGATGCTCGGTGAATCAACCAAGCAGCTGTTTCTGGTCTCATAGACCACATTGCAAGAAATCAACCTGAGTCATGGGTACAGCAATAGCACATATGGTCGTCTATTGAGTTCGTCCGCACAGGGAATAGGACAGTCACCCAAATGACGAAAGGGGAGAGGTACTGCCAACAATGTGGATGAAAACATCTAAATTGGTATATAGAGTCTATAATTATAGAGTATGGTCTCCCTGAATGCACACTGTTTCCTATAACTAGAGTAATACATCAGGCTGCAAGACTGTCTTCGACTCTCGTACCAAGACAATGTCACACCTGCTGTTTATTCTATACACTGGCTTCCTGTATGTGAGAGCATCCGCTTCAAGCTGGCACTCCTCATGTGCAGAGCACGTGCAGATCATCTGCCATCCTGTTTATCCTCCATGATTACACTTTGAAACTCTGTCAAAGGTAGCTTCTCTCTGCGATCAACATCCGCTGGAAAGTATGTTGTTCCTGGTACACGTCTTGTCTTTAGACAACGTTCATTCACAGTTACCGTTCCCTCCAGCTGGAACTCTCTATCTCCTCATGTTCGCAACTCTCTTAGCGAGATTGTTTTCTCTCTAGACTGAAAACTTACCTCTTCCAGGTTACCTATGGATCTTAATAGTTTTCTGGCTTCAGTGTATTATAAAATAACAGGTGTATTGTATTGTATTGTATTGCATATTTCAGTACAGACTGCTTTAAGCACCAGCTTCAGTCAGTCAGAGAGCAGATAATTAGCGTACCTATGCTGGACACCGCAGCATCATATCACCCCATCCCGCAGCATATATAGTCTACTCTATGTTTCTCCGTTGGTGCTGTGGGGAATAGAGAGAGTAATGCCACATGTGGAAGATAAGGTAAGAATGAGTCAGAAGTGGTTTGTTTACGGACGTCCTTCATGGGCGACCTCGTAGACAGACCAGACACGATGTAGGAGTACAGGCCTAACTTTAACTTATCTTTAGTCTTTGCACACAACGCTATTCTACAGGCGCTTAGCTTGGTCTCAATAGATGCGCACTCTTGGACGGGTTAGAGCGCGCTCGGCGGAAAAATTAGAGTGACCATTGCTAGGCATTGGAAAATTGGTCACCGGACGAAGCTGACTGGGCCAATGGAGCTGAAGATGAGTACCGGAACCGCCAGATAGAAAGATGCGGGTGCTAGCGCTATAATAATCCAGATATCGACTAGAAAGTATGCACATGTAGGCCACTCGATCTGTAGCCTATATGTCTATCTGCGCATCTATATATTACCAGATCGGTGACCTGCTTTTAAATTTGTTGGTGAATCTTATCAAGATTTGACAGATGTAGGCAACGCCGTAAAAATGCGACGAAATAAAATAGTTCTTGCACTGGCCATGTCACTTCCTGTTAGCGAAATTGTATTACGACGCTGCATTTGCGCAACTTGCCTTTTAGACGAGGTAGACTCTTAAAGGCATCTCAGTTTGCGATCAATATATCCCCACGTCAAGTCCTGATTGCAACAAAGACAAGGAGGAGGAAGAAAAGGAAAAGGAGGAGAGAAAGGAGGAAAATGAGGAAGAGAAGAAGCAGTATAAAGAGAAGAAGAGAAAGAATAGGGGTGGCCGATACATACACTGAATAAAAGGAGAATGAATAATGAGAAGATGCTGAAGATTGCAAAATAAGAAAGACGAAGATGAATAGTAGAGAGATGAAGATATGCAAAAGATGTAACTTTGAGAGGCAACGATGAAGACGATTGCATAATGAGCAGACATACAGACTCATCATGTGACTTATATAGCACCGTAATAAAGAAAGCACAAGTTACTAGATGGTCAATTCAAGGTGAGGAATCGTAATCGTTGAAGCAACCTGATTCCAATAAGACGACGGTGGCCAAGCAAGTCGAAATAGGTACGTCGTTATAAGTTTAGACGTGAACGACAACAGCGAGTTGACAGAAATTGGGAATAGTCGGGTCAATATACCACTTGACCCCAAAAAATTGCAAGAAAACGCTTTATGCTTATTTTCTGGTGCATTATGTCTGGAGAAGAACATACTAAAGTTTACCGAAATCGGACCACCGAAAGGGGTCAAATTATGGCGCCAAATAAAATGGCCGCCAATGGAGAATGGCTTAAATGTACACAGTTTGCTTAAATTTTGAAATGACTGTTAGAAGCAAATCATGTAACAATTTGCTAACAGGTGTTTCTAGACTAAATTGACCCTGCTGAAAACGAAAATCGCGGTTAGCAAGCTGGATTTTTAGCTGTTGCGTGGAAAAACAAGATGGCGGACAAAATGGTGACCAAATATCCGAATGGCTGTAAGTAAGGTCATGTATGTGATGGAGACATGATTTTAGAGTCTAAGTTAACATTTTCGGGGTCCAGGAATGCGATGGAACTAAAGACACATATGTAGCACTGCCAAAAACAAGATGGCGGACAAAATGGCGGACAAATATTTTCGAATGGCTGCAAGTAAGGTCATGTATGTGATGGAAACATGATTTTAGAGTCTAAATTAACATTTTCGACATCTCGAGAACCCAAATTTTTCATTAAGGTCGACACCCAAAATATTAAGAGTGTGTACCCTTGCGATACCATTTAAAATTGGAGGTGGAGGCTCCCCGATGGATTTCCGATGGTGCCTGAATATTATTTCATTGGACTTATTCATGTTTAGATTTAGGTTACAGCAGCGTGCCCATGTTGTGATGTGCTCAAGTTCCATCTCAGTTGTAGTGATGCTAGATGCAGGGACTGCAAGGTAACAGTCATCGGCATATTTAAAGATGCGGTTGCATTTGTTAATTGGTTTCAAACCAGAGATAGTGACTACAAAATCAATGGGGCCCAAACCAGATCCCTGAATGATGCTTGCATTGATTTGTGCATAGGAAGATATTTCTCCCCGGAATGTAGACAGTCTTGTTGTCAAGACCTTGAACCTCAAGACCAAGACCAAGACCAAGACCTTGAACCTCAAGACCAAGACCTTGAACCTCAAGACCAAGACCAAGACCAGGACTTTGAAACTTAAGACCAAAACCGAGAACAATACCCAAAAATCACAACCCTATCCAGATTTCAATTCCTTACTAAAAAAATTGTCAAGTCAGACAACTCGCTATTTTAATTTAAACACGAATCTTTTATTTTATTCAAACAAAACAATTCCAAATGCAGACTGCAGAGAATTTCGAATTCGTATTTACAGAAGTCCTTCGGGCGAAATTTTATTCCATATGCCTGTTGCATTTTATAAAAATCAATTTGCTCAGAATTTTCTGACCAAGACGTGACCTGTGGGTCCATCTATATATTGGTGCTTGCAAGCATCGGTGACCTGCTTTTAAATTTGTTGGTGAATCTTATCAAGATTTGACAGATGTCAAAATTCTGCCATGTGAAAAATACGTTCTACAGTGCTGAATTCATTGGCACACAGAGCAGCTTTTCAAGTACCGGATGTAAATGTACAAATTGTGAGTCTGTTTTGAAATCATTCCATGGTAAATAACCGGAAGTCAAAATAAATGTCAAAAGCAACAGTAAAGCCTCACTCACACCGTGTAAACACTAAAGCAATTGTATTAGTAATTATTGGATAAATTATTAAAATCCTTGCGTTTTGTTAAATGACTCTTTATATTGTCAAAAGTCTTGGTCTTGGTCTTGCAAAACCAAGACCAAGACCTTGAACCTCGAGACCAAGACCAAGACCAAGACCTTGAACCTCAAGACCAAGACCAAGACCAAGACCTTGAACCTCAAGACCAAGACCAAGACTTTTAAAAACGAACTCGAGTGCACTCGAGACCAAGACCTTGGTCTCAAGGACAACAAAACTGAATTTAGAGAGACAATCAAACAGACGGATGAAGCAGCAGTAAGAGAATGAGAGACAGAGACAATGCAGAAGGAAGAGAAGAATATGAAGAGACTGACTTGATGAAGAGCCTTGTCTAGCTGATGTTGATGGTGACACTGAAGAGTTAATAGAAGCCAGTTGACCTCGTCATAGGTGCTTTGCTGAAAAGCCTCTGTCTCAGTCGCCGATGTAATTTCTCCAACAGCTCCATCACACTTCACTGACGACGTCGTCATCTTTATTATTATTATATGTATATATATATATATATTTATATATATATATTTATATATATATAATTTTTATGTGCCTTTACTTAGAATTTTGTTTCTGCTTTCTGCTGTTGTCTTTCCCACCATCAGTTGTTTTAGAACGCACTTTTCTTCTCCCAGTTTCAACTTGGAGTCTTTCTTCAGCCATTTTGTTCATGATCTCATTTTATTATCTTTTGACAAGCAATTTGCCCTTGTAACCCTTCTGAAAGAGTATTGTGATGTTCCGAGCCCAGTAACCACATCTATAAACCCCCTTCTTGCTGAAGGCTGTTTCCCCGCCAGTTTTACTTATGATGCGGTTTACCCTGTTAAAAAGCCATGGATCTAACCATCTTGATGATCTATCAAACAATGATCCACCTCTACCCTCAATTTCATTTTCAAATCCAGGAAAAAGTAATTTCCTATCGCCTGAGCTGTTGCCTTTCGTCCCTTAACCAACCTTCTGTTCAATTTGCCTCCCGTATACACGACTGTACTAAAACTGCGCTGTACCCACTGTTCACAATCACCTAATTAGCCCATGGATAGAGATATAACTATACTCTCAGTCGCCGTCTTAACCCATCTGCTGCATTCATTGATCCGTTGATCAACCGCCTCGAACCCGGTTCCGTCTTTCTGGTCTTATTCTCAGGTAGTTCGCGTCTTACCTGCCCATCGTGCTCACTGAGTTCGTATAAATCAACGCACTTCGGCGTCAACTGTCTTCAACTATGGTGTTCCGCAGGGTTTTCCATTGGGTACTCTCCTGTTTACACTATACACAAAACCACTCAGTTCACTACTTCGTATGCAGATGACGCCTATTAGTCTTCTAATTTGGCAGTTCTTCAGCTAATCCTATTCTCAGACTGCTTGCATCTGTTTTCAGTGATGGTCTGTCCTGATAGACTTAAACTAGAACGTCTTAGACCGAATTCCAGCTCCTTGGCACAAGTAAACAACTCTGCAAATTTTACTGACTGAACAATATAACGAAGAGCTGCATTAGTTGCCCAGTCACTTTTAGTACACTCTCGTCATAAAAGTGTTAATTCTGCTCAACAATGTGAATTGCCAGTTCAGCTTTTTGAACTTGCATATACTTCGGACATAATTTTCGGACATATATATATATATATATATATAAATATATATATATAGATATAGTCCGGAGGTTGGTGCGCCAGGGCTACTTACCTTCATCATCCTCATTTGAGGCACTCTGTAACATTGCTGACGTTAGTCTCTTTGCCAATATTTTGTACAATCCATGCCATGTTTTATATCCAATGCTACCGCCTAATAAGCACACTGGCTACTCTTTTCGCCCATGCATGCACGATCTCTTAACCGAGAGCTACCTAAATATGATAACTTGTCTCGGAAATGCTTCCTTGCCAGGATGCTATACAAATAGCCTTTTTTGGTATCCTTTGTATCTTATGTATTCATTTGTAATAACTTTTCTCTTAAATGTGTAGTTCAGAGACATCGTCGCAAGTTAATTGGTTACACTGTCTGATTGTAATATGTAATATGAAATAATGTGCTGTACTATCTTCTTGTACGGCGCTGTGCGTTTGCTAGCGCTTCTTAACAAAGAATATACTTGCTTACTTACTTACTTACTTACTCTCCTTCTCTCCTTTCTCTTCCTCGCTTTTGGCATAGGTAAATGGCGTCAGATGCCGATCTACTTTCTCTTTGTGCATGATCCTATCGTCTCTGAATAGGCTTCTTGAAGAGGCGCTATATAAATTATTAAAATGAATGAATGAATGAATGTGTTTCTGCTTTCCAATTTCATTCTTCTTCCTCCTTTTCCTTATCCTGCTTGCCCTCCAATCTGTTTTCCTCCTTTCATTCCATAATACTTTCCATTTGATCACCTGACTTCTTAGGCATGTAGTCATGCTACTGTTTACATATATCGTGCATTTCTAAAGAATTAGCATAGCCTAGCTATCAACGACATGGTTTACAACGCTTATCCTGTCAGATGATTTAAGAAGACAAGAATCGCGTCTTGTCTTCGCTGTCTCCTTATGAAGTCCTTTAATCATGTATACTCAGTCTTTATATGTATATATATAGTAGGCTACTTGATACTTGAACGTAAAGCTATCATACAGTTGGTATGATTAATTAATTATATCATTTATATGAATAACTAAACTGGTGTAGCATGTTGCGTGATACAAGAGCCAAGGCGCTATGGAAGTTGTTGGAGGTCTGACGGATGGAGGATGAGAATTGGCCGTGCCCCACATAGAGACAAAGAAAATGTATAGCTCACATCCAATGTCGTGTATCGGCGTTCCTTGAAGCTTGGTCCACAATAATGGCGCCCACATGATTTTTAAATACTTTTTCCAGCCTTTTGTTGAAACTACCGACCTGACAAGAACCCTCTTTTTAATTATCATTGCAAGTTTGCAGATAGCGGCCCATGCATAGAGGAACCAAAAATACTGTCACACGGTATTACTTTTACTCCCATTCCTCGCTTGACGTCCTGATCCGTGACGTAAATATAGAATTACTACTCGTAGCAGAATGGTTCCGAGCTAACAAACTGACACTCAACTTAGAAAAAACAAACTACATAGTCTTTAAATCCTATAAGCAGAATGACCCTCCCGAACCGCTGGAAATTTGTATAGAAGGTTCTCCCATAACCCAGGTCTTCGCTACTAAATTTTTGGGAGTATACATAGACCAACACCTGTCCTGGAAAGTTCATATAAAACATATCTCCAGCAAAATCGCAAAAAACATAGGAATTCTCTCCCGTACTTCCCAGTTAGGCCTACCCCATTTCTTGTATAATTCCTTTGAGTCAAATTGACTCTATACGCGCTATTGTACTAGATGTGTTGCATCTGTCTTTCCATTTAATCATTTGGAGAATGACCAGGACTTTATAAGTTCAGTTTCTGAATCCAATTCCAGCAGTGTAGCCTATCCTCGTGCACCTATAGATCTAGTCTTTCATCCTGTGGACGAATACCCAGAAAACTTTTCTGTACTAAACAACCCTGATATTGACCCTGACACCAACTTCTATGACAGTGTCAAGCTGTGCACGAATAGTTACGTGTGTACTGAAGAAATCAGTCTAACGATCCTTCCCCAAAATAACTATTCTTCGAAAAAGAGCCATAGAATCAAGCACCCATGGATGACTACAGCTTTGTTAAAATCCTGCAATAAGAAATGACGTCTGTATAAAAAAAATACATTAAAAATCCCACACCGGATAATAAGACCAGCTTCATCACGCATAGAAATAAATTTTAAAAAATACGCAAAGCTGCTAAGCGGAACTACTATAATTATAAACAAAATTCTGAATTGTGAAAATGACTTGAGTAAGTCGTGGGGCGTAATTTAAACACTTCTACGTGGAAAAGGAAATTCTTCGATCACAGATAGTTTTCTTATCAATAATGTAGAAACTAGAGATAAAAGCCTTATTGCTTGTAAATTTAATGAATTTTTCACTGAAATTGGACCCAAATTGGCAGATAATAGGCCTATCCCTGACACTGAAATTTCATTCAAGACTTTCTTAAAACATCTGACCATCTTTTCCACTGGAATTGAATTAACAACACCTGCGGAAATAGTACCGATTGCAAAAGAACTTCGTCCCACCCACAGCAGTGGTTTAGATGGCATTGACCCCCAAATTGCCAAATTTGCTATTGAAGCCACATCGATTCCTCTCGCAAAAATAATAAACTGTTCTATTGTAACTGGTATTGTCCCAAATAGTCTAAAACTTGCCAAAATAATTCCAATCTTTAAGTTTGGGGACAAAAACCAACTTAGTAATTATAGACCAATATCAATTTTGCCATGCCTTTCTAAATTATTTGAAAAAATTGTTTATGGAAGGCTAACGTCATACTTAACATCAAAGAATATCTTATTTAAAGGCCAGCATGGCTGTCGCTTTGGTCATTCTACTTACATGGCCGTTCTAAAAATGCACTACAAAATTTCCGAAGATATATGGACAACAACCACTTCTCTTTGGGTGTCTTTTTTAATTTATCTAAAGCGTTTGATACTGTGAACCATGATATTCTGATAAAGAAACTTGAACATTAGGGCGTTAGAAGAGTTTGTCTTAACTGGCTTTCTGACTACTTAAGATATAAAAGGCTCGAAGTTCTTCTCATATAATGGACATATTTCGTATACATCTGATGTTACCTGCGGTGTACCACAAGGTTCCGTTTTAGGCCCTCTGCTGTTTTTGATAGGCCCTATATGTGAATGACATCTCGAACGCCTCTTCATTGCTTCATTTCGTTATGCTCGCTGATGATACTAATGTGTTTATGTCAGATAAATCAATTGATGTACTGGTTAATAAAATTAATGCCGAATTAAGACTAGTAGGAGAATGGTTTAAAGCCAACAAACTGTCGTTAAATCTCATGAAAACGAATTTCATATTGTTCCATTCACGAAGGAAATGTGTTCCAACTTGCAACCTAAATATCAATATTGATAACCAAAATATAACTAGGGTATCTTCTACTAAATTTTTGGGTGTTCACATTGATGAGCACTTAACATGGAGTGAACATATAAATGTCATATCTAAAAAATGTCAAAAAATATTGGTATAATTTCTCGTATTCGGCACCTTCTACCGCAATATATAGGCCCTACTTGTGAATTTGTACTACTCCTTAATATACCCTTATATATCGTATTGTAATATCTCAAAGGCTTCCACGTTTCATACTCGCTTAACAACTCTTAAAACTCTGCAGAAGTGAGCCATTCGAACTATATGTAATTTACCGTTTAGAGCTACAACTCTGCCGTTATTTCTTAGTTTGAGAATATTGCCTTTTGAATGCATAAATAAGTTGCAAGTTGGATTATTTATGTTCAGATTTCAATCGAATCTACTGCCTGTGAATTTTAAAAATTGTTTCTGTAAAAATTCTGACGTAGGCCTACACTATCATTACACGCGATCGCTCAACAAGTACCATCAACGTAGTGTGCACACTATACTGTTAAGCAGCAAAGCATCAACGTCTGTGGCCCGATATTCTGGAATTCATTGCCTATTGGAGTTACTGGTTTACCTACAATACATCAATTTAAACAAAAAGTGAAACTCTATCTCTTGGATGCACTCACATGACTGCATTATGTGTTTATTTGCACAGGCACTATTGTTTTTTTCATCTCTTTTTAACTAATGAAAATTGATCTGTATACCTTAGTTGGAATCCATGTGTACTGATAGTTAAGTTCTTTTTAGCTAAGAGTTCTGTTATTGTTTCTCTTACCTGTTGACCATATAACTTGATCGATGTTACCGTTCAAAGTATTGATTGTGCTGCCATTTACTTGTATTACGATAAATGTTAACTAGGTGGCCCTGCTAAGCGGGATCAAGATCCCTTTTGGGTCTCCTCTTGTTGTCACAGTTCTAACTTAAAAAACCAGTTAAATTTAACTTTGAAATCTGTGCGCTAGAAGAAAATTACGCGCTATCCTCAAAAGTCGTGCTCGTGTACGATGGCAGCGTAGAGGGAACATTGCTACTCCGAGCTAAACTCCTCTTTCACCGTATCTTCTTCTTTCTCCTCCTGATCCTCCTGCTCTTCTGCTCTTTCTATTCTTCCTCCTCTTTCTGCTTTGATCTATATCAGGGATTTCTCTTTGGCTTTTCGTCCGAAAACATTTTCAGTTGAAGTAGTTTTGTGCAGTGATTTTTGCCGTTGTGCGGCAATCGTTGGAGGTCTGGTCGAGTGTTAATTGGCCGTCTATAGGCGGATTGGTTTTCACGGGCAGAACCTCGACCAGACCTGTTTACTGGTCATTTACGACCGACCGACCGACCGACGGAACGACGGCCCTGCCTAACGACTGCAGCCCTTCGATCACCAGACATTACGCCCATCTAGCGTTGGCGCTTAGGTGCACTCTAAAGTATCTGCTTCTGCATTTCTATCCTATGCCTCTCTGTCTGTCTGTCTGTCTGTTTGTCTGTGCACTTGCTTGGCGTGCGCATAATAGCTTTGTTTGAATAAATGTAGACATACCATACTAAACATATGGTATGGTATATATGGTATATATATATATATATATATATAGAGAGAGAGAGACAGACAGACAGACAGACAGACAGACAGAGACAGAGAAAAAGAGAGACAGTGAGAAAGTGGGAGAAGTTGGCCTCTGTGCAGATGCGAAAATAAAGTGATTTGCACTTATTATGCATTCCTACGAAATAGATCGTTTTGAAACTGGAAGCGCCTCCTGCTTTCTAATAGAAGACCTAACGAATAGATCTAGGCCTTTGGTCTAAGCCTGTAATAAATCAAACGAAGAAATCATAACAAATCGGAAGAATCGAGAAATAACGAATAACTAGAACATTATCAAGTACGATTTCGAATCATCTGATGCCTTTCCTAATGCATTTCGCATCGACCTGATCATCGACCTGATCTGGAGAAAAGTTTCTGTGTTCCTTTCGATCAGTTCGATATGTTCGATGTATGTTCGATGTGAACCTTGAGTGTACGTGTTGCTCGAAGAAACGGCTTCTATCCTGACGGGAGACCAGTATCGACTCTCCTTTTATCTGAAAGCAGCGTGTTTCCATCGAACCGCCTTTGTCCATTTCGGTTTGTCTTCAATCTGTCTTTCGAACCATCTTTGTCTTATTAAGTCTGTCTTCATCCGTTCACGACTTCCTATGTCGCCTCTTCAACAGTCGATTACCCCTTCGACGGATCTTCTGCAGTCTGCACTCATTGCCAACGACGACGACGACAGTTGCAGTCGTCTGCATACGCTTACGTTATACGAAGGAGCAAAACGGTGAGCAAGAGCATACGAGGAGTGGCATCGTAAACCTCAAAGAGTTCTGCAGCATCGATTTATGCTGCGCCCCTCCAAATCGACTATTCTGGATCGCTTGAATGAAGGCAGGTCTGTCTACACGACGCCAACCACTGACCGTTCGCGTTGCTGCATTTCCTGTGCACGAACCCGATGGAATGCTGCACGTAATTGTTAGTCTTGTCTTTAACCAGAAGGCGCTTCAAGGCCACAGTCCCGAGATCACACCCAGTGGATCAATGCGGATATTGTAAATTACCTCGTCCGAGAAGGTTACCAGGGTGTGCATGATGTCGCTGTGAACATGAATCATTTTCGTCACGTATTGGACCATACTCAGTGCAGAAAGTACATGTGTACATTGTGTAGGTTATTGAAACTCGCATCGTCAGGATCTCTGCCTTCTCGACGTGGATATTGAAACCACGACTCTATGGTTTAATTTAAGAGTAACGATCCATCACTAGCGATTCAAAGACATCTCCGAGATAGGCCTACCCATGAACAAGACCTAGAGGTAATTTTGTGACGCATTTTTCAAACGTACTGGATTTTGGTAGAGGCACTTTCATTACAATTATCACTGATCTCTAGACGTATTTAATTAATTAGTTAATTTAGTTAATTCACTTGAACCAGCGTAATACTCATCAATCGACCAATCGAAATAAAATGAGTCAACGTTTCTGCATTTGCGATCGCGACTCTGTGTATGTTCAACCAATCTATACATAAAGAAAACCAGTTAAAACAAATTGGCTCCTACTGTATACGTTATTTGGTTCAGCTGTGTTTGGATAGCAAAGACCGAACAATATAGGGCGTCAGCCTTCGACAGCCGAGAAAAGAGGGGTAAATGTAAGTATAAAAGTGATTGGAAATTGGTCGAACCTGACAACTGCAACGGATGGATCACATATTTGACGGCACGAGCGAAAGCATTATTAATAGCTTGAAGGCGGTTTATTTGGGTGGAGTATATATAGGCCCATAGTTCGAGAATTCGCATTTTACGAATTTTAAGAATTTTTAAAATTCACGAATTTTAACGAATTTTAAAACATCAGTTTTAAAATTCGTAAAAATTCGTAAAATAATAAAATAATAGAATTTTTTGCCATGGCAACAAATTTTATTATTTGTTTACTTTTGAACTGTTTAAGCAAGTAAATGTGAATGTCATAGGAATCAATCAGCCGTAAGAGATAGCTGACTAACAACGCAATAGTACTAATATTCAGTTACTATTCTACTTGGAGTCTTGAACTTAGATTTCTATCATAGTTGGGGTGTGTGACTGTGTGTCAGTCAGCAGAACGAAAAACCACCAGTGCCCCATGCAGCTCCGGTGTTACCAGTCAACCTCTAACACAGCTTGCAACCAAACATGGTTTAAAAGGGTTGGCAACGTTCACCGAGCTGTGTCTTCTACTTCACCGTCCTCCTCTCGTCAGGAACAGCCCACTGCTCCCGCTCGACTCTGGTTTATGAATTTTCCCCATGCAAATGCTCCCGATTTCCGGCAGAACAACCAACAAATTCCTTGTCACAAAAACAACACTGTAGGCCTATTTTTGGATTACCTTTCCTTCTCCTCCTAAATTACTACATACTTCCACTTCGGTCCATGTTCTTTCATTTTTTAAAAATTATATTTTAACTGAATTAACTCGTTACGTAATAAACTTTTATATTGAATTTTACTGTTTTTACATTAAATTCTAAGTAGAAGCTTAACACAACAAATCATGACGTCATCACATTTGTTGTTGTTGCTTACGCTGTTTTTGCAAAATCCACTGTCAATGTAAAAAAGGCCCAACAATGCCCCAACGAATTTTTACGAATTTTTACGAATTTTAAAATAGACCAAAAATTCGCGAATTTTTACGAATTTTAAAACCAAAAGTCACGAATTCTCGAACTATGTATAGGCCTATTCAAAAAGAGCGGGTTGCAATAGTCAAGTTTAGCATGAACTATGGATTTTATTTTTATTTATTTATTCGGGATATTTCTATAGCGCCTCTCGAAGTCTACTACTACTCAGAGGCGCTCCCGACTACAGCATTTGATACTGTGCCGGAATTTTCACGCCGAAGCGCCACGAGCAATTGCGAGTGAAGGACTTGCCCAAGGTCCGTACGCAGCGGCTAGAGTGGGATTCGAACTTGCAACCCTCTGGTCACAAGACGCCGAACTTACCACTGAGCCACCACACCCCACAATATAGTGACAGTAGATGCAGTTTTGAAGTAGGGCATAGGGCAGGTTCTGCGAAGATCGCTGATATTCGAAATCGGACTTGGACCTCTTTTGGAATACTCTCTGGAAACCCCCATTGATTTGGTTTGGCCTCCTGGATATCGGACTTGGACCTCTTTTGGACTACTCTCTGGAAACCCCCTCTGATTTGGCTTGGCCTTCTGTAAACCGGACTCGGACCTCTTTTGGACTACTCTCTGGAAACCCCTCTGATCTGACGTAGCGCTCGTGAATAGGCTGGTATCCTGCGCTTGGCCTTCGAGTGGCGCTTTAGAAGTTTAGAGATTACGATTACGATATGCGGGGGGGGGGGGAATGAGCGGTAAAGATGAGTGATATGTTCGGAGAACCTAAGGTTTTGGTCGAAAATAACCCTTAAGTTGCGGACAGGATAATTATTTATACTGTATTGTATTTAAAGATTTCTAAAGCGCGTCTCTCAGTACAACCTAATCAGAGGCAATCCCAGTCCGAGAAGCCCCGATGGAAAAGGAAAGAGTTAAGGCAGCGGACAGAAGCAGCGAGACTCCCAGTTAGGATCGTAGAGCGAGTGGCATTCCAAAATGAGGGACCAGTGCAAGCAGAAGCGCGATGTTGAGCCATGTAGTCCTAGACCGAGGCACAAAGAGGTTGAGTCGATCGAGAGAGCGGAGAGGGCGAGTGAGGCAGCCGAGATGGGCCGGCGAATGGAGTCACAGAGGTAGAAGTAGTTTGACATAGGAGTGCTCTGTAGACAAGAAATAAAATTTGGAAATGAATGCGAGCAGAGAGGAGAAGACGGTGAAGTTGGTTAGTCATGTAAGTCGGGCTATGGGAGAAACGAGGAAGACGGACAATCAGACGGGCAACTGTATTGAGGACCGACTGAAGAGAAGCGAGAAGGGGTTCGAAAGGCCAGTAAATGTATGGGTTGATGCAGGCTCTATAGGTTGAAGAAAATAGGGGATCCGGAATTTTATTGAGCTAGTCCAAGAACAAAGCCTCGAGAAACACCACAAATGAGGTGGCATGATTGGGACGAGGCTTCCGGTGTTTTAGTGGAGAAAGAACGGGAAGAGAGATAGGATTGAATCCAGAGGAGAGCAATTTCAGTAAAAACCGAACTTGGTTGACAGTCTTTTAGTAAGATGTTGTGAATTGTGATCAATGGTATCGAAGGTTGCTGAAGCATCAAGGAGGCAGAGACAAGAAACCTGCAGATGAGAGATGGCTGAAGCAAGTTTATTGTAGAGGGAATTGAGTTAAATTGAACTGCAGATTGAAGCTCCTTCTGATTGAAGACATATGTCTGTTGGACGGCGAAATCATGTCGACGATGATCAGAGATTAATTGTAAAAGGTGACGGCGGCTCACTGTTCATAATCGTCGTCGTCCCGGGGATTATAACAGTATTATGGCCTATAAAGAAGCAGAAATCTCCTGGCGTGAACTTTGCATGTTACGACCTTTTTGCCGCAATTCATTGGCCGCTCCAACTAATCAATATTCATGACAAATGACGTCACAATTCTGACCTTTTATTTCCGAACTAGTGTATTTGCCCGTCATAATTATGACGGCAGTGTATATCGTTGGTTAAAATGCTCTGATCGCCGTCGTCAAGACGGCAGTACTGACGTAAAAAACAAATAGAACAGAAACCGTTTGTGACGTAACGTTTATCGTCGGACGGACACTATATGGATACTAGTGTATTTGCCCGTCATATTATGACGTCAGTGTATATAGGCCTATATGTATCGTTGGTTAAAATGCTCTGATCGCCGTCGTCAAGACGGCAGTACTGACGTCACAAACGGTTTCTGTTTCACAATAGAACAGAAACCGTTTGTGACGTAGCGTCCTCCGACAGACGGACACTCTATGGATATTATAGAGTGTCCATAGACTATATGTATAGATGGCGGGTAAAATCAACAGCGACCGTTTCGACGAGTAAACCTTGAATAAAACAACACTAAGCTATATTCGCCGTTTTTAAACTAACGGTATTGAAAGAACTGGCTTCACTTTAAACTAAAGGGCTTAAACTAGCAGGCTTAACGGGCTTAAACGTGCTTTAACTAATTACTTCGGCGTCGGCCATCGCGCTACGGGATGGAAAACTCTATACGTAGGCTACGTACGAAAACTTGCTTTTATTATCGCTCTTAGGACAGGCAATAACAGATTTCAGGCACATTGGAAAACACATTTTCAGATTTTTAAAGCCGTCTTAACACCGTCTCAGGACGGACAATCATCTAGTAATATTATAACAAAGGACTTAAGTGGTTCACAAGACGCAAGTGCAATCTTTGCTAGAACCACTGCAATTTGACATGGATCGTTCAATAGCCCATCCCCAATAGCTCCCTCTTGAAAGCCGTGATAAGATCCATTGATACAGTACTGTCATTCAAACCATTCCACAAGTCTACAACTTTTGCACTGAAGACTTTCTGCCCTAATGTTCATTTTGTTTTCTTAGATAATGCATTTGTCCTCGAGTCGCCTTTTTGGTACTAATTCAAAGAACCTCTTCAACCGCAATGCCTCCTTTCCACTGATAATGTTTTAGGATTCAATTAGATCTCGTTCTCTCTAATGTTGTTAGTCCACAACTTTTCAACCTTACTCCGTGGCTCAAATTCTTTTAACCCCAGATCATTTTGTAGCTCTTTGCACTTTCTCCAGTTGTTCCATGTCATGTCTCAGATATGGATTCCATTCCTGGATGCAGTATTCCAACTGTAACCTAACCGGTTTTTTGTACAACCTCAGTACTCAGTATTTTATCCTTGTCTCTACTGACTATTGTCCTTATCATACCTTATCATGTTGAGTTAACCTTTTCCGATGCTTCAGCGCATTGTCTTTAATGTTTTGCACTCTTCTGCATAATCATCCCCAAATCCATCTCTTTATCAATCACTAGGCCCTATCTATATAAACACAATTTAATTAAGAATTCGAAACTTTTCTCCGGGTTAGAACGTTTCGTCGCAATAACATTTAAAAATCCACCGTCAGAAGTCAGCTGACGTTAGACGCATTGGGCCTAACAAGACGCTTGAGTAAACAATTTAATACATCGATTATGATGTCGACCTGTAGGCTATGATGTCGACTAACGTATACCAAATTTAATCTTCTTCGAGAGTTTCGTTGATGTACTCGGTAAAGTCCTGGTCAAATTACCTGTAGTTAAGTTTTAGGTATATTGTCTAATATCAGTCACCTTAAACGTGGTATGTAATGATCAGAGTTACAGTCATAAAAGTATGCATATTTAACGCTCATTATTTAGGCATAACGCTCACTCTTAAACCGTGAGGTTTTTAATTTCGTATAAATTTAATATCAGATAACTGTTCATTGATGTAGCGCCTTTTTATGTGAATTCAGGCAAATGTGTCGTTAATCCGGCAACACACAGAAAGCGATTAGACGAAGGTAACTGATACTGAAAGACGACCAGATAAGGAATCGATCTGATTGCGTCAGTTACGCTAATTCCAAAAGGAAATTCTGACTGCAACTCTTCCTATACCGTTGTTTGCGGAAATTTGGAGCGAATAAACAATCAGCTGAGACCAGAAAAATAGGAGGAGAAGGAAAAGGAGGGGGAGAAAAAGGAGCCAGAGCTTCGAATGGAGAACGTTCCTTTCCACTTTTAACAGAAACTACACAGAATATATTCAGGAGTTGTTTTCGGATCTCCTACCGGATCTCCTAAGATTATCCAGAATTCTAGATTACATTAGAATTATTCTGATTAATTCAACAGATTTTCATTTCAGATGTAAAGGAAAAACATCGGACCTTTTCCCAGGTATTGTTAGCCTGACAGAGAGACGAATAAACACACGGATAAAAGAAAGGCCGAATGGACAGAGGGAAGAATGAATAAGCGGTTATGGGAGAATCCGCATTGTATATTAGGGCTCTATATACTCGTATATATTCGAGAGTTGTATTCGTGACTGTCCGCCGTAGTAGCCAACGAGATGACCAATCTATAGTACGAGATACAAACAATAGAGCTGCAGCCTGTGCTTAAGGAGATAAAGGAATGCATTACCTGATCTCGCGTGCGCTTCTTAATCCGGTCTAAAAGACGAACAATCGGCGATTGAGTTGAGTTGAGTTGAGTAGTCGTAAGCCGACCCAGCTGACGACAGCTCAGCCTCTCCTTCTGCGATCTTTATACCTACTCTTCCTTCTCTCCCTCTTCTCTGCCTTCTTTCTTCTCAACGATCAGTCTATATATATCTTCGTCTCCAACATAGACAAATCCGTTTGCTTCTTGTTTCTCACACTGTCTGTCTGTCTGTCTGTTTACCTGCCTCCCTGCCTCTGTGTCTTCTTTTCCTGATCGTGTAAATGGACTAAAGAAAGCAGTAGATTTTTACCTAAAAGCAGTTTCTGTCTTTTTGTCTTCTCGCTTACCCTACTCCTTTAAACGCATGCTATAGGCCTACATAGGAAGATACACACAAGGCCATACGAACCGAACTGGTTAAAGTTGAGCTTCTCAGTTGCCAGGACAATAATCCACTTGCATTGTGCACTATCAATGCCGTCGAAACTGCAACTACGTTCAATCGCTGGGAATCGAGAGTCTGTGCTCAGCAGCAGCAGCAACAGCATCAGTAGGCCACTATAGTTGCTGAATGCCAATGTCTTCGACGGGCGCATGCATAGATGCCATCTAAAGGCTGCCAAGCGAAACGCAGTCCGCGCCGCCGCTTCGTATGTAAAGGTGTTCTTTGTCGTTGAAGGCAGTTAGAAGACGTCTTCAGAAGAGATTCGTCGACGACGGTTGAATCAGAAAACGATGAATCACGTGATAATTCTGTTGTCCTCTGAACCACTTTCGTACAAGACTTTTCGCTTTAGTCTTCGCATGCAGCTGAGACTGGAAGGCGAGGGGCGTTCAGCCGCAGGGAACAGAGGCTGCGCAGATTTTACGACAGATTAGCATCGCATGCATTGCACCTCAGAGTGAGGGAAGAGCAGAAGAGATGATCAAGAGAGATGAGAGCAGAGGGACTGATGGAAAGAAGCGGAAAACGAGAAGGAGAGGGAGAAAGATGGGAGCAGAAAGAAGAGGAATAGGGGGAATAAACATGCAGTATAGCTATTCATATCGTAGGTCTGAATATAATAGCTATTCCAATATCGTACGGTACGTGTGAATATAAATATTACGCTGATTAGTCAGCAAGTTTTAAGCGTCTTTGTAGGCCTTACTGGAAATTTCTGAGGTCAAATGACGTCATATCGGTTAGTCATCGGATTATTTACATCGTTGGAAAAGTCCAGGGGCCCCGAAGTCGCCAGGGCCCCCAAGCTTGTTAACTAAATAATTTGAGTTCATAGTGTTTATTATCATTTGGGAACGATTGTTATAATACTGACAATTGACAGTGCATCTCGTGAACGTCAATCAGTCCAAATAGACCAATCTGCTGCTACCTGACTTCTCTCCACGGCGTTTGGTGAACTGACTTTGCGCGTGATTCATGGGAAACTATCGGATACTAGAGCTACAGCAATATCAGCTATTTAGAAGATTACACCAAAGTTTAATAATGTTAAAAAGAGACGCACAAAATCTTTGATGAACTGTACAGTGACGAACGTCTTCAAGATCCAGAAATAGCTTTCAAGAGTCATGTATTTTTCACTACTGTATTGTAGACACAGCAAATGGCAAATCTTTAAGAGTCGTTTTGAAGGGCAGCATTATAGTTTCGTTTTCTTTATCACAAATCTGCACTCATCCGATGTTGATTTTGAATTAGCGGCAACAAAACTGCAGCAAACATATTCATCAGATATCGGCCCAGATTTTCATTGTGTCAGAGGTGCGGTCCTTCAGACATGAGTTCAGCAAAGAACTTGAAATGAAAGAAAACTGTGTTGGACATACTCAAACTCATATTGAGCTCTCACATCACGTCATCTATCATCTACCTGTTTGCTGTTCGCCACTCTCCCAGTCACTGTCGCCAGTGCGGAGCGCTCCTTCTCCAAATTGAAAATCATAAAACCACTAGGACAGGCTTGTTAGTCTTGCTCTTCTTGTTATTGAAAACGAATGTGCATAATAATTGAACATTAATGACTTGATCGACACACTTTGCGAACGTTGAAGCTAGAATAGCCAAATTCACGAAGTAATTCTCTGAAGAACTACAGACTTCAGTCTATATTACATTACTGTGGATATAGGCCTAGGACTGTAGCATCAGTGATTACGTTTAATACTCTTTTGTGCCTAACTGCAGTTTTAAATAGCTATCTCATTATTTTCACTTTTTAATGAATAAGTGGCCCCAAGCTTAGGGGCTCTCGATAGTGTGATGGTTGACGAGAGGTTGGGGGTTCAAATTCCCGCTAGGGCAGAAATTTGGTTCGAGATTTCTGCTCCAACTGCGCCCCATAACCAATTCAGCTGTAATGAATACAGTGTATTCATTACAGCTGAATTGGTTATGGGGCGGCGAGGGAGAGGACTGGCCACCCATCTTCACATGCCGAAGCTAAGAAAAATGAAGTCGCTAACACTTCATACTCAGGGCTATAGGGACTGCTAACAAAGGGGTCCTGAGGGGCAAAGGAGCATTTGCCCCCATGGATTTTGCGCATATTTTACCCAAAAAAAATCTTTCGATTATTATGATTATTACAACAGTCCCAACACGATTTTCATTTCGAAAAAATTCTTAATTATTTAGGTAAGTCCTTGATCATTATTTATTTTTAAGTTGTCACATGTTCTGTGTTCATGAATAGCATGCAAAAACGTCAGTTTTCTCTCCCCTACAAAATGTTGCCCTCCCAACAAAATTCCTGCGGACGCCCATGACTGTAAAAAAAGGCCCCCAGCTTAAAATGTCCAAGGGTCCCCGGCTAGGTTGTTACACCACTGCATCTACCCGGATGAGGAGGAATTATCAGGGAAATGTAGTTGTCGTCAGCATACAGATGGTGATTTAGACCGGTGTGACTCAGCAAAAACTTAGTGGAGAAAAAAGTAAGTGGTCGAGAGCAGAGTTTTCACGGACGCCTAATATTGTGGTGATGGTTTTTATTGATTTGATACTTCAATACACTAATTTGCAGCTTTGTGCTGCCACCAAATGTTGATATTCGTAGGCTACTAAAGTCGGTTGTGAAGATGCAAGTGGCGATCGTGTGTATGTAGCGCGTTTCTGCAGTCTGACAAATGAAGGCGAAGTGTTTAATTAGCCTACAAGAATCTCAGATGATATTACGGCATAAAAGGTAATATACGGATAGCTAAGTGTTCCCAACCTTTTTCAGAGCACGGCACTCTTCCTAAAAGTCATCCAGTCAACGTTGCCTTAATTTAATTTATTTTATTCTATTTTATTCCCTGTATTTTAATAATAATAATGATCAGTAGTTTTTTGCATTTTTTTAGAAAAAGCTGCACAAGTATTATGCATGGTTCTGCCATACAGACATATCACCTACAGAGCAGGTTCACGGCACCGAGTTTGGGAAACTTCGGGATAGATCATGATATAGTGTACTTATATATTGTGACGCTCCTCCCCGTCTTTCCAACTCCACTCCCTCACTCCCTCTTCCGGAAGTAGTGTGGAGGACTGCCGCTCGTGATTGTCCGCGCTTTACAATCTTTCACCAGGAATCTTTCACCTCGTGTTATTCGGGGGACTTTATGGAATTGGTCGACTCTGACAGCTCAGCAAAGGAAAACGAAGACCATAGTATTCGAGTAACGTCTTTCCTTATTAAACACGTTGATAAGACGACAAATAAAACGGGAACATCAAATTACACTGTAGCCGTGATTCCCAACAGAAATTAGACAGTCACTGACCCAGTTCTTTGGTCGATTGAACTCCGCCCTAACTCTGAGATCGATATGCTTTCTCAACTAAAGGATTACGCTGTTAATCTTTAAACTCATCGACGAAGTGAAAAACCATCTAGTTTCTCAAGAATGACAATATTCACTTAAAACTCACACTTAGCACACTAAGCTCAACATCCATTCGCAATACTGACCCAAAATCTCTGTTGACCGCTCGATAACTGTCCGTAGAAATCCTTTCTACCAGACGTAAACTACGTGAAATCTGCGTAAAAGTATTCTCTTAAAAAAAGATTTGCTCCAACGTGTGTTTTCCCTAAGATCTGATTAGTGTGTCCTCCAAGATCTTATCAGTGTGTCCTCCAAGATCTTATCAGTGTGTCCTCCGAGATCTGATCAGTGTGTCCTCCGAGATCTGATCAGTGTGTCCTCCAAGTTCTGGTCAGTGTGTCCTCCAAGATCTGATTAGTGTGTGTCTCTGAGATCAATCCATGGCGTCTACCCGAATCGCCGAATCCCGAATCGCCGAAAGCCCTTAAACTGCAAAATCCGCCGAATCGCCGAAAGCAGTTTTCTACCAAGCGGACGATTTGCCGAAAACCACTGCCGACTCGAATCGCCGAATCCCGAATCGCCGAAAGTGATCAGAGTTCGATATCCCGAAAGCTAGTGCACAGAATCTGGCGGGCGGAAAGTAAAGATGTTGCGTCCATGCCTACACTGACCCGTATATAATAATAACAATAATAATAATAATAATAATAATAATAATAATAATAATAATAATAATAATAATAATAATAATAATAATAATAATAATAATAATAATAATAATAATAATAATAATAATCTTTATTAATTCAAACTGACAAGTACGCAGTAAGATTACATCATATATATACTACATATATATGCATAGGTCAGTATATACTATATATATAATATATATATATAGTACATACTGACCTATACATATGTATGTAGTATACGTCACTCACCAACAAAGAATTAGAATTTACTTTAATAAGATTTATTGTGATTATACGCAACGCAGCCGCAGCCATTGACACGGTTCCCATGACGTATATTAAGAGATCAGTGTGTATCTATAACCTAGGGCATTGTATGTATATGTACAGCCAGTGTATATCTAGATATACACTGGTCGTTGTATGTATATGTACAGCCAGTGTATATCTAGATATACACTGGCTGTACATATACATACAATGACCTAGGTTATAGATACACACAGGCCCGCCGAGAGGGGGGACAGAGGGGACAAATGCCCTGGGGCCCGGCGACTTTTTAGGGGCCCGGGCCGTGCCCGCAATCAACTTATGAAAAACATTATATTCATGCAGTTATACAAAGTTTATGATTTATGCCTTTTTAAATATATTATCTGACGATTCGGGATTCGGCGATTCGCTACGAAGAGCATTTTCGGCGATACGGCCATTCTTCACAAAATAGTTTCGGCGAATCGGCGGCAATACCATTTCGGCGATTCGGGATTCGGCGATTCGCTACGGCACCCAATCCATGCCCCTTTTATAGGGCACCTCTGTACCTGTGCGGTATCCCAGTACCTGTGCGGTACAGCGCCCGCGCGCGCGCATTAACGGGCAGGCCATAATTAATTTATATATATATATGCACAGCTGACTCTATTACAGTACTATATATATATAGTTCATCGAGTTCAAATACTCCTATCAAGTTCAATAACCAAGTTCAATAAGTGCAAATGCGAACCCCTTAGATTTTCGTTACATTAATATGATATGATCTGTGATCTTATCTGTCGACCTCTTTCGGCTGCCTCTGGCCGTCCTATCCGTTCTTTAGACCGACATGACCTCTTGGTTCCTCGGACCCGGACTTCTATGGCTCAACACCGTGCCTACGCTTCTGTTGGCACGTCCCTCTGGAATGATCTTCCTTCCATGACTCGTTCTCAGATCCTAACTGGGGGCATTTCTGCTACTTCTCGCTGTCTTAAGACTTTTCTTTTCTCACTGCCAGTCACTGGGCTCTTCGCACTGGGAGCGCCTCTGATTAGGTTGTACTGCGAGAGGCGCTTTATAAATTCGTAAATACAATACAATACAATACAAAATGATTTGTTGTGGGTTTGATAAAAATATGTCAATGCCTTTGGAAAATTTGTTAGCAATACGTGATCTTTTCATGTATCTTTTCATCCAGATATATTCCTAGAAATTTTGAGGACGATTCTTGCGAGACAACTTTATCGCTGATGCTAACAATCGAATTAAGCCTACAATCACCAGGAATGAGTTTGGAATTAAAGCAAAAGAATTTGGAGCTCGTTTTGTCAATGTTTAAAGACAGTTTGTTTACTCTGAACCATTGAGAAACTGTTTCTCATTCATAATTTACATTTAAGTAAATCGCCTGAAGACTTATCATGAGCAAAATGGTTAGCCTCATCAGCATATTGGCGTTTAGGCCCTATATCATGTGAGACGACCCCATTAGCTAGATTGGAAATGAGTACACCAGTCACCTCTCAAACTGAAAATGCTCCACACGGTTATTTATGATGTGGAATCCTCTGCTCGATGCTATATATATATATATATATATATATATATATATATTCGTTTATTCAAAAGTCAAATGACAGACCGCATTAGGGTACATATGCAAGTCAAGTAACAACAATGTCATAGAATATTAAAGTTAACAATCAAACAAGATACGAGAAATAAAATTTCTATTATCTTTAGTAGGAAGTGAAAAGTTGTGTGGTCTAGGCCTAAGATCATATGGTATTGCAGTTTGGGGGGATAGTAAAAATAGAACATGAAAAGGGTTGAATTTAATGCAGCGAAATAGTCTTTGATCAGCTTGCTTAACAAGAATGTCAATCGATGGAAAATCTTGTTCTAGGAAACCCAACCGCTTCATTTTACGAATTAGGCGATCAATCTTAGCTCGATCAGCAGACGAGGCGAATCCCCACCAAGCCGGGGCGGCATAAAAAAAGTCTAGCAACAGTAGTAGCTCTAGCAACTTCATGTAAGGAAGCATTAGATAAGCCATGAAGTCTAAGTACTCTAAGTGCTTGTAAGGAACCAGAGCAGGTACTAATGATATTAATATGAGAAGTTGATTTTAAATCATTAGTAATATTAACACCAAGGATAACCATAGAAGAAACTCGAGTGATATCTGGTAGAAGAGGTGGGAGAACAAAACCTGAAGAGCGTCGAGTAAAAATCATTTCACAAGATTTTTTAGTATTAAGCTTAAGATTATGTTGTGATGCCCACAAAGCAACAGAATCTAATTCTTGAAGTAAAGTATGCCTCATTGAGGCACCAATAATGAGGTACGTATCATCAGCATATTTACTCATCAAGTTCTGAGCATAGATAGGGTGAAGATCAGAGGCATTAACTATAAAAGCAATAGGTCCAAATCCTGATCCTTGAACAAAACTAGCATTTATTATCCTTAGTAAAGATAATTTACCAGCAAACCTAGTAATGTGGGACCTTTGTTCAAGGAAATCAATAATCCAGTTATAGGAAGGATAAGTCGAGAAAGTTTTTGAGCTAGTGTAATATGTCGAACAGAGTCAAAAGCTTTAGAAAAATCAAGAGCAACAAGAGTTACAGAAGGTTCAGTAAGTAATAAACTGCAGATTTGGTGTAAAATTGCAATAAGGGCTGATTTAGTAGATCCAGTGGGTCGAAAAGCAAATTGGTCAAGAAGTTGTTGATGAAGTGGAGGTTCACAGAGAACAGGGTATAGGTATTTAAGGACAACTTCACGCTCAACAAGTCTGGAAAGCACAGGTACTACAGAAATGGGTCTAAAGTCTGACATGTTTGATGAAACAGGAAAAAAGGATATGTGACCCAATTATCCCCATTGCGAGGGTCCACAGAAATCCGATCAGTCAAAGTAAGATATAAGTAGGCAGCTGTTGGACGAGTTTCCTGGGTCTATATGTGACTGTGCCTCCCTGGAGGCAGAAATGGGCGATGTTAAGAGGAGAAAGAGGAAGTAGATTCTGTGTTGAACCAAGACTTGTGGCAGCTGATGGGTGGTGCAATTTGTGATAAAACTAGAGGCCTGAAAGCTAAGTATACGTGCGAACGGACGCATTAATTATAGCGAAGACACCCTGTTAGAATCGAGCAGAAGTCCTGCTGAGGGCCGTGCCTGTGAACCCTACCGTCGGCCAGATGTAGTAGTCCGGTACAGGGTGAGAATTGTCGGGGGATTGGGGGTTCAACCCCATAGTCTTTCTTAAAACCTCCAGTTAAGACTTCATTGCACACCCCAGGGACCGTTTCCAACCCCCTCCAAGTTGTGCTAGTGTGATTATATTGTGCATATATTTTTGCATTTTATTTCACAGTTCACTTTGTGGGCTACTAATAAAGTAATGCTCTGGTTTATCGTTAGATTTGTGAACAAGTGAATTGTATACTAATGAATTTGATGATGTCATCACTTTAAGGAGTTATTTTAGCTTTCTATTGCATTTTGGAATTTTCTCAGTTTGCAAAATACGGATAAAATGCTTAACTCCACATGGATCAAAGTCACCCAAGTCTAATCTCCCCCACCCCAGTCTTTTTTCTTCAATTCTCACAATGGTCTGGTAACATGCCATACGATGACGTCGATGACTATGCTTTTGCCTCGTTACGGCCATAGCTGAGAAGCTGAAACGGCCATGTTCGCTCCAGAGCAATTAATTTTCAGAGCGACACCACAATGGGTCAAGATTCCAATCAACAACCGCGATGAAACGTGTATCAAAAGCGACTAAAAACTTCTTATGCCTCTTATTTGAAACTGCCGACGATGTCTATAAGGTCCACAACGCCATTTTTATTTTGCGTGTAACTCGTACAATAGCTGCCCATCACCCATATGAACCACGTCTTAACGGGTCGCATTTAGACATCCACTGCAGGGTGCGGTACGTCCGACAGATGCACCGGCAATACAAGAGTAAGGAAAGATTGGCCTGAATTCCAGTGAACCGAGGAGGCTCTGGGTGACCTTCAATGACATCTTGGGTCGCTCCTGCTCGGCTTCCTGCCAGGCTACAACATTTTTCACAGCCAATGCCTTCCTGGAGTCCTTAACAGCCAAGGTTCACTCTGGGAGACTGGAATGCATCGGTAGGAGAAGGGGAGGAGGAAGGCTATATTGGAAAATATGGATTAGGAAAGCGGAACGAAAGAGGACAAAAGTTAGTAGAGTTCTGCAGAAGACAAAATATGGTAGTCACGAATACTAGGTTTAAGCAAGAAAAACGACAGAAGTATACGTGGAAGGCCCCTGGAGACAGTGCGCGCTATCAGCTGGACTACATCTTGATAAGACAACGATATAGAAATAGCGTGAAAAACGTTAACATTCTCCCAGGAACGGATGCGGATACAGATCACAACTTGGTAGCAATAACGGTACACCTACAGCTGAAGTTCACCAGGAAGAAAAGAAAGAAGGTTAACAAATGGAATAAGGAGAAAATAAAGACAAAAAGCAATGTACTGGCAGAAAAAATAGAAGAGAGTATCATAGAGATGGAAACGGCCACAACAGAGGAAAGATGGAGAGGGCTAAAGGAGACTATCATACGGAAGGCGATGAGTACGGTGGGACAGCAGCAGGGACAAACACCACGGAAACCTTATGATTGTGTAGTCTTTTCCTTTGGTGGTCTCTAGTCTTTTTTCTATATCTTCATATATTTATCTATCTCCTCTTCTTCGTGTGTTGTAGTCGGCATATAGGCCTATGCTTATACCTGTATGAATACGATGTCGACTGGGTATGCCTGTATTCTCACCGATAACAGTCTATCTCCATATCTTTCTATTTCGGTTACACATTTAACAACTCTGTCTTCTAACAAAATCGCTACTCCACTCTGTCCTTTACTTCCTTCGGTCTAGATCACTCTTATTCCTTCACTCGTAAAATCTCCTCCCACTTTCCATCTCACTTCTGATAGTCCCAATGTATCCAGTCTAGCCTTTCTCATTTCTCTCATCACATTTGCTAACTTTCCTGGTCTCATCATCGTCCTTACATTCCATGTCCCCACCCTTATCTTCTCTTTACAAGGTTTTCTCTGGGTGACGACCTGGGAGGCCTTGAAGGTCGAAGCGGCCCTTTTTCCTCCCCTGCCGAACGCGACTCCTCTCGACAGCGGTTGAGGGGAATCGTTCACGTTGTTTTCGTATATTATCTTCGTCATTTTCAGTGTCTGCATATATTTTTGTTGCCTACTGCTTAATTCAGTTGCCATTCCAATCCATCTCATTCGAACCTACTCATTCTGACAACCCAACTGCAAACAGCGTCTCACATTTTGATTCATGGACCAACGATTAAACAGACGACGGCGATTCGTGCACGTGAAGCAAGAGCATCAGCCATGATTTACGGACACACGAGGTATTTATCGGAACCGTTCGTAATCTATCGGCTGCAGTCGTCCCTTATCGGCGCTGCGTGTTGAGCGAACGACGCCAGCTGCAGCCTCTCTCTCTCTCTCTCTCTCTCTCTCTCTCTCTCTCTCTCTCTCTCTCTCTCTCTCTCTCTCTCTCTCTCTCTCTCTCTCTCTCTCTCTCTCTCTCTCTCTCTCTCTCTCCTCCGACCATCGTCGTCGTCTTCGTCGTCGTCTTCGTTGGTCATCAGCAGACGAACACAATTTATACGAAAGCAGGCGTGACATGCCTACGACACGAACGCGACTACAGGCACAGACCTTACTCAGCGCAAACTCATGTAATGCAAATATAGGCACAAGGCAATCGCTTAGGCACTAGCTATGTTACCAGCTCCACTCGGGCTAGCACGGTCCCAACACGGGGACCTTAAATGGCGTGGCATCCATTCAAACGGTCAGCGGTGGTGAAGGATCTCACCCGATCAATTCACTGAAAAATGAGCAGGGTCGAGGCCATATACGGTCGCTATAGAAAATTGCCTACATTTACATTTACATTTACACTCGAAAGATCATTTGCCTGAATTTACAATGACCTTGCAAGGAGGCCATAGGATCAAGGCTATTCCTGTCGCCGTTTGTTTACTTTCAGCCTGTGGACATCGATCTCGAGGCCTGTTAGTTCTCTTAACGACAAATACAATAAATGCAACACAACTCTACTTGATATTGCCCTCCTTCCAAAGTTCAGAAGTGCACACACGATCTTACGACAGAACATCGATGGCGCTGAGCAATTGTGCGTCAAGGTGACCGGCGCCTGAGTGGAGGCTCGAACCTATACTCTCCCTGCTACAGTCCGAGTGCTCTGTCCATTCGGCTACAGTAGGCTTCTTTTGGCTGTCAGCAGAGGTCATCGGCAACACACACCAGTAACTCTGACCTTGAGTTAGTCCTGGACGAGACTGCATTGCTATGTGCGTCAGAGCCCCTTGCATAATATAGCCAATATTATATATATAATATAATAGGCTAGTGATGTGACTTTAATGCGCTTGAGCGTGATTCATATACGAACTACTTATCTAGACAATCAATTAACTAAACAAATAACGATCATGTATGGGCCTAATTTACTAACTAAATTTGCTAACTATAACAATATAGGGCCTATAGCCTATTCGCTATCATTTTAATTATTTCTATAAATACAAAAGACTCGGAGCACACACTTTCGGTGTCATCTATTTCCCGGCCGTTGATTTATTCGCTTGGTTGCACACGATGAGACCTGTTTTTGTCTCCCAGACCGAACTTCCACAGCGCAGCACAGAAGCTAATTCGCTCTGGTCGGTTAAGCTTTCTGGAAAGGTTGCCTAATGTCCTACAACATAAGTTCCTTGGTCTTTCTTTAATTACCTATATTCCGCAAGCGCTTGGAAACCAATTTTCGACCTTGATTTTCTGTCGTTAAGCTAGGCCTAGGTCTATGAGTCTCTGTTGTGCAGACGTTATATCAGTCTGACTACAATTTCAGTTGCAGGTTAGGCCTATTAAAAAGCATTAAAAGACAGAGACTGTGACGACAGCAAATGTAGGAGGAATGTTTTTAAGGTAGACCAATAAACTGAAATTCTTAGACTGTCGCCAATTTGTAGTATAGGCCTCTATTATGTAGCATCCAAAGAACCCGGGGCTCCAAGTTTCACAGAAGTCCTCCGGAATTTTAAAAGTACTAAGCGCAAATAGACGAGCACAAAACGTCGAGCGCCACCAGTGCTTCTGCGTTAGACTTTATTAATATAAGCCTTATAAGGTAACATCGCAAAGTGGAACCAGAGACACCTAACTACTTCATCTGACACATTCAAGCTCAAATGATCTAAGGCCAAAGGACCTTTTGCCATCTCAATATTAAACGCTCGAGGAGTAAGCCTAAAGAGCGCATGATGCCCAAAGGATCATTGGTCCCAGATTTTTGACGTACGACAGCCATTACTATCATCAATGAACAATGCACTGGATTTATTGACTCTTGTAGGCCTACATCGTAGGCTACCAGGACAGGTTGAGATTATCGGGCATTCTCGGTGGCTTCAGATTTCGCAGCATGCTGAGGTCTATGCTTTCTGTCAGTTCCCTACTGTCATTTAGGTCAAAAGTACTTAAGACTCATCTCTTCAAACTTCAAATCGGAAATTCCTTAGCCTTGACATTTGATAGGATTGACTGTCTATATACGTTGACATATTTTGCTCGTGTTTTAGTTTTGACGTTCTTGGGTCGTCCTATCGATACATATGAATAGCTTCGAATGATTTTACGCGCGTTGGCTCAATTGGCTCGTGTAAAGATGTGCATTTTCTACCATGAAATTTCAGTTAGGTCAAAACATTGCTTCGAGAAAAACGTTAAGTAAGCCTACAGCTTCAATATTTTCTATCACAAAATTTCAGCTATTTAAAAAAATTTGTTTTAAGAAATTAGGAAAAAGTTAAGTAGGGTCTACAGCTTAATTTTTTCTACAAAAAATTTCAACTAGGCTAAAACTGTGTTTGTGACAGAAAGGTAAGTAGGCTTAGGGCCTACAGCTTATATAGTGCGCCATCAGAAAATTTTGCACATTATCACAGGATTTATTTACATTTAAGAAAGCAGAAGTAATTAGTATAAGTTTTTATTTTTGCATTTATTGCAAATTTTGAACAAAACTTAAATTTGTTTTAAAACTTTGCCTATAGGCTACATTTGATCTACGATTATGAATCAAATATCTGTTTTAAACATTTTAATTTCAGTGGCATAGAAATGTTCAATGTTACCGGAACAAAGTATTTTTTAAAGTAGGCCTATACATAGTAGTCGAACCAAATAAAATAATAGTTGACAAACAAAATTTGTAACTGCCAATTAAACTTTAAAATGCTAATTGAGTGGTGAAAGATAAGCTAACGGTTAGAAAAACACCAGAGTAGCTTTTACCCAAGATGATAATAAAGACGACGCTGAAGACGATGACCAAAACGACGACAGTTATGATGATGACGACATCGGAATGATGACGACGACTACAAGACTACAAGATTGTTCACTAATTTCTTCCAATTAAATAATGTAACGAGGGAACTTTATGGCGTCATAATTATGAAGGCTCAGAGTTGTAGGCCTATACCTCGATGAGTTTGGAGAAAAACTCGATTTTCGAAGGATTTAGCAGCTTGTCACACACACCGAGCTCGCACTGTATGCTATAAAAAAACAATTAATCGTGCTGTTAGTACTGGATAAAAACTATTCTATGATAATACTATAGGACAAAACGAATACAATGAATTATCAAAAATATCTATCACAGTCGTGTATCACTGAATGTAAGTGTTGTGCCTGTTTTTGCATTGATCACCTTTGCGAACAAGCATTTAGGTTAAGGTCTTAACTTTAATGCGTAGCTGTTTCGTCTTATCTCAGGGAGCTATACATGTATCTTGGTCTGACCCTCATACCTGGCCACAGGTTCTCTCGCTCTGCTGCACCCGGTGACCTGGTTGTTCCGCCGATCCCAACTTCTACTATCCGGACATCCGTCTTTCTGGAATAAGTGGCCTATAGAAACCTGCGACACGGCTTCTTCATCTTTGTCTACCTCTTTTCCGTCAGCGCTTGAAAACCATTCTATTTTTTGTGATCTTTTGTTGTCAGGTGAGGAGCGCCTCTGAGGATGGTCTCTTCAAGTGGCGTTATATAAATTTATGACTACAATCACGCTCATGATAACCTGCAGCGCAAAACGAAACCGCGCATATTGGTGGAAAATAGGATCGTAAAACATGGCCGAGGTCTGTAATGAGTTTGAGGAAGCGTTCATCTGCCTGTTTTGCCAGTTCAGAAGCACTTAGAATGGATGGGGAAAGTAGGCCGGGCAGAAAGTCGCGTTTTCTCAGCAGTTTTTCAGCCCTCTTCCTGTTTTCTACTTGGGTAAAATCCCACCATTCCGGGAAGGCATACATCAGAGAAGCTATATATGGTGGTGACCATTGCCAGGCTACTTCCTGCAAGACATGAGATGGAAAGCCGTGGGATCGAAGGACTCGGAGTGCATAGAGTGATGGTGAAGAGGTAGAGAGAACTTTATCAAGATGAATATTCATTCCAAGATCGAAGCAGAATCTGATTATGATTCCTAGGACTCGCAGAGAAGTGACCCGGATTGCTCCCGGTGAAGCGTCTTTCAAACATGACTGCTTTGGTTGGCGTAGAATGACGTTATCGAACGTGTCACTGACCTTTGGACCCATTGTCCTTTCAAATCCTGGGTTTCGAACACCCCGGTCAAAAGTTCACAAAATGTTACCCTTGCATGCTCTTCGGCTTATAGTCTAATCCTCTTTTTAAATAGTAACGTTGAAATCCAGAAGGCACTAGAACATTTTCTTCTCTGTATTTCTTATGCATGAAAGTGCTTTCGCCTCTGACCCTCCAAGCTTTGGACCTTTCTCTCCAGACCGCTACTGAGGCGCAGTCTCCCAGGCCCCATATTAGCCCCTCTGTACACTTCTTGGTCCGACAATGGCTTCCGTTAACATTAATCCTAAACTGTAAATTTTACATTAATAATTAGGCCTATGTATAATATTGTCATTCGAATATGGCTATGGGCGTCTGGAGGGGCAAGGGGGAACATTTCCCTCGGATTTTGAAACTTGTCTCGTTTTCTGTGTTCATGAATAGCTATTCTATGCAAAAACGTCATTTCCCCCTATAGAAAAATGTTGCCCCCCTAGAAAATTCCTGCGGACGCCCATGCATGTGGCCGATGTTATTGTAGACCGCTACCGCAAAAACAAGTTTAGGTGATGTGTGAGTATATGCATCTGCGTTCGTTTTCTGTTTCATCTGCGTCTAAGTACGTCCTAAAGAAATCGACCGGAAAAGAAAGACCAGCAGCAGCAACAGCCATAGAGTCGTCATCGTGTCATGCTTCAGCTGTAAACAGTCTTTGCGTAGCAGTCGTTGCTTTGCAAGTGAACAGTCAATTGCGCAGATTGTGTGGCACTTTTAGACCACAGGCTCACCCAAGCTGACTGTGACGGAGACAGGCAGAGGGACGGAGGCATACAGACACGCAGACAGATGGTGAATGCATGCAGAATGCGGGAGAGAAGAGTGGAAACGGAATAAAAAAGAAGAAAGACGTGGAGAGACGGACAATGGTAATTGACATTGAGGAGGGAACAGAGTAAGCAAAAGATATTGTGAGAAGGGTAGAGAAAGATTAAGAAAAGGAGAGAGAGAGAGAGAAAGAGAGAGAGAGAGAGAGAGAGAGAGAGAGAGAGAGAGAGAGAGAGAGAGAGAGAGAGAGAGAGAGAGAGAGAGAGAAAGAGAGAGAGAGAGAGAGAGAGAGAGAGAGAGAGAGAGAGAGAGAGAGAGAGAGAGAGAGAGAGAGAGAGAGAGAGAGAGAGAGAGAGAAGTAGAAAGTGTGAGACAGAAGCAGGAGACCAGTGAAATAAGCGATAAGGCTGGTATATGGTCTGACCTCTGGTTAGCGCTTCCTCTTATATCCTACCAAGTATAGGTTGCTTTCGATGGTCTTTTATAGGCAGATCTTTGGAGAGGGAAGGAGAAAGACAAACAGAGACAGCGAGACAAACAGAGAAAGAGAAACAGAGACAGAGACAGAGAGCGACAGCCATGAGCGGTGAGTCGCCTCGTCGTCGACGGGAGGATTACTCTGTCAATAGGGAATGTCTGTCGTCAGCTTGACTTTGGCGAAGTCTGCATCGTCCATATATCCTCTGCTTTACGACGTCCGTCCGACCGTCCATCGCTATCGTCGTCCTCTGCCCGATGCCTCCGCCGCCGCCGCCGCCGAAGAATAGTCGAGCCCAATACGATTCGACTTCATCGTCGCAGGAAGGAAATCGATTGCCCTGTTCAGCCGTCTCTGGATTGACCGACCAACGGACAGACGGACGGACGGACGGACCGAGGCACAGCCGGAGGAAGAGGTGGAGACAAGGGACCGACTGCTGCTGCCGCCGCCGCCGGCCGATCTGGCTCCTCCTCCTCATAGGTCCAACCTGACGACCTCATCAGTCGAAAAGTCCTTCGCCTCGACTGATTCTGAAAGCGTTTAGCACATGAATTTATTAGGGCTTCAAACGAATTACCTGTGTGATGGAGACTTACTGTTCTCTCCTCTCACTCGATCTCCGTCTCTTTCACAGGCTGGCTCTTTAAAATTCTATGACGCCGAGGAGAAGGAGAAGGAGGAGGAGGAGGAGGTGATGGTGGCTTATAATGTCTGCCAACGACGAAGCGACGAAGTCTGGCGCCCAATTTCAGCGACGAATTGTCAGCGACAAAGAGGATTTCACGCTCGAAAGACGGATAATATAGTCTAAATCATAGGCTTAATTTACGGGGGTACGAGGGGACCCGTACTCCCACATTTTGAACTGGAGGGTACCGTACCCCTCACTTTTCATAGCAATTGCTTTGCCCACTATTATTTTATATGAGGAAGCCTTCAAGATTCAAAAAAATCACTGAGCATTATCATAAGTGTGATCACCATTATGATGGCATTATCATCACTCTCATTATTGCTATTTTTACTAAACGAGGTGGCAATATATTATCTGCGAAATCACAGTGCAATTATTACAAGATGCTGCTACGGAAATATACCCTGTATGAAACTACAATGTGATTATTGCCAGAGATTGCTATGACAATATATATTCTGTATGAAATCACAGTGCAATTATTACAATAGGCTGCTACTGTCATCACAATGCAATTATTCCCAGAAGTTAAAAGAGGTTGCTACGGCAACATGGTCTATATGAAATCACAATGCAATTATTACAAGATGCTGCTATGGAAATATAGCTTGTATGAAATCACAACGCAATTATTACAAGAGGTATAGTCTATGAAATCACAATGCAATTATTCCCAGAGGTCAGACAATTGTTGCTACGGCAACATATTCTCTACGAAATCACAATGCAATTATTGCAAGGTGTTGCTACAGAAAAGTAGCTTGTATGAAATCACAACGCAAGTATTACAAGAGGTTGCTAAGACAATATTTGTATCCTCTATGAAATCACAATGCAATTGCTCCCAGAGGCTATACAATCGTTGCTAAGGCAACATTTCTCTATGAAATCACAATGCAATTATTACAAGACTAGAGTATTTTCTCGTCATATATGACGGGTTGTCTCTACACTATGACGTCAGCGAAAGGGCCAGGCTGAACACATTTATCAGAATATGTTATGACGTCAGAAATAGGCCAGGATTAACTCATATATTAGTATGTATTATGACGTCAACAATTGACCAGGTTTCACTTATTACAGACAGTCCAGAGCGTTGGTTAAAATGCTCTAATCGCCGTCGTCAAGACGGCAGTACTGACGTCACAAACGGTTTCTGTTTCACAATAGAACAGAAACCGTTTGTGACGTAACGTCCTCCGACAGATATTATCTATACATATAATATCCATAGAGCGTGTGTCTGTCGATAAACGCTCTGGAATCTATTGTGAAACAGAAACTGTTTGTGACGTCAGTACTGCGGTCTTGACGACGGCGATCAGAGCATTTTAACCAACGATGCATATTGGCCTATATACACTGCCGTCATAATATGACGGGTAAATACTCTAGTATGTATAGATGTTTCTACAGAAACATAGCTTGTATGAAATTACAATGTGCAATTATTTATTACAAGATGTTGCTAAGGCACCTCTGTGAAATCACAATGCAATTATTCCCAGATATTTCACGCTCGAAATACAGATAATAGTCAGAACAATAATAAGGAAATGGGAATATATATATATATATATATATATATATATATACATATAATATCCATATAGTGTCCGTCTGTCGGGGGACGCTACGTCACAAACGGGTTCTGTTCTATTGTGAACATAAACCGTTGTCTTGACGACGGCGGTCTTGACGATGGCGATAACCAACGATACATATAGGCCTATAATATGACGTCATAATATGACGGGCAAATACACTAGTATATATATATACATATACAGAGAGAGAGATAGAGAGATGGAGCGAGAGGGGGAGAGAAAGAGAGACAGACATACAGACACAGAGACACAGAGACATAGATACAGGTAAACGGAACCACATACAATTTCCTGAGCGCATCCTCTTCAAAGTCCTGTCGCTAACCTACAACACACTACAATACTCCCAGCCAATACTCATTCGCGAACTCTTCACTGTCCAGCGACCCGAGTCTACCCGTTCATCCTCGTATATCTCACTCTCTCTCCTGTCCCCCAGTCACTATACTCGCCTCAAGTTCTCCAACCGATCCATATCCCACACTGCACCTCAACTCTGGAACGAACTTACCCCAGAATTCCGCATTCTCTCAGTTCCTCCACCAATACCGCCACTCACTCGTCGTCATCTGCCTCAGGCTCCTCTATTCATCACCCCACAGTAGGGCATAGTGACCAGAAAGGATTATGTTTGGCATATCTTAATTTGTTGCTCCTGTGCATATGATAGTGTCTGGTATAGAAATTATGTTTCTGGTATGCTGCTTAACTTTGCCGCCATGGCTCTGAAGTTATTCCAATATACCACATTATGCGACTATTGAGCTATATATTGTAGGCAATTTACAGTTGGACCTGGGAAAATTGCTTCAGAAGCTTTTTAAACGGTTTTCTGCTCAGAAACCGTTGCTGAATAACATAATTATCCAAAACCGGACAAAATCGGTCAAGGGGAACACCCCCAAAAATGAATTTCAAATTGGCGGATGGGGTTTCCTAAGAAATACCAATGATAATCCTGCAACGGATAAAAAAGAATAAAAACTGATTTGCATTTAGACATGGGTAAGAGTACTTCAGAAGCTGTTTAAACGGTTTCCTGTTCAGAAACCATCACTCAATAACATATCCAAAATCGGACAAATTCGGTCCAGGGGAACACCCCCAAAAATTAGTTTAAATATGGTGGATTTGGGGTTTCCTCAGAAATACCAGTAATAATAGGGTCCTAACAATAATTTGCAGTGTGACATATGCAAAAGTGCTTCAGAGGCTCTTTAATTGGTTTCTGCTCAGAGACCATTCCTGAATGACATATCCAAAATCGGACAAAATTGGACCACGGAAACACTCCCAAAAATGAATTTCAAAATGGCGGATTGGCGGTTTCCTAAGAAATACCAATAATATAATACCAATAATTTGCAGTGACACCTGCGCGAAAGTGCTTCAGAAGCTTTTTAAATGGTTTCCTGCTCAGAGATCACTGCTGAATGACATATCTAAAATTGGACAAACTCGGACCACGGGAACACCCCCAAGAATTAATTTTAAAATGATGGATTTGGGGTTTCCTCAGAAATACCAGGAATAATAGGGGCCTAACAATAATTTGCAGTAAGACATAGACAAAAATGCTTCAGATGCTTTTTAAACGGTTTCCTGCTCAGAGACCATTGCTGAATGACATACCCAAAATAGGACAAAATCGGACCACGGGAACACCCCCAAAAAAGAATTTCAAAATGGCGGACTGGGGTTTCATAAGAAATATCAAAAATAAGAGGGGTCTACCAATAATTTGCAGTTAGACATGGGCAAACTCACCAACCAAACTCATCAAACTCCCCAAACTCACAAGCCAAACTCACCCGCCTCACCAAAATCACCAACCAGACTCACCCAACTCAACAATCAAACTCACCAAACTCACCAACCAAACTCACCAACCAAACTCACCAAACTCACCAAACTCACCAAAGTTACCAAACCCACCAACCAAACTCACCAAACTCAACAAACTCACCAAACTCACCAACCAAGCTCACCAAATTCATCAACCTAACTCAACATTGTTGACTTTCGTGCACACTAGAAGCAACCCAAAAAAGGAGGCACTATTTTAATGCCTTTTTCAATAAGGTATTTGCCATGGCTTCGCCTGCAAAAGTGGAGGTAACTTCAATTGCTCGGCGGCAAAGTTAGATGCAATAAATTTGATGCAATCTTTCTTCCACACTTATGTTTTAGGACTGGAGCAACCTTTCTGGTTGTGCCAAAGTTCATTTTAAACCAAAACATATTTCTTGCTATGCCCTACCCCACAGGCTTTCCACTCCAAATTGAAAACTCACCTCTTAAAGAATTCCTACCCTAAACCATCTGATCATCTGCCTTCCAAGCTTTCTCATGCTCAACGAAACCCTCCGTCACATCTGCTCTGCCTCTCCCTGGCAGTCTTGTTGTCCTCGTGACCAAGGTCTTGGTCTCGAGTGCACTCGAGTTCGTTTTTAAAAGTCTTGGTCTTGGTCTTGGTCTTGAGGTTCAAGGTCTTGGTCTTGGTCTTGGTCTTGAGGTTCAAAGTCTTGGTCTTGGTCTCGCAAGACCAAGACCGGCTGTCAATATGAACGGTCATTTAACAGAACTCAAGAATTCTGTATCAAGCCTGCTTGCATCATACGACCAATATCTATGGATGGATACAAGTCTTGTTGGTCAGGAAACCCATTGTCAGCAGCAACAGTTATTCTGTATCAGACGGTATGATAAACCATGGGAAGATTTCAAATGGACTCACTATATGTACATTAACATCCAGTGCTTGAAAAGCTAGTGTGTGTGTGTGTGTGTGTGTGTGTGTGTGTGTGTGTGTGTGTGTGTGTGTGTGTGTGTGTGTGTGTGTGTGTGTGTGTGTGTGTGTGTGTGTGTGTGTGTGTGTGTGTGTGTGTGTGTGTGTGTGTGTGTGTGTGTGTGTGTGTGTGTGTGTGTGTGTGTGTGTGTGTGTGTGTGTGTGTGTGTGTGTGTGTGTGTGTGTGTGTGTGTGTGTGTGTGTGTGTGTGTGTGTGTGTGTGTGTGTGTGTGTGTGTGTGTGTGTGTGTGTGTGTGTGTGTGTGTGTGTGTCAGCGACTTCAGCACCTGTAGAACGTATTTTTTCACATGACGGAATTTTTATGAGGCCCACCAGGCACGTCTTGGTCATAAAATTCTGAGAGAATTGGTTTTTATAAAATACAAAAGGCATTTGGAATAATAGTTTGCATGAAGGACTTTTGAATACAAATTCGGATTTCTCTGCAGTTTGCATTTAAAGTTAATTTGCTTGAATAAAATAAAAGACTCATGTTTTCATTAAAATAGCGAATATTCCGACTTGACAATTTTTATAAGTCTTGACCTGATTGCGATTTTTTGGGTCTTGGTCTTGGTCTTGAGGTTCAAGGTCTTGGTCTTGGTCTTGGTCTCGAGGTTCAAAGTCTTGGTCTTGGTCTTGGTCTTGAGGTTCAAGGTCTTGGTCTTGGTCTTGGTCTTGAGGTTCCAGGTCTTGGTCTTGGTCTTGGTCTTGAGGTTTAAGGTCTTGACAACAAGACTGTATATAACTCTTCTGTTTATTCTTTCCATCTTTTCTTCATCTTCTCTTCATCGCATATTACGTTTCCATCTCCCGTCTTCATTGAGCCCGTTCTAGGTGTGAATTTTCCCGTTATTTCCTTTACTCTTGAAAACAATTCTTTAGTTCTCCCTTTCCTTCCTTCATCTTCCATTTCTTTGCACATTTCATTTAAATGTTTTTCTTTATCTTCCCGTACGTGCTTGTTTTTGGAAGGCACTATTCAATGCCCTTACCTTATCTTTGTCGCCTGCTTTCTTTGCAGCCTTCCTGTCCGCTGCCATGCCCACAGCTTTACTCGACAACCAAGTTGTAGTTGTGATTTTCTTCCTCTTTGGGATATGTTTCTCAGCAACTTCAACTATGGTTTTCTTCATTCTCTCCCATGTGTTGTTCGAATCATCTTCCGCCTCTATCTCATCTCTCTCAAGTACTTCAAATCGATTTTTTATTTCCATCCTGTATTCCGGTGTAATGCCCTTGCAGTCGTATCTAGTCATTCGATCTCCTTTCTTCGGCTTTTTTAATTTCGTTTTCAGTGTTGCTACCAGTAGCTCATGGTCGGTACCACAATCCGCACCTGGTCTATAGTTCTCACATCTCTTATCGTACTGTTCCATCTTTTATTTACCAAAATGTAATCAATCTGATTCCTATATTTCCCATTCGGTGCCGTCCATGTGTACAGTCTTCTCTTTGGCTGTTCAAAACATGTATTCATGATTCTCAAGTCATTCCCTTTGCAGAATTCAACAAGTCTTTCCCCAGCTTCATTCTGTTCACCCAGTCCATGAATACCCATTGTTCCTCTATCATCTCCTTTGCATTGCCCCACCTTCGCGTTAAAGTCCCCCATTGTTATCAGTACGTCTCCTTTCGGAGTTCTATCCATTGTACTCTGCAAATCATTATAGAAACTATCGTGTTCTTCTTCAGTTGCTATCGCTGTTGGAGCATATATCTGTATAATAGTTGTGTTCACCTTTTCTCCTCTAAATCTTACACTCAAGATTCTATCGCTCACCGTATCATAACCCATTATGATAATGTTATGCGATCTGATGGGCTAGAAAAGGAAATGATGTTGGCTTGTGGTGAGGGGAAAAAAGACGGGGTCGACCAAGGAAGAAATGGATGGATGAGATTCACGATGTAACTGGCATGAATTTGGAAGAACTAAGAGACCTGACTTCGAATAGGAAGCAATGGAAAAGGTGTATCATGACGATCGCTAGAGCTCCAGGAGTTGACAGCACAAGGTGATAAGGTGACTTGAAAAGCTGCTCTGTGTGTCAGTGAATTCAGCACTGTAGAACGTATTTTTCACATGGCAGAATTTTATGAGGCCCCACAGGTCACGTCTTGGTCAGAAAATTCTGAGCGAATTGGTTTTTATAAAATGCAACAGGCATTTGGAATAACATTTCGCATGAAGGACTTTTGTAAATACGAATTCGTAATTCTCTGCAGTCTGCATTTGGAGTTGTTTTGTTTGAATAAAATAAAAGATTCATGTTTTAATTAAAATAGCGAGTAGTCTGACTTGACAATTTTTTTAGTAAGGAATAGAAGTCTGGATATGGTTGTGATTTGTTGGATATTATTCTCGGTATTGGTCTTTAGTTTCAAAGTCTTGGTCTTGGTCTTGGTCTTGAGGTTCAAGGTCTTGGTCTTGGTCTTGGTCTTGAGGTTTAAGGTCTTGACAACAAGACTGCTCCCTGGTCCCTCTGGCAATCGGACTCGCACCACCAATGGACATCGATCTCCGGACAACCTCTCGGATACGACGCAGCGTTCGCGAATAAGCTGTACTCTGCGATTAGCTTTACAGTGGCGCTTTAGAAAACAGGAGATTACGATTACGATTACGAAAGTTTGGTGGCGATCTCGACATCACCCGATGTTGTCTTCAGCGACACTCAACTGAGAGGCCACATGCAGATCGGGAGAAACAAAAAGATAATCTGCAGCGGAAGAGGAAGAAACGGTAGAGGAAGAGAAGATGTTGGGCCCAGCGATAACCAGATGAGGCTTGAAATCGTCCAATCGACGAAAGAAGATTCTTGGCGACGAAGGTCGAGGAGGAGGCTGCGTAACGACGCGGAACGAAGAACCAGAGCAGAGAAAGAAGAGAAATAAAGTTGATGTCGCTTTTGCTTCAAAGAAACTCAAATGAAGACGACAATGTCGAGAGTAGAGTTAAAGCAGGAAGATCTAAGGCAATTAACATCTCGTAATCGTAAACTCGAAATTTCTAAAGTGCTACTCTAGCTAAGCGCAGGGCACCAACTTATTCACGATCGCTGCGTCGTATCAGAGATCGATGTCCAGTGGAGGTCTGAGTCCGGTTGCCAGAGAGACAGAGGGAGGAGGCCGAGCGACTGCTATATATAAGGCGGGTTTCTTCGAGGACGAGTAAACTCGGAAGGCGGAGGATCGGATGGATTAGGATAAGAAGTCTTTAAGCGGTGAAACTTCAATTTGGAATTGAAAGCCTGTCTGCATCAGAATGAAGATCCAATTTCATATTTTCATCCTTTTTAGAAAGTGTCACACTTGCGTAACATAGATCAATGAATGGCCTAAGCTGCTTCCTTCTTTATAAACTTCACTCGAAGGCGAAATTACAAAAGCGAAAATCTTAGCCACAAACCAATCCTACACTTTATTTTGAAAAATTCAGAACAATGTCTTGCATAGAAAAAAGACACAGACTCATGCTCAATTCTTATGCAGGTTTCAGATATGTACAGGAGAGGCTGCACAGCTAGGAAGTTTAAAGGACGATATGTTAGCTGAAAGCTCCAGGGCCGGTTTAACCACTAGGCGAACTATGCGGCAGCCTAGGGCGGCACATTTCTGGGGCCACAGAAAAGCTACACAAAGAAATATTTTAAAATATTTTTTAAACCACTGCCGCCGTTTTGCATGTCCAGGCGCGTAGCCATACAAAGCGCTTAAGGTACGTACGCACCCCATGTCACATTCTGCTTCAGGACCCTATTCTTTCATTTTCTCCAAGCGCGCAAATTTTAAATTTGGTTAACTGTTCCATCTAATGACATATTTAGCCGCTGCCTACGGTGTTCAAAGAGCCCGTGTACTGCGTGTATGTCTCAGCCTCTCTGCAGTCTGAACTATGTACTAGGTTACCCTGATGTGTCGGAGTAATTGACCTTGTTCGACCCCCCGCCCCATATAAGCGAACGCCCAACTGCACATGAGCCATATTCTCCCTTTTAGATGTACAAGCACGGCATACACTTTAACGCTAAGAAATGCCTGAAATATATCTGCCAGAACCTGGCCTGTCTCTGTCTGTCTGTCTGTCTCTCTCTCTGTCTCTATCTCTGTCTCTCTGTCTGTCTCTGTCTGTCTGTCTGTCTGTCTGTCTGTCTGTCTGTCTGTCTCTCTCTCTCTCTCTCGTTTTCTCTTTTTCTCTCGCTCTGTCTCTGTCGCAGTCTGTCTCTCTCAATGTCTCTCTACAAGAGTGTTCAAAGTCCTCTTGAAAAAAGAAACTAAGACTCAACTGATGGTAAGAAACTTCTAAATTTAGAGTAGGAGTTCTGGTTGCTTTAATTTGCTAGGCCCTAAAGATAAAGCGCGAAAAATAAATTTTTTAATTACATTATGTTTGTATAGACTTCGCACGTATACGTAGGACTAAGTAAACGTAGCCATAGGAGTTACTAAGTGTTCAAAATGAAACTGCACTGTCTCATTAATTAATATTTACATTTTAAATTCCCATTAAACGTGCTAGACCATAGGCCTACAGCATAGACTGCATAGCTAATGCAGTTCCAGACTATTTCTTTAATTATGGCTAACTTCAAAATTTAAAATTTATTAAATGTCATAGTTTTGTTTTATTTACAAGTAATAATGATTCTTAGATGATTACAATGAACGACGATACTAAATTAACGATGCAGCATTCGGCTGCATTCCTGTGTGAACTGAGAAGGTTATATTAACTTGATTAATTTAATATTAATTAGGCCTAGTTATCGCACTTGCCAGAGGCGCAGTGCGACAGGATTGCCTAGGGCACCAAATACTCTGGCGCCGGCCCTGGAAAGCTCCCAAATGAAACAAAATTCTTTGTTGAGGCTAGTAGGCCTACAAATTCAGGATATGTATCGAAATGTGCGTGTGCATACATGCCTGAATCATTGTCTTGTATTGTATCTAAACATTTATATAGCTGAATGTATGCAAGAGACAAAAGGGAGATTGATCGGAAGACATGGCACAAGCAATTACTGTGAAGCATATACAAATCACGCATGCAGAGTCAAAGGGTTAGTAGCTGAGGTCGCGCTGCAAAACAAGGCCATTTTCCAAAGCAGAGCAAACACTGGATGAAGCTGTTAGTCATCTAACCTGGATGGCAAAAGGATGGGAAAGCACCAAATGGTTGCTAGCGATGTGGATAGTTATTGCATTGTAAATAGCTCAAAGCAAAAAGCAATAACAACCTACAGGTCAATTTGCGTATACGATTTGTCAAGTCCTAGCAACATAGATGGATTTCAGAATAATTTTGTTGTACCTTTATTACTAAATAGTGTATTAGTATTACACTTTATGACATAGGCCCTACATGCAGTACATTCCTGTCAGAAGGCCTAGATTCGTTGAAACCAGATTCCGTCGGATAAGTACGCCTATAAACGGTGTATATACGGTCGAACATTCAGAGGCTTTCGGGCCGTTATTACAAGCGCACAAGGTCGCTGCAACGACCGATGCTCCCCAACCCTAATTCATTCAAACTGACTGTAAATTTCGGAGTTTTCGCCCTGTCCTTGAAGCGGACGACGGGTTCTCAGCTCCTCGAACTTGAAGTCGTGTGAACTGGACCCACTGCCACCTTTCGTTATTGCAAGTGTGTTTGATGCAGAGGCGTAGCTAGGGGAGGGGCAGGGGGTACATGTGTCCCCGGGCGCCAAGGGAAGGGGGCGCCAAAATGAGGGTTAAGATAGGCCCCTAAATAAATTTACTCTTAATTTTGATGCAGTTTTAACTAATTTATCCCGAGTAAATTCATCAATTTTAATTTTTGCGCCCCAAATATATCCAGTTATATCCTCATTACTTACAAACCAGTTCTCAGGTATGATTTTGGCGCTCCATTGAGAGGTACCGTGCATGTACTATCTGTATTTTTCATATTTTATTTTATTTCATTAAAAATAAAATTGCCATTCGATTAATTGGAAAATTTAATATAGTAAAACGGGGGGGGGGCGCCAAATTCATAGTTCGTCCCCGGGCGCAAAATATCCTAGCTACGCCGCAGGTTTGATGACATTATTTCTTGTCTTGTTAACATTTTTAACAGGTCACTCACTGAGGGATACCTTCCTGCCTCTCAAAAACGTGCCATAGTACTTACTAGGCTGACCGATTGGACTTGTTTTACCTCGATCGCGAACCTCATTAACTCAGCATCGGGCCTTTGCTCTGGCTGGCTTTTCACTATAAAAATGAACAGTACTCCCTTCTGTGATCGGAACTCCGCCACTGTTCGTACTCTGACAGTGCCAGTCCCAAGCCTGGATAAAGGAGGAGGGCGACGCTAATCATCTTTGTTATGACACAGCGTCGCTAAACTGAAACTGCCTTCTGTGATCCGGAGCAAGATCCTCGGGGTGTTTTCACCAGCTTCACTTAAATGCTTAAAGACCTTTCTTTTTACACGAGCCTATCACATTGAGAGCGCTTCTGAATAGCTCTGCTGCGAGGAGCGCTTTACAAATGTTTATATTACGTACATTACATTACATTACAAGTCATGTTAGTGAATGCCAATCCTGTAAGAGAAACATTTACTGAGCACGACCGTATCAACATTTTATTAAGTGTTTTTGGGAATATTAAATCGGTATAGGACAGAAGAGAGGTGGGGGATAGGATCAACTTCGCATTGCTTGTTGGGAAAAGAGGTTAGGAGGAGTGACAATTCTGCTTCAGAGGCGGGAGAGACAATTGGGAGCGATGACTGAGGGGCAGTAGGAGTAGGGTTGAGAGAAGAGGGTGAATCAGTGTGTCTAGAAGAGATTGTAATGTGAAGCGAAAGGAAGAGATTTTGTCAAAGAAATTGAAAGAATGAACAAAAAGTATCAGCACTAGAGAAAGAGGGAAGGAGCTAGGCAGTGGGTAGGGAAATTTACGATGGAAAGTTTTGACAGCTTTCTAGTGATGTATTTGGTTGGAGGCACTGGAATGGATAAGTGAGGAATAGTATTTCTTTTTGGCAGCAGCAATGAGATCGTGGTATTTGTTGGTGGCTGATTTCAGGGTATAGAGGGCTTTTGCTCTAACTGGGGGATCAAAAGTGTGCTCGTAGATGTGCTAAAGGTATACGGAAAGTTTTAAAGGCTTGGAAGTATACGAAGTAAACCAAGGGTTACTGGCGTTTGAACAGAGGCGTAACTTTGGTCTAAAAAGCAGTGGCGGCGCCAGGGGTGGGCTAGGGGGTGCTTAGCCCCCCCCCAAACTGTGGCTCAGCCCCCCCCCAAAAACAAAACGCTGGAAATCTCTGAAGCTTTGCAATGCTTACATATACATAGCAGGTTCAATAGCAAATGCTATTTCCCCTACAATTCTTAAAGAATCTGATGCGTCTGTAACGTAGCTATAGGCAGCCCGCTGTGTATAATATAGGTGACTAGCTGAGCCCCCATCCATCATCCAGGTTGTACAAGCTATATTATAGCCATCGCTGTGTATGAACTATGAACTCCAACTCTAACACATTTGACACATGACCTTGTATAGCAAAGTTTCCCGCCTTTCCTAGCTCTTAGTCACACTGGGCTCTAGCCTCTAGGCAGCTGCTGGCCTCTGCACCATATGCCTCATTCGATTGTCCCGCTCTCCCCACTCTCTCTCCACATCTCTCTCCGTCTCTGACTCTCTGTCTGCCTTTGTCTTTCTCTGTCTGTCTCTGTTTCTGTCTCTTTCCGCATTGAGTATACCACTACATGTGTGCAGCCACACACACAAGACCAATGCAAGATCAACGGTTTAAGACCAATTTGCCAAGACCAAAGTAAGTCTCAAGACCGATAGCAAGGCCAAGTCACTGTTCCATACCCATTACCGATGAGCCATGGCTTCTACTTCTAATGTATCTTCGAAAAAGGCTTCCATCAAACGTCTCAGACAGTCATTGTTAAGTTATTTCAGTTCCAGCAAAAAAGAATAAATCGGGTATGTATCCCAACCTATATCAGTATATAATACAGAGCGCGGGTCCGGTGTTGTAGCTGGCGGGGAGGATGCATTTTGAGATCTGGATTGCATGTTTTAATTGTAAAAAAAATATAAATCGTAGGCATTGATCGCGGACCACCAGGCAGATGGCCGCGGACCACCAGTGGTGAGAACTGAGAACCGCTGCATTACATTATCTTATTGTCTCATCACATGTTTGAGTTTTTACTGGCGGCCGGCGCAATGGGACCTGCGTGAATTCACCGGCAGCCTGACACTAAATTTGTGAATTTGTACAGTTATGTTCATTTGCTTTGATGAATGTGGCTAATAATTACTTACTTACTTACTTACCCTCTATTCCTTCCATTTAGGAAGAAAAAATGCAACAAATTTTCCTGCCGAAATCTGTTCCCCCAAAGTTATGTACAGACAGTGGCGTCACTATAGGGGTTGCGGGCCGCACCGAGTGAAACCTTCAGAGGGAGTGGCACCAAAATGACAAAGAGACAGTCTAAAAAATGTGTGTGCATTTCAGAAAAAATTTATTATTTTACAATAACAGATAACAACAAAAACATTTCTCGTAGACCCAGCTTACATGTACTGTATCATGCAGCATCAATTTACCTAAAGCTGAAACTTTATGCTAATTTACTTAATTGAACCTCCTTAATGGGCGTGACACCACATATAGTGACGCCTCTGTGTTCAGATTTTCGCATAATTTTTATGTAGGCCTATGTAGGTTCCGAGGATTCATGTGATGTTATATATATAATATCGTTTATTATAAATCAAAGTTGACAAACCGCAACTTGTTAAATGACCATCATTACCGAACTTGAAACGCCAGGCAATGGAACTGCTGCAAAACTGACTCATTATCATTATCATCATCATCATCATCATCATCATCATCATCATCATCATCATCATCATCATCATCATCATCATCATCATCATCATCATCATCATCATCAAGTATCTGTCTCATTGTGATTTGTTGACCAATTGTGTTTCTTCCTGATCTGAACTCGGCGTGCTCTTCTCAAAGTGCTCTCTCAACATACTGCTTCATTCTGTTTTGTATCATTTTGGTGAAGACTTTTCCTGGAATGCGCTGTATGCTAATGCCTCTGTAGTTTTTTTTCAATCTTGTGGATCTCCTTTTCTTTTATATATAGGGACGATTGTCGATTTTGCCCAGTCGCCTGGTATTTCTCCCTCTTGTTGAATGTTTGCAACAATGCTATAGCGTTACATAACATAACATAACATAAGAAGTGTTTTAAGTGGTTCAGAAGACGTGTAATCTGTTTTAGAACCACTGCACATTATCCTCGAACGCTCAATAGCCCGATTTCCCTAGCATCTTCTGCTGCGATAGTGTCCACTGAGACAATGCTATCATCCAAACCATTCCACAGGTCTACAACTCTTGCACTGAAGAATTTCTGCCCTAATGTTCCTTTCGGCCTCTTAAATAATGTATACCTGTGTCCCCGAGTTGCCTTGTTTGGTGCTAATTCAAAGAACCTCTCCCACTACAGATCTTCCTTTCTAGTGATAATCTTATAAGCTTCGATCAGATCTCCTCTGCTCCTCCTTCTCTCCAATGTTGTTAGTCCAATGTTGTTAACAATAATTGTTTCTCCTCCTCCTTGAAGTAGTTCCGTAGTGATTCCATCCATGCCATATTTTTCACTGGATGTGTACTAAAACGCACCTACAGGCATCTGAAACCTGAATTTTTGTCCGGGATCCCCGCTTAAAAGGGGTGCCGCTTCGCGGCAGGGGTGGGGTTGTAGGAGGACGGGAAAGGACTAGGAAGGGGTGGAGGAAAGGGAAAGGAAAGGGAGAAAGAAGGGCAGGTATGGAAGAGGGGGAGGGGAGAGAAGTACAGGAAAGGGCAAGGGGACGGAGAAAAGGGGAGGGTAGAGGAGGAAGGGAGAAAGGGAAGAGCTTAGGGCTTCAGCCCCCCCAAACCTGAAATCCTGGCGCCGCCACTGCTAAAAAGTGGGGGTACCAATTTCTTACATACACGAAGCAAGGCGCAGACTTCGATCTCGGGGAAGGCACAATAATAAGATATTGATTGGCATTGTTCAAAAAGTGGGGGTACGGTATCCCCCAGTTCAAGTAGTGGGGTACGGGTACCCCTCGTACCCCCCCCCCAAATAACGCCAATGCGTGTGAACTGGGTTTGGTGATGAGTGGCGCATGAATGTCAAGGAGGTCGGAGAGTGCGGAATTGTAACAGGAAAGGAGGACGTCAAGGGAAGAGGGAGGGTTAAGAACCAGTTGTGAGTCGCGAAAATCAAGGATGAAGGCCTGACGGTCAATAGACCCGATGAGACGGTAAGAACGAGTAGGAGGAGGCCGAGCTAAATGGTTGATTTCAAGGTCAGCCATGATAAGATAATGATCAGTATTAATGTACGTTGAGAACAGAGTGTGATAGCTTGGGAGTTAAGAGGGAAGAAGCGGAGGTGGTGAGAAGATCAAGGGTGTGAGTCTTGATATGGGTCGGTTAGTGAACATGTTGGGTGAGATTGACTGAGGAGAGGAGGTTAAGGAAATCTGATGCAAGAGGGTCAGAGGGATTGTTTACATGAATGTTGAAGTCGCCGTTCAGTAAGAACTCGTTGGGAGTAGTGGCAGCGAGAAAGATAGAGGGTTTCGAGGAGTAGGCGGACAAGGTGGGAGGGCGGTAGATATTGAAACTGTGAGCAGGTCGGAAGCAAGTCGAAGAGTTGTGGAGGAGCATTCAAGAGAGCGGAAGGTATGGAAACAGGAATTTTAGGACAACAGCCGGTTCACGGACCATAAAGACAGTTCCACCACTATAGATTTTAGCAGATTTTTAAGAGGAGGTGATGCGAGGAAAGCTTAGCAGAGAGTAGCCACGAGGAGTGCAGTCAGAGAGATGAGAGTTAGAGGACGAAGTGGAGATCCAGGTTTCCTCTAGGGCAATGAGATCGGGTCGACGACAGCAGGTGACAAGATCACTTAAGGCAATGGAGTTTGTTGGGTTGAGAAAAGACCGAATATATTGAGGGAATAGTCGGGAATAGAGTAGAAATTTCTTGTTGCGAGTGAGGAGTGTTTGCTGGGACAAGGATTTGTTTTGATGTCACCGAAAAGCAGTAGAGTGAGCAGGATTTGACGGGTAGGCCTACTGTTTGTGGCAGAATAATAATAATAAACGACGAGTGATCGAGGAATGAAGCTGAGGGAACGGTGTTGAAATGAGAATACTGTACAGTGGCGGTTGCAGTGTTGAACTGGGCACGAGAGGTGCTTAATTAGGGCCCTACGTCCAATGGGATTTAGAAACAGATGGATGAAAATTAAACATAACAGTAATGTTGAACCGTTTAGGTTTTCAAGAGCAGCCTAACCAAATATAATGAATTTTGTTTAGAATAATAGAATATGTGGCTAAACGGTAAATGTAGGCCTAATATTGTATATAGCCTATATGAAATTATATATAGGCCCTAATGAAATTAATATATTTTAATGAAAATATATATGTGGCTATAGCGGTAAGTGTAATTATATAGGCTATACATTGAAATTGTATATATAATGAAATTATATAGTTATAATCAATCAATCAATCAATCCTTTTATTGAAGCCATTTGAAGTAGGCCCTACAAGGAAAATACAGCATAAAGTTTGAACTTTGGCAACAAGAGGAGACCCAAAAGGGATCTTGATCCCGCTTAGCAGGGCCACCTATAGTTAACATTTATAATCGCAATACAAGTAAATGGCAGCACAATCAATACTTTGAACTGTAACATCGATCAAGTTATATGATCAACAGGTAAAAGAAACAGTAATAGAACTCTTAACTAAAGAACTTAACTATCAGTACACATGGATTCCAACTAAGGTTAGTTAAAAAGAGATGGGGAAAAAACAACAGTGCCTGTGCAAATAAACACATAATGCAGTCATGTGAGTGCATCCAAGAGATAGAAATGAAACTGTATATAATGCATTGTTGATACAATAAATCAAATCAAATATTCGTTTATTGACAAATTCCCGTCGACACAGACGTGATGGGATTACTTATAGTGTTAGGCCTAATTGCAAGTGAAAATAAATCAGATAACAGTTGATGAAAGAGACTAAACATATTGGGCCCCAATGGAGTTTAAAATAATAATAATATAATAATATTTATTCTTGTACACACATGTACATATGTTATGCGATAAATCTTAACTACTAACAGAACAGACAGCCTGCAATACACGGCGCAAATTGCAGCCTACAAAGCATGTCCGCCTATGGGACTCGATCTCTGTACCTCTCGCACTCTACGCCAGATGTTATCCAATGCGCTATCGGGCCCCCCATAAGGTATACATAAAAAGAAAACAATAGGCCTATAGTGCTAAAAAATAGTTAATTGTTAATAAGTGTAACGGGATATAAAGTTTTCGTCGTTTTTATCAGGTAATGTGAAATTATGAGCCCGTGGCCGCAGCTTATGAGGGATATTGCGATCAGATGGAAAATAGGGTCGCAGAACATGGTCTGGGTTTTATTTGTAATGGCTGCTTTAAAGAGGCATTCATCTGCCTGTTTTGCCAATTCAAAAGCGCTTTGAATAGATGGGGAAGTAGGCCAGAACGTCGCATTACAGATTAAATGTCATTCTCGCAGACAGACCAGGATGCATTACGCGCCCTAGTTACGTAGTTTATTCACCAGTGACCCATCTTGTTCTCCTCATATGATCGTTGAAGAGAACAGTTTCGATCTGAAAGCATAGATTTAAGCACAGGTGAAGAGGTCATTGGCGAACGCTGTGGTCACGTGTTTCTATACACGTCGAAACAGAAACAGGTAAGAATCTGCTCGAAGTCTAGTATTATATGGTAGCTACTGGAGGGAAGGATGGAGGGGAGAAAGACGCGAGGAAGACCGAGGGCAATGCTGCTAGACTGGATGATGACAAAAGAAGAAGGATACAGTGGACTGAAGAGAAGAGCACAAGACAGAGAACGATGGCGTCATTGGTCATACGAACCTGCCAATGGGCAGAGAACATAAAAAAAAAAAAAACTGTAGTTATGTTTTGTGGTAGTGTTTGACTTTTTGTTGAAACTCACGCGATATTTACTCAGGTTGTGAACGTTGACAGAAAAGTACTTGGAAGGTGAGTGACCTCAAAACTAATGGTAAACATAAAGAATTGAATCGGAATCTGTTAGAACTGGTTTGTTCACGCTTATTTTGTAGAGCGCGAACTGGGTCACCAATACTGGCATCTGACTTAAAAGGTCGCTGAGGGTGTGGCTCTGCGTAAGGCTACTCAGTGGCCGCATTATGGTTACGGTTTTAATAACAATGTAACTTTCCATTTGAATGGTTACTAATAAATTTAGGGTAATTTGAAATATTGCTGAAATCGAGTATGAAAAACAAAAACAGTGTTTATGAGTTACAAACAAAAAGTGACGTGTTGCTGTACTTTAATGAAACTTAGTACTTTACTGTTATGTGTAATAAAGTATTAATAAATACTTTTACTAGTGAAGAAGCAATATTTCACCCATTTTACTGTACTGTTACACAGTTACAACTGAAGGATATGTGTTCTCACACAGAGCCTACTACGTATAGGGGGGAGGAGGAAGCAGACTACTTCCAATTTGTGCCAGAGGGGAGGTTGCCCCCCATGAAATGGATGTTGCTGTTCAATTGACAGTACTGACTCAACTGTTACAATTTATCGGCTGTCGACTGTAATTGAGTCTCTAGACGTTAAAGTTAATGTATTATGGTATTAATGGTATTATGTCATATTGTTAATGCTTGTCTACAAGTTCCTAATAAGTTGATATAAATTTTCTGTTCTGTCAGGAAACGTTATTACTTACTTCTTCTTTTAAACATTACTGGAATATACTTTGGTTCACTTCAAGTATAACCTGAAGTGAGATCTATAAATTGAAGAAGAGTGTTCATAATCCTGTTGATTAAAAAAAATCTGCTTTGGTCAATGCAGCAATTATTGTCATGTATTGCCATGACAATTTGAATTATCAGGTCTTGAAATATTCCTGCAAAATAATTGTCAGCTGGATAACACCGTAATAGGCAGGGATGGAGCCTGTTACCGCTGCATTACACCAGAAATTCATAATGCAATCTGTAAAATTCCCATATATTTTGCTGAACATTGTGGCATATTGCCAAATATTTTAACATGTGTCCCATATTTTGGAATTTTTGTCCCATATTCATTACAGCCTGTCCCATAAAATTTGTACAGTGCTCTGGGAGCCCTGCAGAAATTAATTCAACAGTTCAGTTGAACTAAAATGTATAGTTTTCCAAGACCAGTTTTCTTTCTAAAAAAATGCGCTAAATCTTTTCTACAGCAATGTAGAAATCGAAAATTTAAAATTTTTCCAGGGCACAACCCTGGACCCCCTGCTTCAAGCGGAGGAGAGGAAAAGGAGGAAATGGTGCAGGAGGGAAAAAATGGGATAAGAGGTTGGGAGGGGATGGGAGAGGAGGGGAGGGAGAGGAGAAAGGAAAGGGGAGTTATTGGAGGGAGTTTACAGTAAGGAGGATTGCTTCCAGCTCACAGGGGGCCGTATTCTCACACAAATTACATTAAGCACAGGTAATTGTATGTGTATGTAATGCATACATGTGTGTGTATGTATAATTGTATATATATATATAATATATATATAATATTATATATGTTACTTATAAAATGTGGACACAATTGAGTATGAAAAACAAAAGTTTTCATTGTTGTTTTCATTGCCTCACAAAAGCGCTGCCAACACCAACCTCACAGATGTTAATTAAGAACAAACAGTTAGTTATTCAGGAAGTGAACAATGCTCAGACACACAGATCCCAACCTATGGATTCCCAGGCGTACAGTTTATGCTGCTCTAAGAATTGGTGAAGCAATAGCATGGTTGTCTTTGAAGTGGCATTAATTGTCAGTCACTGAGACGCTCTTTGACCAATTGGCCAGCTACTGACCAATGCCTATCTGGCACAGCCTGGGGTGCCTCGGTGATGTCCATATGCATCTTCTACCACCTGTGAGGGAGTATGTGCCAGTCACTTAGTGTAACTGTGTGCTGCAGACTTAATTTGGCTGTCATCAATGCAACAGGGACTAGGAACTCTGAACATGGTGTCAACTGTGATGGAAGTCTGTTGAGGGACTCTGCTTGTTTGTGAGTGCCTGCTGGTTACGGGTGCTGACCCCCTCGTTTTCCCCAGGAGTCTCCCAGAATTGTCTTTCGCCTCTTGTCTCCAGTGTGCCATTGCACTGGGGACAGAAGTTTCCCATGTTTTTGCATTTCCTGTTGTTTAACAACTTCTTTTACTCTTTTAACTATTGAAATTAACCAGATGAATTCAGTTAAAACTAAATAATTTGTTGTAATTATATTTTGTGGTGTTTTCTTTGGATCAAACAAAGAATCAAAACAATGAGCAACTACCACAGCAAGCACAGAACTGTAATTTAATTTAATTATTAACAAGCACTTCATGCAGATACCTGTATTCATTGAGAAGCAAAAGAACATGATGGAACATCTTTGAGCACTGGTGGAGTGTGAGAGTGCAGTCAGGCCAATTGCATGGCAGCTGATTGGTTAGAGCACTCAGCTTATAGCTTAAAGAGTATGGGTTAGAGCCTTCCAGAGGCAGTTAGGTCGAACATTGCTGTTAGTACTAGCTTTTGTATGATAAATCAGTTGCTGATATATGTCATAGATGAAGTTTAGCCAGAGTTGATATTTATACTAAGACAGATTTAATGGTTCTTCAATTAACCTGGGTCTTCAATTAACCAGGACTACCACCCCCCATCAAGCCGCTCCCATACTTCCTACACTGCGACAGCTTGACCATTTTATTCCTCAAGCAGACAATTTCACATGTAGAACGTTTATAATAAGAATGTTATTTACTGTTTAGATGCATGTACACCAAAGTGTGGTTATGCAATTGGTATAATAAAGAATATACTTACTTACTTACCAGTTAAAGGTTGGTGTATTTTATTAATTTATAAATTAAATTATACATACATGATGTAGGTAATGTGCAAAGCTTACTACAGATTAAAAATCATGGTAATATTTTTTCTTTTCAGTGTGAGTAAAGAAGCATTTAACTAAAGCCACAAACAGAATCCAAATTCTTCTTTCAATCTTCTAGCATGTATGATGGAAGATGATGGTGAAAAACAGAATCGCATTCTTCTACGCCCATGGCTTGAAAATATGTTGGAAAGACACAGCATTCCTGGTCTGGAGTGGTATGATGAGGAGAAGACTATGTTTCAAGTACTGTGGAAACACAGAAGCAAGAAGGACTGGTCTTTAGGTGACAGCCGTGTATTTCTGGTAAGAAATCACTTACAGAACAATTGTATTGTATTGTATTTATTCTGGCATATATAAAGCGCTTCTAGCAGGAGAGCCATTCAGAAGCGCTCCCAGTGCCAGAGACCCTGAGAGAAAAAACAAGTTTAAATAAAGGTAAAAGAGGAAGAGACATTACCTGAGAGAATAGAAGAACGAACAGATGGAGAAAGCTGATTACAAAGGCAGGTCCAGTGAAAGCAAAAGACCTAGATTGAGCCAGTGAAGTCCTGACACGGGGAACGAGGAGGTCCAAACGGTCAGAGGAATGAAGAGGATGGAGAGAAGCAGCAGAGTGAGGGCGATGAATTAAGTCACATAAATATTTTGGAGCAAAACCAAGTTGAGCCTTACACACAAGGATGAGGACCTTAAATTGGATGCGAGCAGAAAGCGGGAGCTAGTGTAGTTCTTCTGCCATAAAGGTGGTCATAAGAGAGAATCGAGGAAGACGGGCAATTAGTCTAGCAGCGGCATTGAGAACAGACTGACGAGGAGCGAGACGGACCTTGGGAAGACCAATGAGGAGGGATTTGCAGTAGTCAAGTCTAGAGCAGACAAATGCATGGACAATGGAGGTGAAAATTGGACATGAGACAGCGACGGAGAGCCCTAAGGCACCTAAGGTGAAAGTAGGACTTAACTATCTAAAAATACAGCGTGCCCTCCATGATTTGATTTTGATTGCAGACTTTCTTACGCTTGTCATGAAACTGGGCGTCAACGATATGTAATTGGTCTTAAAATTGAAACACTGTACCTATTGCTACTGTGCTTGAGATGACCCTCAAATTTGTACATTTATGTACGTATATATGCACGATTCTGTCAGTGTTAGTTTCTTTAAGTCTTAAATAAAACAATTCCATTGTTCATAAATAGATCTTTATATATATATATTTAAATTACATACCTGATAGCAAGCAAGAGTTTTCCACAATAGTTTTCTGATGTCAGACATATTCACCACATAAATTAGTTGGATGTTGTATGCAAGACTTCAAATTTCAATTCCAAGATAGCAGAGTTTCAAGACTGAGACCAAGACAGAGACTGGGGGTACCAGGACACGCGGCTCAAGTCAATCCAAGGCCGAGGCTTTTTTAAATTTATTCAAAATAGTAGAAAAGAATTTAACAATAGTCAATAGACAACGACTTGTGTATCAGTTTCCCATCTTGATCCCAGCAATTCCTAAACAACATTACATTTTGTGAATATGAGATCCTTGAGCAAAACTTGCATATAAGGATACTTTAAATGTCTAAGACCACTGTGCCTGCGATTTTGTACAAACAATATTCCATTGTTAATTAAAACATAAACTATAAATTTGCAACACAACTTGCTTAAGGTTGTACTGGTCAATCATTTCGATGATGTTGGTTTTACCCAAATGGCAGATGGCACGTCACTCACTTTTCCATGACTTCAGATTGCTTGAATGCAGATTTTCTATTTCAGGTTCTGTGCTGGACATTTTTATACTTGCATCAAAGTCAAAATAAATTACTAAATGCACCAAAATATGGCTCTTACATGTCGAATTTGAACAAGCTCTCGGTGATTTACCGATAAAACAGAGGTCAACTTATGAGTCATTATCAAAGTAGAACTGCACTTGTGGCATCTTGTGCTGATATGAAAACCATTTTTTTTAACTTCCGGGATATGTTTGGCACTTATAATTTCAAGCTGCCAGTTCATATTGGAGCAATCCAATTTTATAGTGCAAAAAAGGCAGTTTGAACGAGACTTTTTGAGACCGGTTGTTCAAGACTAAACAAAACTATCGCTTCAAGACAGTTTCCAAAAAGGCAAGAAACGACCTCAAGACCAGTACTGAGACCAAGATCAAGAACGAGGCTCAGACATCAAAAACCCTGTCTCAAGATGTCTCGAGACCAAGACTATGTCTCGAGAGCATATATCCCATGGATTCAGGGCATGTTTGAAATAAGAATTCCAGCAGCTGATAATATTTCTTGGTGTCATAAAGTTGCATAATTTATTTACTAGCTTAAAAGGAAACCACTCTTCTGGCCAGAAGATCAATTTTTTCCTGTACAACCAGAGAGTTTAAAAGAAAGTAATTTCAGTAGAATAGGCAGATGTTTTTGTGTGTTTTTAAGTACTTTACGATGTGACACTGATGCAGGAATGGGCAAGGAACACTGGAAGGTTGAAGGAGGAGGGAGCGAACCCAGACTTTGCTCAGTTGAAGACACGGTTTCGCTGTGCACTGAACAAGGCTCCAGACATAGAGGAAGTGAGTGCACTTCGTTCTGACAGAGGAGAAGAACCGTTTAAAGTGTACAGGTTTACAAAGCATAAAGGTGAGAAAATATAGTAATACGATATCTTACCACCCTGGTCCTTAGAATGTAGCTTTTTGTTGTGGGTTCAATCAATTTAGTTGCTGATAACATTTACCAACACAACTCTGGGTTTGACAGTAGGCCTGTCATCAAGCTGTCCGAGGCTCTGGCATACACCTGTCAAAGGGTGGCAAATGATCATGAGTGCGTACATCTTAAACTCGGCCACAAAAGAAGGATAATGGTTATTTTAAGTTATTTTATGCAGATTACTGTGTTAGTCATGGGATCATGACTTAACAGTGTGCAGTTGTCTGTCATCTGTAAAGCCTTTTGGGTGGGAGATACTGAGTTGCAGTGAACAGTTGACAAACAATGAAGCATATAGAATAAGAAGTTTCTTTAGTTTCTAGGAGTGGATAGAAGTTGTGTTCTTTTGTATGCATCGGTGGGCTGACTTGGTAGGTAGGGTACTGCCTAACGAATTTTGAATTAGACCCAAGTACTTATACAGACACTCATTGTGGCATGTTGGATGATTGTTTTATTATCCAATAACTCAAGTATCCACTCAGAATGAACTCGTGTACCAAGACCATACCAAAGTTTTACATCTTGTTGCCAGGCCCTTAGCCAGAAATACAGAGTAGCCTGTCCAAAAGCATTCAAAGTCATGACTATGCGACGCTGTGAGCGTACGAAGTTGCCACCACCCGAAGTCCAGCTGCCGTACGAGTCCGACTACAGTGCCCCTATGCTGTTTACAGAACCTAATATCAACCCCTACTCCTTACAGAACTGTCATCTGATCGCTGGCAGTGGCTTTAGACAAGAAACTGGATGGTGCTGGAGGAGAATCATGCACGATTTATGCCCGTCCAAAATAATTTTCACCCGTCCAAAGGACGGATGGCTGGCCAAGGCCCTGCTTGTTGCCAATGGCCAACTTCTATAATATATGTTATGATTGGAACATGCAGTTCATTAATTAAATGACAGTTTTCGTTTGTTGTATTCTGGTTATTAGGTGATGTTTTCTTTTAGATTCTTCTGTGAGAAAGGTGACTGTAGCGATGTCTTCTAGCAAAAAAGTAAAGAGCATTGAAGAGGAAGGCAGCAATTTTCCTCTGCAACTAAATGAAGAGGTATCATTGCCTTTCTGTTTTTTTTCCATTTCATATAAAAATACAGGAGTGGATCATGAGAAAATATTTCTGCTAGCAAGATGACATCATCCACCTGATCAAGCTCCAAGAGTGGCACACAGCTTGTCACAATGGATGATGGCTCCATAATTTCAGTCATTGGTGACAACTCCTCATTCAGATAACTCGTCTCCATCCATTTGTGTACACTTGAGCAGTGTCTCTCAAAGGTTGTTGATCCTGTATGCCTCTGACTATTTTTCTTGAAGAGTTGATACATAAATGTGCAAATACGATTTAAAGAGACGATTTTCTCGACCTGACATGCCATGCATAATTGCATATCAGTTTCCTTTTGGGATTGGTACGCAAATAGCAGATGTTACCATATGTAAGTTGATAAACTTATTCCTATAACTAGTCCTAAAAATAGGTTCAACTTACAAATGAGCAATGTATTTTGACCATTAAAAGAATTTATATTTCAAGTCTCAATCCAGACTTGGACCAATGTGCACTATGTGACACTCACACTGGACAAAGTCGTCCCCAATTAACACTGGTCTCCAGCAAACTTCTAAACCAGTTACAAGGTGACTTTCTGCTGAGGCAGTAGAAGGAAAGAGAAAATGTCGTTGACTAGAAATGAAAATGGAAAAGTTCAGGCCTCAAAGAGGATAGGCCGCATGACTGTCATCAATGCCACCTTACTAACAAGCTGATAAAAAATTCTAGGAGCTCTTACTGCTGCAGTCGGCTTGAAAGTGCTCAGAATCCTCGTGACCAATGGTGCATCACCCAGCGGCTTCTGCATTCTAAAGGTGCTGTAAACTGCCAACGCTCTGAATGAGAGAACCAGAAGCTATGTTCTGACTTCTCATTTTTTGTTAGCAAAATTGTCAATCTGAAATGCAAAATTACCCAGTTTACAACAAATCTCAAGTGGAACGACCTTCTGCTTAACTTTGACTTTTGTGGCACTGCCTCTAACGATATCCAACCTGTGACCTACTTTGAAGTCGTGTCTCTTCTTAGTCATACTGTCCCTAAATCCTCTCCAATTTACTTCATACTTATTGTCTCTTATTGCTCTTGCTCTGATGGTTTCTCTCACCTTGTCACACATTTGGCCAGTTTGTCTAGAAGAAGTTCTGCCGACATGCAGAGCACATCTGATGGATTCCTATCCAGAGCTTATAGTAGACACAGTGTTTGGAGTCCCAGGACTATGTAGCATCGAAGAAGAGAGTCCTTTGCAGTTGGCAGAAGATGCTGCATCTGGGCATCCTTCTGCCACCAGGTGTGGACGACAAAATTCTTCAGAGCCGGCAGTTCGATGTAGAGCCACCTTGGTAGACTTATCAATCTCTTGGCCTTTAATCTCCAGTTAGTAACCTAAAACCCCTTCACTTAGAAGAGTCCTCCTTGGTGACACTCCAACAGTGGATGTATGAACACCATCCAACACTCAGAAACACCGGTGTAAGAGAGAAATAATTCCACGAATGCATACTAGGTGACATTAGAAGACCAAATGAACAAAATTGTCAAAAGAATTGTCAGACAAAACCTTGCCAACCAATTGAAGAAAATGACATTCTGTAGAAACGTACAGCCATCCTGGCCACACGACATGCTCGGAATGTAAGTTTGATGCCAATGATGTCACTTGATACTCTTAGAATTGACTGCTAGACAGTTACATATGCTATTCAGTTACAACTGCAAATACTCAGTCTGGTAAAAAGCAAAAAATCTTGCTAGTGTTTGAATGTTGAATACGGATTTACTTTTTTCAGAAAGTCTTGCCTGATGTTTCAAATGAAGATGGTGAGTTGACAGTGAAGGATGGCACTGGTGAGTTTTATCCGTTAAATGGCTGCAGATTAGGAAGAGTAACTGACTTGGATATGTTGGTCCACAAGGATGAGTGATGTAAACTGATAGAAGTAACACACAATGACAGTTTTGTATTCAGTTAAGTCTACATGTAGACTTGATGATCATTCCTTGACTCAGAACAGGAAAACCCATACAACTCATAGAACCTGAATAATGACAAGTCAGCGCTTCAACTGCTTGAAATGGAAGAAGGAATGGGATAAATGTTCTATAGGTGTTGGACATATTGAATTGGTAGATTGATTTAGCTTAGTTTAGTTTGTTTGTAATTAGTTTTCGATGTATGCAAGTTTTACTGGAAGATGAATATACATTGATGTGTACAAGTATTTACGTTGAAGCGAATCCTCCATCCTATTTTACTCTCTATATAGGCAGTGTCTTTTCTCCCATCCTCATCCATCAAAATCAGAGTATGCCACGCCATACCAGTCTAAAGAATGGGGCTGTGGATGACGGTCCCCATAAATGTGGAAGGACGTTTGAGGGAGTACAGAGTTGATGCATCTAGTATGGTACAGAGTTTGGTTGTGTTTTGACCTGCGTCACTGACCGTTCAGTTGAGCGAAAGGGACTTGCAGGTCGACAGAGGTTCAGAGTTTGGACATCTTTTCAAGTCCGAGGGTCAGTACAGATTGGTACAGCTGTGCCGTGCCCTAGGGTCTTAAATGATCAAGTCTTTGGATGCCTTAGAGAACTCGGCTTGTCTTCGCCAGGAAAACTGGTTGCACTGCGAATTCCTCATCAGAGGAGAACTTGCTGCTAACTCATTGCTGTTTACAATGGTTGCTATGGACAAATGGTTGCTGTGGGCAATGGTTGCCATGGACAAATGGTTGCTGTGAACAATGATTGCATGCAAAATTGATGTTTCAAGGAGCCATTGTCATTGTTGGTGAATGCCTGACTCATGAACCCTCTTCGTCATCATGCCACGGTCGACTTTGTCATTGTTTGATCTCTGCTTTATTGCCCCAATTGACCTCAGTTTACTCCGCCCATACCCTGGGGTTCATGCTATTGTATAATTTACTTATTTAAGCCTGTTTGTTAAATATGTACTTGACTTTCAAATGTTCAGATTTAGATTCTAGTGTTTAGACTTATAAGTTGTAGATGTTTATATGTATGACCAGAGGCGTAACTTTAGCCTAAAAAGTGGGGGGTACCAATACCTTGGTCTAAAAAGTGGGGGATACCAATTTCTTCTCCACTTTCGTTTTTCGCATGATCACCATTTTGAACATATTCCCTGCCAGTATTCTCATTAATTTTGGCTCTCGATTACCTGTGTATCTAAGCACTTTCATACTTTTGGCGGAGATTGCGTTCCCTGGGAAGGCACAATAATAAAATATTGATTGGCATTGCTTAAAAAGTGGGGGGTACAGTACCCCCCAGTCCAAAAAGTGAGGGGTACGGGTACCCCTCGTACCCCCACAAATTACGCCTATGTGTATGACTTAGATTAATAATAACCCTCTATTAAGTTTGTTTCTATCATGTTGTAATTTCTGGGCAATATCCTCTTACTGCTTTTAGTAATGAATCAAAACCTATGTTTTGATTCATTACTAATGGGTTCTGTTAAATCCATGGTTATCAGGAGAAGATCACAATATTCACACCATGCCTTCAGTTGAATAAGAGCAGTTGGGGTGCTAGAACTATGTCTGAAATGAAACAGCAGCTGGGGTGCTAGCACTATGTCTGAAATGAAACAGCAGCTGGAGTCCTAGCACTATGTCTGAAATGAAACAACAGCTGGGGCGTGTCACGAGTTGTTTTATAATTGGTTAGTTATGCCTCGTCAGTTATGGCGAGGAGTTTTGAGAAACAGCAAATCTAGTTTGGTAAGATTATAAGCAGTTCTTTTTGTTAACAAAATCACACATTTAAGCGTTCTCTGAGTAACAAAAGAAAAACAGAACAAAATAAAGATTAACAAGAAGGTCCTACGAGTTTGCGTGTCTGAGTTACTCTATTAAAGCCTAATATATTGTCCCCTGGGTCGATGACCGTTTTCCCTTCCCAGGTCTTCCCCCTTCCCCAACAATATCCGGTACTCACAGTTCGTAGACCATGGTCTTACCGCCGGGAAGCCAACTCATGTGGAAAACGTCAAGCAACCTGACCCGTTCGCAGACAGACCGCATTCCGTCGTCGTAGCCCTGTTGCGTTCGGAGACCAACAGCGTGCTTTCGTCGTCGTAGCCCTGTTGCGTTCGGAGACCAACAGCGTGCTGCCGTCGTCGTAGCCCTGTTGCGTTCGGAGACCAACAGCGTGCTGCCGTCGTCGTAGCCCTGTTGCGTTCGGAGACCAACAGCGTGCTGCCGTCGTCGTAGCCCTGTTGCGTTCGGAGACCAACAGCGTGCTGCCGTCGTCGTAGCCCTGTTGCGTTCGGAGACCAACAGCGTGCTTTCGTCGTCGTAGCCCTGTTGCGTTCGGAGACCAACAGCGTGCTTTCGTCGTCGTAGCCCTGTTGCGTTCGGAGACCAACAGCGTGCTGCCGTTGTCTTAGCCCTGTTGCGTTCGGAGACCAACAGCGTGCTGCCGTCGTCGTAGCCCTGTTGCGTTCGGAGACCAACAGCGTGCTTCCGTCGTCGGGTACCTGTTGCGTTCCAAGACCAACAGCGCTCGTCCGTCGTCGTAGCTCCGTCGCGTTCGGAGACCAGACACCTTCTGCCCTGAATCACCGGCCTCTCCTTTCCACGTTTCATTCGTTGCCCATCCCTCTGGACCCCACGGTCACCGATTGTCATCGACCCTCTATATATATATATATATCACAGAGCTAGATTCTGTGTGTATCTATATATCTGTGATCTTATGTCAGACTCTCTATTTATATCTGTTCCACGGTCTAGTTTCTAAGTCCCTACCGTAGTCTGTGAAGAGTTTATATCACTGCAAGGGCAATTCGTGACAGGGTGCTAGCACTATGTCTGAAATGAAACTGCAGCACCTGGCTTGCACCTTTTTTCCATATTCATCATTTGGAAGACCATGTTTTTTAAGACCAAGTACTTACGACCCTTGTCGCTTTTCACACATACCCACGCATATACACACACAGTAAAATACCTTGTTAAAGTTTGAGCCATTTGTGTTATTTCTAGTTTGGCAAGCGGTGCATTCAGATCGTGGATACTCAGACCAGGTTGATAGCAGCAGCAAGTTCAAAGTAGAAAATGAGCCAGTTACAGGCAAGACATGTATACCACTATCTGTTGAATTAATGACAAGTTCTGGGAGTGACTGTTCTGGGAGTGACCACAGCTCACCGACTAGCACTGACTGGCCATTCAACATGCATGATGGGAACAGAGCCAAGTCCACAGATGATGATCAGAGTATAGACATCTTAGAAAGCAAAACATTCAAGTCTTCTTCAAGCTGCAGAACACCCCTTCTTAACAGCACACAGTTTGAGGAAACTGCCTTTAATTCAGAAGAATGCCTTCAAGTGCCTTCATCTAATGAACACATGCTTCAGGTTGCTTCGTTGTTTGTTGAAGCAGAAGAGAAAAGAAGACAACAGGCAATCAGAACAACATATCAAAACTCGCATTTTGTCATTGGTAGGTTTGTTGTTTTTTCCTTGCATGTTCTTTGCATGCATTGTCTTGATATACAATGAAATACTGAACCAGTGGGCAGTTTGAAACTGCTTCAAGTTGGAATAGATACATATGCTAGAGTCATAAGGCAGTAAGACTTCTTGTATGATTCGACTTTCATTCTCATGCTAATTAAGTTTTAGTTCTTGTTTCACTGTAACATCATTTAGGGAAATGATGTTCCCAAAATGAGCTATATAAAGGTCTAGGTACATTCTTGTGTACATATGTACATACATATATGATATACATGCAGTCCGTGTTGCTGCCTCCAGGGAAGGGAACCAACTACCAATGTTTATCCGTTGCTCAAACTAATTTTCTTCCTTCACGAAATGCCTCAAAACTCACCATTTCTCATTGGCCTTAAAACATTGTACATCTAACTGCTTTTCACCTGGCAACTGACTAATCACGCCTCAGATTCGCATTTCTGTGTGACTTTGCGCGGGGTAAAATGTTTGTATACTAATAATAATAATATGGGTCTTGTGGTTGAGCCTACTGTCATGGGCTCTTGTGCATGCCATTTTGCTGCCTGCAAGGAATGGAATGGGCTCTGTTCAATGCTCAAACTGTATCTATCCCTTTAAGAAACACCTGAAGACTCTCTATTTCTCATTGGCCTTCAAACATCTAGATTTCTAACTGCTCTTCACCTGGCGACTGACAAACCATGCCTCCGTTTCGTATTTCTGTATGACTGTGTGCGTTAAAAATTTTGTAATTTAATAATAATGTATTTACATAATATGTATTATGTTTACACACATATATGCCTTACACATATGTGACGCCAGGGCTCAAAACCCGTCACATGTCGGTTTCTGACCTTTTTATTTAGTCATATTCTACAATTAATCTGCTTCAAAATACTCTTTACAGAATGAAAATATCTTTTTGCTAACTAAAGTTATGCTCGTTTGATTATTTCATTAATATATAGTGAGAAAATCGAATTAAAAATTTTGGAATATTCGTGTCATCAAAGTCCTCAGCAACCATTACTTGACTGAACTACAATTTTGCTGGGCAATAAAGGGCTATATCCTGTATCGAATAAAACAAACGCCATCAAAATCGGATTACTACATTGCAAATTATGGCAAATTCATAGGCAACTGGTGAATTGAAGAATGTTCAATATTTTTTACCCCTCATCTATTTCGGCTTCTAGCTCAATATTTAGGAAGCGACAAGCGATGGGTTTTGAGCCCTGGCGTCACATATTTGATACATACATGCAAATACGCATACATATGTGTTTTGTGTGGGTATAATGGTGCGTGTACGACTGTACGTGGATGCGTGACCTTTCATGGAATATCAGGCCCTCCATCCTTTCAGTGTCAGTATAGTAGTACCAAAGGAGTGGAAAGGTTAAACAGTGTGTCCTGTTCTTTAATTGCTGTGAATGTGTTTGCATTTTGACCTTTCAACTGTAGATTGTAGAACCATACTGCTTGTTAAGGTTTTTCTAAAATGGTGTGTAAATAGTTAAGCCTGCGGTTTACAGCCGGCGCCCCCAGACGCCATGACCTGGTGCTGCCAAAAGCAGACAATCAAATGAGGACAGCATTTATTGTCAGAATGTTATTCACATATTAATTTATCCTGATATATGTATTTTGATGCTTGTTCAACAGAGTTGTGTTTGGCAGCAGGTTATATTAAAGAATATACTTACTTACTTACTTACTTACTTACTTTAAATAGGTATATCTGTTGACTAGCAATGGAATTTTCTCTAAGCCTAGTTTTCTGCCTACTTTCCTACGTAGGGTACATTAGCAAAAGCAGTTGATTGGATCGTGGTATGATGTGTCTGATAGATGATGCTTATAGTCACATTGGTGTCTGAAAGATGATGTCTGAGCACTTAATTGTGGATTATGACAAATGTTTTGTTTTTGGGTTTCCATTTTTGGATTTCTTGTATAGGTAATTAGTTTCAATAGCAGCAGAAGTAGTATATTGAAAGAAATGCGTTAATGGTATATGTAGATGAGACATGTGCATCGGAACACCAGAATTTAATCATCATAAGGCCTGCAGATGATGCACACGAAACTGCTGCTGCTGCTGCTGCTGCTGCTGCTGCTGCTACCATAGGTAATTGTGCTGAATGGTTCACGGCTGGTCCTTCTGCGCAGTTAGTTCACCGATTCTCCGCTGGATGCCATGGCAGCGAATTCAAACCAGGTGAAATGTTTATTCATTTCTATTAACTTATCTGCAGATGTTTTAATGCTCACTCTGTGAACATCATAGGCCAGCGGTGGTGAATCTTTTGTGTACAAAAAGTTCCGCTAATTCATGTTAAAAACTACCCTCGCATGCCCCTTGGAAGTTTACACGGTATATATTGTTATTTTCTCATATGCGTGTTACTTGACAAAACGTAGCAAAAAAAACAGAGTAGAAGATGTTTCAAAGGTGCTTTTAGGAAGGTGTTAAAATAAAATCCTCCACGAAAGAAATTGTAGCTTTTGGTTTAACACTTTAACAATGAGCAATTGAGCATGCACTAAAAGTGACTGGGAAACCACTGTAGTTCATTGTTAAAATGTTAAACAACAAATTTAAGTTAAAATGAAATAAGGGCAGAACAAAAACATGAGACTCCATTGATGTTTGAGTCAGCGCATCATACGAGGCATAAATGGAAACTGCTCTGGATATTTTATTTTGGCAGATAAACATAGTGAATGAAATCTCCATGAGATACCATGGAGGCAGATGGTTGGATGACATATAGTATATAAAATAATATATGTATCCACGTAAAATTATGAAATCTTTCCTTAGGAAAGGCAATCTTCAAGACATTTAATCACACAATAATTTTGTCACAATTTCACCAGCACACTCGTTGCGTCTTTTCGACTTCTGTTTTCTAGGACACATGCTGGTTGTGTACTTGCCTTACATCTCACCACTTCAAACAAATCACTGCTTGAATACAGATGTTTACTGAATGATGTGACATCACCACATGTCTGGCACAGAAGCATGTGCAGGTCTTGATTCAAAGTGGATTCCTAGAGTAATTGTGTATTTCAGAGTTATAATTTTTGGGACTGCTCCAAATTCCAGAAATTTCTACGATTGCCACTTTGGGCATGCATACCATGAGTTCACCACCTCTGTCATAGGCATTGATGTTCAACATCATATTGATGTGCATCATCTTGTGTGCTTTTATATAAACTGCTTGAAGTTATGGCACTCACATCCGTTTTATGTTTATGAGTCCATGGTAAATATCCGTAATCAACACTTCTTTCATTGTAATTGTTATTAATTGTGATCAGAGATTTATGCAGTTCCTTTCCAAGAGAGAGAGAGACAGACAGACAGACAGACAGACAGACAGACTCCGTGGTGCCTCAGACCTGACATGATAAAATCTTGGACAAACAAAATGGTTTTCTAACACATATGTAATAGAAGCAGGTGCTAGGCAACTTATTCCAGAGAGTTGGAGTGACTCTGCTGCATCGTAGAAGTTGAGGCTGGTGTGACGGTCTGGTCACCTTACACAGGTGAATGAATGGACCTGTGGCCAGGTGAGATTGAGACTCATAACATGATGCATAACTCCATGATGTATGATGGATCACAGATCTAACTAAAATTCAACTGTATTGAATTTAAGTTAGATCTTAAATTCAATACAGTTTGTATACTGATACAAAATATATTGAATTTAAGATCTTACTGCTTATTCAGAATGGCCTTGCAGGCTGTGCTCCTGATCCAGTGCAGTTCCTCCTGCATGAAGCTGGATTTATGCTCGAAACATCACCAATCAGCCAAACCACAAAATTTCGTAATAATTGTGAACTCCAATTTTCTAAAGTGCCACTCTAAAGCTAAGTACAAAGCACCAGCTTATTCACGAGTGCTGCGTCATATTAGAGGGGTTGTCCAGAGATCGATATAACATAGATTTAACATAGACTGCTATGGTTAATGTAGGTAAGAGTTACGCCTGCATAAATAGCATTGCCATAATGTACCCTAGTGCAGTAAGTGCACATGAATGCTTGCATCAGGATGGCTTGAGTTGTAAATGAATATTATATTGTTTGAATTCAACACAGGGGGTAGAAGGACACTTGACGTGTGCTCTGTGGTCCGTTCCTGGTCCAACAATCCAGATCACTAGCAGTAGTGGATGATGAGATACCATGGAGGCAGATGGTTGGATGACATCCAGGCATAGAGCATTTCTGATGTCTGAAGCAGTTTTCATTAAGGAGATTGCCTCTACAGCTGAGTAATAGAGATGTGCCAGAGCATGTAGATGAACTGCAGTGCCACAGAAGAAAGGACCTGGCTTAAGTTGGCAGTGTAGTTTTACTGGCTCACCCTGAGGGTGAGCCAGTAAAACTAGATGTAGTTTTACTGGCTCACCCTGAGGGTGAGCCAGTAAAACTACACTGCCAACTTAATGAGCCAGTAAAACCAAGGAATAGTCAGACTGTAGAACTATATATACCACATTACCACATACTATATACCACATACTATGTACCACATACTATATACCACATACTATGTACCACATACTATATACCACATACTATATACCACAGCCTGAGTATGCCCATAGGCAATGAACACGACCATGCCAGAGCTTGACCCATAACACTGATTGACTTTCAGACACTTCGGAAGAAGTGTTGTGGTTGACAGTGGTGAAGGACTGCAATCAGTCAAAATGGCAACGAGGGTTACTAGTCCTGATTAAAAACAGCAAAACACTGGCAAGAATCCATTTCAGAACTGGTTCCATGGAGTGAGACTTTCTGAAGCCCAATGGTTGTAGGTTTGTAACTCATGCATGCCTTTGATATAAGTAGAAGGGTTCCAATGAAAAATAAAGTTTGCACTTTTTTTAGGTCTTGCCCCTTAGTTTTGTTCATTTAGCCATAAAACTGAAATACATCAAGTTTTGTAGCAATCACATAACATTTACTGGTTGCACAAGACCTGTAAAGTTTTCAAACACTGCAATATGTTATTACATAAGGCACTAGGTACACATGCAATGTTCCTCCGTGTTACACTGTTTAATAAATGTTACCAGATGCTCATTTTTTTAACGAGTAATTTTTGGGGGGTTCTGGAAACTGCTGGCGATGGCTCTCAATCACCTGAAGCAGATTATTGCTTCTGCTCCTCCTGGTTTGTTATAGCGGAATTGAATGTCTGTATTAGTGCGACGCCTCATTCGGTTGCGTCATTTACTACCTTAATTTTTTTTACTCTGTGCTGTGATGTGTGCTTCATTGGTGTTCCAAAAGCTTGGATCTTGCGAGAGGAAATCTTGTGGGATATCCGTGGAAGCAAAAACTTCTTTGTGTTTCGTGACACGAAATGAGACAGCTGTTTTCCAGAGAAACAGTTCTCCTCAGTTATCATTCGAACTGGAGGATCTTCTTCACCCACATTACACAGGGCCAGTGGCGGCGCCATGATTTGAAAAGTGGTACGGCAAATTAGAGGGTCTGGGAAAAAGTGTACGGTAAAATTATGTTTTTCCGTAAAACCTTAAAAAGTGGTACGGCAAAAGCCGTACAACAAACATAGGCGGCGCCGCCACTGCACAGGGCTGCAACCATATGCACTTTTTCCATAACAGAAATTCATGATAAAAAAAGGACAGACAAAGAAGTGATTCACTCAAGAACCACAAATGGCGCATGAACGTTTTTATGGCTACATCTACTACGGTACACTTCAAGATCTTTCAACAGCTGTAAGTCGTTTCGTGGAACAGATGTTGCTGAGGGGAGGGGATAGAGTAATGGTAACACTCATGGCCAGGAGAACATTAGGTTCGCGGTTCGATACCCGTAACCCCCTCTAGGGTGGCGCCTTGCATGGCTGCCAAACCGTGTGTTTAATTAAGATCTTGATTCTACTTTCACGGGTCAATGTAACCTTACTGTGTCTGTCAGTTTGAAATAATAAAGAATATTATTATTATTACAGAACAGCTATTACGCAGTCCCGATCTTTTGCCTCAATTTTCTCCATCTCTCTGGAATACACTGTCTCATTCTACTTGCTCTCAAAATTTTGATTGGTAAACCCTCGCCTTCTTCTGCTTTCCTCAAGATTTATATCTTTTCTTTTGGCCTTGTGCACAGGGAGCACCTCTGAACAGTTCACCCTACTAGAAGCGCTTTATAAATGTTTAAATACCATACAATACAAACATGTTAAACTGTTGAAGCCCAGATAGTTCACAAGCTGTCAAACGAAACTGTGAGTGAAACAAATAAATTTTAAGACTGTAGATAATTTTCCCACGCATCGAGCCCTGTGGTAAGCTCCACGTGCATTGATATGGATGCTGGGAGAAGGTTCATCTCTTAGAAACAATAGTGACAACTGCAACAACTCCTTATAGTCATCTCTGGGATGAAACTGTTGCAGCTGCTGACGAAAAAATAACAGTAAGTTTTCTTTCAGCAGCTCGAGTTCAGCGGCCATTGTTTTGTCTTTCATAGCACACTCATAGGATGAATTGTCAATGTGAATCCATGGAGCAGATATAATATAGTATAGAACTATAGATATAAAGCACAGATATATCCAAAACTGCCGAGTAATCCTCAAAGTTAACAAGTTTTCAATGATATAGCAGACCAATATGCCAGAAATTCACTAGCATTACGATAAATATCATTACATACTCCTTCAGGAGCATTGTGCAACCTTTAAATATTTAAATATTTGGTTAATTTTTTTCTCTCATTAACTTCAATATATAAATGAACATTTTCAGAGGGTGAGACCACAGAAAATAAAAACTTATTTTTTTCATGTATGTTTCATTGGCACCCTAATAAGTAGGCTACAATTACAACATCCTGTGGTAGGTTGGAGGGAAAGCTGGTGGTGGAGCACCTTCAGAAGAGTAACAGACCAAGTCTGATTTTTTCGCTTGAACTTTAAGTAGTCTGTGGCAATGTTCCCCTAAGGAGTCGTCCATAAAGGATGTCCGCAAAATATGACCCACTTTGGACCCCTCCCTCCCCCTTGTCCGCATTTGTCCGCATTTGACGTTTCCCTCCCTCCCCTTTGCGGACGTCCGCATGCCTAAGCCAATTTTTAATGTCATCGTCATTATTTTTACAATTATTCCACAGTTCCTGTGCATGTTTAAGTGACAGTTCAGGTTTCATATCGCAGGATGTGCAGTAATAAAAGCCTCTTTAAAGTTGCAGTAAAGGTTATACCATGTGTGAAGTTTTAGGCAATCACTTCACTGACCTTTTCGTCTTTTGGGTAAGGCTGAAACAAGGTGGTGTTTAAAAAACTATCAAATTTAAAAGTTTAGGTGCGGACGTCCGCACTGGTCATGACCCTCATTTGTCTGCATTTTGATTACCTCTCCCTCCCCCTCATTGCGGATGTCCTTTATGGATGACCCCTAAGGACTGACATGGCAAGAGCATAAATTTGATTTTGTGAGCAGCAATTTTTTGGACAATTTGACATATAAGCACAATTTTCACGAAGTACTTGAGCCTCTTTCAAAAGCAAATGATGCACTAAGAACTTTCAGTTAGGTACTTTTATATTGGAGTTGGATAAAGTTTGACACTAATTTTCAAAATGAACTGTAGTAAAATGTTTTACTGACAAGATACTGGTGAAAATGACTTGTATGTATGTATGTATGTATTTATGTATGTTGATTGTTGATGTTTATGCAGCTGCTTTTCAGAACCTAACCAGTCTAATAAGTACAACTTAATATGAGTTGAAAATATTTCTTAAGTTGTCTTTCTTGGAAAAGTACGTCTGTCTGGGAATTTTCTTCCAGAAGGACGGTTGCATACAGTCTTAAACGTTATATAAAAGCAGACAAGTCATCACTGAATCAACATTTGGGATTTTATTGGCAGTGGAATCTAGAAAATAAACTTTAACAATGTTATGTGTTATATTAGTTAAACTTTCCCCTCATTGAAAAGTCGCTTATTTTTTTACAGTTTTTCAGCATCAAATCCTCGGCCGTGCTTTCCATAATAATTTGGAGACTTTTGAGCTTTACTGGCCGACAATCTTAAGCTGAGTAACAATTAATGTTGGTTATAGTGTAAATATCTTACCCTTTGTGTGATTAGAGTTTTTTAAATTTGACATCATGCTGGCAAGTTATTGTAAATCTTGAATCAGCATACCGGTACTACTGAATGCATTGCAAAGTTTTAGGAAGAGACGTTGTTTGTTGTGTACAATGCTGAGAACTGTGTGACTTGAGACTGAACAGAAACTGTTTGCTTTGTAGAGCCAATTGACCTCACCAAGAAAGACAGGAATAAAGAGTGTAGGACAAATGTCCATTTGTTAAAATCAGTTGGTTCAAGTCTTTTTGAGCAGGTGGTTGAAGGGGATTCAAGAGAAAAACTGATGAACTTCATTGGTGAAATCAACAATGAAGGTAATTGCTGCATTCTCACTTCGCATTTATAAATACTATTTAAATAAGTACATATAATGACTTTGAAACAAATCATTTGAAAGATCATTGTCCGCAATTTTAAATATGCTGTTGGCACAATTATTTTCTCAGCACTAGCACTAGTCTTTTATTAAGAGTTACTAATTGCTAAGGAAATAACATGTTCCACTGATAATCCCATTTCTCTGAGAATTATCAATTTAGCAGTCATGATGTCAGACAGTAGGGAACGCACCCAAAATGGCGTATAGTGCGTGATGTTTTTGATTTTGAACTAAATTAAGTTTATAATTACGTTTTCGGCTCTAAAATAAAGAAACGAATTCATTGGAACTTATCCAAAACAGCGTCAAGCGTGATGGTTTGATTTTGAACAAAAGTTAGTTTTTGTCGAGTTTGACTGATGATGCGTTAACAGTCTCTCGAAAGAAGGAGTGGTCGCCCTTCGCTTCAATGTTATCAACAGAGCCAAACTTTACGCAAACTTTACGCAAACTTTATACAAACTTTATGCAGGAATACTATGTTACAAAAGTTACGTTTGACTAGAAAGTTGGTTTGAACGTTTATTCGAAATGTCGACTAAAGGTGCAAAAAAAGAGTCTCGCGTGAAGGGGGCCGTTTCCAATCCCGGAATAGAGCTGGACGAACCTAATGAAGAGTCGGTACAACTGCCGAATTTACCTGATAACATTGAAGTACTTGTTAAAACTGCTGTTAAGGCAGCATTAAAATCTTTCACACAGGAAGTACGTGAAATGCTTACAAATACCTTCAAGGAGACAGATCAACGCATTACATGTCTAGAGCAGAGATGTGAAGCCTTAGAACAACGTTATCAACCAAATGAGCAGAAATATTTAACAGAGAGTGGCAAATGAGATTGACCAGCGTGATCGACTTAGGAACTTTCGACTTCGTGTTCCCTCGATCCATGATGGCACGAACCTTCATTCGCTGACTCTGGAAATACTGCGTGATCGACTACAGCTAGAGGACATAAAGGAGGATGAGCTAGATTCAGTGCGCTTGGTTCAACCGCAGAAGAAGAGTATGGACGGTGTTTGGTCGTCCTCAGGGATGCTGTTGGTCAGACTTCGATCGCTGGACAGATGAGATCAGGTTCTGCGCAAACGAAGGCTACTAATGGGGACAAAGTTCACAATTACAGAGGACCTTACTGGCCCCAATTTTGAACTTCTGAAAAAACTCCAGGGAGATGCCCGTGCCCAGTCGGCCTGGTCCTGGGGTGGTCGCATCTTCACATCTACATCGTCGGGAAAGAAGGTGATGGCCAAGCTGTTCATGACAAATGACGAAATCTTTGCGGATAGCAGAGTTGATGGTGGAACTCAAAACAAATAAAAATTACCTAGTGCTGTGATGGCTGAGAAGGTGATGGTTAAACTGTTTGTACTCTGCTGTGAAGGTGATGTTTAAACTGGTATATTGTTTATGATTTATGACAAAATCTTTGTGGATGGCCGAGTTGATGATGGAAATCAACAATAGGTCAGGAATATTAATGGTGGTAACAATTTAATAATAGTCACCTAGTACTATATTACTCCATGTTTTGTCCTGTTTGAAGTATGAACTTGTTTGTGCTGCGAGGTGCTGTGAAGGTGATGGCTGAACTTAGTAAACAGCATATGACAAAAGACAAATTCTTTGTAGATGGCTGAGCTGATGGTGGAAATTAACAGATAGGCCAGGAATAGTGGTCAATAGTGGTCACCTGGTGCTTAGTTTTCTCAATGTTTGTCCTGCTTGAAGTGGTGTCCTGATGGAAATCAACAAATAGGCCAGGAATAGCAGTCACCTGTGCTTATTTTTCTTAATGTTTGTTGTGTTTGAAGTGTTGGTGTCCTGGTGGAAATCAACAAATAGGCCCGGAATAGTGGTCACCTGGTGTTTATATTCCTCAATGTTTGTGCTGTTTGAAGTGGCGACCTGGTGGAAATCAGCAAATAGGCCAGGAATAGTAATCACCTAGTGCTTGCTTATTGCTTATTTTTTTCAATGTTTGTGGTGTTTGAAGTGGTGTCCTGTTGAAATCAACCTGTTGACCTGTGTCCTGGTAGAAATAAAAAATAAAATAAAATAAAAAAAAAATTAGGCCAGGAATAGTAATCACCTGGAATCACCTGGTGTTTATTTTTCTCCATGTTTGTCCTGTTTGAAGTTTGATGTATGAATATAAGATCGTACTTTTGAGGCCTGTTGATTATGTATTAACTAACAGTTAAATTTTGGGGTGACCTCGGCTCACTTCTTTCGTTTGTTTGTTTTCCTGTTTGTGCGTTTAACACAACATTTGATCAGGGTTTGATCGCTTATCTTTTATTTCCTTTACTTGTATTGCATTGCATTATCTAGAGTTGTATGACTGTGTGTGAGGAAACATGGCACTTTCATGAACTGCCATTCAATAAGCTAACAAGTTGGGAAATCTTAATAGAATGTGGATTAGAGAATGAAATATGGGGAAGTAATACTTGCATAGAACTATATAAATGTCTGAATAAATTTAACTTAATTGGTAATCTGACCTTTAAATATGTCACTGAGTCTCAGTTTAATAGACTTAATGAAATGGTTAATGATAGGCACGACCTATGTTGCTTTCATCTTAACATACGTAGCTTAAATGCAAATGTAGACCGGTTGAGGGAATTCTTCTGCAGTATCCAGTTGATCTTTGACGTTATAGTGCTGAGCGAGGTATGGGCAACTAATTTAGAATTTTATAGTAATATTCTGACTGGATATGATTTTTTTTATGAACCGCCGCATAGGGGAATAGTGGGTGGCGTTGGCATTTATGTCAGACAGCATAAAAATTATAACAGTTGTGGTTCGATCGGACCTAAAGACTTTAATAGACCCTGAGGCTGAAGTTGAAGATATTTGGTTGGAATTAAAAATTGATAGGCAAGGATACATAATAGGGGGCATTTACCGGCATCCAGGTCAAAGTATAAACCCTTTTACCAGTGGATTAGAGAAGACACTGGAAGGAATAGTGAGAGGAACATTGCCTTGCATAATAATGGGTGACCTAAATATAAACTTAATGTCCTATAATTGTAATACTGAAACTACACAGTACCTGGATATGGCATCATTACATGGGTTTCTACCTGTTATACTCATGCCCACTAGAATCACGGGAACATCAGCTACACTTGTAGATCATATTTATTATTACCCAGGATCTTTGAACTCTCCAAAGATAAACAGTGGGAATTTTTGGGTGGATATAACTGACCATTTACCAAACTATATAATGATCTCTAAAACGAAATTTTGTTGGTCAGTAGATAGACCTTATAAAAGACTATTTAGTCCTAAGAACAAAGTAACCTTTGGTAATTTACTAGAACAAATTGACTGGGAGAATTTAATTTTAAGTCATCTTACAGTGGACCAAGCTTACGATGTATTTGAAAAGGAGGTCAGACGATGTTTTGATCTCGCCTTTCCACTGGTTAGGATATCTAGGAAGGCAGTTAAAGATAAACTATGGGTCACTAAAGGTTTAAGAATTAGCAGTGCACACAAGAATCGTTTGTACCGGGCCTGGATCAAGCATCGAACTCCACATAGAGAGCTAAAATATAAGAACTATAGAAACAGTTTTAGAAAGATTTCTAAGATAGCGATTAACTCTTATTATCAAGATTTTTTTCAAAGAAATGCTAACAATGCCAAAAAGCTATGGACGCAAATAAACTCATTGTGTAGTTATAATATACGCAAAAGTGGTAGAAAATCTCCCATTACGTATTTAACAATAAATGATAAAATAGTTAACAATCCATCTGAAATGGCCAATAGCATGAATAATTATTTCTGTAATATTGGCCCTGGACTGGCATCAAAACTTGGTAAAGCAAAACATACTTTTGAGTATTATATTATTATTATTATTATTATTAATGAGCTTTTATATAGCGCCCCTTCAAGGTTATCTACTCAGGAGCGCTCCTAGTCCAACCACGGCTAAAGAGAGTAGTTTTTAAGTTTGCAAGAAACAAGGTAGAGTGAGTCATAGGGACCAGGCGAAGTGCAACAGGAAGGCCATTCCAGGTTGCAGGTCCAGCGACCGAAAAAGAACGTCGCTGCATAATGGCTGTCCGCGTGCGGGGGACCAATAGCTCGGCCTGGTCAGCCGAGCGAAGAGCAGATCTCCGCAAGACCCCAGAGGTAGAGCGACACAACTCCCGCAGGTATGGGGGAGCAAGTCCCTCTAGACAACGCCTAACCAATGCAGAGACCCTATAGGCGATCCGCAGCGGGAAAGGGAGCCAGTGCAGAACATCCCGCATATAAAGAGAAACCTGGCCAAATCTGGGGATGCGACCAATAAGACGTGCGGCTGCACGCAAAACCCGGTCCAAACACCCAAGGCGGGCAGCTGGGAGGCCAGCATAAAGGGCGCTACAGTAGTCCAGACGGGAAACCACAAACGCATGGACAAGGGTAGAAGCAGCTGCCTGCGTCAGAGTGCGGGAGACTACCCTTAACTGACGAAGTTGATAATAAGAGTCCCGACAAAGCAAATTAATATGTCGCATGAATGTGAGCAGTCCTCTTCAGAATAGTATTTATTGTGAGGAAGTAAATAGAGAAGAACTGATAAATCTCATAGAAGGCCTAAATCCCCGAAAATCCCCTGGGTATGATCAAATTTCTCCTCTATTAATCAAGGAGAATGTCGACATGCTTGTGCAGCCCCTGCTAATGATATTCAACTTATCATTAAATACAGGTAAAGTACCACTCGGTATGAAAGTGGCTAAAGTAATACCCTTATTTAAAAAGGGTGACCGTAGTATTATGACTAACTATAGACCAATTTCTCTTTTATCAGTCTTTGTTAAAATATTAGAAAAACTCATTTATAGTAGGGTAATGAACTTTCTTAAGAAATACTCGGTTTTATACAAATATCAGTTTGGATTCAGGAAAGGTTATTCAACTAGTTTAGCACTGATCGATGTAATTGATAAAATAAATATGTCTCTTGATAACAGTGAATATGTGGCTGGTATCTTTTGTGATCTGCAAAAAGCATTCGATACTGTTAATCATGAAATTCTGCTTACTAAGTTGAAGAATTATGGTATTAGGGGTACCTTACTTGATTGGTTTACTGATTACCTTGCTGATCGTAAACAGTTTACTACTATTAATGATGTTAATTCTCGGCACAATGTAATACCCTGTGGTGTACCTCAAGGATCTGTATTGGGTCCTTTGTTATTTCTCCTTTACGTTAACGATATGCCAAATTCAGTTCCTGGTTCTGATATACGTCTATTTGCTGATGACACTAATATATTTTTTCATGCGCGTACGACAGCGAAGTTGCATACAGATGCTAGTGCTGCATTAAATAATCTATGCGATTGGTTCCTGGCTAACAAAATGTCTTTTAACAAAGATAAGACATCATACATGCTTTTTGATTATAAAAGAAAACCGTGTACTGACGACATTGATCTTTTATTGGATAATGTCAGGCTTTCACGTGAAGACACCTATAAGTATCTTGGTGTTATCATTGATCAAAAACTAACTTGGAAAGGGCATATAGACCACGTTATTAATAAAATAAAAAGATTTATTGGTATATTCTTCAGATTAAGAAATAAGTTAAACTGTTGTGTTCTAAAAAACCTTTTCTTTGCATTAATTCACCCTCACTTGTTGTATGGGGTTGAGATTTATACGGCTGCTAATAAGTCTGTATTACATCGGTTAAATATTTATATTAATCGTATCCTATGCATACTGCAAGGTGTTCCCCTTTGCACACCAATTATTGATTTATATCGGAACTATAATCTTCTTCCGTTAACAGAACTGCGCAAATTTCAAGTATTATGTGTTGTGCATAAATGCGTGTACAATTTGGATGTTCCACTGATATTCCACAACTATTTTAAACTCAATGTTGATGTTCATTCCCATTATACAAGGAACAGTGACAATACTTTTATACCTAAATTTTTATCTACCAAAGGACTGAAGACAACCCGTTACTGTGGGGCCAAATGGTGGCATGAACTTCCAAGTAATATTAGACACATAACTTCACATCGAAGATTTAAAAGCATGTTGAAATTGTATTTGATTGATTCCCTGAGTAGGTAGACAGTGCCTGGATACAGGTTACAATTAGTATAAGGGTCATGAGACTGTTTGGTTTGTTAGCAATGATGATTGTTAGTGCTATGATTGCTACTAGTAAGTGTTGTTTATATGTTGGGTGTTTTTGTGTTATAATGATTTGTATTATTTGGGCGACCGGCGAGATGAGTCCTACAAGACTTCTCCGGTAGCCTGCCACTGCAACTGTATATGTATTATTACTGTGTTTGTTTCATTTGGTGGCAAATAAATTACTTACTTACTTACTGATGTTCAACTGACGGTATCTCCAGAACTATGTCAAATATCTGCGTAAAGATACTTCTTGTGCATGGTTAGTGCCCTCTGGGCATGTTCAGTAGCTGGATACAGTGCAAATCGGTTTTGATAAAGACAGGGAGCCAGAATAAAAATGTCATCATAAGCTAATTTTTTTATCAACCATTAGGCAACAGTAAATGCAACATGCCAGCCACATGGACATTCTGGCTGCATGTCTTCCTAGCAGCATGCATAAACAATTAAACATATGTATTATAACTACAGTAGGCTGCTAGCTAAACAGTTGGATTTATTCAACACTGAGCTGTCAGGATTTTAAATAGAACTTTACAATACACTTTCATGTATTACATGTGATGCACCATAGTTTCAGACTGCAACTGAAGGTAGCATTTTGTACAGAAAGTGTTTGGTTAAAGGCCAATAATAATAAACAGGACTGGAAAGCCCTTTTTAACACTTTAACGATGATAGTGTACTAAAAGCATCTGGGAAACCAATGCAGCTCATTGTTAACGTGTTAAATGTTGTGTGACAAGTTGAAGTGCCAGGAAGTACTGTAGTATTCGTTTATGTTTTGATGCCTAATGATTGTCTTATGTCATCGTTTCTTATTTTCTGCAGTCTTGAAATCCCTGCGATCTTGCTCAGCCAGTTCATTTCTGCTGTAAGAATTCTTTCTTCTTGTTTCTGCATTGTCCAACATTCCGATCCATGTAGGAAAATGGGTTGTACCGGTATCATTGTCTCGTATATTTTTGTCTTGGATTTCTTTGTTAATTCTTTGCTCCTCCATATCCTGTTCATTATTCCAAATGCTTGTGAAGCGCGTCCAATTCTTCTTTGTATATCTTTTTCGTTGCTGCCATCAGCGTTTATTAGCCCTCCTAGATAGACGAATTGTTCTACTTGCTCAATAGCCTCTCCTTGGTAGTACGCTATCTTATTAATCAGTGATGGCATTCTAAGAAAAGTCTGACGTTGAAGCCAAAACCTTTCCGCAACCTGCGCAGTTGTTGTGTGTTAATCAAAATTTCATTTTTGCAGAAAGAGTTTGCGATGGACTGAGAATCATTTTATTCACAGGACTGAGAATCATTTTATTCACAGGACTGAGAATCATTTTATTCGCTGAATCATTTTCGTAATAACTCATGTTTTCTTCTTATCAATTTTGTCTCCAGAAAATAATTTAACATTGAAATGCATTGACATCAGAACAGACCAATTTTCATTTGGTACTAAATGATATTTTTCCTATCCATTTTCATCTGAAGTATTTTGCACTATAATTGAGCGTTTTTGTAAATTTCATCGTTATCGCTAATTTTGCTCCCAAAAATTTACTGCCATCTTTGTGGAACCCTTCTCTTTCTCCTTTCTTATTATCTTGCAAACAGTTGAAGGCTTATCTTTTTCATGCCACCTGTGCTTTTGAGGTAAATTGATGAATTAGTGCAGTATAATGCACTATTTCAGTAAATAAAAATCTGAAAATTTTAAAATCTAATTAAGACTCATTTTTTCGAAGCTAGTAAGTTTTATTTTCTTGCGGATGTATTGTTGTTCTTGATGAACTGCAACACCTCTTAGATTAGAGAGTGCAGCACTTTGATATGTATTTAGAGGGCTCTATTAGACTGTTCAGTTACATTACATTGCTTAGCCTATATCTTTTCTGACCTCATATAATCTTTAACTACTGATGGAAACATTAAGGAAGTACAAACTAAAGATTTGTTTCTGCTTTATTCTTTGCAGAGCTCAACTTTCAGCCATCAGATCCTGTTGAGGAGATCCGACGAAAGGTTCAGCGAAATGAGCAACTACTCTTGTCGAAGGTGAAGATGCTGTACACGTGGGAGGAGCGCTTGAAGAATTGGGAAGCCAAACTTAAAGCTACAGAAGATGCTTGCTTCTGGAAAAACAAATACCTTGATGCAAAGCTAGCCAGAAGTGGTGTGTTTTTACCAGAAAGTCAGCAGCACAATCAACAGGGAGTGTTTACTGTTGGTAACCCAGGGCAGTCCATGTCTCGACTGACATTGCCTGTCAAAGGTATTCAAAGAGAAGGTGCTGTTATGCATACTGCAGCCATATCAGGAACTGTACAGGATTTTTCTCAAAGTGCAGCTAGATCAGAATGCGTTCAGCAGCCAGAACAGCTGAGGAACTTGAATGCTCAGATAAATAGAAATGTTGGACAATTCACAAATTCAAACAGTGAGATAATTTTAAGTTTAGGCAAAGTAGGTAAAAGAAAGCAAGTTACAGTCATATCTGGTGACTCTGTTTTGAGTGAAGAACATTCACTGAAAAAAAGGAGAATGGAATACGAATCACCAGTGAATGACACAGAGTTATCCTGTAGGGCTGTGTTTGCTGAACTGCCAATCCTTAACAAATTTGCCACTTCAGGGACAGTGAGCTTGGCTAAATTCCAAAATAATCCAGTTAAGTGTGCACCTAACCAAGGTGGGAAACTTAGGTATGAATGCAAACCTTTGCCTCATTCCAGTGTTTCTGATGCTGTATGTCCCACTGAAGACGTTGAATTGGAGAAGGCAGTTCTTGTGAAAAACATTGTTGATATCAGCAATGTCTCTGTGCCAACAAAAAGGTTACAAGAGAGTGGAAAAGAAGAGATCTTTCCATCTTCCACTTTGTCTGTCTCCATTCCATCCATTGCTTATGTTTTGCCATCTGTCTCAGTTGCTGAAAAGCAAGTTGGTGGCTCAGTGAACCAATCAACTGAGTCCAACTTCTCTCCAGTCAGAAACACTAGCAGTTGTTCTACACCTTATACAGTAGCATTTGAAGTCATTTCAGACTGTGACTCTGATGGTGAGCTAATCATTGATTCATCAAAAACTGAAGATACAGAGGCTTCTCAAACAGAAAAGAAGGAAGATGACAGCAGCAGCAAACAAAACAATCAGAATGAAAACTCTGCTAAAGTGGAGAAGATTTCTCTGGAAGCAGCGTTTGATTCTTCAGAAAAACATTCTTTTTGCACTAATTCAGGTACCGGGGATACTTTGACTGCCAGCCAAGAGAAGCCCAATCATGCGTCACGAAACCCAACAGATTTAAAAATATTTCAGGAGTGGCTAAAAGGGGTAACCCAAAATATTGTTAAAGAGAAATCATCAAAAACCACAGCAGGTGATGACGTTGTTTTTTCAAATTCTATGAAGCAAGTAAGTGAGAGAGATGCCCAAAAGGATGCAAAACATTGCCAGAATAGATGATCAGAGGCTATGCTGTGGTGAAGTGGGCAAAGGCATTCAAAGAGAAGGTGCTGTTCTGCATACTGCAGCCATATCAGGAACTGTACAGGATTTTTCTCAGTCTGTTTAGATAAATTGCATATTCTTATTAAGCATGTCTAGTTGAGGAAATGTGGAGTATGACAGTGGCATATTGCAAATGCATTTGGCTTTTACCTGTGCAATTGGTACTTACATTGTAGTGTGTCATATGAAATTGACAGTTTGTTGTTAAGCTATGTAACCTGTAAGCAAGGGTTATCCAGTGTTAGGATTACTTGTATTTGCTATGTTTGTAGAGTTTATTTGCTCTCAGTGTACGTGACATTCTGCTTAACGTGAAGTAGTGTTATTTCCCCAAAGCTAGTAACATGTCATGTGGGTTAAATATTGATTGACTTTTTAGCATTGTCCTGCTGGTTAATTACATGCTATATCATGAGGCATGTCCCGACAACTTCATCCTAACGAGTCCACACTGTACTTCAGAAAATATGCTTCAGATTTTGTGGGCTTGGAGATGTGGAATAAACAAGCAGCTACCTGAGTTTAACGAGGATCGGATGAATTGCAGTGATGACAGTCAAGTCTAGCTCTGAGCCTCTGAGGCTCACCGATTGTCGAGACCCCCATTCTCCCAATATTTTGGACAAGTTTACGCCAGTACAGTAGACTGTTGGCATTGCTGCTTGTAGGCAGACTCACTCACTCACTGACCCTTCATCCGCTCTCTGGTTTGCAATTTGAAAATTTGAGGACCAAACTAAGATGGCCGGCCCTCGTTTAGGTTCTGTTGTGTTGGTGAGAGCAGTCAGACTGCCACATTGGCAACCTCACTAGAGCTGTTCTATACTTCATTTCATTGACTGGCACCATCTTAGTTCCTCCTGTCAGTCAACCACTGGTATCTTGTCATTCTTTTAGTTTTTTTCAGATAATAATTATGCTTTTTCCTTCTATTGCATTCCCTCTTCTCAATTATTGTATCCTCCAAAATGACCTCTTCCAAGAGGTCAGCTTAGCAGACTGCCGAGCATGGTGAAAAGTCAGAGTTATGATCTAAAAAACTCAAAATCCTCATTCTCGTGCGTCTTGATGGTAAAATTGAGTTAAATGCAATCCTATCACATAAAAACCTGAAACTTTTGCCTTTTGAACATTGCCTCTATCCATTCTAAAGCCCCTGCTCTGACGAATTACTTCACTGAACGTGGCTACATCCTGATGACTCACAGTCTTTCCTCTCAGATATAACTTCTCATTAATTTTCACTGCTGCAAGAACCGCTGCCAAGTGGAAATGGAGGCTGATTACGTAGCCTTTCCTTACAAATCGAACTTGCCTTTTTCTCGATCTGTTATCCCAATACCTCTACCTTCATCTTTTGTATAAGTACAATGACTACTGACAGATAGTCTTCTGTCAATCACTTTATATTACAAAACCTCCCAAGTAACAATACACTATACAGACATAATGACTTAATCTTTTCTGACTTAATCGTGTCTCAATTTTAATGAAGTATTTAATGTCCAGCAACCCACACCAGCAATGTACACACAAGTCTACCCTCAACAAGATCCGATTTGCAACATCAGTGATGATATCATGATAAAGAAAACTTGTCTTTCTGATACCTTGCTGTTGCCACCTACTTTTTTCTTACCATATTCAAATAGTAGAGCTAGAAAACTCAAAGACATAGGCTGTCTGATGTGAAAGGCACTTGCACTTTAGACAATCTAATCTATGCAATCTGAAGGTTTTTTAAATTTCTTTGAAGGCAGGGCCATATTGATGTCCGATTAATTATGGAACAAATGTGATTGTGAATTAAAACTTCTGGATACATTGTACACCTATGTTGAATTCACTTACATTGGCACTGTACTGCATCTGCAAGACTTACACCAAGCTGCAGTATGTGACTGTTGCCCCGTATTCACACATTCACGTAACTGTGCACAGCTGATACAGGTTATCTAAAATAACTCCAAGACTGAAGATTAGCCATTGTAGCATGTGTATTATGAGTAGCCATGGTGCAAAAACGTGTTGAGCAGATCTGTGGGTTAATAGCATGGGCAGCGATCCCGAGGGGTCGAGGAGGACAAGACCCCTCTACCTTTAAGAGTGGGGGCACACCATACATTTACACCCCCAACATTTTGAAGAAAAACCAAAAAATGTCAACAGTTTTTTCGCACGTGAGCGAGAAAAATTTTGGACCTCTTTTTTTTACCAAATCAGTTCAAAACTCTTTTGACCAGATCAATTCTAAATTGTCCCCCTTCCCACCTGTCAAACAAGATCACCGCCAGTGGTTAATAGAGCTTCAATGTGTTTCAGGAAGCAACTCTAGTTCAGTCAAAGTATTGACAAAGACAGAGTAGTAATTTAATTAATATTTACAAGTTCAGTGGTGGAGTATTTCTTGAGCACATGTGATAGGTTTGATTTGACTCTGTATTTTAAAGACCATTTAACTGATTGGCTTGAAATTTGTAAATGTGCTTACAATGGCAGAATCCTGATTTCTGACAAAATTAGTAGCAATTGGCTTATTATGGGTGCATAAAAATTGGTTTGAAAGTATTGGCACATCTTATATGATGCTGCACTTATATTGTATTGCCATAAATTGAAAGTTTTACAGGAGTATGTCTTTGATTTGTGGCTGTTTGACATTATTTAAGCAAATGAAACCATTGGGTGTTTGGGGGACCTGGGAGGCCTGCTAATCAATCCTTGCAGGCCTTCATTTGTGCCAGCTTCAATCCATTCTAAACCATGCCGCCCAAGTCACAGCCAACAATCACTGACTTCCTGTTGCCGAGTGAATTTCTTTTAGGATCATCATGCTGGCATGCACCTCAATTGTCAGCACTGCTACATCAGGGAGCTTTGTGTTCCAGTCTCAATGGATCACTACACTCTTCTAGCCATGGAGATGTGCAATGCTATGCTTCCACTCAATCCTATCGTGCCTTCTCATGTAATGGACCATCCTCATGGAACAGTCTTCCATTGCATTTACTTACTGTACTTGGGTTTGTGATGTAAACTTTTTAAAACTGTTTTAAAAACGCACTTGTCTTAGATCAATTAACTATGCAAACATGCTTTTGTGAGGTACTCAGAGCATTATACTTCAACATACCTAAGGTAGGTGGTGCTTCAATTTTGCTATCGCATAGGTTCAAAGAGCCATTTATTTACACTGAGCCTGCTAATTGTGACCAGTAATTTATTGCTTTCAGAACCCAGAAACGTGCAACATTTTAATTTATTGCTTCGTATTAATTTGCTTTTGAAGAATTTGTGTTATTTATTTTGATGATTAATTGAAAGTTCGAGAGTATATTCCTTGGATGTTTATGTTTTTTTCTGAACCTGAGAATATCCATACAGCATAGGCGTAGCCACATTGAGGCAAGAGAAGGCAGTTGCTTTTTTAAATTTCAAGTGTTTTCATTAGTTCGATAGGTGTGTCTTCTCATTATCAGGTATATGCTTTTGTCCAAATTACAAATTTGATGTGCATCAGATGTCTACATCAAGCAACAGTATACAGATGTCCAGTTTTACATGATATGCTAGAGGTGAGAGCATTTCAGAACAGGTGACCTAAATGTATCTTGCTGAAATCATATACTGTCACAACTTCAGCAAGTCAGAGACTCCCAATTAGTATCGGCTTCAACGTTGCATTACTCATCTGAAAACGAGCAAGAGTTGTTTTTTCTCGTAGATTTTGACTTGGGCTTTCATGCACGAGTTGAAGTGAAAGACGACTGAAGTTCAGAGTCTTGATTAATCAAACACTAGTATTGATAATGCAGTGTGAATAAGGTAATCTAATCCAATGACTTCTCTAGCCTTTGGATCGTATTCAGGACGTATAAATCAGATAGGGAAACCAGAAATTGGGCCATGCTGGGTAAGCAAGTTGAAATGGGTAGGTCATAAGTTTAGACCTAACAACAACAGGCCGACAGAATGAACAGCATTGAGCAAATAAATTACAAGGTTTTGGGCCAGCCACTAAGAAGGCCCAAAAGCCCCACCTTTTTAGATGTAGGGCCCAGCAAAGTATCTGGATCAAGTGCAATATGTTAGTGTAAAGGTGAGCACTAAATAGGTCGGCCCTTTTAAATATAATACTTTGTGAACTATAAGACAGATTTTAACTTTGATTCTTTGCTCCATGAACAAGTCAAGCGATATGCATGCTGGTACTTAGGATTTTTATTTTTTTTATGGCTCTGGCCACAAAATTGTGATTGCTTTTCAGTTTGTGACCGTCTCACTTTGTGATACCATTAAGAACTCCGTTGCAGTTGGAAACCATTGCATTAGCTAGTGAAAGTAAAACAGCTTGAAGCATACGAGATCTGATTCTGTGAATAGCCAAATACAGCATGTGAAATGGAAATGGGAGTACAGTATGTCTTTTAACCCGACTGACAAGATCAGCATAGTAGACTAGTCCCCTGCCAGGGCCGTATTCATGAGACAAGTGTAACTCTTACTCTCAGCTTAAATCTGGCCTACGCCGGAGTAGTGGGTTAAATCGGTATTCATGAGACAGGCGTACCGCCTTACGCTGGGTGTAACGCTACTCCGAATCGACCGTAGGTGTAAGTCCGCTATTCCCAGCTTAGCGGCCTTAAACAAAGATGGCGGCCGTCATAATTCGCCGCATTCGATGAGGTTTTAGATGTCAAAGTCTTTCAGAGGTGCCGTAATTAGCTCGTATTGTTCGCCCACAACGAACTTTATATTGCTTTTCGTTCTAGCTGTCACAAACTGCTAAGATTTGATGAGATGTCGGACGATGTTGCATTCGAAGTGCTGCGCATGGGTTGCGTACTGTCCCGGTACCATAGATTTTAACCAATCCATGCAGTTTATTTACACGTAATGTCAATTCTAAACACTGATTGTTTCTTAAATGTTTTAAGAAAAATATGTTCAATATTAAAGCAGTGCTTTTTTTCTAGATTAAAAGGTTCCGGAACGGAACAATGGGTTCCGGCGCATTCCGGCTGAAAAAGCAGTCAATAAATAAATGATAAAGCTCTAATTTATGTGCAAATACTAGTCATAAATAGTGTTGTTTTGTAAAAAAAAATTCCTTAATGAAAATATGTAACAAAATGGATTGATTATTGCATAACTTCTACACACTTTCTTAGTGTAATTTCCAGAGTCTAGCTTGTCACAAAACTGTCTGTATCCATAACTGTTGTAATTACTCTTATCGGAGAATATAAAAAATGCCGCTTTCAGAACAACCTATTCAGAGGCGCTTCCAGAGTTACTTTAACCCACGCCTATTTTAATTTTGCGTTTATGTTAAATATGATTCGTTTTGGTTTACGGGCCGTCTTTTATCTTTGTTTACTTCAGCTATCGGTAATGACCGCATATAAATACATCGTAAGCATGCACATAAATCCATAACCACTCAAATTATGACGAAGGTTTTTCACGCGGGGAAAAACCCAGCGTTTACGCCCGGGAATAGCTATTCCAATGGCTGCGCCTGTCTCATGAATATGGACCACGACTAAGTGCTATTCGGATAATAGTTACTCCCGGCGTAGGCGCTACGCTTGGACTAGCTTAATCTTGTCTCATGAATACGGCCCTGCAAAGGTGATTAGGAGAGGGAACAAGCTAGATTATTTTGTGTAGATCTTTAAAGACAATCCATTCTGTGCAGAGTACTTCAGAACAAAAACAATTTGCTCACACACTTTTATTACTGTACTATCAATAAATACATTTGAAATATGTATGAATATATACTGAAATGCTTAAAATAATAACCACTTTGCTTATGATAGAACCAAGTTAAATGTATTCTTTTTATAAATACGTTTCAGTTTATAATGCTTCATGAAAGCAAGACTCGGGTATTCTGTGCAAATTTCAACCCATAAACGTTGGAAACGTGGTCAACAGAAAAAGACCTGGTCCTAACAACCCTACACAAGTTGAAAACTGGGCTGATAATCAGAGCACACGAGACAATACCAAAAGGTTGTGCCCAGCTGGTTAATTAACTATTGAAGTTGGCCACTACCAACATCGCTGCCTCATAACTTTCCTTTCCTCTCAATATGCACTCCAACACCAGATTCTTGGCAACTGAATTCTTGAACTTGCTGAAACCAACTAGTCTATGTCATTCCACAGCTGGTGTTCATTGCAGTAAGTGCATGCGCATTTAAATCCACATGAATCGGCTGATTTAATCATTAGTGCACACACTTTTGCACAGCTTTTGAATCACATGAATCGGAGATGAAATTAAATCCTGTAAAAATGAAACCATGTTAAGTTATCTGATTAAAAACATATACATGTAATTACAACTTATTTGAAATGTATGTACATGTATGTATCTAGCCACTAGTGCCTCCTTTCAAGTACCTCATAAAAGCGCTGCCTGTTTCAGTCTAACATGATGTTAAAGTCATCAAGAATAAAAAGAGTAAACCAATAAGCAAACAGCGCTCAGAAAAACGAACTCCTGCAGACACACACAGCCCAACCGATAGATTCCCATCTTCGGCTGACATTAGACATCAGTTTCAGAGTTTCTGGATTAAGTAGCAGTGAAGAGTGATTACAGATGAAGGGGCTTGCAACACACAAAACACACCAAGCAGTCTCTCGTATATGGTAAATGAAGCTGCACCTCGGCAATATACAGAGAATTCAACTCATTTCTTGAACTGCACTCAAGAAATGTATTAAAACGAGGTTAAACCATCCAACACTTGGCACCAGAGAATACGTACATGTTGAAGGTCACACATTTCAAGTTTGTCTCAGTCAAATATAGGCTCTTATCTGCAGCACATACAAAACCATTGTATGACTACAATGAGCATGCAACAATCAGCCAGTTGTTACTGGAAATCAGGCATTTAGCAACGAACTGATCTGCAGCACAAAAGAATTTCTGTTTTAGCTCGATCGGCAGAAACAATTTTCAGCAATCACCAAGGTTCCTGATCGAATTACATTTAAACCATTCAGTAAAAAATCGGTTCACTTTCTATGGTGCCATGAATGCTTTGCAAAGATTCTGCAGCCAACAGTCATGAACTGAAGTGTCAAGTTCACTGGCATTTCATGTCATGCCTGTTAAGCACTGCATGCCAAATGACATGTCCAAGTAGCATTTTAAAATGTTGTAACTGGAGGGGTGCACAGTAGTCTAGTGGCCATAATCCTGGACTGTCAATAAGAAACCCAGAAAATGGTTTTGAAACTTCGACTCCAATTGCACTCTTTAGCTAACTTGGCTATAATGAGCATACTGACCAAATACACTGTCCATGTTAGGATCAGGCAGCAAGGGTGAGGACTGGGTACCTTCACAGCTTCTCTAGGGATCAGCTCAAGAAAATGTACGCATGTTTGCAACTGAATAAACAATACTGTCAAACAGTTTCGTGCCATTCAGCATGAGTGCCCTAATGAGGAAATCTTGTCCTATCAGTCTAAGTTCATAATTCAGAGACCTTGGAACGCTTACAAATCAAAGATGGTTGGTGGACAGAACCATGATGTTGGTTCTTTATGAGCGACAGCACCAGTAGTCATATGGAATTTTCAATTAATAAACAGTCTGGCTGATGTTGCTCAGTTTGGAATGGCTGCTGGTCATCAACAGGAAACCTAAGCAGAGAGAATTTCTGGAACATTACTAGACTGCAAGATCATCATCTTGCAGTCTAGTAATTCAGACCACAGTTCCTCAAACTCAGAGGACCTCCTCCAGGTGGTGGTTGATCAATTACATGCAGTCAAGGTTCATTATGCTTGAGCAAATCATAATCTCATGTTCACCAATAATTAATCCAAATTCAACCATTAATTCTGGCTTGACACCAACCAGTTCAACTACACTAAACTCCACCTCTTGCCAATGGTGAACACCAGTGCATCAAGACTCATAACAGACCAATCTGCATTACTTACAAATGGCATTCAAAACCCAGAGTCAGCATTTCACAAGCAGTTTATAAAGCAATTGAGACAAGGTGCCTAAAGGAATTCATGCTTCATACCTAACCCATGACAACTGCAGACCACTGCTATATCATGAAAATCTCAACACCATCATCACTTATAAAGTCATGTTACACATCATGTTATGTTGAAAGATTCCCTAACTGTCTACTCCAGCCACAATCACCTAACGAAGAGAATAAACACAGCTAAAGACTACCTTCATTATTATCAGTTATAATTTTTCCTTTACAAGCAAATGATGCAAATGATGTGCAGACCATACCAACAGCCAAATTAAAACACCACAAGTCAATGGCAGCATCTTACAACTCAAGCACAAAGGTGTCATATACCTAGAGATAACACCAAGCCTAGAGAAAGTGGCGTGAACTCACTGTAACTTTCAATAAATCAATAAAAAACCCACACATACAGATATCTTACAGGTGTATATATATATACATGTATGTATATGTATATAACATATATCGGCATATGAAATTTAACTGAGCTGCATGACTAGTGACCATATTAGTCAGATACACTTCACAGGATTCTTGTCAAAGAAAGATAGATCTTTGTCCTTATCTAGGTCTTGTTGGTTGGTTCTGGCCCAGCATAAGTTTTGGAGCTGTTCATGCCCATTTCAACTCGGTTGGTACATGGAGAGAGATATTCTGGCTCCCCATTGCCGTACATCAGCAAAACACACTGCACTCCTGCACATTGGCCCGTACCTTTCAAACTGCAGTTAGGCAGAAATGGGAACATACATATTTATTCCTTCTAGCTCTGTCACCAAGCTCTATTTTCTTCTCAGTTCAAGATGAATCTGATCCCACATGAAGCCATGTTCACAGCACTTTAGAGATGTCCTTGAAGGGCATTATACAACAGCCTTGGTACATACAGCACACTAGTTTAAAACACCAATCACCCTAATATTATTTCTTCCATAAAATTATCCACTCAAACTGGAATATATATCCAGATGCCCAAGAACCACCATATATGTCGAGTGGCACTTCAGGGAATGCCTGCTATTCAACACACCCTTCCTTGACAATAAGCTCTTTAAAGATGTAGAGTTCCCAGTTTCTGCTAAGCCACATATATGACATCCTATAGGGCACAGCAGACCTCTTCTGTGTCAACAAGCAACAATAGAAATCATTTCCACAGAAACAAAACATTTCTCTGCCAAATAATAAAGCAATGGCAGCAGCATTTAATTGCTCGCATGATAAATAGATATACAGGAAATCATTCTTTAGTCAAATGTCAATTAAATAATGGCAAGGTCAAGGAAAATCAACACAGACCACGTCGCCTCAACAAAATGAGGATGATGAAAGGCAAGAGTCACTGGGTGACAAGCAAGGACCTATATGACCACAACTATCATTTTGCATACCATCACAACATGCAGACATATATTTCAGTCTAAAAATGCAAGATTTAAAACGATTGTCTGCAAAGTAGAAATTCGCTTTATGAAGTATTCATCATAGATTCACTGACAGGCAAGCACACGCGTATATTTTACATGCATGCCCACACACACAATTAGAATGTTGCATGTGAGCATACACAAAGCAACCTCTTCATAAAACTAATCTAAACAAGATTTCTAATTACTACGCTATACATGGCACAGAATCACGTTTACTATCAACATCAACTTACGAGAAAATCTTACATTTACACTAATACTTCATTCAGATAAGAGAGACACAAAGTTTCAATCATTTGCCAAGTTGTAACAGCTGGCAAGTTGGTCGCAATTTTCCTAAGATGTTCATGCCAAATTCACCACACAAAGACAACAAGAGGCAAATGAATGACCAATGAAATCAGCTGCAAACTCCCTCAAACTGTCCACCGCAGGCACAGGACTACATGATGAAAAGAGTCAACTGTGACTCGTATCTCTAGAAGTAATAATCTTTGTCAGCCATATCAATGGCCCATGCAAACTTCTCTCTCTGTGTCTTGTTGTATACTTTCTCAATTGGGACATTCCACTTCTTGCACCTACAAATAGATACCAATATTCAGTTTCACTTCCAAGGCAACATCAACAAAGGTGTGTGTGTGTGTGTGTGTGTGTGTGTGTGTGTGTGTGTGTGTGTGTGTGTGTGTGTGTGTGTGTGTGCCTGTTTTACCAAGAAACAGGATTCAGTGCATTGAGAATTCATCTCAAATGGCACATATAGCTTGAGACACTTTTCAGTTTATCTTTAGAATCACTATGTTAAAGCCTTAGTAACAGTGTTATTTAAGTTAACTAAAACTGAAAGTGACTTTAAGTTAACTGAAAAGTTCTAATTTAGTTAACTGAAACTAAAACTAAAACTGAAAAGTTCTGAAAACTGAAACTAAAACTAAACTGAAAAGTACAAAACTACAACTTAAACTAAACTTGAAAGTTGAAAACTGAATTAATTTTTCTTGTGTGGTGCACAGACCGAGTGCCAGACATGTCTGCAACAGTTAGCGGCGCACATACTGATCGGTGCACATGTCTTTAAGCAATATCGGTTATGCAAACATCCGTTTGAGTCCTTTCTCTGTCAGATTTCTTGTTAGCGGTAATAGACTAGGCTTGGAATCTCAACATGACGTTGTTAGAAGGAAATCATGTAACAATTTGAATTTGCTACTAGGTGTTTCTAGACTAATTTGACCCTGCTGAAAACGAAAAATCGCGGTTATGAAGCTGGGTTTTTAGCGGTTGAATGGTAAAACAAGATGGCGGCCAAACTGGTGGCCCGTATCTTCATATGGCTATGAGTTAAGTTATAGGCGAACATGTACAATCTAACTATCGGGGTGGGTGTCTTTGTATCGTGAGGGTCGGTTAGGGTCAGGGTAGCCTATGTATTTGTGCGACTAAGGAAACTATACCTGCGAGTGGAAGCTGGATTTTAAAATTCACGAACCCCGATTGTACATGATCGCCAAGTTATGTATGCGATGGAAACATGATGTTAGAATCTAAATTAAAATTTTCCGAATCAAGGAATGTGATGGAATTAAAGACACATAGGGCCTATGTTGCACTGCCGCAAAAGAAAATGACGGACAAAATGGCGGCCAATGTCTTCAAATGGCTATGAAACAAAATGGCTGACAAAATGGCGACCGGTCTGGAGTAGTGTTTTCTTGGTCAAATACATGAAATTTTTTATATCTTGTGATTGCAGTTGAACCATTTTATACATTACGTATGCAATATTTATTGTATTGTATTGTATCTAAACATTTATAAAGCGCCTCTCACAGTATTCGCTAATCAGAGGCGCTCCCAGTGCGAAAGACCCAGTGAATAGAAAGAGGTTTTAAGATAGCGGAACGAGGCACTTGGGCCACCAGCTAATAAAGAGGCACGTGTCAATGGAGGAAGTTGATTCCATAGAGCAGGACCAATGCAAGAAAAGGCTCGAGTTTTGGCCATAGAGGTCCTGGCTCGTGGTACAAGAAGATCATGTCGATTAAGCGATCGCAATGGACGGAGGGAAGTAGCTGAAATTGGCAGATGAACAATGTCACAGAGGTACTTGGGTGCTAAGCCTGTACAGGACCGAAGGACTAAAGTGAGAACCTTCAGCTGAATCCGAGCAGTAAGGGGAAGCCAATGAAGATGATCGAACATGAAAGAGGAAATATGAGACCAGCGAGGAAGTCGGGCTATTAATCTGGCTGCAGCATTTAAAACAGTCTGGAGGGGGAAAGACGGACTTTTGGCAGCCCAATCAAAACAGAATTACATTACATTTATGTTCATGACTTGACTGATATAGACTCCAGCTATTTCAAGCATTGTTGCAGTCAATGCAATTTCACATAGGCCTATGTGTACATGGCAAGTTCTCACTGCGACAGGAGCAGCGCTTGGTGCAACACTTATCAACTTTGCATGATTTACAGTAGACAAACTCTATACACGACTGTGGCACAGGATCATTTGTAGACCACACTGGTGCGTGAACACCTTCTTCATCACAATCCATCCTGATGAGGCTGGCGTTGGAGCCATTTTGGTCGCCATCTTGTTTTCCCATACAACCGTTAAAACTCCAGCTTGCTAACTGCGATTTTCGTTTTCAGCAGGGTCAAATTAGTCTAGAAACACCTAGTAGCAAATTGTTATGATTTGCTTCTTACAGTCATTTCTAGAGACTTTTTAAAATTCCAAGCCTAGACTATAAGCCCATTTTTCATTTTCAGTCAATCATCAATGATGTGATTTGACCATGAAAGCTAATCAAAATGAATGAATGCCATTAATAAAAAATGAAATTCAGTTGCTTCTGTGGAATGCGCACAAAACTAAATTAAAACTCGAAAGTTTTGAAAACTGAAACTAAAACTAAAACGATTTGAAAACTATAACTAAAACTAAACTGGAAAGTTTTAGCAAAACTAAAACTATGACTGAAACTGAAAAGTTAACTGAAACTTAAATAACACTGCTTAGTAAGGTTCTTAATAAAAGATAAACAAATATTCAGATACCTAAACACGTGTGGTGGAAGAAACAAGAATGAAAAAGGTAAAATACAATCCCAAAAAATACAAAGATATCCTTTAGAGACAACTGCATTTGCTTTATTATAATGGGTCCATCCTATTCTGCATAATCAGATCATGGTGGTTGAAGCTGCACCTTGGCGTTCAATGGGCTTGGTCCTTGGGTGACTTCTTTACATTTAGAACAGTGCCATCGCCATTGGTTTTGAGTCTGAGTCCACCCATACTCTTTAGCTGTACTTCTTGATGTTATGCACCATTCCTATTTAAATTATCCTGACCAAACGGCTGATGACCTGCCAAAATTTGATTTGGCCTCCGAATATATCAGAGACCGCAGTGTGTCTTTCCTGAGCAAGCTAGTTAATAAACCCATTGCCATGCTGTTTCTGAAGATCTGTTTGTCCCATGCTCCTTTACTGTACCTAGGAAACATCTATCTTGAGCAGTTAAGCATTCTTCTGAAACAAACTTCTCGCCAAAAACCAAACTGTTTCACCAAACAGTTCAGGAAACATTTCCAGCTTGTCCTAAAACTATTTTCACCCATCAGACATCTAAAATGATACAAAAGGGCACCTAGTAAACCTCCTGAAAACATTTAGCACTCATCCCACACAAGTACAAAACTATTAGCTCTATATCTAATGAAAACAGGATGTTCTCCCAAAAATCATGTGAATCTGAAACTGAAAACAAAATAATGTGGAATATTGTTGCACTGGTTTTACCAAGTCAGACTCACGACAAACAGTTTTACAGTGCCAAATGTTTCGGAATATAATGGATAAGACAAAATGCATAGAATTAAAGTGTGATCCATTCCTACATCAGTGCATTTAGCGCTAAACTATCGTCTTGAGATGAAACTGAGGAGACAATATAAGCAGGGTATATTGACGACAGAAGTGGGATATCACGTTTAGAAAGTTGCTGCTTAGTGAAAAACCACATCAGTTGGGTCTTAGCAGAGCTAAGGTTAAGTCTTAACTCCTCGGTTATTTGATAGGCACATGGGTCTACTTTTGGAAGAAATACAGAGCCAAACGGAAAGCAATGTGCAATTCCTTAGATGAAATAGAACTTTTTACTAAACAGAAAATGACATCAGGGGCAGTGTAAAAAAGAATACCATTTTAAAGTAGAATATGGTTAATAGTTTGCAGTTGCTGCTTGTAAGTCAAGCAGCTATAATGACTTCTGGCTGGAAAGCGTTCTGCCTTTACAGTTTAATGGTTAATATGAAATTTTGGTTAATACAAACTGTTTACTCCATCACCCTGCCTTTTATCTTAACCAATTTTCACAATATTGTGATAAGCAAATTCCACTAAAACACAGTAATCACATAAAGACACAGGCAAGACTATTGCTATCATTGTGAAGAATCTGCATGAATGAATACTCATTTACTGAACATCATAGCTGACATAACGCAAACTAGTCTAGTTACATAAGTAATTACATAAATAACTAGTTACGTAGTCTCACGAGCAGCTTATTAGCGTCAGTAGGCATTCTTGTCAAGAATAGCAAGGAAGTCATTCGTCTGACTTATTGATCAACTGGTTGACGCCATCAGCAGAGGAATCAGCCACAGGTTAGTTGCCTAAACAAACAGTCAATCCTGTCTCTATCCCTCCTGCTAGTATACGCCCACCAGGCTGAGGAGGCGCATAAAATATGCGCCACCGTTGTTGCCATTGTGACATCGTAAAGGGCTGCTGATTGGAGACCATGCGAGCAGAGCACACGCAGAGCAATAGCATAAACAAGTCATAGTAAAATGTGATTAACATTTATACCTTGGCACAATACACGCTGTTAGCACCAACCCGTACAAAACAAAAATAGATTAAGGAAGTAAATATTCTTACCAAGACACGGTGATCCTTGGGTCTAAATAATTCAGCTTTGATGTACCAAGAGCAATCTCTTTGTTTTCATCCTTTAAAAAACATTGCAGTCAGATGCTACAAACAATGCTTCTGTAATTTTTAATTCTTTATTTTACTCTTTTTCATAAAGTATAAATATATTTGTTTGTCTTTCAACCTACAGAACAAATATGTTTATTTGGGAAGAATTGCAAAGTAGCTGCCTGACAAATTTTATTTGACATAGTACAAGCCACTACAGTTAGTATGATGCTTTACTGCTCGCCTGTATGATGGGGTTTTGCAAGCAGGCAGGAGTGGAAGACCCTGGGGGGAAAATCCGAAGGCTGGTGTGTCAAGGGTACTTACCTTCATTATCCCCTCATTTGAGGCACTTTGCAATAATGCTGATGCTAGTTGCTACTATTTTGCTCAATCATTGCCATGTATTACATACAATGCTGCTGCTAATTAAGCACACTGGACACTCTCTACGCCCACGGTCCATGGTATAACTTGTCTCAGAAATGCTTCCTTGCTAGAATGCTATACAAATAACTATGTATCCCAAGATTTGGCTACCTTACTCCTCTCCTTATGTCTCATTTAATTTACAGTAATTCCTCTTTTTATATAATCGGTTATATTGTTTGACTATTTGACTGTAATATGTTTACCATGTACAGTGCTGTGTGTTTGCTAGCTAAGAAAACACTTACTTACTTAATATCTTGTGACAAACAATCTCGACTTTCTTCACTAGACCAAATGTCTAATTATGAACAAGACTACAGGTATAATAGAAAAGGAATTCTGATGAATCTGCATGAGCAACAGCATTATCATCTCATAGTGAAATATGATTCAAACATTTATACCTTAGCAGAGTAGACAGCATTTTTACCTTGTCAGTTGCTTGAACTTCAAGCTTAGACAGCTGCTCCTTCAAACGCTCCAATGCTTTCTCTTTCTTGGTTACAGTACTGAAAACACAAAAACAATTTGAAAAAACATCAGAACTTCACAGTGTAAGAACTGTAGAAAAAAGACTGGGGGTTAGACTTTGATCCATGTGGAGTTGAATATTTTATCTGTATTTTGCAAAAAGTGAGAAAAAGACTAGGGGGTTGAACCCTAACAATTTTCACCCTGGAACTTCAGTATCGAGTGATTCGTTACAGGTCATCAATTATTACAGCTGCAATGGTTAATGCTCACATGTCACAAGCATAAGAAACAGGCTTATCTTGGTCTAAAAAACCAAATGCTGTGTAAATTCAAAGCCCTTGAACCTACTGACAAAATTCGACAGAATATTTATCTAAAAATGCATCAAGTCCATCAGATGGCAACCCAAAACAACCAGCATATCCATACACTCTGGTTTTCTGTTTTGGGGCACATGTATGAGCCACACATTGTGCTCTATGCGAAATTTGTCAATGGTTTTCAAGTATTGTCTTGGATAGTGCAAGCAATTAAAATATTTTTTAAAACATCCATAAAACTAAGAAAATTACAGAAATGTATCAGCAGAGAGAACTATTTCCAAAGTTTTATTTATTAATAACTTGACTTAAAATTTTACAAAATTTCCTGATCAATATTAGATCAATATTAGATCCATGGTCAATATTAGAAAATATCAGGTTAACTTTTTCAGCATTATAAGCCCTAAATGAGAGAAAAGCAAGCTAAGTTGTTTCTAAAACTGAAAGTTACAACACAGATGCTGATTAAAATATCAGGTTAACTTTTTCAGCATTATAAGCCCTAAATGAGAGAAAAGCAAGCTAAGTTGTTTCTAAAACTGAAAGTTACAACACAGATGCTGATTTTTGTTTTAAATCTTAAAAAGGGAAAATGACATCTATTTAAAGTTTTGAATCCTTAAAACAAGTAGCCACTTTGGACAGAGTCAATCCTAATACTAGTAGAAACTGAGAGTAAGTTTAACATTCGCTACATGCAGACACAACAGTTCAGCCTACTGCTGTCAAATTAACACTGGGCTGAAAATTCAGACTCCTGTTGCTTTAAAACCTTTTAACTGACTGACTCCATTAAGGTGATAAAATAACTCCAATTGAACATAATTTGAAATGGTTAAATAAAAAAGTTCTCTAATGTAATATTGCATTCAAATATGTGACAAGCAGACATTACCCGCGAGCTGATTCTGAATGCTTGGCCTTGTAGTCTGACTTGGCATCTTTCAATTCCTTCTTGGCCACTTTGATTGCATCTTTCTTAGCATCAATCTATCAAATACAAAGTATAGATGTTACCAATAACACATGATCAAGTTTTTTATCTACAGCCCTAAACTAAACAGTGTCACATAGCTTAAACATGACATGCATACACAATTGCCTCCTTTCATCTCTCCTGATTGGCACCTAATGCACAAGACAAATTAGCTAGTACTGCAATCAGTAACATTACAACAACCATGGAGACAAAAAATCAAGGTTTCAGCACCATAAATTACAAATTACAGAACTATGCATTCTATTACTGCTTCAGAAATTTTATCTCAGTTCCCTAAGGTCAAAATCTAGAAACAGCTAACCTTAGACTGTAGATTCTCCATCTGCTTATCGAAGTTCTTTGGGGCAGCACGCTGGTGGTTACACAGAACTGCTACAGCACGATTAGCACGATTGTAGGACAGCAGCTTTGCTGGAATATTGTCATCAGCTGCAAAAATAGCGAACAAACCTTAACTGTTCAACAAGTGGAATGCTGAAATCGGGCTTGTAATATCTAAAACTAAGATCTGACTGACATACACCCCAAATTACTACTAACAAGATGACTCTGAAGAATTATAAACAATGATGTTCAAACATACTTTTATAAATGAAACCAATAGCATTGCTTTCAGTACTAAAATTAACACTCTAAAATGTCTGCAATTGCTCACAAACTCATGCTGTTATACAGAAAATAAAATTTAAAAAATCTGATTTGTACAAACTTGCACAGGTCAAGGTTAAATGCTATTACCTTCAATATGGTAAAAATATTCCATTATTATCTCTCTACATAATACAAAACCTGAGGCACAGCATTTTTACCATTAAAAATTGAAGCTCTTCGGTCAAACTTCAATTACCCATATCTTGGAAATGGGTGGATCCAAAAATCTAAAATTTTGGTTTGGAAGTTTCTCATCAGAGCGAATAACACAATTTTTAAGCAAAAGCAAAGATGGTTATGGTGAGTTCGTGGAATGACTCAGCAACTAACTTTCCATTACTACCTGATTCTTCCACTAAAAGTGCACTGTCAATAATGCCCTCATATTATTACCAAGTTTACTAGAGAAATAGAAATCTCGAGTAGGTACAGAGATTTCAATCCCTAGAAAAAGAAGCACAAACTATAAATAAAATTTACTTTTTAGACTTTAATGAGGGCAAGATTCTGTTACTAACAGCCATTTCTTCTTCAAATGTGAGATCTTGCATAACTCACGATTTGTAAGAAGGTCCAGCTGTTCCTGAAGAGTGCGTGATGCGTTATATGTACGGAAAACCTTGGCTGTTAGACCTTCCATCAGACTTTGCAAGTGTTTATTCAGTATAGTAGTCTACAAACAATTCAAGCACAATCTTTACAGAACGGGTGCAGCGTTTGTGTATTTGTTCTCTAAACCTTGGTGGGTAGCTAATCCGTCTCTTAGTCTCTTCAACTGATGTAGTCATTCTATAGCTACATTAACCAAAAGGGACAGATATCTTGAGGGTGTCAGTCTGTCCTTGAAGGTACTTCAACATTCAACCTCTTGAAAGTTGAGCACACCAACTTATTGCACTACTTCAATATACACAGGAGACTCATTATAACACCTTCTGTTATACCAGGAATTCTGATATAATGAGGTCCAGACTTCCCAGCAAAAATTATACCAAATTATACTGACCACTTGATGACAAAAACAAGTGTGCATGAACAACTTCTTTGTGATCATTACACAGAGTTCCTCAGCAGAGACAAACTTGCAATATTTTCATAACACAACCAGCACACTAAACGAATGGACCACCACATCATAAGTTAAACGACAATTTTATCCTCAGAGCATTTTATGTGAATCTCTGAACATTAATTACGTAACAAACTCAACAAATACAAGACAATTTCAGTAGTAGCAACTTACATTCAGCCTATCAAACAAGTCATCACCCTCCTGTTTGTTTTCCATGAACAGCTGGAGATTCTTAAAGACACGTTTCTCAATGGCCACTGAGTTGTAATAGCGAATTGAATCCTTTCCAAGGAAGTCAAACTCCACCACAAATTCTTCTCCATTGAGCTCTTCATGAAGCTTGATATGCTCCACTCTCAGTGAGCAACAGCCAACTGTATCTGCGGTGTCTTCATCCTTCTCGTTGCCAGCTCTCAATGCCAACTGCAAAAAACAGAAGCAAATAAATTAAAACAGTCTTTTCCATTGTTAATTCTGTTACAATAAAGTATCTTTGTAGAAAAATAATGGAAAGTTTACAAATAACAGTAGAAATAACATGCTACATAAACGTAACAACTATGAAATGATTAAGTGTAAATCCAGAGCTTTTATCTAAAGCACTGAAAGCTTACCCTTGATAAATTATCGTAATTCATTTGTACAAATTTCAGGCAAACCAATAAAGACAATACATTATTGCAAATCATAGTTGTGGAAGTGATGCCAAATACCTTGTCAATGAAGTACATTGCGACTGATCGTTGTCGAATCTTCATCTCCTTTGATTTAAAGTCATCACGATAATTCCTACGAATCTTGTCAACGCACTTGTGCAGTCGTCTTGCAGTTTCATATTTCATCCAGTCTTTTTCTCCCTTAAGCTTTGAGGCTGCATTCAACATGATGTACTTAATAGAGCCCTGGATGTTCTCTGACCACGACACCAGCCAGGTCACCTAAACAAAGCCAAACATCAGAACAGAGCAAATAATAAAGTAAATGCAACTTCATGAAATTTTTTAGGTAGGCCTCCAATTTTTATGCATGTAAAGCTCTGTGCCAAGAATTTAAGACACAGAAGGAAATCTCAACTTGATATTTAATTTTAAAATTCACTGATTCTTAACCCCTTTAGCGTGGAATAAAATTTTTGTTAACTCTCGGCCAGGAGGGCATTTTTTGGCAAAATTTCTTTTTCAGATATTGATGTTATAATTATGCTACGAGTGTTCTAGAAGTAATCCTATAAGTTATTTTGCATTATACCGTCACCCAACAAATTTTTTATTCACTTGAAAATAAGTTTTCTGCACATTCTCGGCAGAAGTACAACAGAAGAACACCGGTCATGCAACATGTCACAATTTGTGGTCAGTACCACAAAAACAAAGAGTTATCATAGTGAAAGTGACCGCTACAACGTAGAGCAGTATTTGAATTTGGTGTGATATACAATTCAAAGCATGGGGCAGGGCACAGTCCAACTTCACCACACTCTCTGCAACTGTATCACGTTTGCGACCTAAGATTTGGCCTAAAATACGGACACGACGACGATGACGACGGCCGGCTAGTGTCGCCAGTGACCACGTGACTAGGCCAAGGTTACCCCAGGGCTGCTACAGCATGTACTAAGACACCCTCTGCACAACATACATGACCTTCTAACGTTATCCCGAGTTTATACGGGCTCCACGCCTACTAGATGGTGAGTTCTATCCTTGCCCGAGTTAACTCTGGATCCACGCTATGGGAACGGATTCCTCAGCCCGAGTATACTCGGGATCCACACTAAAGGGGTTAATAGAATTGAGGCAAATTGTAACTAATGCTTTTGGAGTTTACAATAAGAGGCAATACAATACAAATCAGGTACCGAGAGATACAGAAAACAACTATTCAATCTGTACTCACTGTGTTATCATGTCGCACTTCCTTCCATTTATGGCCTGGCGGTGGACTTGGAATTTTGGAACCCCTACAAAATGAATCAAGCTTTCAAAAACTCTGTTATCTGAATAATTCCATCCAATGACATCATAAATACCCCATTACATAATTTTGTTAAGGTTAAGATTTGTAATGCTGTTATGACAGAAACAGAAAGTGCAAGTTATTTGATGGAGCTGCTGTTGAGTTTGGATTAGAAATCCCTGTTGGTGTATACTGGATGAGCAAACATCTGCATACAGCAAAACTTCATTATATCGAAGTTCATTGGACCATCGTTAATGATTCGATATATCCGAGATTCAAAATAAGCAGGATAGATATTCACGTCAAAAACAAAAAACATCACACAAAAACATCACCTCAAGCTCTATCCAACTCTACACAAATGGGAGTGCACACGTGTTTATATAACGACCGTATGGCATCAACCCTGCTCGACCACTGCTGCCCATTTGAATGGAAGCCACGCCTTTTAAGATCCCTGTGTGTGGCTAGCCCGATATATACATCTCTGAAACCATTATTGGTAGGAGAGCTGGTATCCTGATACTCAGAGGCATATGCTCTAATCACTGTAGACAACCAGATCATAGGCCCATTTTTGGCTTTTTGTGGCTTTCTATACACTTGTCTGATAACTATTAGCCCTTTCAATGCTTCTAGTGCAACTGGCGCCAGAGTCAGTGGTATCACTGTCCCCAAAACCCCTCATCTTCCTCACTGTCTTTCAAAAGCTCTAGGATATAGGTCATTAAGATGAGGCTAAGGTACGAAGGCGAAATCACACAAAAACATCACCTCAATTGACTGACCCCCTCCCACTGACCAGTGATACAAGCACATCAGTCTTTGTCTCATACCTAAGTCCACAGGCAAATCATCTAATAATTATTCATCAATAACCTGCAACTATGCCAATAGTATTGCATCGCAGAATGGCCCTGTAACTTTGATATATCTGCTAGGACCCCACAGAGCCTTCGAAATAAGTCAGGCTTCGATATAAGCAGGTTCGAGTCATATTTGTATGTTTGCATTGGTTGTGGCTGGGTCTTTGACTGCAATTCGATATAACCAGAAGTTCGAAATACCGAAGTTCGAAACACTGAAGTTTTACTAAACATTGATAGAATATAAAATCTTTGTCATCCACCTCACCAGACACATCACACCTGGTGCTATCACTTGGGACACCACATTGACTAATATCACCAAGAAAAAGATGATGATGAAAGATGAAGTAACTCATAATAGTTATAGCAAGTTTGGCTGCTAGATCGCAGTGTGTCTTTTGCAAGATCAAGCAAGTGCAGTAAGCCACAGAGTGCTATTCCTTGTCAATATGTTGGCACAACCTGAACCTTAAGTGCTGCCTAAAAGTACTCCTTGTCAATGTCCGCACAATTGTCACAGAACATTTGAAAAGATCAATTTCTTAACTGCTAGACAAGCCCAGGCATATTTATAGATATCCCTCAAAACAACTTCATATACGCAATGTCAATATGCCCGATTTAGCATATCTTTGTCGTGCTTCTTTTCAATCAGAGAACAAATACCAGCTCAACTACACATACTTTATGTTGCTGTATCAAAACACATCACTTTAACCCAGCCCTCAACTCCTCAGTCCTGTAATAATACACTCATCCTTGACTAGTTTCTTCTGTGCCTTGATTCAACTTTGGCAAGAAGCTGGTCAGCTTCATATCCTGACAAAGGCAGTCAGTCAACTGATTCCAGACAGTTTAATCTCTTAAAAAGCCATCTTTCTCCTGGTAATCAATCAAACAATCAATCATTCCATCTCTCACTTTTATTTAAAAAATCCTAGAAAACATAGTTACCAATCACATGAGCAATCACCTTTCGCCCTGTAACCTACCTTCCCTTCAATCTGCCTAATGCAAATACCACACCACTGAAACTGCACCATTTGCTTGTGTATGAATATCCAAAGGGTAATTATAGCTTATTTATTGCTTTTAATCAATGCATAGCTTATTTACATGTGTATTTCTCCTCCTCTGTTCGTGATCTTGGATTTGTCCTAGACCCTACTCTTTCTCTATCTGACCATGTCAATAATGTCTCTCGCTCAAGCTTTTACTATTCACGCCACCTTCGTGCCATTCGCCAGTCACTTCCGTTTCATGCGGTTGCGACCTTGGTTCATGCTCTGATCTGCACTAGGATTGACTATGGAAATGCTGTCTATATTGGCCTGTCCTCTACTAATACATCTAAACTTCAATCCATCCTTAATGCTGCTGCTCACCTCATAGGGGGCATCATGACGTTTGCGCATATCTCTTCCTACATCCGGGGCTCCCTTCACTGGCTTCCCTTTCACCAATGCATCCAATTCAAGGTCCTTTCCCTCATGAGTCTTGTTGGCTCAGCTCTGCTGTATCTCAGGACTTACTGCACCCCAGTTTCCAGTCTGCCTGGTCGGGCCTCTCTCCGGTCATCTGCCCGTGGCCACTTGGTAGTTTCTTGGATGCGCACTGCTACTACCCAGTCTCGTAGTTTTGCAGTTGTGGGCCCTTCCAGCTGGAACAGTCTCCCTCAGAGCTTTAGGCTTGTCCTCCTCTGTCTCTCTCCTGTCCAGTTTTGCAAGCGCCTGAAAATATTTCTCTTTGTCAGTGAAGACACTGACCCGGGTCAGGAGCGCCTCTGATTTTGAGTGGCGCTATATAAATTCTCGATTACAATTACAACAGGATAAAAGTTGATTCCCTAATTTCCCACTGCTTTAGATAACACACCTGTAATGTCACTATTTTGCACTTACTGCCTGCGTGGAAGGTTTTGCGATGCCACACGTTTGCACCAGTGGCATCCACAGGTTTCAGACAAGCAAGTCAGACTTTTCACTATCTAGATTAGCTTTCATTCTCACAAAAAGCAGTAACAGCCAAAATCTTGTAGGTCAGGCAGCACTAACCTATTGGATTTCAATCAAACTTCTCCAATGGTTCACAAAGAAAATTAAAGTAGATGTTGTTGTGGCTGGATTAGTTGCGGACCAATATGAATTCGATAACAGGAGACGAAATGGAAGGAGGTTATATGACTGATTCCTTGTCCCTTATGAAATGACGTTATAGAAGTCAATATATTGGATTAGACTAGATGGCCAGGCCAATGTGGCCTGACTCACCACTGTGTATATCACACAGCCATTCATGAAGCTATCCAGTTTTTAAACCATTTCTGTCAAGACAATTTTAATCTAATTCCTAGACAACGAATCGTTTGATAATTTTTCATGCTGGCCAGTTATTAATCAGCAGTTGGTTAGTGCTTTAGTCTTAAATGCAAATACACCAGATCCTTGACATAACACAGAAATTGTGATCCATGTCAAGTATTGTGTTATGGTGAGGGCTACATTAAACTTAAATGGTATTTGCAACCATGTACACGTCTATGTAGCCGTGTATTTGCCAGTCATGTGGGGCCAGTGATAGCAGTACAATTTGGTATAATCACAAAAACCGAGTCCACACGATATTTGCCACAAGGTATCACAGGACTTATAAAAGTTGCCATAAAATTCCACTAATTCAAAATTTCATTTCAGAAAGGAAGTGCTTGCTAAATAAATTCAGTCTTTTCAAAATAAATTTGTTTTGATTTTCCACTTTCAGGTAACATGAACTTCTGGCTGTGCATATAGAAAGTCAAAGCTAAATCTATGTTGCAAAACTATTTTAGGTCAATAAAGTACATATAAAACACGTTAAAAAGCAGCTTTTATTTGAAAAACCCAATATATTATAATAAAATAACTGTTACATTTCAATATTTAATTTAAACAGATAAAACTGGTCAAGTCTGTTTTGGTGAATTGCATACGCTTCTTGCTGCTGTACTTAGCACAATGCCACAGACTACGAAATACATGATTTTTAGTCTCTACGCTACCTAGTCACAGTACAGGTTGGAAAGTAATCCGCTTTAACCTTATTCTTTCCTATGCCTAGTAAACGTTTAAGTCTAGTATTATCCTTCGAGCCTCAATTTCCACAATAGAACTAAGCAAACGGTGATGCTAGATGCTAGTAGAATGAAACCCTCGTACATGTAATGGAGAGTTCTGGGCCACCAAAAATCTTATAGAAATGCAGGATCGAATTGGTATAGCATGCAAGCATTTGACCAACTATCAGGTCAGCAAACAACGAGAAAACAAAGATACAAAATGCATCAAAGTTACATGCGCTATACAATTTTCTTCCAATGATCACAAATGCGCACACATAATTTAGAATCCATGGCCAAAAGAAACAAATTCGCATCGTACCAAAGCATCCAATAGGAAGAATTCAATGTATAAGGATTCTTCAAGTAATGTAAATTGCATTTAGTGTTTGAAATATTCTGTCCCTCATATAATTGTTGTCTTCATTGCCATCAGACCACTACTTTGATTTACTAATCATTGAGACAGAATAAGTACCTAATTAAATTCAAATAACTATTTTATCATCTAAAAAACACAGTACAGAGTATGCATAACCTTAAACTATGCGCTACTGTGCACTAGTAAGGAACTAAATAAATTTAAAGTAGTGTGGCAAACTTTATGTAGTCATTTGTTCACAAGTGATTGCTAGCAATATTTAAAAAAACCAGATATGGAATGGCAACAACCAGTTGACAACATAATATGAAAAAGGCCATCTGCTGAAACTTACTTGCTGCAGTTTATAATGACATCTTCTGGTTGAGTTCGCTTTTTCAGCATTCCTTGTTTTGGATGATCTCCACGTCCTCTGAAGAGACCAGGAGGCTCAATTTTGAAGTTTCCAATCTTTTGCTTATGACCATCAATTATGCAGAAACCATACTCTTTTTGAATCTTTTCATTTTCTTTTTTAATAGCCTGGATATTAAGCAACACCATATTACATTTGCTCTTTAAAGTTCACGTATGCAATGTGAAGTAAGGTAATCACCATTCTTATTACATGTCAACAAACATCCTAAGTATATTCAAATGATTACTGTTTAACCCAACTGCCTGCCTGTAGAGAAAACTGACTTGTTATGTAAAGCCACAAAACTGTCTGATGAAACAAAGAGTATGAATGTTAAAGATTAATCACCAACACATTTAACAGTGAAAACAAAGAAACAAAACAATTTTATCGAGAAGATTGATTATTATGAATACCAGTTTCTCTTCTTTAGACATATTTTTTCTCTCTTCAGATTTTTCTTTGAAATATACAGCCATCTCTTTGAAGTTGCATTTCTTCAGGTCAGAAATCATTTCTCGTTCCTTGCTGGTCATAACCTGATAAATTTGAAGCCACATGATCAGAAATCAACTATCTTTAGTACAAGTCATATGTACCCATTGCTTTGCTAACTGATGTAATCAGTGCTTTTTCTAGAAAAAAGTTCCGGAACTGAACAACTATGGAAGGGCTAAATCAAGGGTGAAACCCAAGAAAAAACGAGGGTGGATTTGGGGAGGTGTCTCGATGAGACCCTTCCCAAGAAAATTTTTGATATCACAGTAAATTAAAATAACTAAATTATTCTTTTATAAAATAACATTATTATTTTTTAATAGCTGAAAAAGGTGCCGGAACAGTGTTCTAGAGCGTTCCAGCAAAAAAGCACTTGATGTAATATTCGAGTTAAAGACATTTAATAATAATAATAATAATATTTATTCTTTAATTAAGCGCCTGCAAACGCACTGCGCTGTACATGTACATGTTATGCGATAAATCTTAACTACTAACAGAACAGACAGCCTGCAATACACGGCACAAATTGCAGCCTACAAAGCATGTCCGCCTATGGGACTCGATCTCTGTACCTCTCGCACTCTACGCCAGATGTTATCCAATGCGCTATCATACTAAGCTACCACAGAGCCCCTATGATTAGTTTGCTCTTTGAGTGGTGCTATACAAATGTTCAATTACGATAATACAAAACTACAGATAAAAAACACCCAACAAATGAAAATGTTACCACAGTTTAACTGTACACCTATTATAACTTTTAAACCACCTCCATACACTTTTCAATCTTAAACACTGAGAAACGACTATCTAGCTTACTTTCCTCCAATCTTTGAAGAAGTTGCTGTTAAACAGTTCACGTGTTGTATAGTCATGGTCCAGCATCCTTGCATAGAAGGTGGCAACCTCTTCTGCTGGTTCACTTAGCTTAGCAACTTTTCCATCATAATAGAAGGTGACACCATTTGGAAGACGCTCATATGGAGGGGCAAACACTGGTCCCTTGTGCTCCAGTGTATTCCATTTAACACCTTCATCACGCTTATTCTCCTCCCACCTGAACACAAACAACATAATTGTTTGAATAGCAGGTAACCCGACATTTCATACAAAAACGGGCAACCCTAAATTTCGAACCTTACGGCTAAGGATTCTTACAAAGACAGGAAAAGTAGAAACTGATACTGTAATAACACGATGCAAATCACATTTTAAGTGGCTCAAAACAATATCAATTGGAAAGGAGCATTCAGAAATGTCTCTCTGCATGATTTCAAGAATGTGGTCTTATTTTCCAGAGAATTCAATTCTGTATTTCTCATTAGTGAAGTATCATGTCCACCAAACAGCAATAAAAATCAAATTGAAACAAAAACAACAACAAAACTCACAATCAACTCGAGACCTACCACAAGTTTAACACTTGACAAAAAAAGTGAACTAAAAGCAACCTGGGAAACCAATGCAGCTTGTTGTTGAAGTGTTAAGGAACCTCAGCCATTGTCCAATGTCTGCATATCTGAGATCTATATATCACACATTCCTACCCATTCCTGGTTTCCTTCTAACCTAATTCAGAATCATGTAAGCTCCTTCTGGCTTAAATAAATAAGTAAAAGTGATACTGTATCTGTTACCATTTCCACTTGGTCTCATCTCCTGCATCAGCTTCCAATTTCTTCTTCCCTTTCTTTGGACTCTCCTGCTCTTCCTTCTGCTTTCTGTTGCTGTGATCCTTTGATTTCTATAAAAAAAAACAGAACATCTTTCTGAACTCAAGAAAACCACAGAGCCCGCACATGTCACAAGTCAATTCAGGGCAAAGTAATTACGATAATAAATCACAAACCACAGTTCTGAAAAACTGTGTTTCTAAATAAAAACCCCATGCACTGGCAAATGATGTCAGGTACATATATATATATCCTTGGTAAAAAAAAGCATGACCTTTTAACTCATGCAAAGTATATAAAAGGTTGCTTTTCTTACAACCAGTTGCAATATCAGAATTGAATATTCCACTGTTAACAGAACAGATTTTTTTATTCTAGTCAGTTTGTTTTTCGTGATAGTATAAGATGTGTTGCCTTACCCTGGTTTAACAGTTATCTTCCCATATTATCTCAATATGTTATTTTAATGGAGAGAAATCTCATTCATTGTGGAGTTCCACAAGGCTCCACACTTGGGCCATTATTGTTCTTAATTTACACAGATGACTTGGTTGCTTGTTCTAAACTTTTGAAAATTATATTGTTTGCAGACGATAGGACATGTTTCCTCTTTGGCTTAAATTTCAAGGATAAAGCGATAAATATTAATGTAATGTAGATAGATTACCCAGCATTACAAAGTAATCATTATATAAGTAACTCTCCATATAGTGGTAGGGGAAAAATGGAAGTCAATTTATCTGTTAAAGTGAATAATGTATGTCTACAATTAATGTGCAATGTCCTAAGCTTTGAAATAGTATTTTGTCGTCTGAACATCCTTCCAGAATCAAATAAAAAAGCTTTCAGTATCAAAGCATTTATACAAAACTACTGCTTGCACATTACCAATTTAAGTGAGCAATATTCATTGTTGCATGCACTGATCAATAGGGTGGTGCTTAAAATAGGGAAAAAATAAATCGCTTCCTTTTTTGTGATCCTACCCTCCAGAACTATTCCAACTGGTCTCAAATTATTACAGAAAAAAAAGTTGAACTTGATATATTAATACTTAGAGGTAGCTCAATGACTACAAAGTTTATAGGTGACTCTAGAACAAAATGGATTCACATTAAGCTGGGCATTCCTCAAGGCTCTGTACTTGGTCCTCTTCTATTTATTCTCTACACAGCTGACATTCTTTCTCTTTTCCCACTCTTGGGAGCTGCTGGTCATCTCTTTGCGGATGATGTGCAAGCATTTGTCCATGGGTGTCCTTCATCCCAACTGCACTTAGTTGAGCGTATTGAGTCTCTATCGAAGTCTCTCCATTCCTGGATGTCCTCAAATCGTCTCTCTCTTAATGCCTCCAAAACCCAGTTCATTTGGTTTGGCTCCCCTCAACAGTTGCTGAAGACTGATTTTGCCCTCCTCTCGGAAATCTTTCCACACTACTCCTTTTCATCAAGTGTACGTGACCTGGGTGTTACGCTTGATAGCTCTCTCTCCTTCAAAGATCACATCTCTAACCTCACACGTGTCTCCTACTTTCACTTAAGGCGTCTCAGGGCTATTCGACGATCTGTCTCATCCTCTGTTTTCACAACGCTGGTCCATGCTTTCATTTGCTCCCAAATTGACTACTGCAATTCGCTTCTAATTGGTCTTCCTAAGGTCCGTCTCATGCCTCTGCAGTCAGTCTTAAATGCAGCTGCGAGATTAATAGCACATCTGCCACGCTACTCACGCATTTCATCCTTCATGTTTGAGAATTACACTGGCTTCCTCTCTCTGCACGTATTAAGTTCAAAATCCTTATTCTGGTATCCAAGACACAGCGGGGTCATGCCCCAAATATTTAATTGATGTAATTCACCGGCCTCTTTCTGTCTCCTCGCATCGTCCACTTTGCTCCTCTGACAGATTTGATCTTGCAGTTCCTCATACTAGAACAGCTATGGGGAAGTCCCGATCTTTTGCCTCAATTGGTCCCTCTCTCTGGAATACACTGTCTCCTTCTACTCGCTCTCAAATGTTAATTGGTAACATGTCGTGTTCTTTTGCCTTTCTCAAAACCTATTTCTTTTCTCTTGGCCTTGCGCACTGGGAGCGCTTCTGAACGGTTCACCCTACTAGAGGCGCTTTATAAATGTTTAAATACAATACAATACAATAAAAAAAGAGCGATTTTTGACAAATGAAAACATACAAGAGCCGTTTCGGTAAACCAGACTTGTTTCACTTTTTTTGACAATTACAGACAAATTAAATAGTCATGTAAGCTTAGACTCTACTACATTCAAAAAACTTGATGGGTTACAATCCAAAAATGCAATGAAAAAAATTTCAAACATCACAAAATTAGAAATGTTCAGTACAACGTTCAATGCAACTTTCTCAGTTTGTTTTGGTAGAGAAATAGCTCTATAGCTCTATGTCTCTTTCATGGTGTCTGGATAAGCCTGACGGTGCTATTGAACAACTTGCAGCAAATACTGAAGCTGTAATTCATCATGAGTCATTAGGCCACTGAATTCCTGGATGAGTGCCATGCTGCGTTCTGCATGGTCGTTAACAACTTTATCTTTCTATCTTTCCGCAGGTCAGGATCTACAGTGAGAAATGTATCTGGAAGTTCCATTAATTCAAACAGAGTCCGTAACTTCGCAGATATAAAGTCCTCAAGATTTTTTTCAATGAATGTGTCCAGGTCAACACTGATTCGTTTAGTGTGACCCTGTTCAGTGTCATCATCATTTTGCATCGCTGTAATCATTAGCCTCTTTGTAGCAGAACTTACACGGTTGTCGAAAAAAAGCTAAAGCAACCAATTCTGGCAACAAATACCAGAAGTGTTTTGAAAATTTCAGAGATGCTGCCTTGGATATTGTCGTGTTGATTGCCGAGTATTCAAGAAGTGATTTCAGAAGATGAAGGTCATTGTAAGGAGCACTGGCTGCCAATGGAGCTGAAATCCAGGCTTTCAAGTACACACGTGCAGCAAAGACACAAACATCCTGTAGTCCCTTCTCTTCTTTTTGTGTTAAGTGGAACTGGCCCCTAAACATCCACACCTTCAAACAGTAAATTACCTTTGAGAGCCAGTGTGCATGATGCATGGCTCCAGGTGCCATAAATTGGACCCCTCTCTGTGGGATGGAACCAAGAAAGATAGTAACAAGTTCAGTGAATTCTCTGAAGTCATCTCTCTTGGCTGACTGTTTTCCAGATAGCTGTTTGCAAACTCAACAACACCATCTTTGATGTCTTGCAGTGATCTTGATACTGTGTTATTTGTCAATCCTTTCATATTTCTGTTGATGAATGAACTGCCAATGACCTTGAAATCGCTTAAAGAGTGGAACTTTCGGTGATGATGTGGATCCCAGACAGACTTGAAACACTGCACCAATGATCAGCTCCATTACATGATGCCTGCATGCTACTGATAGCAGCTCCTTACCTAGCTTCTGTTCTAGGAGGACGCAGGCGCCAGCAATCCGGCCAGTGTTGGAGCTTGTTGTATCAAAAAGACATTGCTCGATCAGCTATGCCCCATTCCTCCAGAGCCATGTAGACAGCTGCAGCTTGATCTTCACCTGTTCCCCTTGCTAGCTTTGCCACAGTAAGAAGGCTGTAAACTCCACTGCCAGAAACAATTACTGGAAGTCTATCAACTTTTTCTTTACTTGTAAGATCAGCAATGAGTTTACCATCCCAGTGGACTACCAGTGGTACATTACATGTAGTTGGAACTTGTCTTGTAAAGCTGTTGCCTGCTGAGTCCTGTTTGATTCTTTCTCTGCGAATTGTATCACGATTGAGGGCGATATCGTCAATTCCGTGACCGAGGCTTTTCACAGTTTCTGCAATAACAAAAGTTGCTTTACTTCGTCCTGTCCAAGGCAGCTGCTAGCTCTGGTGTGATAATACTTGTTCTGTTCTGCCTCTCTTTCTCTTACTTGATGTCTCACATAAGCTGCCTCCAACTGCTCCCTCACTAGTTACTCTGTCTCCCTTACAGCTTGCATCTTCTTCTTCAGTATATGTGCTGCTGCTTGAGGATATTAGTTCTGCTATTTCTTTACCACTTCTCTTCAAGTCTTCCATTCTACGTTTTCTGGCAAGCATCTGTTCCTGTCTTTCTGCTGATCGTTTCTCCTTTGCAGTTAATTTTGCATCCACACCTACCATTGACCCTCTACGTCCTTTCTCATGCTGAGCTAACAAGAACTCACGATCCTCTGGAATTGTTATCATTTCGAGTGCTCTAAGATGAGAAATGTCAAAAAGGTCATCTAGTTTACAAACAAATTCAGCCTCATTTGCTTGCTGTGTTACAGATTGTCGCCCCTTCGTTCTAGTTTGGTTATGCAATTTTTTGGATCCATCATTGGGATCCTTGCCATTTGATAAATTATTGCCAGCTTTTCGACTGTAACAGCTGATGACTGTCTGATAGTTTGTTTTAGTTGAAGATGGTGATGTAAAAACAAACTAAGAGCCTGATGTAAGGATGGCAACTTGTTGCCGGTTAAGTTAGCTAATGTTGAGCCAAGGAGGTACACTTCAGTTTTAGATCTAGTTGCTACTCCTGCCATATTTGGGGGCATGGTGGCTCAGTGGTAAGTTCGGCGCCTTGTGACCGGAGGGTTGCAGGTTCGAATCCCACTCTAGCTGCTGGGTACGGACCTTGGGCAAGTCCTTCACTCGCGATTGCTCGTGGCGCTTCAGCGTGAAAATTCCAGCACAGTATCAAATGCTGTAGTCGGGAGCGCCTCTGAGTAGTAGTTGACTTCGAGAGGCGCTATAGAAATATCCGGAATAAATATTTAATATTTAATCACTTTTTTCTTTATATATGTGAACAAAAATAGAGGGTAGGAGGTTCACATTTACAAAATGTGAAAATAAGCTCCACCCTACTGATCAAGCAGTAACAGACATAAACATCTCTTTCAATTCTGGCAATCATATCTTCAAATTTAAGAGGCAGTCAGTTCAGTTTACTAGAGCAAATGTCAAAGGTGCGGCAGGTGCCACATCTACTCATTTACCTTCGGTGCAAAGTCATCATCTTTGTGTTTGCGCTTCTTAGAAACTTTCTCCTCAACTTTGATTTTTTTCACCTTCTCTATTCTAAAAAGGTATGATAACATTACAACAATTCAGATGTTGCACACCATCACTTTAATATATTTTTTCGCAAATGTTCTTTCAGATTCTAACTACTTCATGCTTGTAAGACGTGTTATAAAGTAAAAAAATTAACAGTTCACAACATATAAGATAGTTTTATTCAAATACTTCCTTTGAAAGACTAATATTTTCTGAAGACTTGTAGAGAATAGGTGGCATGATAGCCCACTGGGTATATATATATATATATATATATATATATATATATATATATATATATATATATATATATATATATATATATATACTGGTTCTGTGTGTAATTAGACACTTATTAAAGACCCATCTAAGTACCTCATAAAAACATTGCATGTGTCAGTCTAAATGCTTTTAAAGTTATTAAAAACAAAGAGTTAACCAATAAGTAAAGTGCGCTCATAACTAGCAGAGTCAAGCTCCCATAGAACCAAATCGACAGAATCCCACCCACAGCTGACAGTAGGAACCATGCTCAGAGTTCTTGGATAATGTAGCATCAAACAGATGCATCTGGCATCCAGATACATCAGCTTGTATCTGGATCAGCCTCTGCCACTGGTTCTGTAAAGTACGACATTCTTCGCATCCAGAAACCGGTCGTAGATAGTCACTGCAGTAGAACGGTCAGCACCAATTCACACTCTGTTTGGCCTCTCCAACTATCCAGCTACTAGTCTGAAACCTGTAGGATGGACGAGACCATGGACACAAGGGAGACATCGACAGAAATCATTTGAACGTCCAAATCGCACGGAAATGGAGGCAAAAAGAGAGAATCGACTCCAAGAACACATGCTGGGTCATGTTAGACGTCCAAACAAATTAAACTTATCCAGCAAAGAGTTGAGCAAAAATAACACTCTAGAAAAACAAGTGACCATCTTCCATCTTCTGCTTTCCATGTTTTCTAGCCTTCCCGATTGCCAACACAGATACCTGAGGTTCAAACAACCCAGGAGATAAAATAACTCAAGGTTTTTGTACAGCCGGCATGCTTCAGCAAACTTGTGTACAAATTGAACGCCCACTGACACTTCATAATTGATGAAAGGGTCAGGCGAGGAAGAGGATTCTGTCACCTACCCTCATGTGACAAGATTGCAAAAATTAAGGTACCGACATAATTCCCATGGCTGTCTTTCAGTGCTAACCAACAGGGACAAAACTTAACATTATATCGACTGCACAGCAACACAAAAACAATGAATTTCTACAGACCTAGCTGCCAGCGGTTCATCACTTTCATCTCCCGAATCTTCATGTTTTCGTTTCTTTGAAGGTGACTGCTTGACGTCGGGCTTAACCTTGACCTTATCCAATCTAGCCATCTGAAACATACACAAACCAGCTACACTGTACTTGCACTGAAATGAACTCGGAATCAACATCAGAAGCAAAAGACAAAATGATAGATTATTAAACTGAAAACTGGAAGCAATATTAACTAGTCAAAAAATGGAAGCAATGTTAACTAGTGGGAAAATGGCAGCAGTGTTAACTAGTGCGAAAATGGAAGCAATGTTAACTAGTGGGAAAATGCAACAACATCTATTGACATATTGATTTGAGTGGCGCTATATAAGTTTTCGGTTACAATTTCGGTTACAATTGTGTGGCTTGCAATTACCAATTTGCAACTACTAACTGTTCTTATTTCAAACAACCATCAACATTATTAACACATTTAATATGCAATGTGATTATTACCACAGCCATAATTTATGAACTAGCATTGGTGTCTTCGAAGTCAAGACCTTATTAACACCTTGGAAATCTGAAACTGTGTGCTTCTGTTAATAAGAAGTGATCCCTTGACAGGTTCTTAAAATGTGCTCTATAGAAGCCCAGATACATCAGCTTGTGCAGTTTAGTGCAACCCTTAGATTTCAATAAACAGTCTTGAAGATCTGAACATGGTTACAACAACCAACACTCACTGACCCTACTACTAAAAGCATAATTAAAAGTGAATTTAAAGTGCAAGATATTCATCATACCAGTGGTACATCATCATCATCGTCACTTTCCACTCTGCTTTTCACGTTTTGCAGCCGAGAAAACTATAAAGGGAAAAAAATACAATTTGAGATTTTAAAACTAAACAGTTAAGTCACCTATTCTTTGGTAATAGGACTACTGATGCAAGAGCAATGTTAACCCTTTACCGACTGCACGGTGGCAACCCGTAGTACTGGCACGACTGCACGGTAGCAATCCATAGTAGGCGGGTCTTGTCATATAATAGCCTCAAGTCGTTTCATGGTCGATATATTTCTGAATACTAAGTATAGTAAGTAACTTAGGATCCTACGTATAATTTCGAGCTAAATGACATCTTGGGATCCCCTGGAAAACACCTCAGTATTAAAAACAGCCAATCAACACATACATTTAATTCACACTAAGTCTAGCTATAAATGGACATTTAAACGAGCCAAGATGGCGAGGCACTGTTCACTAGTGGATAAAATTTGCCGATTTGTGGACAAATTTGTGTCTGCCAATGAAAATATAATTCCTATGATGAAGAGATCATGTCTACTGAATCACATGAGTTCAATAGTGGGCATATTAGGTGAACATTGATACAGAGTAAGACAACTATATAGCATCCATGTTTGCATGCCTAGAAACTGGGTCGGACTCTGATACAAAAATATTTGCATCTCCTTCATTTACTGGGATTAGAAATTGTTTTCTTCTGTCTGGCAACAATTTCTGCACATTTTTAATGCTCATATATCATATGTTGTCACTGAAAATGTTTGCATAGACTGCCTTGAACATAAAAAATAATAGAATTTTTGGGAGTACAGTTTTGGAAAACTTTGGGCATTATACGTAAACTTATTTGAAAAAACCTGGACGGACAGATGGAAAGAGGGTATAAAATCACAAAGAATGGTGTTCCCTTAAGAGTATATGTTAAAAACTGACAGAAATCTAACAAGTTCAAAAATGTTTCTTTGGCCGTTTTTGACAAAAACGTGCAGTTGCCAGGGGTTGAGTCCATGCTGTCCAACATGTGGCACGCCGGCGCATGCGGCCCTTGGGCTGATTTTAAATGGCCCGCCCGAGCTGAATGCCAACCGCAAATAAAAAAATTCCAATTCAAAGCCAAACCCTCACTAAAAACATGCTTGAACATTTATGGGTATACTTTCAGCACTGAACTATTATAAAACATGCCAAACATATGCTACATGCTATTATTCAATGATTATTGCATGATTGCCATAATAAATTTTAATACAGTTAATAATTTTCAATTTTAATTGTTGCCTTTGAGTTTACTGGTTTACTTTTGGCTTCAAGAATAATTTTTTTCCGGTTGCCCACGGTGTCAAAAAGGTTGGGTTAGGTGAAAAATATTTGTGTTCAATAAAAGGTTAAATCAGTAATTACTTTATAATGACAGGTTAGACTTTAATATTTCCTCTTTACCAGTGATATTTTCGTTAACGAAAATTAAAATTAGAAGTAAAATTAAATTTCGTTAACGAAAACTAGAAGTAAAATTAGGAATTATTTCAGCGGCAAAAACGAAATTAGGAATTGAATTAGGAATTATTTGCCGAACTAAAATTAAGAACGAAATTAGGAATTATTTTCAGAAGTAAAATCATTTTACTTCTTGTGGTGCTTAAGTTGAGACAAAGGCGAGTAAAATTGCACGCTATCCAAACACACAATCCATTGGAAAACTTCGGTTGAGATGAAGACGCTGCTCGTACCATTCTTGATGTAGGCTACCTTGTCACCTTGTGCTGTCAACTCCTGGAGCTCTAGCGATCGCCATGACACACATTCTCCATTGCTTCCTATTCGAAGTCAGGTCCCTTAGTGCTTCCAGATTCATGCCAGTTACATCGTGAATCTCATCCATCCATTTCTTCCTTGGTCGACCCAGTCTTTTTTTCCCCTCACCACAAGCCAACATCTCATGACGATTTTCTTGGCATGTTAACAGGGGTGGTTTGCCATTGCCTTCCCCTAGTTTTGCCTGCCGTGCCCGTTCGTTCCCCTTCCCATGGAAGGGTATTAACGGTCCGCACCACCTGAAGGTGGGCACGGAGGACTTTGGTTCATCAGCCCAGGTCGGATCCGAGTCTACGCTCAAAAAGACGTCGGTCAGGTCGCCTCCCTGCTTTACTCTGAACCAGAGTGACTGATGAACCTTTGCGGACCCATGTAGGCTACAGTTAGCCCTAATCTATCTTTGGTTTTCGTTGTCTAAAAATTGTTCCACTTAATTGCATACCAACGACCTCAATTTCAGACGCCATTTTATTTCGGGTTTGATCATTAAATTGTAAAATTAGGTCTATGAGTTCATCGAGAATGTTGGCCGGAAGGAAGCGAGATAGCCCGATTTTGAGTTTATCATTTTGACGAAGCTACAGGCAGATCTATATGCCAAATAGGCAGGCCCGGCTCAAGACATTTGGCGGCCCTAGGCAAACCGGCGGCCCTGAGCAAACCGTCCGAAATTTTTAGATTTTCGTCATGGTAATTTCGTCCATCTTTTTTGGAATTTCATCTTACAAAAAAAGTTGATGACCTTTTTTTAGTCATTCGCCTCACAAATGAATGTCATGACCTTCTTTTTTAGGAATTCACGGATACACCTGCGCGATTTATTACACCAACACTATAAACCAACACTATACTACTCCCATTAGGCAAATAATAATTAAATAATTTTTTAAAAATGGAAAATTGGCGGCCCCTACAAATCGGCGGCCCTATGCGGCTGCCTAGTTTGCCTAACGGACGAACCGGGCCTGCAAATAGGCCTAATAAACTGGGAAAATGATGGAATTTGTGGAACATCACTTGCTAGAGAAATACGAGCAATACAAGTCTTGGGAGGGGGATAGAGGAATGGTAACACGCTGGTATAAGAGCATTAATCACTATACATTAGGGTGGGGCAAAAAGTAATAAAAACTCGAGTTCAGTTCCCGGACAAACCTAAATCGAAGGTCCATGTTAAAGTTGATATTGCACAAAAAATGGATTTTTGATATGTATCACCGTTTTCTAGCAACTTTGTCTGAAACACCAGACCGAATACGCAATATGTTGTAAAATGAGAGCTGGTCTTACATCAGCCGGTTTAATGGCTATGACTTTCAAATTAAGAACCCAAAGTTAAAGCTACAAACAACAATGAGTAATAAAATAAATGAAAAAGCATCTGACACAGTACTGCAGTGCAAATGTTTTAACTTAGTTCAGGAAATCAGCTTTAGTTTCTGTAGTTGGCAAGTCCAATCTTGATTTCTTCATTTGAATGATAACACCGTGGCGTGAGTCATGTCCGTGAACTCGGCCTCAGACTGCAGAAACTCTACTTAAACTGTCCTCTTATCTCTCCTCTCTGGTTGCTACACTGCGTTTGACAGATCCCAGATCTCGTTGCTTGCTCTATTTGACATCTCTGCTGTCTTTGACATGGTTGACCATGAGATCCTCCTGCAACGTCTCGAGTTCTCAAGTGGTCTCATCTCTTCTTTGGTTCCGGTCCTATCTTACAGATCGCACACAAACGATAATCTGGGGTGACTCCAGAACATACTGGGTTACTGTCAAGTTTGGTGTCCCCAGGGATCAGTACTTGGCCCACTCCTTTACCTGCTTTAATCAGCTGATATTACCTCCAGCTTTGCAACGCATTTAACCACTGGCCGCCTCTATGCTGATGACGCCCAGCTCTACGTGCATGGGTCTCCGTAGCCTCAGCTGTTTCTTACTGCTCGCATTGATGCTCTCTTTCATGATCTTCAAGCATGGCTGTCCTTAAACATGTTTTCTTTAAACCCAGCAGAGACCCAATTGATTTAGTTTGGCACTCGTCAACAACTGGCCAAGGTTGACTACCCTCTTTTATCTCAAAGCTTTCCTTTTTATACATTCTCTGCATCTGACCGCAACCTGGGTATAATTCTTGATAGCTCCCTTTCTTTTTCTGACTATATCTCTAATCTCACCCGCTTGTGCTACTACCATCTCCGACGTCTCAAGTCTATCCGAAGATCTGTCTCCTCTCCAGTCTTTACTCCCATTGTCTATGCCTTTATCTGCTCTCGCATTGATTACTGTAACTCCCTCTTTGTTGGCCTCCCCAAAGTCCATCTCTCCCCTCTACAATCTGTTCTTAAAGCAGCTGCCAGACAAATCACCCGTCTCCCACGATTCTCCCATATTTCCACATTCATGTTTGAACATCTTCACCGGATTCCTCTTACTGCCCGCATCCAACTAAAGGTACATATATGACTTATTTGTTCCCCAGTGAGAACGGTGATGGTCCAGTCTCGTTCCAACTAAAGGTACTTATCCATATTTGCCGATCTTACCTGGGTCTTGCTCCTAAATACCTCTGTGACCCACTACGTCTTCCTACTTCAGCTAGCTCCCTTCGCCCTCTTCGCTCCTCTGATCGACTTGACTCATTTGTTCCCCCAGTGAGAACGGTGATAGCCCAGTCTCGTTCCTTTGTTACTATTGGCCCTTCATTGTGGAATCAGCTTCCTCCTTTGGCCCGGGCTGCAGTACTATCCGGTGGTCCTGTCACAGCTTTTCGTTGTCTTTAAACTTGCCTTTATTCCCGAGAACCTTCGCACTGGGAGCGCCCTTGATTGGTGGGAACTTGGTAGAGGCACTTATAAGTTTTTAAATGCTATACAATACAATACAATACAATATAGTGGTGTACTGTGTAGTGTGTAATTTGTGTATTAAAGTTATTGTGTAATATATTATAGTCGACATTAATGAGTTTCTATGACCCTATTGTAATAAGATTAATGCATTTGTTATTTATTTCTAACTAGTGTATTTTTCCGTCATAATTATGACGGCAGTATATAGTGTTAGAGTATTTGCCCGTCATATTATGACGTCATATTATAGGCCTAAATGTATCGTTGGTTATCGCCGTCGTCAAGACCGCCGTCGTCAAGACAACCGGTTTATGTTTCACAATTGAGCAGAAGCCGTTTGTGACGTAGCGTCCTCCGACAGACAAATTTGCATATAAGGAAACTATATTAATAGATGAACTATATGACGTCACACATTTTTCAAAGTTGCGACCCCTAGACATGATACAAAATATGAAAATTAATTATTTCATTAACCAGTAGATGAGGGAGCTTCTATTTATCGTTGTCTGGTTGAGGCAACCAGTATTTGCCCCACCCTACTATACATTGTTAGACTAACGTTCACCCCTTGTTTTACTTTAAACAGTTTTTCTTTATTGAGACAAGTTCGGTGTGCTTCTCTATGCAAGCATTGCATACTTTTACAGTGCGGAAATTAATAATTCTTTGGAAAACTAAAATAAGAAGTAAAATTATTTGAGAACTAAAATAGGAATGAGAAGTAAAATTATTTGAGAAGTAAAATTAGAATTAGAAGTAAAATTCAAGAGCTCAGAACTGAATTAAAACTGAATTAGGAATTATTTTGAGAAGTAAAATATCACTGCTCTTTACGTTCCAGAACCATTTACAGTCCATAACAGCACACGTATGCAGTCCTTGTTTGTTAGAATTTTTAGGTGTTGGAAGTTTTGTCAGTCGAGTCATGTGTTCAATAAAAACATACATGAAGAAAATTAACGGACTATAAAGATTAAGCAGAACCTTTAAAACAGAGTGAAAACTGGTAATTTAGCTCAACTGCTGCTGTTAGGTCTTTTGCATATTAAATTACTCCTAATGGAAGTGTATAATACATAGATTACCACAACTAAGAAATACATGTAATTACATTTTCCTGTATAAAACAACTACAAATCTGACATCCATCCATTCTGCTCAGTCGCTCATATCATTTCGTTCTCAACTTAACTTAACCTTATTCAAATTACTTATCCTCCATAAGCTGTCTCTATGGTTTACAGACTGATCTTCTCGATATTGACCTAATTACAGCCTGTTTTGGTGTGCCATTGGTTGATGCCTTGTGCATTAGAAACTGGTGCAACGGAAAATATAAATTACACATTACAATACTACATAAGCAAAGGTGACAAATACTTATTATCTGCTAACAAATACAGAAAAAAATGTTTATTATCGGTTTATTTAAGGAATTTCATTTATACCAGTGCTGCATCATCTTCATCTTTTGGCTCAACTTTTACTTCTTTTCCAGTGTTGTCTGCCTTCTGCAACCTAGAAAACTGAATGCAAATCATGCCTTTAAGTTAAAAACGTATTGTATTAATGGATACAACAAAAACCATAAAGACAGAAACAGCAAAGATTTACTGGATCAGAGATTACTTTCTACCGCTAACATGAAACAAACACCAGATTTTGCCATACACGCAGCTACGTCACCCTTTGACTATTCTTCAACCTCAAGCTGGCATAAACACATGACTGCAATAATGCTGGTCAAACTGTACCGTGCAAATGGGTCAATTCTCTACCAACATTTCCATGGGCATTAGATCGGACCCAAATGGCCTCTTCAGCTGGGGTTGGGTCGGAAGTGCTTCTGCGTAGATAACCTTGACGAGGCGCTATATAAAATTCTCTATATGAAATGGGCTCTGTACAGGTTACATATAGAAATATTGGTCATTAAATCAGTATCTGAAACCTGGCCAAAACATAATGCTTTAAACATAATGCACATGTGTACTGCTTAACCCCTTTACCGTGGAATAAATTTTTTTAATATTTTCCACACCTGTGTAATTATTTTTAGGTAGTCATCACAACAATGCATGTGATTAAAGAATGACTGGCATTTGTATTTGTAATAATCCACAGGTCTTCCTTTGCTCTGGGAAACTTAGAAGTGAACATAATATACTAATTTAGTAAAAGAAATTGGTCCTTTAGTGGTTCTGTTGAATTTATCTAGCACCAGTTTAGTAGGCATATAATCGCTTTGTATGATAAATACCAAAGCATGGTGGCAGTCTCTACAAAAGTATCTTTCCTCTGAGAAATATTAAAGTCAACCTAATATACTAATTTTGTAAAACAAATGGGCCTTTAGTTGTCCTGGTGAATTTATATAGTGCCAGTTTAGTACATGTTCCTATAAATGCTAAGCGCTGACGCATCCCGAAGTCATCTCTCGACCACGCAAACGGCGCAGTTTCTGGCTATCATTACTGTCATAATTTTCTGACAAATCACCATTATTAGAACTAGAACTTGGTTCGAAATCATCATCACTGTCTAAATCTGAGAAACTATCATCACTTTCAAGCAATAAACGATGTATTTCTTGGTTACATAAACCATGCTTGCGACCCATCGAACTCCGTTGCGACCAACCATTTTTTACTATAAACCATGTTTATATAATTATTTTTAGATCGCCCGACCTAATTTACAATATGGAAAGCCGTTATTACAATCGTGAAACATTATTATATTTTGCTATTGCCATTAGGTCGAGTTTATTCGCGATACACGGCGAGTAAATAGACGCATAGCGTGCGGACGAGTTAACTCGGGATCACGCTGCACAATAAGTTCCCGCTGGACGAGTTAACTCGGGGATCACGGTAAAGGGGTTAATAAAGGTATAAAGGTTTGATAACTGGCAGTTGGTTGTAGCCTGAAAAGCCAAGGTGGGTTTGTGACGTTACTTTTCGTTTGTCTTTTGAGATTTCAAATGAAATCTTGTTGGAAAACACCAATCCACAATTGTTTCAATTTAATAAAAAAGCAGTGTATCAGAATCCATTTATTATTTAGTGTATTTCAGTGATATTTTCGTTAACGAAAACTAAAATTAGAAGTAAAAATAAACGATTTTGCTAACGAAAACTAGAAGTAAAATTAGGAATTATTTCAGCAGCAAAAACGAAATTAGGAATTGAATTAGGAATTATTTGCCAAACTAAAATCATGAATGAAATTAGGAATTATTTTCAGAACTAAAATCATCTTACTTCCTGTGGCACTTAAGTTGAGACGAAGGCGAGTAAAATTGCACACGATACAAACACATAATCCATTGGAAAACTTGGGTTAAGATGAAGGCGCTGCGCATAACATTCTCGATGTAGTAGGCCCCAGGGCTGTAGTCGAGGGTATACGCGGGTATACAGCGTATACTCACCTCTAGAGACCGTATACTCACTTCACAAAATATTTATATTTATTTATATTAAAAAACTGTAGTTTATACTCACAAAATACTGTAGCGTATACTCACCTCTAATTTGTTTCGGAAAACTAACCGGTAGCGTATACTCACCTCTAATTTTACCACTACAGCCCTGGTAGGCCCTAATATACTATCTTTGGTATTCGTTGTCTAATAATTGTCCCACTTAATTGCGTACCAACGACCTCAGTTTCATACACCATTTTATTTCGGGTTTGATCGTTAAATTGTAAAATTATGAGTTTATCGAGAATGTTGGCCGGAAGGAAGCAAGATAGCCCCATATTAGTTTATCATTTTGACGAAGCTACAGGCAGATCTATATGCCAAATGATGGAATTTGTGGAACATCACTTGCTAGAGAATTCAAGAATTCAAGCAATACAAGTCTTGAGAGGGGGAAAGATGAATGGTAACATGCTGGTAGGGGCCAGAAATCGCCTCGGACATTTGCCTCGGCCTAATATACCGTTTTTCAGCAATATTCGGAAGTATTCGCCTAGGCAAATACTGTACACACAAATAGTTGCTCGACAGCCTCACATGCCGGAATTTGTAGGCTCCTAATATCAGCTTTGAGCTTCATCTAGCATATTCATTTTGAAGAAGAAAAGTACAAAAAACACCAACACTGGAAGTCCATTTCATTGATTATTTCTAAAATTCAAAATGTATTAGTCAGTTATTACAAGTACAAAAATTTATTTAGATAATTTTTCATTACATGAAAATGCAAAGCTTCACATATGGAACAAATGGTACTCGGTTCGTAGCCGGATCCGGCAAATAGTACATCCAAATACTCGGATTCGGTATTCAATGGAAAATGTCTACCCGGCTGACCCCTACATGCTGGCATAACAGCACAATCACTGCATTGTTAGAATAACGTTTCACCTCTTGTTTTACTTCAAACAGTTTTTTCTTTATCAAGACAAGTTTTTTTTCTTCTCTATGCAAGTGTTGCATACTTTTAAAGCGCGGAAATTAATAATTATTTGTAAAACTAAAATAAGAAGTAAAATTATTTGAGAACTAAAATAGGAACGATAAGATAAATTATTTGTCAGTAAAATTAGAATTAGAAGTAAAATTCAAGAGCTCAGAGCTGAATTAAAACTGAATTAGGATTTATTTTTAGAAGTAAAATATCACTGACCAGTGTATTTCACTGTTTATTCTATGTAAGCATCATATTTAAGGTTAGTAAATTTTGTTTTCTGATCACTTGAAACCATGAGTTTTATTACACATCTTCATCATATCCTTGAAACAAATTATAAATTACACATTTACTAAACTCAAACAAAGGATGCACAACTTCTCTCTGCCAGATTCGGACTTGAACTTTATTCCTCAATTTTTGTTTAAAAACATATACTAAACTGAAACCACTAATTAGCAATGTTCTATGTAACTACAGCATTCTGCCTGTTGTATTTGAAATAAACAAATATACATACAATACATATTCCATACATCACATTACAATACATTGAACAGTCTAGTCTGAATAGTTGTTTATTTCAGTTTAAACATTCACTGTATTAAATGTGATCTTACAAGACAAGCTTCTATTCCTATTCCAAATGTTGTGACAATAATACAGATTAATATTTATAGGCAGCTTCACTTACCAGTGGTGCATCATCTTCATCATCACTTTTTGCAACAGGTTTCAACTCCAGTTGAGACTTTGAAGGTGAAACTGTCTCTGTCTTCACCTGTGCTGGACTTGTCAGCCCACTGGACTTGTCAGCCATGTCACCAGCTAAATGTCTGTCAGACCTGTGATGATGTTTTTCAGAAGATCTGCCAGAATCACTTCTTGACGTCTTATCACTGCTACCGCTTTGACGCTTGTCCTTGAACTCTTTGTGTGATGAAGAGGATTTCGAAGGACTCAAATGTACCTTTGAAACCTCTGAAGAGCTTCGAGTCTTTTCTCCTTCGCTAGTCCTCAAACTGAAGTCCTCCCTGCTAGAGCTACCTTCTTTGTGCTTTGAGCTGGATCCCTCTTTTGAACTTCCACCTGATCCATCACGGTTCTTCAGACTTGACTCTGACTTGGAACTCGACAAGGAATGTTCCTTAGACTTGGAACTGGAATGATTATCTTTATGTGTTGATGACGAACTAGAGCTGTGCGGCTTTTCCTTGTCTCTTGATGAACTTGAGTGATCCCTTGGCTTGCTTGATGAAGAAGAGGATGAATGACGATGGTCCTTCGCTTTTGAAAAGCCATTTTGGTTTTCAATACCTGTTGGATCTTTGTGCCGAGAGACATCCTTAGAGCTAGAAGATGGACTAGACTTATGACTGCTGCTGGTCCTATACTTTTGTTTATCATCAGTGCCACTCTTTCCATGACCTCGTTGCAGGGTGTTGCTGCTGCTCTGACTCCCAGAAGAGACATTTCCATTTGTTAGACCTTGTTTGGCATCACCTCCATTGTCAGTCATAGTAATCAATGGTTCTAAAACAAAGACTGAGTTTCATATCATGCAATCAAATATACGCCAATGCACAGGTAGTATAAACAGCCACAGGGTAATTGCTTATACATGATCTAATGCAAACTGCATAGCAAGCTATGGCAGAAACTGATCCCGTTTCAAGAAGAGTTCCAGGATCCTACAGAGTGAAAGACATTTGAGTCATTCCATGTCAAATTACCACCGACATCTCTAATTTTACTGCAAATTGGCAGCTATTCATACTCACTTTCAAACCCCAAATTTTAGATTTTGACCTACTCTTGTTCAAGTTATGGGTCACTGAACTTTGAAGGAAACACTCTGACCTGCTCAAGTCAAACTGCTGTATCTCAGGTTTTAGAGCACCTAGAAAAATAATACTTACACCAAATCGAAAGTAATTTAAAGCTCTATCTGGGTCTATTACCTTGGACGCTTAAAATTTATTTTTAAAAAATGCTCAGCAATTTTCACCTATTAGCCTCAACTCTGCATGATGTCGCGAACAATTGCTGCAAATTTCACAGTGGAATCTCTCAAGGTTTATTATTAGTGATTTTTTAAAAACACCTTTTGATTTGTGAAAAACACCAAAATCATGTCATATCTAGCATTGACACTGCTATTTTTTAAATTATATATAAAAAAAAGTACTGAACTCATTACTGCAATTAATGAAGTTTATAAGTTGCAGCAAAAGCCTCAGCTGCAAACTCTAAGCCTAAGGTGTCTTGTTCAGTTATTCAAGGTTTCAGTTACATCGTGTAGCCAGGACTGTTTTACTTCTTTCCTAATGTCACAGTAGCAGTTTTCATAAATTTCCTGGACAATAATATTAATGTATGTTTTACACTGCTGGTCATCGGCTGAAAATTGGTTGTCAGCATATCCAGACTGCACATTGTTAGAGAGTCATTTTGTTGTGGATAACGGAACAACTATGCAAGCCTATGCAGGCACAGAAATGTTGCTTCAATCTGCTTCAGTTTTGGATATATGTTTACAAAATACACCCCTATCATCAATGATCATCAATTTGCTGTAATGTAGTCCTTTATATCTGCAAACTTAATGTTCAGATTTTCAGTACATTAGTCTCTAGTAATCTTTTACTTTAGTTAATTTATTTCTAAAAAGCTGCATGTGTCTAGTAGTTTTAATTTAGTTAAATTATGTCTCAAAAGTCAGTAACATACATTAAAAATAGCACATATAAGCCAAAATCCAGAATGGTTAGAATAGCATGCTGTCGTTTATTTAAATCACCTATTTAACACTTAATTTACTGCAGCAGAGATATAATAATAATAATAATAATAATAATCTGTTCTTTAATTAAGCGCCTGCAACCGCACTGCGCTGTACAGTGAACATACATATAGTAGAAACGGCAGCTACGCAGGGCGCCTTACATACATGTATACAGTAGAAGCACATGATAACAGTTTTACAGGAGTAGAATATAACTGTTTAAGCGGCAGCCACACGGCGCCAATCATAGCCTACTATTCATTTAACCACTGCTGCTACCTAGCGAGTGAAAGGCTGAATAAACCTTAAGGGGGTCTACCCGGTTCGATCTTGGTACCTTCAGCTCTTCACGCCAGTGTGTTATCCATTACTCTACAGGTATTATTATTATTATTATTATTATATTCGTTTATTACACAATAAGGCTGACACACTGCATCCTTGTACAGCTGGTTAAATAAGGGAATTTAAACACTAAGAATATTCTAAACATTAGTAGAATTGTCTGGGATGCAAGGTTGGCATGTTCGTAATTTCTAACAGGAATGGCATGTTCGTTATTTCAAGCTTCTATAGAGAACCTGTGGTATATAGCTTCTATCATCTCTGTCCGGAAATGAAATGTTATTAGTAAAACAAACGGGAAAGATATTACCTCTGCTCTTTGTTATCAGTCTTAAAAATTCATCATTCACACAATATTAATTTCTTACTTTAATACACTATATTATACCAGAAATATCCTAAGAATATTGGTACTCTATACAAGCTGTTTACATTGACATTCAGTATAGCATAATTAAAAACATAAAACCTATTTAACAAACACTTCTAAAAATCACAAACATGCACAGGTAACAGGTAAATAACCATTTAACATGCAAAAAGAAATACACATTAATGACTGCTAAATATTATACAAGTACACTTAAGTCACAATATGGTCTACTTGAGCAGAATTCACAAGTATACATAATAAAGAACTTCAAACAATACACCACACCTATTTTTTAAGTTAATTAAATTTTAGTGTTCATCTAGATAAAACTAAAGCAGGATTATACTAAACTGTATGGTCAGAATTAATTAAACAACAGTGAAATATTTCTTATATGCTACACAGGTGCCCTTTAAAACATTCTGGACTTAGCCATTTTGACCGCAATTGGACTTGTCGTTTTACCCGAGCTTGAAGCATGCGTGATCGTCATCTTCAGAGGCTAAAAACAAAACATTTACAAAACGTTACGAGTTAGATCAAAAAGTTAACTGAATTTCCTTTAACAGGACACAGCTTTCCCTAAATCGACCACAGAATACCTTCCTAAAATCTTTTTCTTTACAAAACGGCACACGCTGGCCAAGCATAAAGACTTAGAAAATTTCGGCCATATTTCGGACCAGCTAGACAAAAGGGTACGAAATAATATCAAATTAAAATAATCGCTTTTGAAGTAAATAAAATCCAAATAATTAAAAGATCAGGTTAGAAGTCCTTCTCTTTACCGCCGGCATTTGAAAGTCCTGGTCAGCTTGAATTTCGTCCATTTTATTGAAGAAACTGACGAAAAACTCCTTCCGATAACAATGACGCAGAATTACAAGTCCACAATGTACGCTACTTGACATGCGCAAAGAACCCGGATGACGTCCTGCGCCCTCTGGCTGACGGAGCCGCAGCTCCTATATTAGGAAAACAAAGACATTGAGAGTTCGAGGGTCATAAGCGGTAATGGCGTTTCCGTTTTATTCGGCTGCTTGCTTGCTTCTTTATTATTAATTATTATTATATTATTATTATTATTATTATTATTATTATTATTATTATTATTATTATTATTATTATTATTATTATTATTATTATTATTATTATTTTATCATAATAATAATATGATCCCTCAGGTGGTCAAAACTATTCTTATTATTATTATTATCCGAGAATTCATGTCACGGTTCTGTTCACTCAGAAAATCGAGTTCCACGCCGCTGCCTCCGTTAAAGAAGGCGATGGATATCGACGGCTTTGTCGTTCTTTAAACTATATATATATATATATATATATATATATATTTTTATTATTTATTTCGGATATTTCTATAGTGCCTCCTCAAGTCTACTACTACTCAGAGGCGCTCCCGACTACAGCATTGGTATACTGTGTCGGAGTTTTCACGCCGAAGCGCCACGAGCAATCGCGAGTGAAGGACTTGCCCAAGGTCCGTACGCAGCGGGTAGAGTGGGATTCGAACTTGCAACCCTCAAGTCACAAGGCGCCGAACTTACCACTGAGCCACCATGCCCCACTAGTTGGAATAGTTTTAGTTTAACTAAAAAAAAATAGTTTAGTGCCCATCACTGCTCTCAACCTCACCCTTCTCTCCTGTGGTATTCTTCCAAGCTCCATCCTGGGGTCCACTCCTCTTCATCCTCGAGATCTATACCACACCTTTAAGCCATCTCATCCTTCTCCCCCAGCAAAGGTCAGATCAAAACAACAGGCAAGCACAGGCCCCTTGCAATTAACATAGGACCGTAGGTCAACAAAGAAAAAATTAATATATAGTTTTAAGAATGTAATCTTTTTGAATTTTTGCGTACCACTTAGCAACACCTGGCATACCACTAGAGGTACACATACCACCGTTTGAAAACCGCTGTCCTAGGCCTTCCTGATCAAATCAAGAAAATACCTGACCCTTCCATACGTTTAGTTGGTCGCTGTAGAAGTTAATGTTTGATGTCCTTCATTGAAACAGCGGTTCTATTGTGCACATACATGTAGGCCCCTAGTTGTATTTCAACTTGTGTCCAATTCAGTTAGCGGGACTCGCACTGTTTGCCCTCATAGTGATGTAAGCCCCTCCACCTTTGACTGTCAGCCAGACAATTGAATATATAATGTATAGAGTGTATGCTGGAACTCTGTATATGGTCTTTTATTTGGTTTCAACAAATGGTCCAGTGTGAAAAGCTTATTTAATGGTCTGAGTAGACTAAGTTTCAAATCTTATTGAAAGTACATTGAGTAAATTTTATTCTCATTGGTACTTCTCAACTTCTGCTATACACAATCTACTGTGAACCTATTTAATTGATAATTACCAAAACAATGATTGTCCTAAATTCATAAAATAAACAAGAGGCCATAAACCAGTTGCATAGCACGTTCAATGACAAGTGCACCGTGAGCACAACCTTTAATGACTTCTGAACAGTAGCATGTGCTGCTTTCATTCACTTTTTTAGTTGAATAATGCTTTACGTTTTCTTGCCTTTTTGGTATCAGTAAAGTTGTTCATTAAACAAATATTCAACACAAGATGTTGCCTCTGTCATAACTTCAGCAAAATGAACAGGTTAATGACTGGCTGTCTGCAGTGCCGTTTTAAGGCATAGGCACGCGAGGCCCGGGCCTAGGGCCCCGCGCAGCGGGGGGGCCCCGCGGCAGCCCAGAAACAAAATAACAATATTATAAGTTCTGTTCTTACAAGTAACCATTCTGCAAAGTAAAGTAAGAACAATAACACATTTTTATTATTTTTTAAAACAAATGTCTGCGGTCTGCATTTTTAGTTAAATATAATTATTGGTAATAAAATCAGAGCGCTATAGAAATAAATCAATAATTTTAACGCATGGCGATGATGGCGCACAACTTGCTGTAGGCTATGGGCTATTATGTTTGTTTTCATTTGTCTGCTTTTTCACAACGCTATTCAAGGAATATATGTCTTGGTAAGTTAATGTTAATTTTTAATATTAAATCTCTCTGTCCTAAAATCTAGTCATTTTATAAATTGTTTTAAACTTTAAATTATAAAAAGGGCAAAAAGCGTATCAAATTTCGCACAGTTAATAGGATAAATAGAATGATGTTGGCGTGTCGACGCTCGGTAGGCCTACTGACTCACTGAGTCGGTAGTGAACTTGGCAGACTTATTTAACTTAACAAAATCACTTCATTTCCACCTCCTCCAATGTATAAGGTAACTAAGGTTGAGGTTTTTTGATAGTTTCTACCCTTTTTGTTATGCAGATTAAGATTCTGATTGTCAGTTATCACCGTCGTTCACGGTAAACCGATTTGCAACTTTTGGCCAATTATCACTAGGCCTACGATCAATTAAACGAAATATCAGACAACCCATCAAAAATGCGTAGAAATTATATGAGTGGTGCCGCGAAGAGAAAAAAGGAAGCAACTGAAATTGAAATGTCGAACAAACATCCAAAAGTATCTTCTTTTTTTCAAAGTCAGAAAACACAATCATCATCGCAGTCCGACATTGTTGAGACATAAGATACTCTTACGTTGTCTTACTCGTCTACTGATGTGGGGCGTGGTGGCTCAGTGATAAGTTCGGCGCCTTGTGACCGGAGGGTTGCAGGTTCGAATCCCACTCTAGCCGCTGCGTACGGACCTTGGGCAAGTCCTTCACTCGCAATTGCTCGTGGCACTTCGGCGTGAAAATTCCGGCACAGTAGCCTATCAAATGCTGTAGTCGGGAGCGCCTCTGAGTAGTAGTAGACTTCGAGAGGCGCTATAGAAATATCCGGAATAAATAAATGTCATTGTTTGCGATAAAGATTAAAGTTATTGTCGCTGCAAGATGATGGTCTAGCCTACCAGTCGAAAGTAAAGATGTTGTCACAACACCAAAATTCGAAGCCTATTTCGCAAGATGTATGCCCTGCGGAGTCAGCGGACTATCCAACTGATGCAGCCTTATGGAGTCCAATCACGGAGGAATTGCGATCTTATTGGATTCGTAAAGCCTAAAGGTCCTGCTAGTTGCCAGCATAAAGAGCAGTGCCGTTTTAAGGCATAGGCACGCGAGGCCCGGGCCTAGGGCCCCGCGCAGCGGGGGGCCCCGCGGTGGCCCAGAAACAAATAACAATGTTATAAGTTCAGTTCTAACAATTAACAATTCTGCAAAGTAAAGTAAGAACAATAACACATTTTTTTAAACAAATGTCTGCGGTCTGCATTTTTAGTTAAATATAACTATAGGTAATAAAATCAGAGCGCTATAGAAATAAATCAATAATTTTAACGCATGGCGACGATGGACCACAACTTGCTGTAGGCTATTGGCTATTATGTTTGTCTTCATTTGTCTGCTTTTTCACAACGCTATTCAAGGACTTTTTATGTCTTGGTAATTAAAGTTAATGTTAATTTTTAATATCAAATCTCTCTGTCCTATAATCTAGTCATTTTATAAATTGTTTTAAACTTTAAATTATAAAAAGGGCAAAAAGCGTATCAAATTTCGCACAGTTAGGCCTAATAGGATAAATAGAATGATGTTGGCGTGTCGACGCTCGGTAGGCCTACTGAGTCGGTAGTGAACTTGGCAAACTTATTTAACTTAACAAAATCACTTCATTTCCACCTCCTCCAATGTATAAGGTTGAGGTTTTTTGATAGTTTCTACCCTTTTTGTTATGCAGATTAAGATTCTGATTGTCAGTTATCACCGTCGTTCACGGTAAACCGATTTGCAACTTTTGGCCAATTATCATTAGGCCTACGATCAATTAAACGAAATATCAGACAACCCATCAAAAATGCGTAGAAATTATATGATTGGTGCCGCGAAGAGAAAAAAGGAAGCAACTGAAATTGAAATGTCGAACAAACATCTAAAAGTATCTTCTTTTTTTCAAAGTCAGAAAACACAATCATCATCGCAGTCCGACATTGTTGAGACGTAAGATAGGCTACTCTTACGTTGTCTTACTCGTCTACTGATGTCATTGTTTGCGATAAAGATGAACAGTTATTGTCGCTGCAAGATGATGGTCTACCAGTCGAAAGTAGGCCTACAGATGTTGTCACAACACCAAAATTCGAAGACAATTTCGCAAGATGTAAGCCCTGCGGAGTCAGCGGACTATCCAACTGATGCAGCCTCATGGAGTCCAATCACGGAGGTTGCGATCTTATTGGATTCGTAAAGGTCCTGCTAGTTGCCAGCATAAAGAGTCTGACTTTAGTACGACTCAACGCGTGTATCGAACGGGAGATAAGTTGCATAGACGTTGCTTAACTGATTCCTGTTTCCGTCGTGAACTGCGAAATGGTGAATCAGTTTGTCGCGAGTGGCTGCTCTTTTCTCCATCGCAGAAGTCTGTGTATTGCTTTGTCTGTCGCTTGTTTTCAACAACAACGATGGGTCATCAATCTTTCTGTCAATGATGGTGACAAACTGTACGGGTGAACGTTCTTTCTCAAAACTTCCATTAATCAAGAACGAGCTTGGCAGCCGTATGATGTCATGAGCATAGAATCAGATGTGTTGGAGTCTTTGAATTTCGATGATATTATAAAAGACTTTGCTCAGAGCAAAACACGAAAGCGATGTTTGTAAGAAACTGTCGTTACAAAGTCACAATCCAATGAATCCATGTATAGCAAACATGTACTCATTATAATGACACTTTCAGTTTGTATAACAAATAAACAATGGAAACTGTAAAGTATGTTAAACTAAACTTTTATTTTACACTTGTAGTACAAAGATTGATGTGTTAGCTGTGTTATCATGAGTTTAGTAACAGTATACTATACTAATAAATTTAACAAAATGACACATATGCACGTACAATGCACTAATGCAATACTCTGTATCTGAGACTGAGATATTCAGGCGGAAATCGGATTACGTTTAAGGTTATTTACTATATTTAGGGTTTGTGCGGGTTGTGCCTAGGGCCCCCAAACACCTTAAAACGGCTCTGATAAAGAGTCTGACTTTAGTACGACTCAACGCGTGTATCGAACGGGAGATAAGTTGCACAGACGTTGCTTAACTGATTCCTGTTTCCGTCGTGAACTGCGAAATGGTGAATCAGTTTGTCGCGAGTGGCTGCTCTTTTCTCCATCGCAGAAGTCTGTGTATTGCTTTGTCTGTCGCTTGTTTTCAACAACAACGATGGGTCATCAATCTTTCTGTCAATGATGGTGACAAACTGTACGGGTGAACGTTCTTTCTCAAAACTTAAATTAATGAAGAACGAGCTTCGCAGCCGTATGATGTCATGAGCATAGAATCAGATGTGTTGGAGTCTTTGAATTTCGATGATATTATAAAAGACTTTGCTCAGAGCAAAACACGAAAGCGATGTTTGTAAGAAACTGTCGTTACAAAGTCACAATCCATGTATAGCAAACATGTACTCATTATAATCACACTTTCAGATTGTATAACAAATAAACAATTGAAACTGTAAAGTATGTTAAACTAAACTTTTATTTTACACTTGTAGTACAAAGATTGATGTGTTAGCTGTGTTATTATGAGTTTAGTAACAGTGTACTATATTAATAAATTTAACAAAATGACACATATGCACGTACAATGCACTAATGCAATACTCTGTATCTGAGACTGAGATATTGAGACGGAAATCGGATTACGTTTAAGGTTATTTAGGGTTTGTGCGGGTTTGTGCGGGTTGTGCCTAGGGCCCCCAAACTCCTTAAAACGGCTCTGGCTGTCTGCACAATGTCACACAACTTTATAGAGTAAGACAACAGCTGAAATAACTATTCAAATTCTTAGTTGAAGAAACATTCTTCACGAATCAGTAAACCATTACAGCAACAACACACTTTAAGCACTAACTGTAATTGAAATTTGTACAAACAAAAATGCTTGAAGCAAACAGTTCACAGTTTAAACATAAGAGTACAAGCAAATAAATGACAAAAGAGACTGCTGCTTTCTTGTTACTAGTCCCAATGTATGAAGATATAGTCAATTATCAAATAATGTGTATCCAACTTAGTCCATCTACGTGTTTATTCGAAGTTTTGCTACTAAAAATTATCATCTCAGCATGAATCTTTTACAAAATATTCAGTTTTATTGTTGTTGAAACTTTATTTTCTACGGTTTCACAGATTTAAACATGGCTTAATGATTTACGTGTTCTTCCAAACAGAGTATTTATTTCAGAGGTGCATCTTCAGAACTTCGTATTGTATCGGTTTCAGTGTATCTCATGCGAAACGGAGTCAAAAAGGTTGGTCTTGTGATCAACAGGATTGGCTCTTGCTTCGTAGGTTGTCACTGTCACTTCATGACGACGCGCCTGAAAAATTATTTTTAATTGGTTCTGAAGACTTAAGTGATAAATAAATGTTCAGACTTACCACCAACAGTAGAAAAGCGGGGTTTGAGCGCCACAATGCTCATGTAGCAGACTCTTACTCTGATGTCCAATCCCTCAGCTGCAGCAGGGATGCAATGTTAGGCACCAGTGGCGTCACGAGGGGGGTGCGGACCGCACCGCACCGGGCGACACCCTCAGAGGGGGTGACACCCAACATGAGAAACAAAATTTGTTGAAGATGAGGTCATGACTTTTTGGGAGACGAATTCCTAAAAAAAGGTCATCAGGTTTTGTTCTGGTATTATGGTTGGAGACCGAAAAGAACGATGGAAAAAGTAAAAACCAGGCGAATGACTAAAAAAAAGGTTATCAACTTTTTTGGGAGATGAAATCGCTGGAGACGATTTCCCCAAAAAAATTTCACTTTTTTTGTGGAGACGAATTCCTAAAAAAAGTCATCACTTTTTTTAGGGTGACACCATAACTTACCGCACCGGGTGACACCAGCCCTAGTGACGCCACTATTAGGCACCACTCTGCAATTTTGTGATGTGTTGTGCACAGTAATCATTGAAGCCATACAACTCGACCATACAGTAGTCATGCACATGCCTGTCTCCCTAGCCCAATGGCTTGCTTGAGGATACCCCATGGTAGCAAGTATCTACTTACAAATTTTGTTTCTACTTGGGGTCACCTCTGTGGGTGTAGCATGCAACTGATTGTGGCCTATGTGGGTCCTGATTTGTGCCTGGTGGTGCGGGCATCAAAATGAACTTTGGGAGCGGGGACACAGTGGGGTCATGTGGTCTAGAAAGACCATGTTGAGCTCAAACCTCAACTTTGCAATTACTGCTCGACATTTCTCACATCATCAAAGCAGGCCCACCATTTATAAGCATGATGGTATTACCACCTTTCATCAGTCACAAATGGCAGATCGAGTTGATCTGTTGCAGACTGTAAAAGAAGGTTCAACAAAAATTCTTGACATTCTCAGAGTATATTTGGGAATATTCATGTTCGATGTAGTGTTCAGATCTCATAGGAGGCCATCCATATATTACGTATGCATGGAGGGGGGAGGTCACCGAAATGCATGTGTTGCGTATGCTTGCGAACGGGGATGGGGGGCTACTGATAATGTACGTACGCAAATTTATTGGCCTTCAAGTGAGCTAGAGTTCAGTCCTTCCAGCTATCTGGTACTACCAGACGAATTAGGACTGTGGGAGAGGTGTCACTTGTATGCCACCTTACCTCTGAACGCTGTTAAGCTATCACACAACTCAACAGTGAGTCCATGGATTACTCATCCTTCAATCTGGCCTAAAGTGCAGACAGTTGCTGCCTCAACCTGTGTAACTGACACATTCTGCAGCTGGTCTTACGGGGTGGGGGGTGCGTCAACTGTACAAAAGCAGGTGGGGAGGGGGGTGGAAAAAAGTACGCGCGGAAACAGGGAGGGTCCAATTTTCCCGCATTTTTGCATACATAATATATGGATGGCCCCTAGGCTGCACAACCAGAAGAGCCATATTCAATTATAATGAAGCATTTAACAACACCAGTCTACCGGATTGAAGTTTACAGCCCAAGGGACAAGCACTTCTTGATCTGGATCTCAGTGATAGCTTACCTTACCTTCATGCATATATCCTGTGGATTACACAGACAAGGTTTTACCAAACCCTTCACCTGCTGCTGTTTATCTCTGTGTGCTGGTTATATCAGTTTATTTACACAGAAGGTACACGAGATCGCCATAGTTTCAAGACCTCATTACCTTGGTGTGTGGGTTATACCACGTTATTTTACATAGATGGTTGCAGTGAGCTTGACCATGGGTGTCCGCAGGGGGAGCATTGCGCATATTTTACAGAAATAAAATCTTTTGATTAATATGATTATTACAACAGTCCCAACACGATTTTCAATGCACAAAAACAATTGTTTAGGTAAGTCCTTACCTATCATTTATTTTTAAAGTTGTCACATATTCTGTGATCATGAATAGCTATGCAAAAACATCATTTTGTTTAGTTCCCGTGTCAACCATTTAAAACTTTGCTCCACACCCTACAAAAAATCCTGTGGATGCCCATGAGCTTGACATAATTTTCGGCCCATGATGTAAAAAATAGTGTAACACCTATTTCCATTATTAAATGACATATTAGGCAGGTGGCAAAGTTAGAAATGACTCCTATTTACTTGAGTTTGTTTTGACTTAATTAATTTAAGGACTTTCCAAATGATTTTTGTTAAATTTGTTGTGAGCAGGGGTTAAAGTGGAGTGGGAACGGCGTTCCACCTGCTCTCAAAATTCTTTCTTGCGTTCCCACTGCTCACGCATGCGTTCCATTGAAACTCTTCTTTGGCTCACCCGAACCACTTTAACCACTGGTTGTGAGTTACATTTCATGTTGCTAAGTTATAACAACGGCCCAACAAATCTAAATATAGCAACTAAAGATACCATATATGATATACAAGTAAACTTGTAACTTTAAAGAAAGAAAGCATGTTACGAGCTTTGAAAGGGAATTATCTATGGTGACTGCACTGCCATCAATGCCAGCATCGTATAGGGCTCAGTGGTAGGCCCCCTCGAGTTCATCGTCGGCACTGCGGACCTCCACTCAGTCCACTGTTACCTAAAACGAGTCTATTACTAGTGCATGAATATAGGAAAACAGTGGTGTAGCAATGTGTTGTGCAGGTTGTGCAATGCACAAGGGCCCCCGGCGGTCACAAGGGCCTCTGGCAGCGAGTAGAGTCATTTTTAGCCTAAAAGTAAATCTACATGTACAGCAAGTTAGCAACAGCCTGTGACTGTTGCGACATGTGAAAGATCATTTACAAAATTAAAGCTAATCAAAAACTATCTACGAAGAACAATGTCAAAAGAGCAGCTGAGCGACTTGGCAACGTTGTCAATAGAAAATGAACATGCCAGAAAGCTAGACACTTCAAAAGTGGTAGATATTTTTTTCAAAATTTTCTGATTCTTTTTAGACTATCATAGACTAAACACTTGTTTAATTTGTTAAATTGTTTCGTTATTTTTATTAACCAACCCAACTGTGTCACAATTTGACAGAATTTAAGTGTAGATAATTCATATTTTAGCAGTCATAGCAGATGGAACAATGTTTTTAGATTAATTATTTCTAGTTCAATTTTTATGCTAGCCTGGAGAAATAAAAACTGTTTTATAAAAATAAATAGGAGAAAATAATTAAAATGTACTTATTTAATTATTATTTAATTGGGGTGCGATTTATGATATTTGCATATTTCTCACAGTGCAAAATATGCAAAAGCGCCAAGCGTTTTTTGCACAGAGTTTTTGTTCAAATCGAAGGGGTTCAAGGGGCCCACCATCAAAGCTCTGCACAAGGGCCCCAAAAACCTTTCTACGCCAATGAGGGAAAACTTGTGTGCTCTTAATCTATGTATTGCTGATAAGAAAGCAGATGTTGGCAAATATTCAAGCATTAATGCTGTCCCTGTCTGGCACCACAACGATTATTTGCTACAGAAACAAATGCGTCTTGTGATTGCACCTCATGCAGTCTAATTTCCAGAGATGTTCTTTTTGTATTTGCATGTGCAAGTTGTATGCATGTGTGGGTTCATGTGTGTGAAAACACATTATTTGGTATATGCTAAGCTTACAGAAAAAAACAACTTACTTCAGAAAAGTCTCCTTTCAGCCCGATGTAATAAATCCTAGTAGTCTCAGCACCAAAGTTCTTTGGAAAGTGAATTGACAGGTAGGTCACAGAATTGAACCTTGCAACCCTGCAAAAAATCAGGCAGCAACAGCAAGAAATAAAGAAGCCCTAATAATCTCAAAAAAGCTTGTAGTTAAAGCTTTTTTTACTCAATTTTAAAGACTAATTCTTGGCACACCATACGTTCAATATTGTGACATCACAATATTCCTCTCAGGCAGAATTCTGATGTAGCAAATGGAAATGAGAGAACCAGCATTCTTCCTATGTAATAAATGAACCATTAATATGAGCGATGAATAGGCTATAATTTTCCCATTGGTTACTTATACACAGTGGACATATTACACCTGAAAGTTGGCGATCTGTTTCATTTGACAATCACATTTTAGAATCCGCAGCATCTAACAAAGACGAAATTTGGCACGTAATTTTTGGTAATTCGGATTCGAAACAGTTAGTTTGCATGAATTGATGGGTAGCAGGACCAACAGTATTGTAAGTAGCATTCATACAACTTGTCAACTGAGTTTTGTGTACAAACAAGCTTTATTTCAGTGTGAGATATTGCCTTATATATTTAGTTTGCTGTGCATTAGTATTGTGTGTGTGTGTGTGTGTGTGTGTGTGTGTGTGTGTGTGTGTGTGTGTGTGTGTGTGTGTGTACTGTATATATATATATATATGATAGATTGAACGTTTGACTGTACTCTTAGCGAGGGGCGCGTCTGTCATGAAAGGCCAGTTCTTGTTATGCAGTTAATTAGAGACTGCTGAGGGATAGCAAGGCGCGCAGCCTACCTGTTGGCTATAGCTCTCGCTGTGCATATGTACTTAGATGTCATTCAGGCGTAGAAAGACACCTGTGTGAATGGCGCAAAGATTTCTGCTGACGAGTTAATGTTTTAAGTTTGATAGAGAAGTGTTGCTGACTGTTTGAACTGTGAATTATATTTCTGAAGATTTATGTTGTAAAACAAAGATATTGAAAACAGTGTTTGTGTTCAGTCAAGGCTATGCTAGTAATGCTACACAGTATAAATAAGCTACATACCGGGTATACATAGACTTAAGTGAAACAGTGAACATTAAATAGGCATAATTACACAGAGAAAAAGTGAAGTTGATAGAACTATTGTCGACAGAGAGGAATTAGTTGACACAACTTGTCTTTGCTCGTTTGGCATGTAACCCATCGTTTCTGAATGCACCATTGCATCTTTCAATACTCCACAAATCTCGGTGGAATGCAAATCTCCAACAGCCGCTTATTAGGTAGGACTAGTCAAACTTCGCATATGATTATGTTTGGGATAGGCAGAGGGCAAAGAAATAACATTGCCATTTTAGTTAAAAAACTATAAAATTATCCAACATTTGTGTCTGCAGGGATCTCAAGCCACACATCTGCAGGTAAAGTTATGTCATCCAGTAACTATTGCAGAGGCATTTCCACAAAAGCCTACAGCAGAATAAAAGGAAGAAATCCACATCATGTGGCTTAGTTTACATCTGGACATCCAATTCTTAGACTTTATCCATTCTGCAGTTTTTACGTAAAGTGGCCCCCTTAGATGGGTGTAGGAGGCATGGTGCGACCGTACGTTACCTCCCGGAATAACGTACGCGTACTGTACGTACATTATCGAAAAAAATAACGTACGCGTACCGTACGCGTACGTTAAAATGCCACAGATGTATCTGATTATTCACAAAGAACCCCAATATAACTATAAGGTATGCTTACCGTACACGTACGTAAAAAATGATCAGTTTAGCTCTACAGTATTGGTCTCCCCGTACGCAGGCCTAGTTAATTACGAAGTTTAGTATTACCAATAAAATGACCACTGGCACTGACCATCTTATAAAGTGTGCCGTAAAATCTTAATATTCTTCACATTAGGGAGCCTATATATTAGACATAATATTAACAATTTGGAATTTAAAAGTTTTAAAGTAGAGATCATAGAACAACCACAGATAACTGATGTAATGGTTAAAATTGTTTACGACCGTCAATCACCAACTATTATTGACTTTTCTTGTGCATAATGTTATGCATTTTATTTTCGTCATGAACAGATCTGAACGTACGGTAACGTACGGCATAATAACGTACGCGTACCGTACGTACGTTATAGGAAAAAATAACGTACGTACCGTACGTACGGTCGCAACTTGGTAGGAGGTGTGATGGACCAGATTCATGTAAACTTAACACTTTAATGACAAGCATGTACTAAAAGCAACTGGGAAATCAATGCAGCTCGTCGTTAAAGTGTTTAAAATGTATATTGAACATCTAAGATGGGCTCAGAACCTCGGTCGTTTTTACAAACCACCAGTGGATGGGAGTAGCAAAGTAAGAAATAAAAATCTAATCACTCATCTGATAAAAGACAATCAGCAATGCACAGATCCCTGTATATAGGTGTATGTATCTACCAGAGCACTTGTATAGCGCCCTTTAACACTTTAACGATGAGCTGCATTGGTTTCCCAGTCAGTTTTAGTACCCTCGTCATTTAAGTGTTAAGTAACTCATAAGGGCGCTCCGGCACAGTTACCTAGGAATCACCGAACAAATGTCTTAAGTCGAGTAGAAACAGTGTGATTCTCCTTACAGATTTTATTTTAGTTACAGTTACAGTTCTAGTTATTGGTTTTCATTTAAGTTATAGTTACAGTTAGAGTTAGTATTATTTTTTAGTTACAGTTATAGTTATCATTAACGAAATCATTTTATTTTCGTTAATGAAAACATTTTCGTTACCGTTATTGTTACCAAGAATACCACTGATATGAAGATGTGTTACACAATCTGCTTTGAGCTTCGAAAGGCTTTGACGAATGGGTGCATTCAACTTCATGAATACACAACTCTCCATATTCACCGACATCCAAGACTCGTGAGTGGCGCCTCGTTGCGTGAGAACTCTAGTCTGCTGCGGTCTCTTGTAATTAAATTTTCTCAAAGTTATAACCATATTTCCTTAAATGTAAATGCATTATCAGCTCTAGATAAATTCTTAGAAGCTGAATTCCGGTATTTTTGTTTGATAATCGTCTTAGACTCGTCGATTTCTTGAGTTTTATCAATGCGTTTGGCGTTTACGCTCGTGTACTCTTGTTGTTGCATTGTCAACAGCCCTTCGACTCTCGTTGCATCGTCAACAGCCCTAGTCTGACAGCACGTTTATCGTTCGCTCGTTTTTCATCTATTACTTCTTGGCTGGATTATCAACTTTGGTACATTTGCTGCAAAGCGCGTTCGTTACTTTTACCAATGTTTTGCCTGGTTTTGTGACTTATGGATTTATCGAGCTATGTCTACGCCTCCTGCTTTCGTTTACACAGCTGACGTAATTCGGTCCATCAACACGACTCTACTTGTGCCTTGCCGGCCAGTTCGGAAGACATTGTTTCGCCTTGGCTTATGGCGCACGGCTCGCCTGCTACCCTTGGTAGGACTGCCACCTTCGCCGAACTGTCCTCCAGTTGCCTCTTCTTCCTTCATTCAAGGGCATTCATTCAATCAAGTTTTGGTTCCTACTAAGAGTGATCTGCTGCGGAGATAGAGCGACACCCCTGCTAATGGACAAGCTGACGTACATCCAGGCATTTTATATCGTAAATGCCCGCTGGGCCAAGATTGAAGCACTTGACCATTTGGGCGCAGAGTTGGTGGGATATGGATACGATGTCGCGATAGTTTCCGAAACACACTTTAAGGAGCGCCATCTGGAGGAGGTGTGTAGAGTGCAGGGTTTCCAGACTTTCAGAAAGGATAGGGTGGGCAGGACAGGAGGTGGGGTAGCAATTTATGTAAGAGACAATCTGAGGGCATGCGAATGTTTGTTTCCGGAACAACCAGCGAGCGTCGAGCTACTGCGGATATGTTTACCGCACACGACAATGTTTGTGGGCGCTCTATACCATCCGCCGATCCTATATATCAAAAGAAACTCCTGCTGGACATGCTTGAGAAATCGGATTAGGATTTTACCCGCGAAAGAGGTGAAATTCTCATTGTGCTGGGAGGCGACTTTAATGGTCTCAAAGTCTGTGAAGTGGTGAAGCGTACGGGTCTGCATCCTGCACCGCGTGTTGGGTCAGAGACCCAACACGCGGTGGGAGAATACTTGATAGGTTCATGGTCTCAAGCCCTAGCCTATACAATGTCAAAGTCATCACATCCGTTATTAACACCGACCACAAGGCAATCGTGGCAACAACTGAAAGGAAATTTACTGACTTGCATAAGATGCGTGTTAAGGTCAGCTTTTGGAGAAGGTCCCCTGACCAGGGGCGTCTACACCATAGAAACCTTGGAGCAAATGCTCCATCCAAGAAATAGGGGGAAGATCTGTCAGTGTGTGTGCCACTATTTGGGGGGGGGAAGGAATGGGAAGGGGGGAAGAAGAGGGAGAAAAAAGACGTTGCTCCAATGACTTAGGGGGGGGGATAGACGCCCCTGCCCCTGACCAACATGCCAGCCTCTTGGCCAGCCTGAAAGAAATCTGGGAAGAGGAGTTTCTGAACATCACTGAACCACAGGAAGCCTGGGATCTCTTCTACAAAGAGTCAAGGGAGCGCCTTGACCACTACTACCCAATCAGGTCAATAACCATCACCTCAAGGGACCCAGATTACCTCACACCTGAGATAAAATATCTCCTTCGAAGGAAAAATCGACTAATGAGGCAGGGTCAGATCGAAAAAGCCGAGTCTCTCGTGCGGCTATCTCCAAAGCCATCCTCAAAATAACCACGTCCTCCCTTAAGGGTGTCGATTCCAAGCGAGGTACTAAGGCAATCTGGCAAGCGGTTAACACTCTAACCAAGAAGCCTACAGCACTCTCTACAAAAACCAATGTGAATGGTCATCAACAACTTCTTTGCTTCGGTATCGACGGACCCTAGTTACGTTCAGCCAAGCAATAAACAAACAGCCAACCTCCCACCTGGGATAGTAATGGAGCAGAGCCTCTTCTGGATACTGGCGGCCTTCACCATACATCTGAGGGCCACAATGGGTTGCCGGTGTCCCGAGATATTCTATCCCCCCTAAAGCGTATCCCCTGGATGGAATAAACCGGTTTAGAGTATCCGGTGGGATGAACCATTCTATCCCCCTCGTCATACGCATCACGATAGCCTCGACGAAATTCCAGTCAAAATCACCAAAAACAAAGCAAATTGATTTCAGGTCGACGTACAAACTAAAGATACGCAATTCAAAAATTTTATGTGTGCAATAAATCCAAACAGTACGACTGAATACACTTAGAAACCGCCAAAAATGCAAACTAAACCGAATACTCCATTTCGCTAAGGGGGATACGCATGTATGGGGGATACTCTATTTCGTGACACCGGCCTAGTTCTTACGGCTTGCTGCACCAGGCCACGCTGGAATATTAACACACTTGACTAACCGCTCGCTAGACGAATCGCATGTTCCTCTGCAGTGGAAGACAGAGGTCATTCGCCCACAGGCAAAGGTATCCACGCCAAGTGCTCCTGGGGACTTTCATCCCAAATCAGTGCTCCCGGTCCTGTCCAGGATTGTGGAAAGGATCTTGGTTAAATCTGTATTGTACCCAAGTCTAGAAGTGATACTGCCTCCGCTGTCGGTTAAAGATCAATATGCCTTCCGTCCGACCGGGTCAACCAGTACTGCCCTGGTCGCCATTCTACAAAGCATTACTGATCTGCTCACAATTAATGCATATGTCGTCATTTCAATGGATTACACCAAGGCTTTCGACTCCATACGTCACTCAGCCATCTCAGAAACTCTATCTAACCTAGATTTGCCTGACTCCATATTCAACTGGCTACTAAACTTGTAACTTTAAAGAAAGGAAGCATGTTACGAGCTTTGAAGGGGAATTATCTATGGTGACTGCCATCAATGCCAGCGTCATACAGGGCTCAGTGGTAGGCCCTCTTGAGTTCATCGTCGGCAATGCGGACCTCCACTCAGTCCATAGCCTGAACCGGCTTTTAAAATATGCACACGATTCCTACTTGTTGGTCGGATCTCGAAACATCGACACTGTATCCGATGAGATCATATATACCACGGCGTGGGCTGCAAGCAAAAACCTGCATATAAATCCATCAAAGACTCATGAGATGGTCGTTGTTCGACATAACATGCCTTCCCTCGCTCAGCAACCCTCAGCCTCGGGGGTTAAAAGGATGACTTCCATTAAAATCCTTGGAGTACACATCGGCGAAAAGCTCATGGTGACAGCACACATCGAAGCGATCCTTGGATCATGCTCCTTTTCATTGTACGCCCTCAAAACCCTCTGAGGAAACGGAATGCCAGTACAAGCCCTACACGATGTCACGAGGACCACCACTATGGCTAGACTGATGTACGCATCCCCGGGGGTAGCTGAGTAAAGGAGAGCGCAAACGCATAAAACGGTTTGTCCGTCGAGTGATACGGGAGGGATTCCTTCCACCAGATACACCGACAGTGGACCACCTTGCAGCTCTGGTCGACGAACAGCTATTCAAGGCGGTCAAACTAGACCCACAACATGTCCTACGATGGATATGTCCTCAACGACAAGATGTAGGATAGAATCTCCATCATCACCCACACTCATTTGCTTTGGCTCATAAAGACGATAAGAACTTCCTACCGAGACTGATGTTCAGAGGCATTTACTAACGCCCCTTAGTAAATTTCACGAGCCAATCTTATATTCTTCACATGTTGCCTACACTAGCTAACTCCCACTTGCCGTAATAGAATTCATTTGATTATAATTAGTTCTCTGTTGGTAATCTAGACGAAACAGTGTACTATTTCCGATACAGAACAAGGTCATTATAATTAGTCTCTATTGGTACTTCAGTGTAAATTTCAATTTATTGTTAACAGCTGCATTTTGACAGCTGTCTGATTGAATAAACGAATATACAACAACATATGCTACAGATTATGCAGCTCATTTTCTCATTTTACCTGGGAACAATAAACAGGATAATTTAAAACGAAGAAAATATCGCATTTTATTAAATTACAAACAAAACTGAAATAGATCACTCATAAAGATTTTCCGAATCTATGGTTATTTTTTATTAAAATATTGTTGACGTTAATTTGTCTCCCACTTGTCAATAATTGTCAAACTTTTTCAAATCCCTCGCCCCAGTTTGTTGATATAATTATGGATGACCCCATGGGCCACTCTACTACTTTTATGCAAATTTAAAGACTGCTCTTTTTACCATGGATGGACTGGAAGCACTCCTGAGTAGACTGTCTTGAAGGGGCGCTATATAAATATTCCTTACTACAACTACTACTACTACTAATAATAATAATAATAATAAGAAACCTTCTTCCTGTTCCCAAAAAATCCATTACAATCCAGAAGGTCAATGCTATCGCGTGGGAAACCAGAATGGGGAACCAGAATTCTGATTTTAATGTTACCGGATAATATTATTATTATCTATATTAATAAAGCGAGAATTTTGTGTGTGTGTGTGTCTGTCTGTCTGTTTGACCGGGCTTAACTTCTACAATTTCTCACCTTTTCACTCGAAACCTTGACTGCTGGGTCGGTCTCGGCATCGGACACCCAGTGCAGGGGTTCGCATTTCCATCCCTTTCTTACTCCAAATTGTAAGGTCATTGCTGATAGGTAGAAATAGTGCTAGAAAACTTGCATTGAAATTGTCGATTTCTGCTCACATTTGTGTAATTGAATTATTTGCTTTATTAAAATAACTAGCTGGTTTACCCGGCGTTGCCCGGGTTTCTGAGGTTTTGGGCCGGGACACCATGGTAGCGGTCAAAGGGGGACGCGAAGGTGCTTAACCCGGCGTTTTGGGTGTTTCAATCCCTCTAGCGAATAAGCAACGAAACAGTGCTTAACCTGGCGGGTTTAGTTCAGTGAAAATAGGTTGAGTGTAAGATTTTTTTACCAGCTAAAAATGCATTGCCAGGGTAGGTTTTGGCCCGGGAGACCATGGTAGCGGTGAAAACGGGGGACGCGAAGCCTCACACTGGGTGTGTAATGCCCACCCCGAGACAGTGGTGAAGGTTTGGAGTGAAAAGGTCCAAAGCTGTAGAAATGCATCGCGGTCAAAGATCGCTGTGACAGACAGACAGAGTCTTGTCTTTATTTATATAGATAATCCAAAATGTCACGGATGTCTGAACAGTTGTCAGAGGTCACGAAGAGTGGTTGTTTGGTCCGGATTTTGTCCTGCTCAAGAAGCAATAATTTTTTAGGAGCTTAGTGTAATGACGAGAAACCTCAGCCTAATGGAGAAATGCTTGTGGGCAATGGAAGAATACGTATATATCTTCGTTTATTGAATCAACTGAGTGACACACCGCATTCAGGCACAGAAAAAGGGAAAGTGTCATTTTTTTCACAAAATATTCTCTGCATGCATATATCGTATCCTGTCACTAAATTGTCTACCCTTTAAGAGAAAATCAGATTCCAAATGCTGTGATGGTGGGATATTGTCTGCATGATAAGTTATGAGATCTACAGCCCATTCAGCTGTATCATTGGATAATTTTGATTCAGTACTATGCTTCAAATTCACATCTTCTACTGTAACTGTTAGTTTCGGATCAGAGTCAGACTGATTAGCCTTAGCCTGACATACCTGTTCATTTACAACATCTGTTTCACTTTGTTTGGCAGCATAGGTCGGTATTATTTCTGGTACTGAGAGATTGGTTGCAACAGAGAAAGTGAGTGAAGTGTCATCATTAATGCAATTACTATTAGTATCTATGTTCAATTGTTCATAAATTTGAGCAAAAACCCTTCATCTTTTTAAGTGCCTCTTCTTTCTCTTCGTTCTTCTTTCATCTCTCAAATCCAGATTCGTGTTTTCTCTTGTATCCATCAGACATGATTTTTTTAAAGTAAAGCTATTAATTTAAAAACTTCTAAAGCCATGACTATTTACATAAAAAATTATAAAGCAGTTGCCATTTTTTAAATAGACGAAAGACGTAACAGTAAAACCGGAAATATTGCATTAAGCCAGTACTGGATATTAAATAATCAATACCATAAAACATAGATTGAGATTTTAAATCAAAACTGGGTGCATTCGTGAATGATAATTAAACATGACGTCAAGAAATAATGTGAATGCGTTAAGCTTTAATGCAGAGTTGGCAGTTTAGTTGGAGTCTACAAATGCAAGTACAAATGCAAGGGTGCCTAGGGCTTACGACGACCTTTAACGGCCCTGATCATATGTGCAGTGGCAGATTGTTCCAGAAAGACTGACCCACGAGGAAAGGTGCGCCCAGCTTGCACTGATGTGCGGGACCATGAACTGGCCACAGGAAGCCAAATGCAGCTGGCAGCGACCGGGACAGCTTGAGGAGCTCCGAGATGTAGTCTGGTGTCGAACCAGCGATCAAACCCCGGCCCATCAGGAGCAGTTTAAACTGTCTTCTCTGATCAACCGGAAGCCAATGCAAGGCTGGCCATGACCTGGACAGCACAATTAAGGACAGACTGAAGCTGATGAAAACAAAAACGTGGAAGGCCCACCAGGACTGAACTGCAGTAGTCCAGATGTGTCATGATGAAATAGTGGACCAAAGTGACGGCAGCTTCATGAGACTAATTACGCCATATGACTCTGATCTGACGTAAAAACAGGTCCTAAGGCCAGGATTATCGTCAATGATGGAGTGAACAATGGTGTCGTAGAGGTCGAACAGTGTGTCAGTGGAAAGATTACTTGTGTATCTGGTATACGCTATGTATTTCAAAATTGAACTGATCTAATTGGCCAGATACATGGTTCCATCAATGGAAAACTGTGCAGACATTGATTAAATAACCAACATACATCACCAAAGTGAAGTAAATGAACTCACTTAGTAGCATATTCGATGTCACCAGTGTAGTCATGTGACAACTGAAACTCCTGGTCAGCCTCACATCCCGTGTCATCAAATGTCATACTGGGACGATTCTTGTACCTAGAAATGTAAGGCACTTTTTGTGCTGCAATGAAGAGCATTTGCAACTATTTGTATATATAATTATTCATTCATTCTCAGAATTTATACAGCGTCTCTTCAACAGACCTGCTCAAAGTTGCTCAATTATGGCTAAAGAAACAACCAAAGCTTATAACCCATTCTGTTTCAAATAACACAAACACTGTGCTTATTCCAAGCATTTCGCATAAGTTTACATAGGCTTCAGGAATAAGCTTTACGGCTGCATAATTTCTTGTCGACACCTTTAAAACCTTTTCCTCCTACAGAGTAATAATTACACAGCTCAAAAATCACGTATATGCATAATTTAGGGTTGAAAGGGCATAAAAAAGCATACCATACATCAGTGAATTTGTAATCTCTGGCCAGGCCACTTCAGATATTAGCAAAAGTCTAGTCATAGGTTTCAGTTATATTATTATAAAAAAATTTCAAAATGTTACACAACTGATAAAATCTTTAGCTTGGGCATAAGGCAGATGGCCACTCTAATCTCTGGCCAGGCCACTTCAGATATTAGCAAAAGTCTAGTCATAGGTTTCAGTTATATTATTATAACAAAAATTTCAAAATGTTACACAACTGATAAAATCTTTAGCTTGGGCATAAGGCAGATGGCCACTCTAATCTCTGGCCAGGCCACTTCAGATATTAGCAAAAGTCTAGTCATAGGTTTCAGTTATATTATTATAACAAAAATTTCAAAATGTTACACAACTGATAAAATCTTTAGCTTGGGCATAAGGCAGATGGCCACTCTAATCTCTGGCCAGGCCACTTCAGATATTAGCAAAAGTCTAGTCATAGGTTTCAGTTATATTATTATAACAAAAATTTCAAAATGTTACACAACTGATAAAATCTTTAGCTTGGGCATAAGGCAGATGGCCACTCTAAAGTCCTGTTTATATCAGCCCATCTCTTTTCGAAGTCTTGACCACATGCGAATCAATGATTTCAAAAATATTCACAATCAGAGTGTCTTGAAACTATGAACACATCTTTTTAATGTGAGAAAAGGAATAAACTTTTGTATAATTTTTATCAGCTTTAAATCAGTCCATTCACAACCTTGCAAAAAGGATAATTAATGAGATTCAGAAGTTACTTCAAAGTTTCCCATGGAACTGACTTTTCCGCTGACTTAATAAGACACAATTTACTGGCAAATGCATAGACTCCCTATAGCTCTACTTCTGGGAGGGAGTCTTATCAAGTGCAAAACTAAAAGCTCAATAGAGTAGTGGTTAGCATGAAAATGTGTTTTTCAGTGTGTCTGAAATTTGTTATTGCCTGTCCTAAAGCAAGTTTTCGTACGTACATGTAAAGTTTCCATCAAATTGCGCGTTGGCCGACGCCGAAGTAAACGAGTTAAAGCATGTTTAAACCCGTTAAGCCTGTTAATTTATTGTTATTTCCTGTCATAAGAGCGATTATAAAGCAAGTTTTCGTACGTGCATAAAGAGTTTTCCATCCTGTAGTGCGTTGGCCGACACCAAAGTAAATTAGTTAAAGCACACTTCAACAGGTTAAGTCTGGTAATTTAAACCATTTAGTTTAAGCCCTTTAGTTTAAAGTGAAGCCAATTCTTTAATACTGTTAGTTTAAAAATGGGAATATGTTACGTCATTGACTCATTGGTCATGAATAATGATTAATTGGAGCGGCCAATGAGATTGCAGAAAAGGCTGTGACATGCAAAGTTCAGGCCAGGAGATTTCTGCTTAGAACTTTATACATATCTATATAAATAAAGCCAGCTTTCTGTCTGTCTGTCTGTCTGTCTGTCTGTCTGTTTGACCGGGCTTAACTTCTACAATTTTGCACCTTTTCACTCGAAACCTTCACTACTGTGTCGGTCTCGGTTTCGGACACCCAGTGGAGGGGTTCGCGTCCCCCGTTTTCACCGCTACCATGGCGAAAAACAGCAAAAACATCGCTCCAAGCGATAGGAAAATTACCGTCCCTCCAGTGACATTAAGCTTACTGCATTGGATGCAGTCCCTGCAGTGACATTAGGATTACTGCATTGGATGCATGCACGTGTAGCACACATCGAAGAGAAATTTATTTTACGTAAGTCAATTTAGTTTTTCAGATTTCTACTGGAAACCTTCACTTAACTATAATTGATTTCTTGCAAACAGTGGAGGGCTTCGCGTCCCCCGTTTTCACCGCTTTCATGGTGTCCAGGGCTAGAAATTAATTATAGCACAATGACGTTATACCTAAAAATAGCACCAGGGATGCCTACGGAAGATTTGTTTACATTTCGGCGTCTGTTTCACCGGGATGCATTTCTACAATTTTGGAGCTTATGTTCGTAAGTAGTACGTTGATTTCCAAAAGACTGCGAAGCAGTCGCCGCCAGAGGGCGACTGCGAAGCAGTCAGTCCACGGAAGAGGTCTCTAGACGCGAGAAGGCGTATACAAGACTGCGAAACAGTCTCCGCTGTACGCCACATGGCGTCTACAAGACTGCGAAGCAGTCTCCCCCACAGGTCGCCAGACGCCACAAGGGCCTCCAAGACTGCGAAGCAGTCGCCGCAAGAGGGCGACTGCGAAGCAGTCAGTCCACGGCAGAGGTCGCCAGGCGCCAGAAGGCGTAAACAAGACTGCGAAGCATTCTCCGCTGTACGCCAATAGGCGTCTACAAGACTGCGAAGCAGTCTCCCCACAGGTCGCCACACGCCACAAGGACCTCCAAGACTGCAAATTGAAACTTGTACCTAAATTTCTTCCTTATTCGCTACACGAATTGAAACTTATACCTAAATTTGTTGCCTATTCGCTACAGGGATTGAAACTTATAACCCCGGGCAATGCCGGCTAAACCAGCAGTCAGTCCACGGGAGACTGCGAAGCAGTCTCCCCAACTGCGAAGCAGTCGTCGCCAGAGGGCGACTGCGAAGCAGTCAGTCCACGGCAGAGGTCGGAAGACTGGGAAGCAGTCTCCCCCACAGGTTGCCTAAATTTCTTCCTTATTTGCTACACGGATTTAAACTTATACCTAAATTTGTTGCTTATTCGCTACAGGGATTGAAACTTATAACCCCGGGCAACGCCGGGTAAACCAGCTAGTAATATATAAATGTGCTTTTGGTTGCAGACTCTGAAGTTTTAGGACTCTTGAAAGCATTTCATTTGCAAAGGCACCTTAAACCTTTGGATGCCAGATAATTTTAGCCCTTGTTCTGACCACAGTCATATACATTTTTGGGTCTTGGTCCATTTCACCCCGTCTGGTTAAAACTTTATATCTCATCAACCAATGAAGATAGAGGTAAAGTGTGAACATTAAACTTATTTAGTAATGAATTTAGAGCAAGACATTGTCATTTAATTCTTTGCATGTGCTTGTATATTATGGTTAAAATGTGATGCTATGGCATATGTCTCATCACATTGTATTAAATAAATGTTATTTTAAATACTAATAAATAAAATAAAAATAAATATATGTTAGTAATACAGGCTGTACAGTGTATAGTGGGAAGCATACAGAGCAAAGACGTGACTTTGCCACTTACGAGAAAAGACTCAAAATTTTTATCTCAAACGTTTTGCATGGCATTATAGATCTCATACTAGGCATCTCTAAGTAAAGTTATGTTGTCCAGTAACTGCTGCAATTCCCTACAGTAGTTCTAAGTAAAGTTATATTATATATCCGCATATATTCGCATTGTTTACATCTGGGTATCACCAGCTTAGAGCTCGTTGCTAGGGAAATATTAGCATGACTCTCAGCGATTCTTGTGAAAAAACTATAAATATAAATCCAGACTCTAATATTTTTCTTTTGTATCAGCAAGCGGGTCGACCCTTTTCGTACACTTTTTCACCAAACATTTATTGGAGGTGACGAAAAACTTGGTAGGCCTACTGTTGACTAAGTGTTGCCTGACATCACTGTTACTAGATTGCTTTTGTTATTGCTTGGAAAATTCGATAAATCATTAGCATGAATGCTAATTACAGTACAGTGTTGGCCTGGCTACCAATGAATTAATAAAATCCTTCAAAATCAATGGTTCAACTGATTCCGCAGCACTGAAAATTGCATACCAAACTTCGTTTTGTTTGCCATCATGGTCTTTAACACACGGTTTTAACACAAAATATATTGCTGAATTTCGGGTCTAACATCTCTGCAAATATTATAAGCATGTATATAATTGTAGGTTATTTATAAGTCTACTTAATGCTCACTTCATTTGCACACGATGAATACTGGTTCCCTAACTTCCAACCGCTTTAGTAAGCATTACTACAATGATGCAACTTTGTGCCTACAGCCTGGGTCGCAAGCTGCAGAATGTTATAATCTTGCACCTGTGACATGCAAAGGGTTCACATACAAATTGCAAATCATTGAGAACTTAAAGAAGCCAGGAACTCACAGTTTCATGACAGAAGGATGTGAGTCATCTTCTCCACCAATAATGATTACACCCTTCAACTTGACACTACCTGTAAACCTTTTAAGAAAAGTAAGTTATTAAGATTTACTCAAATTAAAATACAAGCTACTGTCAATTCGTAATTCAAGTATATGAAATGCTAATACAGCTGTACACACAATTTCTGTTTAAAATAGTTCACTGCATCTTTTTCTTTGACGCATGCAAGGTTCAGCACACCTGCCAGACGAAGCTTTCTAAAAACATCACAGACAAAATTCTACACTAATCCTCTCTCTCTCTCTCTCTCTCTCTCTCTCTCTCTCTCTCTCTCTCTCTCTCTCTCTCTCTCTCTCTCTCTCTCTCTCTCTCTCTCTCTCTCTCTCTCTCTCTCTCTCTCTCTCTCTCTCTCTCTCTCTCTCTCTCTCTCTCTCTCTCTCTCTCTCTCTGTATCTGTGTGTGGTTCTTTTCCTGATGGAAACTTTCTTTGAACTTCTAGTTTGATACCTATGAGGAAAGCGATCTTTCACTTCTTATATTTTCTTAAATAAAATGTTACTGCTTATAAAGAAAGTGTTCTAAAAATTTGCATTCAGCTACTGATGAACACAGAAATGTCTCAAAGTAATGAATGACAATCCAATCAAAGCCATATATGCGCCATGTGCAAGGCATCAAATTCACATTTCACAACAACTGCTCCAAGTAACATTTCAAGTAGCACAACTGAGCACTGGAAAATGAAAGGTGAATGGAAAGTTCACTTCAAAACATGAAAACTTCAAACTCTGATCTACTTTATTTTAAAGACAAGCAGTGGGACTGTGACAAAGACAGTCCAGGGACATGACAGTATACATATAGTGTTTGTACAGCGCACAATGCAGCATCAGGGATATCAGAGCAGTCAAGATACCTAGCTATGCTTTATTACTGAAGATAGTGGGTTCAACAAACTGATAGCTAGTCTATAGCCAATATACAAAATTCCATTAAAGTAATATTTGTCTGAAAGAGTTATTATGTAAATTTAAGGTCAGATAAAACTTAATGTCTGTCCAGTTCAGCATCAATACAATAAAAAATATATTAAACATTTGAAACATACTTATGCCTAGTTTCTATATCACATTTAAAAATTAATTTTATTTTAGAATATCCTAATTTTTGTAAATTCGGCCAAACAGTGTGTCTAATCAGTCACATCTGGCCACACAGTAAAAAATGAAATTCCATACAGCTCTATTAATTTCCAAAGAATGTTAGAGAAACTTACGGAATATTGAGCAAAAGTTCTTCATCAACATCACTCTCTACATACTGGAAACCAAAAAATCTAAATCAATTCAAATTTAAGACCAGCACGAAATTTTTCCTTTAGCACTCCTCTGAATATTACAGCTTTCTAGAAAAATACAACTAAAGCCTTCAACTGAAAACAATCTTGACAATCTCGATTCAGTAATGAAACAAAAGGTACCAAAATAAACAAAAATATTTATGCAGTTGTTCAAAGTAATGGCACAAAGTATTTAAGTAAAAGCAAACCTAACTTTCAGTACCAAGAAAATGTAAAAGTACTCATCTCCAATTTTACTTTTTGAAAGTAAAAGCGTATACTTCCAAAATACAACTAATACTTGCAAAATGCCTGAGGCCTAAGTTCTCGCATGTTAGAAAGTGTAATTCGACATTTCCATAATGTTTTAGCGCTATACTCAGTACTTACTTACTTCACAGCCCTCTAATTCTATGCAATTCTGGGGCAGCCATGGTGACTCTCATGAGGACTTTCAATTGGTAACACTCCCACAGGCCCGGTTCAAGACATTTGGCGGCCCCAGTCAAAGCCACATTTGAGCGGCCCTTCGACCCATAATATAATATTATACCTGTGATTAAAATGAAGTCATTAGCTCTTTTTATTTTGCGATGAAATAACAAATTAACACTATAAACTAAGTATAGTAGCTAGTAGGGTGCATCATGTGCCCCAGAATTTTAAAAAATTTTTCCAAAGTGTTTGTCCCTATTTCATTTCTGTTCCTATTACTGAAAAAGTATGTTAACCGAAATTTGACAAAATTCTGACATGATCTAGGTATCCCACATAGCAATTAAAGTTTCACAATAGCGAACCATTACGAGGATGTACATTGTTGCACAAGTTATACAATATACATAATTATGCCGCAATAATAGCCTACTTTAAAGAATGGTTCAAAGTTCTTATCGTTGACAATGCTGCATTAGCCAATGGCCATCTCCAGAAGTATTGCAGAGATTTTAAAAGTGAAAATTGTTACCATATTGTAAAAACACATTAATGTTGTAAAATCATCACATGTTATGGGGATATGATCATTCGGAAGTTGACTTGTATTTGGGCGGATTGGCCTGTCTATGCGGGCCTTGTTCCACAACTTGATTTTGATAATGCTTTTCAGTCTTTGATGCTCACATAAAATCCGAACTCAGCTTCACTCCTCCCTCAGCACAGTCATTGATTCCAGTGAGTGCTTCAATATTTGTCATAGCGGCTTGATAATCATTGCGGCTTGACCATTCAGACACATATCTTCGTTGAGGAACCGAGTGTCAACTTGTAGTATTTCAAGCATATACCAAGAGTCGGTCCCCACAAGATTGACAAGAGTTGTTGCAATTATTGTGATCACATCTGGCTTGAACGTGACTTGACGTCCTACTTCCCCATCAAGAAAGAAGAGGCAGAGCTCTACAAATTCCTTACAATCATCTCTATGAAAAGGCAACTCCGAAGCAAAAATCTGTAGAACACGTTCTCTGCACATGTCAATGACGGGTCTCGAATTTTCACTGAATGCAGTAGCGTCAAATCATGACAGTCTCTCTGTTGCTGACCGATGTGTGTCGAGGAGCTCGAAGTTCTGAAGACGCCTTGGAAATAATATCACCTCGGGCGATTTTGAAGTCTCAATTTGAAGATCTTCGAATTACTTCACTAACGTGATGTCGACATCGGGAACAGAGAAGAGCTCGACCTAACCACATCTGAATTGTAACACAGGCAGCAGTTACATATGTCCTATATTTGATCCGGGGTGGTATCAAATGCCATGTTGACGATATAGTCACTACACCGCCATGAGCGCCGTAGTTCAACAATCAGATCAGCAACGATGTCCCCCGATTTTCTATCTGATCCCGGTGCATAAGACGGCACACCGAGAAACTTCATCTCTTTTGCATTCCCGACAACAACTGCAAGGTGCTCCTCTTTAGTATTCTTATTTTACAGCGATTGCATTTCCTTGGCGTCCCAGTGCAACTTTGCAAGATGTGGAGTTTTAGGACTCTTGTATGTATGTATGTATTTACGTGTGTATGCATGTACATGTATGTATGTATGTATGTATCTGCATGTATGTATGTACGTGTGTTTGTATGTATGTATGTATGTACATGGTGACCGGACAATTCGTCGCAGGACAATTCGGCGCGGACAATTCGGCGCGGACAATTCGTCGCAGGACAATTCGGCGCGGACAATTTGGCGCGGACATTTCGTCGCGGACAACTCGGCGCAGGACAATTCGGCGCGGGACAATTCGGCGCGGGAAATTTATATAATACAAAATGTTATCGCGGAAAATTTATATAATTAATCATTGCGAGGTGATTAGCTATCGTCGATTTATTGTTGTGCTGGATTACGAAAATCGAACATCAATCGAATACTTACGGGGTGTAGTCACAACATAAATTAAATGGATTAACAAATTAACCCATTGTAACGATTTAGTTACATTCAAACAATTTCGGACAAGATTATTCAACTGTTTTTTTAAATTTCATATTAGAGTATCTTTATTCAATTAAAACTCAATATTAAATATCATGGTGATCTCGACAATCTACTATTATATTTCACTTTTAATGTTGCTATTTATTTCTATGTTGGCTTAATGAAGCAGTTACCATTTAATATTTTGATTAACCGCGCCGAATTGTCCGCGCCGAATTGTCCTGCGCCGAATTGTCCTGCGCCGAATTGTCCGCGACGAAATGTCCGCGCCGAATTGTCCTGCGACGAATTGTCCGCGCCGAATTGTCCGCGCCGAATTGTCCTGCGACGAATTGTCCTAGAACCATGTACATACATGTGTGTAATACATATTTATGTATATATGATCATTCATGTATGTATGTATGTATGTACTCATTGCTCTTTGCAAGCTGAAGCTATCTTTTGTTCACCTTGACATCGGGCTTTGCCAGTCCTTGCATATGATGCAGAGACTTTTGACACACCATCTCCAGCCTCAGATTATGAGTGCTTCAGCATAGGCCAATTGTTTTGTTGGAGTCATTTTTAGACAACAAGTTTGGATCGCTGTATGTTATCGTAAGGGATGAAAGCAGCCAGCTCCGTAATGTATGATAATAATGTATGTTGTCCAATGTTATAAAAGCGAGGTGGGATACCTAAACAATTTCTGATTATTCTGCTATTTGGCCAGGGATATATTGAAGATAAAAGAAACATTTTAAGCATAGGGACATTGCACTTTGTTAACATTGGGGCATTTGATGCACCCTAGTAGCTAGTAAAGTACGTTTTTGCCTCAGTGTCTGATGAAAGTGAGACTAACATTTTTGCTTTATGTGAATTTTACTTTTCTTGCTTTCATGTTTGCAGTCGTCTATTAATGTTGAATAATCGAGTGATGAAGCGATATCATTTTCAGTTTTATCGTCCTGAACTTCATGAACTGTTTCAATTACATTTTCTCTAGTTTCAATTTCATCGTCCTCAACTGGTTCATGTTCCACTGCACCTGTGAACGGTGATGAAGTTCCGGGAATAGGGTCTAATGCAACCATATGACCAATTTCGCGAATTTCTGTTTCTTCTTTCTTCATTTGATTTACATAATCCTTGACTGCTATATCTTTCTTTAAATGTTTCAAAATGGAACCTTTTTGTGATTCCAACAGTTTATCTTGTGTTTTTTTCCGTTTCCGTTTCTCAGCGCCAGAATCGCTTTTAGTTCCTTTTATAGCTGACAGGATTTACTGAAATTTACGTTATTTATTTTCAAACTTTCATTAAAATAAAAAAAATGTAAAATAATGAAAATGGTCTAACAGTCTAGACTAGAGTAAACTGAACTGCTGATTCAATACTTCCGGAAAAACTTATGATTAAAACTTAACGGTGAACCCTACTGTAATAGAACATAATTTTTTACACCAACACTATAATACTTCCATCTAGCGAATAATAATTTAAAATAATCCAATGTTGTTTCATTTATGAATTTCCAGAAATTATTTTTTTGATGTTTATTTTGGAAAAATGGAAAATTGGCGGCCCCTAAAAATCGGTGGTCCTAGGCGGCTGCCTAGTTTGCCTAACAGACGAACCGGGCCTGCACTAACAATTTTATTTCTATCCACTGGCCCAGTTGGCTACATCGGTAAGAGCATATTCTGCATCACATACTCCTCTGTGTAAAAGAGCATGCGGATCGCGGTTAGTTTCCCGAAGATCTGCTTATTTCAGAGATTTAAATCTCAGGCAAGCACGTTCCGTAAATGACGTGGCGCCTATTCAAACGGGCAGCAGTGGTGAAGGATCTCACCTGATCAATTCATTGAGAAGTGATCAGGGTCGAGGTCATACCGTCGCTATAGAAAATCGCGTACCTTTACATTTACCTTGTGCACAGCGATCGGTTCCGGTCCGCTATTCCGGGGGTCCACTATTCCGGGGCCCACTATTCCGGGGGTCCGCTATTCCGGGGGTCGGCTGGAAAAAACATACATACATACATAAAACATACATGCATGCATACATACATACATGCATACATACACAGGTACAAACATATATACATACATACACACGTACATACATACATACATACAAACATACACACAAACATACATATACACTTATATCCATACATACATGCATACACACATACACACGTATATACATACACATGCACATACACACATACTTACATACTAACATGTATGTACATACAAACATGTATAATGTACATATATATATATATATATATATACATCCATACATACATACATACATACATTTATATACATACATACATACAAACAAACGTACATAGATGCACACACGTATGTAGCACATTCATGTACGTACATACATACATTCATACATACATATATACATAAATACATACACGCATGCACACGTACATGCATACACATGCACATACATACATACATACATATATGTATGTAAATACATACATGCATGTACATATATACATACATCAACACAATAATTGTACATACATACATAGACACGTACATACATACATATACAGATACCTGTATGTACATACATACATGAATGATCATATATACATAAAATATGTATTACACACATGTATGTACATACATACATACATACAAACACACGTACATACATACATGCAGATACATACATACATACATGTACATGCATACACACGTAAATACATACATATATGCAACATAGATACATGCATAGACATACATACATGTTTGTATGTGCACACATGCATACACACGTAAATACATAATATGTACGTACACACATACATGCATACATACACACGTACATCCGTACGTACATACATAGATATACGTATGTAGATTCATACATACATGTATGTACATCCATGCATACACTGTATATACACACGTAAATACATGATATGTACATGAGTACATATCATTTATGTATGTATGCTCATGCATGTATGTATATAAGTATGTATGTGTGTATGTAAATATGTATGTATGCACGTATGTATGTATATATGTGATGTAATTTTCCAAAACCAGGCGGAAGTCGGCAAAACCTATTACGAGTAATCTCTCAAAATAGCGCTTCATCTTGATTTTTAGCGAAAAGCGTTTTATATCATAATTGCATTGTTTAATATTTGAAGAATATAATTCTGCAGTCTTTATGATTATTTATTGGTTGTTTTCATACAAATTCGAATAACATTGCAAAGTTGTAAAAGAATATGATTTCATTTTCGGGTCAATTTCATTGTTTTGCGCGTAGCGGTTATAAATAGCGACTGAGAAATACCCATGATGTCATACATCTTGTGAAAGCCTGGAATTCCCTTTAACCGACTGGCCGACTTTCGTGGCTGAATAATTAATTCCTGTGCCATAAATAGCAAAGAAACTCCGGTCCCCCAAATCTTCTTTCCCGTTGGTTGGTATGACGTGATCATTTAAATGCCGAATGCTAGAGTCCTGATTGGACAACACAAAGTCGCGCGATGCATCTCGGGCTGTTTTTATCTGCGTGAGTGCAATGCTAGAGTCCTGATTGGGCAAAACAAGGTCGCGCGCTGCATCTCGGGCTATTTTGTATCTGCGTGGAGTGGAATGAAAGCTTAGTCAGTTACCAAAAGTTTCTTAATTATTAAATAAAAACAAAAAATAATAACATAATTTAATATTGTAATATTGGCAGACATGTGTGTTTATAACCTGTGAAAATTTCAGCTTTTAAGCTCAAGCAATACCTATCGTAATCAAGGACTTCATAATAGATTTTACATGCGTTTTTGTTTTTGGCATTTTTCTCTAAATAATTTCTCATATAGGGCATGGTTTCCAAACCGCATATCTTCGTAACGGTTAGACCCATGAGAAAAACCCTTAGCATCTTGGAAAGATCTTGAAAAGATCTACAAATATATATTAAAACCTAGTTTTTGTAAATTTTTACGAACCGCCTGGTTTTGGGATCCCGCATCACATATGTATGTATGTACGTATATATGTTTGTATATATGTTTGTATGTATGTACGTGTATGCATGTATGTATGTATGTATTTTTGTACGTGTGTATGTATGTATGTATGCTGTATGTTGTATGTATGTATATTCCGGCGGATCCCCGGAATAGCGGACCCCCGGACCCCCGGAATAGTGGGCCCCGGAATAGCGGGCCGGTACCCAGCGATCACCAACCCACCGTAAACCTTGACCCCTTATCTTTCACCGTAATCACCCTGGCATTTCGCTTTCATAACTTTTTTGATTAATAGCGACCATCTACTGATGCCTTGATCATTATAACTATAGCGCTATATAAGTTAAGATTAGATTAGAAGGGGCTCATAGCAATAAAACGCAAAATACCTTCGTTTTGTCGAGTCTTTCATGCCATGGTTTGAATATCTTCTGACACGATCCATCAGCGGCTTCGTTTAAGCACTGCACCTTATCTATGTCGATTTTTTTATAAAGGCTGTACAAATTCCCTCGTTCTGCTTCCGAAGCGTTGTCGTCGTGCTGATGTTCACTCGAACAGCATCCATGCCCATGACCGTGTCCCGCCATTTTAAAAACCAACATAGACAACTTAGTATGGGCCACCGTCTAAATATAGCTACACTGACGGGAAACAAACACGTGTTTGATAGAAATCCACGGAAGTAATCGCATCGGATTGAGACTGGTGTAAATGTAACGGTATAGCGACCGTATATGGTCGCGATCCTGCTCATTTTTTAATGAATAGATCGGGCGAGATCCTTAACCACCGCTGCCCGTCTGAATGGGTGACACGCCATTAAGGTCCCAGTGTTGGGACCGTGCTACCCAGAGATTTAAATCTGTGAAGCCACCTTCGGGAAGCGAACCGCGGTCCGCATGCTCTGGAACACAGAGGCGCATGATGTACGTAGCCGACGTAGTAGGTTAGAGTTCGTATACGTATAGGGCCTACACACCGTAATGGCAATCATGGAAATCTAATACGAAAGAAGTATAGGCCCTAGGCCTACTTGAAAATGTGCACGTTTTTATATAGTAGTGGTGGTAACATCAATGGCGTGAAGAGCAGTAGGTAGTGGGATCGCTTCCCGCAACTTTCCCAAAGGTCTACTCAGCCTATCATTCGCGAGATGGTGCGTTGTGAAAATGAGATGTAGGATGTGACGGGCGCCTTGTATGGCTGTCGTATACAGTTAAAATTCGACTCCTGTAGGCCTAATAACTTATGATCATCCGTTCATCAGGGCCGTATTAACCTGGGTGGAGGCCCCAGTGCACCGCTGTGGTGGAGGCCCATAGGACCATGGACGTCCGGAGGGGGTAGGCCCTAAAGGGGCATTTCCCCCTGAATTTTGAAAATAAAAAAATCTTGAATTTTATGATTATTCGAACAGTCCCAACACGATTTTCAATACAAAAAAAACAATTATTGAAGTAAGTCGGCTATTCTATGCAAAAAAACGTAATTTTATCCCTCTACAAAAATTTGACCCCTCAGAAAAGTTTGCCCCCTAGAAAAAATTTTGCCCCTCTGGAAAAATTCCTGCGGACGCCCAATACAAATACGCAGTAAGATTACATTGAAACATGACAGTATAGTTATCAAGATTAAACACACGTTTTGGCAGCCATGCCATTGAATCTAGAACTAGTATAGTATGCCAGAATTAAAGCCCAGAATTTAGAATTTCATATATCGGCTCATGCTCCAGAAACAAGTTCAGAGATCATTTCCTAATGTGGAGATAGCACTCCGCATGTATCTGGTGCTTATGGTCAGATACTGGAGTGCGGAACGTTCATTCTCAAAAATGAAACTAAAAAAGAAGACTTCGCACATCGATGGGGAATGAGCGGTTGTCCCACCTGGCTCTGATGAGCATAGAAGCCGACATTCTGCGTGAGATCAACTTTGAGGATCTGGTGACCGAATTTGCGAAGAAGAAAACACGCAAAGTTTCGCTAATTTGACATTACTTCATGCCCGAGACAAACTATCTTCTGACCTTTTAACTCTTTCTTTGTTTTAGATATTTGTGTTAAATTGTGTCTGTGCACAATGCACATTACTGAAATATTTTATAATTAGTTATGAAACACAAGTCAAAAAATTTCTTGCACCTTTGTGGTGGAGGCCCCTATGTGGTGGGGGCCCCTGTGCACTGGCACATAGTGCACATGCCTAAATCCGGGCCTGCCGTTCATACTTATTTGTAATCATACTGCGTAATTGTCAGTTTGAAAATATTAAAAAGAAACTATTATTATTATTATTATTATTATTATTATTATTATTATTATTATTATTATTATTATTATTATTATTATCGACAATTAGCTCCTATAGAGTTTAGCTGGGGTTAACCGACCCACAACGTGACATAGGCCTATTGTTCTCAAAGAGCAGCTAAAGGGATCAGACCTGACAACATTATTTTCTTCGTTCAGAAAGGAAAAGTTCTCAAATCTACAAACTTTTGCTTTTAAAATGTTTGTTATTCGCATCCAATTCCATAGATCTGTCAACAAAGATTTTCAACTATGAAGATAAACAAATCCAAGTAGGCCTACAGGTCTCAGTTTAGTGATCTAAACTTGAACTCAAACTGTGAATTGCAACCAGCCCAATCACTCCGGATTATGGGAAACTTGTTAATTAAATGCATGCGTGTTCACAGTCGTATATACAATGTCATTAGTAACAGGCTCGCATTTCAACTCTGTTACGAACTTTTCACACTTTTAAAACAGTTTCTAGTATTATACAAAGACGACATAAATGTCATACGTTATAGTGTGCATCACATTTATGTACCTCTCTAAGCTTAATTACTAGGCTATGCGAGTTGTGGCTATTTGTCTACTGCTGAATCTATGGCACACAACATCTGTAATGTGCCAGTAACAGAGTTAACAAGCATCCTATATAGTCACACTCAAGAGTAAGCTGTGATAGTAACATAGTAATAATGTAACGGTCAGCCAGGGCAAACAGCTTACCATGATGCCCACCCCGGATGCACTAGCTCAATTATCCGTCCGCGTAAGTAAGGCTCTTGTGGTATCCAAGAGAGGAAAATGATATTTAAAACTTTACTTATAAATCAACGAAAATGTGATCACTCGATACATCGCTTAAAATGAAGTCCACAACGTACTGACTACACTGTAGGTAGGCGAACAATCGTCAAGGAATCATAGCAACGTTCGCATCAAAGTAGGCCTAAAGATCAACGAACACCGTGATGTCCTCTCGCAACTAAAACACCGGCCAAAATCGCAGGGCTATTGTCTTTATGCGGAAATTTCCAATTTCCGAGATCACGGTGACTTTCACCAGCACAACAGTCGACTCCACTCGCATCGACCGATCGCGGCCCTCGGCCAGACTCTCGGCCCACTAGTTCACGGACGGACTCGCTCGCCGACCGACTCACGAACGGAGACACTGTCTTAAGGACTCAGTAGCTTTCGTCTTATCCGTAGTTCCCTATGTTCTTCTTTCGCATCGCACCCCGAATCCTTTTATAGCCAAGCGAAACGTAGGCGGAGCGAAGCACAGGCGAAGCACAGACGAAGTAGTGCGGAGCGAAGCATAGGCGAAGCAGACGAAGCACAGGCGAAGCAAGCGAAACAGGGCGGAGCGAAGAAGACCGAAGCACAGGCGAAGCAGACCGAAGCACAGGCGAAGAACAGAGGCGGAGCGAAGCAAGTGAAGCAGGCGAAGCATAGGCAAAGCAGGCGATGCAGAGGCGAAGCAAGTGAAGCAAAGGCGAAGCAGGCGAAGCACAGAGGCGGAGCGAAGCACAGGCGAAGCAGAGGCGATGCACGCGAAGCACAGAGGCGGAGCGAAGCAGGCAAAGCACAGAGGCGGAACGAAGCATAGGCGAAGCAGGCGAGGCAGAGGCGAAGCAAGCGAAGCAGAGGCGATGCACGCGAAGCACAGAGGTGGAGCGAAGCAGGCGAAGCACAGAGGCGGAACGAAGCATAGGCGAAGCAAGCAAAACAGGCGAAGCAGAGGCGAAGCACAGAAGCGGAGCGAAGCACAGAGGCGGAACGAAGCATAGGCGAAGTAGATAGACCAGTATCTGACCCATAGAGGGTATCTATTTGGAAGTGGGGGAGCGCAGACAAGGTTTTTTATGTAGTACAGACATACCCAAACACGAATCTATTGAGTCTGCAAACAATATAGGTTGGATGTAAAAGTTAAAGCACTTTCAAGATGGCCGCCATCCAAAAAAGTCTAGGCTTGGAATTTAAAAAAGGCTCTATATTCTAGAATTGACTGCTAGAAGCAAATCATGTAACAATTTTCTAACAGGTGTTTCTAGACATATTTGACCCTGCTGAAAACGAAAATCGCGATTAGCAAGCTGGATTTTTAGCCTTTGCATGGAAAAACAAGATGGCGGCCAAAATGGCGGCTAATATCTTCAAATAGCTTTTAGTAAAGTCATGTATGTAATGGAACATGATTTTATAGTCTAAATTAACATTTTCGGGGTCAAGAAATGCGATGAAACTAAGGACAAATATGTGGCTCTGCCAGAAAACAAAATGGCGGACAAAATGGCTGCCATATATCTTCAAATGTCTATAAGTAAAGCCATGTATGTGATGGAAACACGATTTTATAGTCTAAGTTAACATTTTCTGGGTCAAAGATTGCGATGAAACTAAGGACAAATATGTAGCACTGCCAGAAAACAAAATGGCGGACAAAATGGCGGACAAATATCTTCAAATGTCTATAAGTAAACCCATATATGTGATGGAAACACGATTTTATAGTCTAATTTCACATTTTCTGGGTCAAGGAATGCGATGAAACTAAAGACAAATATGTAGCACTGCCAGAAAACAAAATGGCGGACAAAATAGCGGCCATATATCTTCAAATGGTTATAAAACAAATGGCGACAAAATGGCGGTCAGTCTGGAATTGTGTTTTCTTGGTCCAAGCATAAAAACGAAGTAACATTGTATATGGAACATCACATTGATATTATTGCGGTTTAACCATCATTATTTACATGACATTTTTAGTAGCCTATGATTGCTGTTTAACCATTTTATAGATTAGCCTACGTATGCAATACTCGTGTTTCATGACCTGACTAGAGCTATTTAAAGCATTGCTGCAGTCAATGCAATTGCACATAGGGCCTAGGTGTGCACGGCAAGTTCGAACTTCGACAGCAGCAGTGCTTGGTGCTAAACTTATCAACTTTGCATGATTTACAGTAGACAAACTCTAGACACAACGGTGGCACAGGACCAATTGTAGACCAGACTGGAACGAGAACACCTTCTTCATCCACACTCCATCCTGATGAATTTAACCCATTTTAGTCCCACTAGTCGCCATCAATGATGAAATGATTAAACAATATGATTTTATTATGACCTTGAGGCTGGAAGTTGAAATCCTCATTAATAATGAGTCATTATGGTGCTATTTAAAGCATTGCTGCAGTCAATGCAATTGCACATAGGGCCTAGGTGTGCACGGCAAGTTCGAACTTCGACAGCAGCAGTGCTTGGTGCTAAACTTATCAACTTTGCATGATTTACAGTAGACAAACTCTAGACACAACGGTGGCACAGGACCAATTGTAGACCAGACTGGAACGAGAACACCTTCTTCATCCACACTCCATCCTGATGAATTTAACCCATTTTAGTCCCACTAGTCGCCATCAATGATGAAATGATTAAACAATATGATTTTATTATGACCTTGAGGCTGGAAGTTGAAATCCTCATTAATAATGAGTCATTATGGTGCTTTCTGCATTAGCTATTAATAATAATAATAATTGGTCTACCGTCTATATAAGCTAATGATTGCCATTCAAGAAACCTTGATCTCCATTTCGTTCTCTAACCCCCATATCTCTGATTGCACTCCTCCTGGCTACTCCTTGCAAAGCTTTTCTCGCATCAGCTCCTCCTCAAAGTCTGTAAAAATCTCTGGTGCGGCACCGCCTTCTTTTTCCGTGTGAACCGGCTGTCGTCCTAAATTCTTCTCTCAAACCTTTTCCTCTTTTGATTGCCCCTCCACAATTCCTCGACTTGCCCCCGACGTCCTCGCAGTTTTCAATATCTACCGCCATTCCACCTCGTCCGCCTACTCCTTAAAATCCTCTATCTTCCTTGATGAATTCGGCTCCCACCTCTGTCTCTGTTCTCTGTCTCTCTCTGTCCCTCTCTGTCTGTCTGTCTCTCTCTCCGTCTGTCTGTCTGTTTGTCTCTCTCGTTGCCACTACTCCCAGCGAGTTCATACTAACCAGCGATTTTAACATTCATGTAGACAATCCCTCTCACACTCTTGCCTCCGATTTCCTCGTCTCTTCAGTCAATCTCACCCAAAACGTCCCCTTCCCGACCCATGTCAGGAAAATGCACCATTGACTTCCTCGTGACCTCCACCGCTTCCCTCATCACCCAAACTATCACACTCTGTTCTCAACATTACTGATCATTATCTTATTATGGCTGGCTTTGAAATCAACCCTTTTCCTCGGCCTCCCCCTTCTACTCATTCTTACCGTATTACCAGGTCCACTGACCGTCAGACCTGCATCCAAGATATTCTCGACTCACAACTAGTGCTTAACCCTTCATTTTCTTTTGATGACCTCTTTTCAGAGCCGTTTTAAGGTGTTTGGGGGCCCTAGGCACAACCCGCACAAACCCTAAATATAGTAAATAACCTTAAACGTAATCCGATTTCCGCCTGAATATCTCAGTCTCAGATACAGAGTATTGCATTAGTGCATTGTACGTGCATATGTGTCATTTTGTTAAATTTATTAGTATAGTATACTGTTACTAAACTCATGATAACACAGCTAACACATCAATCTTTGTACTACAAGTGTAAAATAAAAGTTTAGTTTAACATACTTTACAGTTTCCATTGTTTATTTGTTATACAAACTGAAAGTGTCATTATAATGAGTACATGTTTGCTATACATGGATTCATTGGATTGTGACTTTGTAACGACAGTTTCTTACAAACATCGCTTTCGTGTTTTGCTCTGAGCAAAGTCTTTTATAATATCATCGAAATTCAAAGACTCCAACACATCTGATTCTATGCTCATGACATCATACGGCTGCCAAGCTCGTTCTTGATTAATGGAAGTTTTGAGAAAGAACGTTCACCCGTACAGTTTGTCACCATCATTGACAGAAAGATTGATGACCCATCGTTGTTGTTGAAAACAAGCGACAGACAAAGCAATACACAGACTTCTGCGATGGAGAAAAGAGCAGCCACTCGCGACAAACTGATTCACCATTTCGCAGTTCACGACGGAAACAGGAATCAGTTAAGCAACGTCTATGCAACTTATCTCCCGTTCGATACACGCGTTGAGTCGTACTAAAGTCAGACTCTTTATGCTGGCAACTAGCAGGACCTTTACGAATCCAATAAGATCGCAACCTCCGTGATTGGACTCCATGAGGCTGCATCAGTTGGATAGTCCGCTGACTCCGCAGGGCTTACATCTTGCGAAATAGTCTTCGAATTTTGGTGTTGTGACAACATCTGTAGGCCTACTTTCGACTGGTAGACCATCATCTTGCAGCGACAATAACTGTTCATCTTTATCGCAAACAATGACATCAGTAGACGAGTAAGACAACGTAAGAGTAGCCTATCTTACGTCTCAACAATGTCGGACTGCGATGATGATTGTGTTTTCTGACTTTGAAAAAAAGAAGATACTTTTAGATGTTTGTTCGACATTTCAATTTCAGTTGCTTCCTTTTTTCTCTTCGCGGCACCAATCATATAATTTCTACGCATTTTTGATGGGTTGTCTGATATTTCGTTTAATTGATCGTAGGCCTAATGATAATTGGCCAAAAGTTGCAAATCGGTTTACCGTGAACGACGGTGATAACTGACAATCAGAATCTTAATCTGCATAACAAAAAGGGTAGAAACTATCAAAAAACCTCAACCTTATACATTGGAGGAGGTGGAAATGAAGTGATTTTGTTAAGTTAAATAAGTTTGCCAAGTTCACTACCGACTCAGTAGGCCTACCGAGCGTCGACACGCCAACATCATTCTATTTATCCTATTAGGCCTAACTGTGCGAAATTTGATACGCTTTTTGCCCTTTTTATAATTTAAAGTTTAAAACAATTTATAAAATGACTAGATTATAGGACAGAGAGATTTGATATTAAAAATTAACATTAACTTTAATTACCAAGACATAAAAAGTCCTTGAATAGCGTTGTGAAAAAGCAGACAAATGAAGACAAACATAATAGCCAATAGCCTACAGCAAGTTGTGGTCCATCGTCGCCATGCGTTAAAATTATTGATTTATTTCTATAGCGCTCTGATTTTATTACCTATAGTTATATTTAACTAAAAATGCAGACCGCAGACATTTGTTTAAAAAAATGTGTTATTGTTCTTACTTTACTTTGCAGAATTGTTAATTGTTAGAACAGAACTTATAACATTGTTATTTGTTTCTGGGCCACCGCGGGGCCCCCCGCTGCGCGGGGCCCTAGGCCCGGGCCTCGCGTGCCTATGCCTTAAAACGGCACTGCCTCTTTTCATGTCACAATTCCACAATGGCCAATCTCCTTCATATTTCTGCGCCACTCATCACCAAAAGCAGTTCACACACCAGCAGCCACTGGTTTACTTCCTACCTGTAGGCTACCTCCAAGCCTTTAAAACCTTTCTTAGGCGCCTTAAGCACATCTATCAGCGCACCTCTGACTCAACAGCTAGAGCAAATGCCCTCATTACCCACATATAGATACCATAAACTCAACACTGCTGAAAAATTATTATTCCTCACTCATCCATTCCAGCTCCTCCAACTCAAGACATCTCTGGAGAACTGTCAACTCTCTACTTCATTGGAAATCTTCCTCACGACCTCTCCACTGCCTACAGCTCCCTTCCCTCCCCTTCTGTCGGTGACACCTTCTGTTCATTTTTCTCTGACAGAAAATCATCCCTTCCTTTCGCTTCACATTACAATATCTTCTAGACCCATACTTTCCCTTGCCTCCACCAGCACTGATTCACTCCCTCTCTCTCAACCCTACACCTCCTGCCTCAGTCATCGCTCTCAATTCTCTCTCCTGCCTCTGAAGCAAAACTATCACTCCTAAATTCCCTTCCAACAAGCAATGCGACCTTGATCCTATCCCCTTGTAAGCACTCTCTAGTCATTTCCCCTTCTCCAAAAAAGGAAATCAGTTCGAGACCATCGCAGGACTCCTGTGATGTGTCGTAGTTCAGAGCTTCTATAGGCCTACTTGTCCAGAAAACGCTTGCGTGTGCAGAACGCTTTTGGCAAACATCCAAAATAGCGTACTGTTTCCAGAATGCAGTAGGCCTATAACGAGATCTCCTCTCCTTGTACAGGAAAGTTCATAGCCTGATGGCCAGCGACAGTAAGAATTGACGAAAGCTGTGCGGACAACGTCTTTGCTGTCAACGAGGCATTTTGAATGTACGTCGGCCATTTTTGCGTGATAGCGGTCGCATATCGTTAGCGTACGATAAAAAGGTGTGTAAAACTTAAGTAACCATGCTCGACGATTTGGAAGTCCGGTTCATAAGCGAAGTAAATAATAAAAATCCGAAACACCGAGATATAAAACAAAATATAAAACACAATAAACTTGAAGATTTACAGAAAATACTGAGGTTTTTCAAACTCATAAAATCCATGAGCGTCCACCTTAGCCACCTGGCGACTAACTTTCTAACAAATATATCTTAAATTTTTTTTACAACTTCATTCTCTAAGTTCTTATTTCTCCAACCTCTTTTTTATGCAGACTCATTTTTTACGTGTAAGATGCATGCTAAACTTTATAATAATACACAGATTCATTCCCCCGCGTTTCCATAAAGTATATTACATTTGTAGATAATGGACTAAGAGGCGATGCAGGCGAAGCACAGAAGCGGAGCCAAGCAGAGGCGAAGCACAGGGGCGGAGCGAAGCATAGGCGAAGCAAGCAAAACAGGCAAGCGAAGAGATGGACACGCGACGACAAGGAAGGAGGCGGAGCAGGCAACGAGGCAGGCAGGCGATGTAGACGAGAAAGGAGGCGGAGCAGGCGACGAGACAGGCGACGAGACAGGCAGGCGATGTAGACGACAAGGAAGGAGGCGGAGCAGACAAAGAGATGGGCAGGCAGGCGAGACAGGCGATGACGCAGGCTGGCAACGAATCGAGGGTGGACGACGCTCAGTAAAAAAAATCAAATGGGCGACAGATTCGCCACAATAATACTGTTAATTTACCCATACAGGGGCGGAACTATAAAAAGCGAGGGGTCATAATTTCTACTCCACTTTCGCTTTTTGCATGGAAACCATTTTGGACATATTACCCTGCAAGCAACTGATTATGAAACGCTGCTGAGCTACCTTCATAACGGCAATTTTATTGTCTATAATGTCATCCACTTGTTTTCGTTTTAGAACAAATTTATCCATTTTCCCTAGGCTATCAGCAAAATCGGAACACCAAGTGTATAAGTAAAAATCAACGACGTCTTAAATGCTTATATTATGTAACGGAGGGAGCTTTCTTCAGCTAGCTGGCTTGGATATATTTAACCAAGGACAGTTTTTGATTCTGAAATTGCGAGGGCATGGAGGAGTGAGGAGTCATATCAAGGCCGACAAAATGAGTGGGTCCACATACGAATTTGTAACTGAAGGATATAGAAGCTTGCGCCTTGGCCTACATCTCCACATCCCGATATGACTCAGATGACAACAATAAGGCAGAGAGTGAGGGTGATGTCAGATCTTTTCAGGAAGAGAGTAGCCGTGGTCCCTGTGAGCCTGTCACGGCGGTCAGTCTGTTGGGTGACCCGAGTGGCTGTAAATTTGCCTGTCGGAGTGCCTGTGACTCAGTTCGTCTGGCTCTCGGTTTACCTGTGTATCAAAGTACTTTCGTGCTTTTGTGGTAAATATTCCTCACTCTGCCTAAATACTAGAAGCAAGGCGGAGACTGCGATCTTTGGGAAGGCACAACAATAAACTATTGATTGGCATTGTTTAAAAAGTGGGGGTGCGGCACCCCAGTCGAAAAAGTGGGGGTATGGGTACCCCTTGTGCGGCCACAAACTACGCCTATGTAGCCATACCTCATAACCTGTTGATAACAAACATCAATCACGAATGAGAAATATGCTTAGATATAACCAGAAACTACAGTAGAACTATTCTTAGTCAACTCTGTTACAGACGTGTCAACCCTGTTATCTCAGCACAGTAAAAGGGTATGATGGTAACAGAGTATGACACTTGGCGCGAAAACCATGTTTTAGCATGATGCTTCCTCTTAATATTACTGATTTTCATCTTCGGGACTTCGGGCTTGAGATTACTTTTATAGCATGATTTCTGAAAGAAAGATCGTAAACATAAGCATCATCAAGGTCATACTTCTGTAACAGAGTTGACTTACTTCAAATATACGATGCAAAAATGCATAAAAACAGAAATTTTTGAACTATAAAACATACACGAAATCAAACAATCTTATCAATTTTAAACCGCACAACAGTGCTCCCGCTGATGAATTAAGTAATACTAAACATATCAAGATGCCATCCAAAATGTTAATAATAGTTGAACGTAACAAAGTTGACAAAATTCCTAGGGACTCTCATTATCAAAGAAATATTACTGTTGCAAGCTCTGAGGCAGAAAGTAAAATTAACTTATATTAAGGCCAGCACATGATGCTATGTGAATATTCTACAAACACACAGAAATTACACACGGAGTAGAATGATCAAGTTTATTACCGCCAAATGTAGAAGGGACATGCTACTGACTGTACCCCACTGGTTAAAAAACTATTTCTCACTCACTCTTCTGGCGCTATATGATGTCTCCTCAGCCTTTGACATGGCTGACCGCACCATTCTTCTACAGCGCCTTGAGACCTCTTGTGGTCTCAAGGGCCCCCTCTCCAGTGGTTCCGGTCATACCTGTCTGATCGCACTCAGATGGTTATCTCTGGTGAATCTAGAACTCTGTGGGTCCCTATTAAACTGGGTGTTCCGCAGGGCTCTGTTCTGGGTCCTCTCCTCTTTATTTTGTACACGGCCGGTATCCCCTCTCTCCTCCCAATCCATGGGGCTTCAGGCCATCTCTTTGCTGATGATGTCCAGGCTTATGTTCATGGGCCTCCTTCCTCTCAACTTCTTCTTGCTCAGCGCATCGAAGCTCCTTCTCATGATCTCCATACCTGGATGTCTTGAAATCGCCTCACCCTCAACTCGTCCAAAACCCAGTCTATCTGATTTGGCACTCCTCAGCAACTTCAAAAACTCGACTTTGCTCTGCTCTCTCAAAGGTTTCCGCTTTTCACTTTCTCGTCTAGCGTTCGTGATCTAGGAGTGACCCTTGACAATTCTTTCACCTTTACTGAACACATTTCCAAAATCACTCGCACTTCCTATTTTCACCTAAGGCGCCTCAGAGCTATCCGTCGCTCTGTCTCATCTCCAATTTTCACTTCAATTGTCCATGCATTTGTCTGCTCTAGACTTGACTACAGCAATTCCCTCCTCATTGGTCTTCCCAAAGTCCGTCTTGCTCCTCTTCAGTCCGTTCTCAATGCTGCTGCTAGATTAATCTTCCTCGATTCTCTCATATCACCACTATATTTGTGACTTAATTCATCACCCTCACTCTGCTACTTCTCTTCGTCCTCTTCGTTCATCTGACCGTTTGGACCTCCTCGTTCCCCGTGTCAGGACTTCTCTGGCTCAATCTAGGTCTTTTGCTTCCATTGGCCTTGCTCTTTGGAATGACCTTCCTCCGTTCGTTCCTTCTATTCTCGCAAGTTTTAAGAAAGGTAAAAGAGGAAGAGACGTTACGTCTCTTCCTCTTTTACCTTTCTTAAAACTTGCTTTTTCTCTCGGGGTCTCTCGCACTGGGAGCACTTCTGAATGGCCCTCCCGCTAGAAGCGCTTTATAAATATCTGAATACAATACAATACAATATTTCACTGTGCCGTATGTTACAATATTTATGATTGTTTTAAGACATTTTAAGTCGAATAAATTTTTATATTTAAGTAGTAAAGTATTTTGATCTAATCTGATCATATTATTACGTGTCCGCATTCAAACATGTTTGGGACATAGTATTGAACCGAACTGAAAGAATGACCCATTAAGTGACGAAGCCAACGACGGGTCAGTGCGTTTCCAGGGAAGGCACAATCGTAACGTTCGCCATCCGATTCTGAAACTTGCCTATGGGATAGAGACGCTGCATTCAAGGCATTGCAGGGCCCACACTGATACTAGGTCAGAAGTTGGACTGGATTTAACAAGAATTCTGTTACAAAATGGTCAGGGGCATAGATCACAAAATTAATTAGTTCAGCAATAGAAAATAAATGACCATTATAACACATCATTATAAGGCTTCCAAATATAGCATTATAACCAGTTTGTGACATACAAGTATATAGCATTACCCTTCAAGATTATCTATTTAGAAGCATTTCCATATAAGCAGTTTTCCAGATGTTACAGTTGCATGTTGCACAAGTAGGTGAACAAGGACGCCTGAGCCATAAAATATGGCTGCTAGTAGAATCAGAAGCTAGAGAAAATCACAAATATACAACACCTATTTCTACAACTACTTTTGCAGTTATCTCTACAACAGCTACTTTTAGTTATCAACACAGAGTTCTGTAACAGATGTTTAAATCTTCCCAGCATTTGCAGGTTTTCTGACGGATTCCATCATTGTAAGTTTGAACATTGTAGTTTTGATGTAATGCTTCAGAGGGCACCTGACGTCTCTCCCATCATTAACTTAAGGTCGTCATTCGGATGGCGCACATCAGTTGACATCAGGTTGTACTTCTGAACCAGAATGTCCAAGACGTTAGGCGTGATGAATGCTGGCAGCACTGGTCCCAGGCGAATGTTCTTTATACCAAGATGAAGCATTGTCAACAACACAGCCACTGCCTTCTGCTCAAACCAAGATATCGCATATGAAATCGGCAGAGAGTTGATATCTGTCTTCAGCGCGTCTGCCAGGGCCATGGCAATAACAACCGCACCATATGAATCATTGCACTGACCAACATCCAGAAGGCGAGGAATACCGGTTGAGCCAAGCATTCCAAAATCATGACGGTTGAAGCGGTACTTAGCACAGCCCATGGTCAAGATGAGTGTCTCAGGTGGTAACGCATCTGCTAGGTTGGTAAAGTAACTTCGCTTGTTCTCTGATCCGTCACATCCACCAATGACAAAGACACGTTTCAACTCACCAGATGACATTGCTTCCAGCACCTAAAAAAACGTCTACTACGAGTTCATACCTGTTACTGTAAGGTAAAAAGTATAGGCAAAACTTGTTTACACATCTCTGCATAGTTAAAATGGCTCACAAGCATGGTCCCGAGGTCAACCCAGGTGCAAACAGACTACAGCAGCCCAAACATCTGTTTAACAAACTCATGCTGATACTCATTTACTGGCCCAGAAATATGGATTGTCAAGTGTAAAACAGGCGGTGTGGTATTCTATGGGTAGTTACCTATTCCCGTACTTAGCATCTCAATCTGTTTGCAACAGTACCAAGTGACCATAGGAGATGGTGATCCAGCAAGATTTGCCATGTTGGTGATCATTGCGCTCTGCTGCTCATAAGGATACGCACTACGCAGGGCACTGCAAGTGCTGTACTAATATAATTACAGATGACGAGTACATGTATTCTCTCACAATTGATGATGACAATTGGTTTATAAAAACAAACGAACAATATAAGAATGGTTAACGAACCTTGCCTGCATTAGCGACAACTGTGTCATGACCAAACCCTACGGTCAAGTTCCTGCCCTCCAGCCTGCATTCTTCCTCCTTGTATCCTGGTTCCTTCTTAGCTGCCTCAATCAGCTTGTCTGCCTCATCTGGCAGATGGATGTGCTTGCATCCAGGCCAACCTGTTTCATTCAGGGTGTAAAGTCGTTCCTTATAAGACTTCATTGGCTCAATAACACAGTTAGTGGTCACTACAACTGGACCTGGAAAATGTGGGAATTCAAACTTCTGCATCTGCCAAGCACCACCATAATGCCCAGTCAGGTTCTGTCACAAAAATATAACAAGATAACAAAATATATAAGAAAATATAACATTTCATTCAGAAAAGTTTAGACTAGTGCAAAATATCTAAAACTCAACCAATCAAAAATTTCTTCTGTACCCATAAAGTAAAGTAAATGGTAAGAGTTGCTCAAAACCTGAAAATGGCAGAACTAAATCGAATCTACATAGGCAAGTATGGAGAAGCAGACAGTTCATTTTGGAGAATTCCCAAGCCAGAAATGATAAATTTTCAAATTGTGCATTTCCAGTGTTGGGCTTTGTGTAAAAATTATAGATACAGTGCTCTCTTTATCCACAAATCTTAATTAATTTTAAATTCTTCGGAGGTATAAGAGTAAACTCTGATGGTTGTTTCATTTATTTATAGAAATTTTAAGTTATAGTTTAAAAGCACCCATGTTAGGAAGCCCAAACTTTTCTTTTTCAGCTAAAAAGTATGAAAAAATCAAATAGTGCATTAATATTATTTAGTTTTGGTAGGAAATTTTGTTTGTTTATCATGTACCATTAAATTTTGTTGTAATTTTATAAAATTTAAGCATTGGTTTTAATTGCCAGCATGATAAGGTAATGTGTGACAAGAAATATATTTTAAAATATTGTCATTTAAAACTGAAATGACATTTTTCTTTGCATATATCTGTGTTTTATGTTAATTTAAATGTATAAATTTTATGATGGTTAAGATGAAATGTATATATATATATATATATATATATATATATACATATATATATATAATATTTAAAGAACGAAAGGCCAGCATCAATGAGCAGATCAGCATCATAATGCATAATAATATTAAGTTAGGCTCAAGGGGAATGCTGCTTACCATCTTGTGCTGCAACATAAACAGCAATGACTCAGTTTAAGAAATTTTGAATTAACGGTCAGCATCAATCGTTTGGTTCCGAACAGATGATTTTCTTGAGGTGTGGGACAGTTATGGAGGGGAAGGATAGATGAGTGGTAACACTCATGGCCAGAAGAGATCTGGAAAAGTCCCGGCTCGATACCCGTAACCCCCCTCTACAGCGGGCGCCTTGGTTCACGACAAATGGTTCGCTACCTTTCACGATCTTCCAGCTTCTAGTTTGAACTATATTTTCATCGATCATCCAGCTTCTAGTCTGAATTTTACCATATGTTTTCGTCACTGAAGCAGTGTAAATACTACGAAATAATTTCCACTAAAACCCGAGTTTATGTAAATATAGCTCAAACTAGAAGCTGGAGGAGCGATGAAAATAGAGCTCAAACTAGAAGCTGGATTATCAATGAATATATAACTGAAACTAGAAAAGTGTATCGCAAACTGTGTGCTGCGGCAAACTAATGTGCCGTGCGAGATTTCAGGTGTGCCGCGACAGAAACCTGAAATTGGGCTAGTCTCTTTAATTGACTTTATAAGAAATTATTTCATAAATACAATTTCCAGCTATTTAATGTTTTCATTTTTAAAAACAGTTTATCATTCACAGTTATTCAATGTCAAATGATCAAAAGTAAAAACTCTAGTGGCAATAATCTATTCTATGTTAATAATCTATTCTATGTTATTTATGTGTTCACCACCCCCTTCTCCAAGTCATTATTACGGAGATACCAGCATAAATGTAACTTAACAAGGTATGTTCTTATAATTTTTCTTTTATTATTACTCAAATATAGAACTAATAATGAAATATAAAATCATGTGGATATATTATTTTTAATTTGTTTCCTTTTATTAGCCGAAAAATTGATAAATTCGTTGCAAGAACCGAAAAAATGATGGAAACGGATGACAGTAGACTGAGTTCTAACAGAAATAAAATCTAAAAAAGAGAACGACTACAAATGGTGGATGATGAAATGCGTGTCTGCTTGTCGGCTACCAAACCGCGTCTTGAGTTAATATGCTCTCATAAACAAGCTCATTCATCGCATTAAAAATCTCCTTTAGTTTCGCTATTACTGGACTAACATGACAAGCTTAAAATATGACAAACTGAAATTATTGCTGCTGGCTTTGTAATTTTAATAAATTTTAATTGGTGTGCAACGATAAAAATTTACTCTGCTGAGTTTAAAAAGTTTGCGAGACACTGAACTAGAAGCTGGATTCTCAATGAAAACATAGCTCAAACTAGAAGCTAGAAGATCGTGAACCATTTGTCCGTGAACTATTTGTCATGACACCATGGCTACGCCTGTACTATCAAGCTTCATAAATATCAAACTGGTACCTGCTGAAGATTCGATTCGAGATTCAATTTGAATTTGAACTTTTACCCCCGATTCGATTCGAGATTCGATTCAACTGAAAATTTGTGGTTCACAGGTCCCTACTTGCAAAAGAATCATCTTTAACATGTTAACGATTTAAATGTTCAAGTATAATGGCTTCAATTTAATAACTGGCAATACCGGTACATTCTACACCCACTGGTTCAGTAATGTTACAAAGCAAGTCAGGATCATCATGCATACGCAGCTGTCAAAGTCGAAGCCTTCATTACTGAAATGCACAATCCAAAGAAGTTTAATAGTTTAACTGGATTGTTCCATTCAAAGCCACATTGTTGATGGCAATTGCCGCATTCTAGTTCCTGTCATATAAAACATCATTTTCCTTGCAAGATGCTGTAGTCCGTTGCATGGTCACTGTGATAGTGGCAGACTATGTCACTATCATGCCCAGCAATATAGACGAAGGAAATGTTTGGGCACTTCTTCAGTTTAACACTGTAAGCAGCAATTGAACTCTTCCACATCATTTGGAAAATGCCTCTGGAAACGCACTCTAAGTTTCACTGACCACACAGCCTGAAATTGACCCCCTCCTCCGCCTGTACACATGTGTACTTTTCAACCTCCCCCACCTGGGTACGTACGCTTGACGCACCGCCGCCCCAACATAAGGTCTCTGTGGCTCATTTGAAGGCCAATCAATTTGAAAGCCAATATAGAAAATTACAGGTTTTACCCATCCCCGCTTTCTATGTGTACGTACATTATCAGTAGACCCCTCATACGCAAACATATGCATTTGGGTTACTCCCTCCCCTCCATGCGTACATACATTTTAAATCGATGGCCCCTTAACAAAGAATTAGCAAAATGTATGGAAGAAGTTGAACATCAGTTAGTACAATGTGCGAGAAAGCAGCAGATTTAGATTTTGATCATAAACTGAAAGAAGTCGAGTCATTTACTAATGATGTAATTCGCCTTAAACGTCTTTGTGGTAGGCAGTGCACTAAAAGCTCATCTGTGAACAACATTAAGGAGTTGCCGTCTGAATACTACAGAAGAACAGTTTATATTCCTTTCATGGATGGTATTATGATGTAGTACAACTAGATTTGTCAATCATCAAAATACAGTCATGCAACTCCACGATCAACTTCCTGCCTTCGTACACAATGAGTTCGAGAGTGTTGCGGAAGCTGTTACTATGTATCTGCCACTGATGCAGTCAAAATTTTTAATTCTTTACTCCAGCTCAGACCTTGACCTCGAAGATGTCAAAGCCGACTTTGTAAGATGGAAATCTCGTTGGCAGAATGTACCAGAGGCAGAAAGAACTGCCGACTGTTTGCCGGCAGTAGTGGCACATTATAAAAATTTTTATCCACACATCAGCAATCTCCTTACAATATTTGCTACAGTACCTGTACCAACTGCAACTTCAGTGTGTACCTTTTCAGCCATGAATTTTCCTAAAACTTATTTATGCTCAAGATTTACAATATACGGGGATTGGTTATGGCTTACATTCACAAAGATAGGGCATTCAGTGTTCATGACCAATGTTCCCTCTAATTTTTTGGAGTCTGTGTGCGCATAAAATTTCTTTTGTGCAACATTGTACAAGGAGAGCAAACTTTTGTGCGCATTGCAGAGTCGGCAGATAATTCTAGAACAGTTTCTAATTTAAATATCTCATTGACAAAAGTCTAAATAAAACTTGGAATATCGATATAAGTAGGCCCTATATAACATAAATATTGTAATGTGGCCTAACCTTCATAATTTCTCTCTTCGATTCTTGACATTTACCCATTCGGAATAGACTCTGTCCAGGTCAATGAAGCCTCCTCCGAGATAACTCTTAATGCCCATCAGCATGTCTAGATAGTTTTCTTGTAATCGATTCCTTATCTTGGTCTTCAGTGCATTCATTAAATTAAATCCCCGCTCGCAGTCCACACTGGATGCCAGAAAAGTTCCTCCGATATCCATCAGCTTTACAAGATCATGAAACTGTTCACACTTATGTGCAAAATTGACCATATCTTGAAAATTCAATACCAATGTACTTTTTATTTTTTCTGCAACTGTAAACTTGTAATCATTGTATTGATCAATGATTTTGGTATTTTCAACAAGCAAGTCTTTGTACTTTGGACAAAGACTCTTAATCTGCTCAATGCCAAACTCAAAGTGGCCCTGAGCAAGTGCAGTGCAATCGAAAGCTAACCACTCCTCCACTTCATTTTAGGAAATCTGTCTGCCAGATGGTCACACAAGATTCTTATGAAGGCTAATACGCATCTTGTAGCCACAATAGTATTCTCTTGCAAACTTGTGTCTAAAAGAGACCTTACTTTATCACTCCATGAAACTACGTCACCCAGATACTGTCCTTTAATTTTATTAATTTTACCATGTGCAAGATGGAATGCATCAAGAGGTGTAAGGCCACTTTTCTGAAAAAGCAGCATGGTAATTAACCCTCCCCGTAGAGCAGGATTTTTATTTCGAAGTTTTTGAACGCTTGATACTTCAAAGATGGCGTTTCAAGAAATCTAGCTTCCATGCAGTCTCCCACAATCTTCCAGTTGAAAAATCTCTTGCAGTTTTCGCATCACGGCAAACCAAACAAACGACTCCAATGTTTTCATCGAACGAAAATATTTCACGAATTTTTAATCGCACCGTGCATGGCGATTGTGTTGACTCGGTTTCAACGACCTCATCCAGCCATTCACTTTTAAATGAAGTCGCAGTTCGTTTTCACTTCAGACCCTTATTCTGCGCCATTTTATATCGATATGATGTCGACTGAATTTATGTGATAAAACTGATACATTATTTGAAATAATTATCATCTCATAAGTCCTAACCGCGCGTGTTGCAAAATCATATCATATGAAGAACGAGACCAGAAGTTGGCCATTGCATAGATCTATTTAGAGTTAGGAAGAAGAAAGCTCTGGTGGCGTGAAAGACGTGTATGAAATACGCGCAAAAGCAGTTTTTTGGAGGAAAATTAGAGGAAATATTAAGAACGACGTGTATAAAATATCTGCAAAGAACATTTTTGGATGAAAATGTTTTGTGCGCTCCATGTTTTCTTGTGTGTGCTCGTCTCATGACCTGTGTGCGCGCGCACGCGCGCACAGCTTAGAGGGAACATTGTTCATGACGTTGTTGATTAATTCAGAAAAAAATTGATGGCTAAAGCTTTCTTGAAGCAGAGAAATTAAGACTCAACTGGTGGAAAGGAACTTCTAAATAAAATTTTGAACAAGTTGTTTTTGCTTTGTTTTGCTAAGTAATCTGCTTTGCTTCGTGAAACATTGTTAATGCACTTTACTTAAGCCTTAACGTTATGCTGTGACTCTGTTAAAACAAGAAAGTAGTAATGAGAAAGTTTATTCCGTGATTGTCTAAAATTCGATGCCTCCAGAGATCACCCCATAAGCCCACCTATTTATAGGTCCTCTGCAGTGTGCGCCCCTTATGGTTAAATCCTAACTATGCCACTGCCAGAAGAAGCAGTGAAAAGAAGACATGGCTGACACATTAAAGTTACGGTTTAAGATGAAGGAAAGAATTCCTCATCTGCAAGGCACAAATGCTTAAACGATTCCTCTGTGCGACGTCGGGTTGTCGGAACAAGAAATCGTATTTGCATGACACCCATGGGTGGAGTAACTATCAGATAACAATTAAATTTTAATCTGTTGATTGCTTAGGTAGGGTTTCAATAAGTATAGGATTGATTGGACAAATTGACTGATAAACTGTTTTCGTGTCTGCTTTGCTAGAATATATGTTGCAGGTTTTGTTCTTGTAAGTGTTTCATAAAAGTAACTGAGAAGAGCCTATCATTCCTAAACCGATTGCTTAACATTATCTATGTCTATCTATAGTCTGGGAATGTAATTTAAAGTGTAGCGTATAGCCTGAATCACTGCCGGTCATCACAGAAAAGAGTTTTTGGCTTAAACATCTGTTATAGGGAATTTCAAGCCAATGTTGCAACCTTGTGCACTATGCTTAGCTATTAAGGGTGTGGCAACTATGACTAAATGCCTATTCATATATTGCTGCAAAGAACAAAGGAAGTAAAAAAATTTTTTTTAAAGCTTTAGACTTCTATTACTGGAACACTGGTTTATTCTAATCTACTACAGTTTATAAACTATCAAACTTATTGGTAATTTCAATAGCAGCAAATAACCTTGAAGCCATGTTGCAAATGCAGACTTTCAGTTATCAATTTCAGGGTTCATCACTACTTTGTGATGAAAAACAATTATTTATAAAAGCACATAAATTCTTTTGACATTTAACTTTAGAGTTGTAGCTTAATTTGTAGAATACAGACTTTGCCAGATAGGAAATTATCAACTCTACGAACCAGTCTACATCAAGACTAAAAGCTGAACTTGACTTTGGTTCAATTAATGTTTTCAGCTCCTCTGACAGCAGAAAATAAAGCCCTGATTTCAATTTTAATAGGAAATAAGCAACAACCAAATCAAAGACCTTGTACTTTCTAAGCTCTGGGTAGCCATGGGCAGGCAGCATTTCACCATGAGTGTATACGTTGATCCCTTTATCAGCAGTTGCTTTCAAGATCATCTCAAGGTCATTCATATCATGTCCTGTCACAAGAAGTGCCTATAAACACCACCACATCAGATAAATGGCTAAAATCAGATATTCTAACCTATGACCATTGACCATACATTAGAAAATATCTGTGGTCAGAATAATTAAAATCAGACATGCAAAGATGGTACATGGTGAAGAAAAGTAATTCCTGTTTTCTCTATGAAAGTAAGTCAGTAAGTTCTTTAGTAACCAATTGCTAAAAGCACTTTGGTATACAGACATCTAATAAACACAGTTAAAAAGTAAACAACATTCTAACAATAAATGTTTTGTGCATCAGCCTGGGGAATTATGCGGTCATACGCATGGGGACAGAGGAGTAGTAAGTAGGTTTTGGTTGGTGGTAGTAGTTGGTGCAGGACATAGCAATTAGCTTATCATGTAAAAGTTTAAGAAAAGCGAAATAAAACATAAATTTGTCTACATATTCACATATGACAAACTTATACAAGCCAGCAAAGCCAGCAGGCATTGTCAGACTTCAGTTCTGTTGCATTTTAAAAAGGTTTCAAATTTAACCTTAGGATAAATTAAACTAATAATTGTTAAGGCATTATTCATAGAAACTATATGTAATTAGCACATTAGGGCAGCTTTGGGCAGAGATAAAAACTAAATATAATTATAAGATCAAATATTGTGAAATGTCTCCATTGACACTATCTATTCGTCAAAGTCATGCATTTGCTGATTTTTCTTTTCTTTACAATCTCTCATGAAGTTCCCTGAGTGGGATTCAGTCTACTGGCATTCTTAATTTCTGCATAAGCGAACTATCAAGACATTATCAGGATTACTAATCAAGTAGCTGTCTGATATCCAAAACTACCTCATTTCTTCATTTTTGGGGAAATTTGAAATTGCTATAACTTTCTGTAGCCAACTTAATTCTAGATGTGGTCTCTTTCTTGTTTGCTCATCATTCAGGATTCTCATTCATACAGAAATTTGGATTGTATCATCATGTTATATATTCTTGCATTTGATTTCTTTGTAATTTCACTTTTTTTCATATTCTGGTAATTTTTCCACATGCTTGTGGTTTGTTGAATTCTCCTTCCTATGATTTGCAGAGATTACCAGTAGCCCTTTAAAGTAGATGAAATGGTCAGCTTGTTCAACCATTCTCCATGGAAGCTGATTTTTATTTTTAATAACCATGACAACAATTGTTTAGTTTTATTTGCAGTAGTCAACTATCTGAATCTTCTACTGGTCATGACCACCACCACTATCACCACCACCGTGGTGGTAGTGCTATAAGCATTATTGCTGCTGCTACTATCCCATTCAATTCTTAACTTTTACTTGTAGGATCTTACCTTTCCTGGCATTGGAGTTGTTCTCACTTGGGTTGGTGTTGGCTTTCCAAACCTTTTGCAATGACCTGAATCAAGAAGTGCCATGCCTTTGAGATTGTTTTCTCCAACCTTTAGAGCCCACGACAAGTTTGTAGCTAGGTCATGACGTTGCTTTGAATCTCCATTAACTAGGAATTCCATCACCTAACAACACTTTACATGATTAATTTAAAGCATAAAATGCACAGATGACCTAACAGAACTAATAGAAATATAAAGTCACTGACATAGGAAATATAGAGCCGAGCAGTATGCAATATTATCATTACAGGGATCATCAGAATTACAGAAAATAATTGTCATAAATCATCATAAGATCAGGTAGATAATCTGTTTTCCAAGACACGTAAATGCTTCAGATTTTGAATTAAATTGCAGAAATGATAATTAAATTCATACTCATGGATTAAAATGAATACTTGGCTAATTCAAACGCTAATTAAATTTTAAGGATGTTAACCTGTTACTTGAACAGTATTGCTACTCACTGTAGTGTATGGCACAAAGCATGTTTCTAACTGAGAATTTCAAATGCACTATTATTAAATACTAGATGTTTGCCTGTCCTAAGACGGTGTAAAAGCAACTTGAAAACGTGCTTTCCAATGTGCGTGAAATTTATTATGACCTTCAGTTTAAAAATTTATGAAATTCTCATTGTAAACAGCGTGCATCAGAAGCCGCTGGCAGCCTCTGGCAGCCTCTGGCCATGGAATCTTCATTAATATTCAATGAGTGCCCTGGCCAGAGGCCGCCGTCAGGATTTCAGTAAATGAATATAATATATCATATATATAAACGAGAGGGATTAGTCTTCCACAAAGTTCAGTGCACGCTCGTCATTAAAGTGTTAATGTAATCAGTATATTCATACACTGTAAAATCTCAAGTATAATTCTGTAGTCCACACCATGTCTTTCAAACTTTAGCTAATGGAAAAATCAAAGATCTAATGAATAAACCTGAGACTAATATGGAAGGGATATGAAGCTGATGAATATAGGGTCCTTGACCTAGATTATGTGTGTGGCTCTCATTCGGGATCTCTCCAGGGTCGGCTAGTCAAACCTGGGTCGCTTATAGCTGGCTTAACTAAACAAAAACGACTTTTATCAATACAAAAACCTTGCATTATAAATAGAATGTGTTCAAAGGATGATTATAAATCACTAAAAGACGTCTAGAGTGATGTCATTTGCTGTTTACTTCTGCTCCTATCCAAGTCGTCCCCTGCTAAGTACCCGGATGACAGCCACAAACATCGCCTGCGACGCATCAGAAAAGATGAGCTCTGATTGGCTGAAGCGTTGTTGCTTCTTATCCCTTCCATATTAGTCCCAGAATAAACCCTTCAAAGTTACAGCAGTGCTGTCTGCAGCGTCCAGCAGCCTCTGGCCAGGGCCAGAGGCTAGCAGCTTCATGAACATTCAGTAATAGTGCGAATGTTCATGAACCCAGAGACACAGGCCAGCGGATTCATTAAGCCTCTGACTGCTGGCCTCTGGTCCTTCCAAATAATCAATATTCATGACCAATGACGTCACTGTTTACAAATGGCAACATTCCAAAGGACCTTCATCGCTGGCCCGGGCCGCTTCCAAATAATCAATATTCATGACCATTGATATCACTGTTTACAACTGGCGACCTAATTCTAAGTCAAACGAACTTAAACAAACCAGCTGAAAACAAACAAACTTAACAGCTTTAAACACACCAATTTACTTAGGCCGCACATCACAAGAATGTGATTTAATCAACTTTCGATCACCGTTTCAGTTGTTTCCCTTGTTCACGAGTACATCCAATCCTCATTGAAGGCATTTTTGGTAATTCTTCTTCCGCTTTTTACGATCTTCTCAGTAACTGCAACACTTTTAATCAGACAGTGGAAAAACGCATTTCAAATAACTTTTAAACTGTCTTAGGACAGGCAAACAGCTAGTACAAATATAAATGAATAAATACAAATGAGTCTGCTGACTGTTTCAAACCTCATGAGTAAATTCTCCAATTGAATCATTCCATTCTCCAAGAAGTCTTGCATGTCTAGCATATGTTGACATTCCTTTGAGACCATAGATGATCATCTGGCGAACTCCATGCACATCTGCTCCATACTCAGGAAGGTCGTGCTTCACACCAAACTTTTTTCCTACAAAATATTCCAGTCAACATTTCTAACCATTCCTCTGTTATAGGATGCTCCGATACAAAACAAATCCAGCTATAACACGGTTGCAGTCATGGCTCCAAAATTTCTCGGAGATATATAAATTTCTATCACAGTATGTGCTAGCATTCAATTGTTCTTACTCTTTAAAGACATTATTAGAGAATGACTTCAAATGGTGACATAATCAGGTGCTTTTAGCAAGTATTTTTCAAGTCATCTATGAAGGATATTACATGTAACTGTAATTCAACATTTATATAGCGCCACTCAAATCAGTGGCACTCTCGACCCGCATCACTGCCAGCACCGGCAAAAATAAAGGTTTTCGAGCGTCTATGGAACTAAAGAGGAGAGAGGGCAAGAAGCTCTTGGCAGAGGGACTGGGGAAGAGGCAAAGCACCTGGATTGGGCCATGGAAAAGTGCATACACGGAACAACCATAAGGCCACGGGGCTAGGATCGCAAGGAGGCTCTCAGGGGAAAGGAACAAACCAGGGTGCAGAAATTCATTAGGTAAGACGGAGCAGACCCAGTGAGGCAGTTACGCATAAGGGTGAGAGTTTTGAACTGAATTCTCTTTTGGATGAGAAGCCAGTGGAGGGAGTCACGAATAAAGGCAGAGATGTGGGCAAACTTAGGAATATCACCTATAAGCCGAGCAGCAGCATTAAGAATAGACTGAAATTTGTGCATAATGGAGGAGGAAAGGCCAATGTACACAGCATTGTCCATGTCAATCTGAGTGCAGATCAAAGTGCAGATACATGTGCTAATGTATTTTTGTATTTGATAACAATGCACTATGATGCAATGATATCTCGCAAGCATGAGCATCTGCAGGAATTTTTTTAGTGGAGTGCAAAATTTCTGTGGGGGGAATGACGTTTTTGCATAGAATAGTTATTCATGGACATAGAACACGTGACAACTTCAAAAATAAATAATGGTCAAGGACTTAACCTAAATAATTAAGTGTTTTTCCGCACTGAAAATTACGTTGGGACTGTTGTAATAATCATAATAATCAAAAAGGTTTTGTAAAATGTGTGTAAAATCCAGGGGCCAAATGCCCCCTTCCCAACCTCCGGATGCCCATGCTCGCAAGCTGGATCATAAAGACATAAAACATTAATGCAATTTTAGGACAGATGCACAAGTCTAATGGCATTTAGCTGCTTTGTGTCACATAATGCTTAAGATTTTTATTGCATTGAGTTACTGGCCCTGTAGCAAGTGCAGCATCTCCAATGGTAACACGTTGCCCCGCAGGAGATGCTACACTTGCTACAGGGCTAGTAACTCAAAGCAATAAAAATCTAAGCATTTGAGTTAAACACTTTTTGCTGAATGACAGTGCACAAAGTGTATAAAAGCAAAACAAGTAAACAGATATTCTTAATAAATGGCAGAACAAATCTTTTGAGCTGCTTTAAACCATTCTCATTATTACAACAGATTATTCCATGGTATCAATAACAAATAATTGTCATAAATATAAACATCAAGGTACTTCGCAGAGAACTACATTGCAGCTGGCACATTTTTGTTGTAATGGCAATTGATTCCTTTATAAAACAATGGCAGTACAAAATTTTGATCTCAAATATAATTTAACTGCAGCTTTAATGAAAAATGTCTCTGTACCCTAGTACAGGTCATGGTCATCTCTAGAATTGATTACTGTAACTCAGTCCTCTATGGTCTTCGTACATCTACCCTTCAACCTCTTACTTCTCCATTACGCTGCAAAGCTTATCAAGAACCTAAATCCTCTGGATCACGTCACCCCGACCCTTCGTGAACTACAATGGCTTCCCATGCAAGCTTGCATCAACTTCAAAATCTGTCTTCTTATGTACCGAGTCTACACAAACTCTTCTCCTTCATATCTTTCTTCACTTGTTATACCCTGTTTTCTCGCTTCAATCTAGATGACGACTATGTTCATTGTCCCAAGGTGATTTTGTTGTCACATGATCACTCAAAAGACTTTGTAACAGAGCATTTACGTTAGCCAACCCAGCTGAATGGAACAAACTTCCTTACTTTACCTGTAAATCCACAATATTATCGATCTTCAAAACTAACCTTAAACTTATTTGTTTAAGACATACTACGATTGATTTTTCTGTTACGCGCTTTTGTGCAAGATTTCTATTTTGTCATTGTTAACACTGGATTGTGCTGCCAAGTCAGCTTGTGATAACGATGAATAAAAGTTCTACTGAATGTATTCAGATCAAGTTTTCCATTGCATAAGGCCAAAAAAAAATAATGGTGTGTTTCCGGTAACGCGACCGAGTGACTTTTTTTGCGCGACTCGGATAATTTTTGGAAAAAATCTTTTTCGTAACCCACTGCCTGTCAGAGTTACAGATTTCCCACAATTGAAAACATTGCGTTCCGTGCCAGAGGTGCAGAATTGTGACATTAGGCCTATAGGTGCACTCACTAAAGATGACGACGTTGGGAATCCAGCGATCTTTCTATGTAAATAAAAGCACCGTTAATTAGAGCAATAAATGGGCTGTAAGTTTCCCACGGTCAGTTTTTACAAAGGTCGGATGTTGGGGAGGTAATAGGCCTGAAAGGCGGGGATTTTCCAACAGTGACTCGCCAGTGTTATTTCACAAATCCTTCCTTCGGCATGTAGGCGACGCGTCTTTGAATCCGCTCAACGCAGCTTCCTAACTCTTCTCGCCGTGTATTGACCCCTTCCCTCCTCCTTCGGCCGATAGGCGGCAGGCATGTCTTTGAAGCCATGTGCCATGATAGCTCTCTATCATGCCTAGCATCCCCCTCTCCCACGCCCCGCTCTGTATAGTCCCGGTAACGGCAACAGCCCTTACAACTACATCTGTGAGATCTGCATTTGAAATAATGATGATGTCAGAGGCAGCAGAGAAGTGTGCTCATTCCCAGAAAACAAGGTTTGAACAAACATATTACATAGTTAAAACGTTAGAAACTAAATAAAAAACGGAAAAACGTCGTTTTTTTGTAATAAAAAACGGAAAAAACGGGGGAAAATGAAGAAAGAAAAATAATTCGACTTTCTTGCATCTTGTAGGCCCTACTGCAATTTAAAATTAAAACCTTGTTTACAGAATTTAATCAGCAAATAACAACTTTATTAGTAGACAAAAAGTAACATCAATCTACAACAATTATTTTATTTCTTATAAGTTTGGTTTAGTAAGATATTGAGAAATAAAAAATATTGAAATCTTTTCAAATTTAAATTGTAAACATAAGTCCACAAAAGTCCATGTTGATAAAACTAACACAATTAAGAACTAAACTTTGTAGGTATGGACTATATAGTGTAAACTTTCTCACAGTAAATGCATTTCAATTTAGCCAATGTTGAGTTTTTGTCTAAAGTTCTCGTTTATCAAAATAACGTGAATGCATTCCGCACCCTTTTCTTTTGGCATTTTAGATAACTTAGAAATAACTTTTTACAATTTTATTTATTCTACTGTGTTATTACATAAAGTATTTATTTCTCAAATGATCCCGTAATTAGTTATGTAAATTAGCTGAATCCTTGAAAGTAGGGCTAACGGAGACAATGTAAGGGACATCAGACAAAAAAATTAAACTGAAAATGAAAAAAATTAAGAGACAGTAAATAAATAAATAAAGTTATATACAAAAAATAAAAGATGGACAAAACGATAAGAAAAATAAAAACGAGTTTTTTTGGAAAAATATAAAAATGAAAAAAAAACGATTTTTGCAACTATGAGTAGTATGTTTATTTGCAACAACATAATAATCAAAACGTACAAGCTGGAGTGAAATTATATCATTAGACTATTGTTGATGGCTTCTAGAAAATGATTTTGATGAACCTCACTTGTGAAAATATTAGTCTTCTAGCATATATATAGAAAACATTTTTAAAATTTAATTTATTGACAAATAAGTTTAAAGAACACTGAACTGTTTTTAGCAAGGTGTTTATTTAGTTACATCTTCTTTGTTCTCAAAACGTAAGAAAAACGATAAGGTGATACGGCCGCTATAAAATAGCAATGTATAAAAATATTTTACAAAAAAAAATATTTTCCTACCTACCTACCCAGTTTTTCAAAACTCTGTTACCAGAAACACACCATTATTTTTTTTTGGCCTAACAATAGTTTAACAGATATTAAAGCTTTCAAAATCACTGAAAACTTACCTTCTGCTTCAAGAAGTTCAGTTGTCATACCAGTAGCCGGTGTCCATGTTGCCTCAGTCTGTGTGAATTTCTGTGTTGCCACTCCCTTTTTACGACATTCCTCCTCATAAGCTTTCTTTAGATGGTCACGATATTTCAATGCTTGCTGAATGTAGTCCATAAATCGATCAGGGTCAAAGTTTACATTGGTTAGTGTGCTGAAAATATGAAAACCAAATAGTGGTGCTGTTGAGTAACAATATAGCCTTTTAACACCATATCAGACAACTGCAAGTGTATACAATGCATGCAAGTGTACATTTGCATGATGTGCTTTGAAATGTTGAAAAGGCATCATAAGACAGTTCAAAATCAAAGGCCTTCATAAGTGCAACTGCATGCTCAATACTTTTGCACAGAAGTGAAAGGATCAGAATTTGGCCTGTTGTGGAGTGGCAGAGAACCTTTTGGCTCCCCTTCCTTGTGCCAACATAAACACCCTTGTCTATGTCAATTTGACAAGGTCCTAGTGTATATATGATGCATGGCTAGATGGTGCTGCCAGGTGCCAGAACAACCACATCTGATCACCAACAGTTAAGCAATTCTTGTCTAACAATGTAGTCTAGTGACTGAGGTGCTGGACTGTCAACACACAGGTCGGGCCAAAAATATTTCAAAATTTGTGCTTCAGTTGGCACTAGACGAATGGATGAAGAAATGTAGAACAGAAATGCAGAGAAAGAGGAAAACAATAGGAACAAAAATTGGGACAACAGAAAGACCAAGAGACGCAGATATTTTGTTTTTGATCAGAGTATTGGCTGTAATTCAACTGTGTTGTTCTTCTGTTTGTTGAGATTTTGCTTCCATCAGATAGTTTAGGAGTTGGTCAAAGTACAAGTCCTCCACAGAACATAGAGGCCAGACCCTTAACCAATGTCGGACTTTGAAAAGGACTTCTTCAAACTGGCTAACAACGCCATCTTTGGCAAGACCATAGAAAATCTTAGAAAAAGAATCAGGGTCAACTTGGTACCGACCACACATGAAGAGAAACTTGTCAACTGATCGCCGACCCAGCCTACTTATTACACAAAGTCTTCAACGACCAGCTTGGTGTGAAGATCACACGCAGTGAGGGAGAGGACTGGCCAATAATGATGCTCAAATACTGAGACTAAAATAATGAGGCAATGAAGAGCTGGACCAGAAGTGGGAGCAGCTCACCTACATTCTTTCAATGGGATACTTCGGATGGGGTTAACTCCTTAACACTGTTCGGTCAGCCACACTGGTATCCTGTAGAATTCAGAATAAGATTTCACCTAAAAAGTCTTCACAATGAACACTCCTACCCACCTTCAACTACTGCTACTATCTCTTTACATCCCTCCACACAGTCTGTGATCTTTGAGTATGGGTCTTTTGGTTGAGCCAAAATACAGCACTGTCTTGGGCTCTCATACATTCCATGTTGCTGCACCCAAGGCGGGGTATTGTATCTAAACATTTAAAAAGTGCCTCTCACAGTGTTCGCTAATCAGAGGCACTCCCAGTGCGAAAGACCCAGTGAAGAGAAAGTGATTTTAAGACAGCGGAACGAGGCACTTGGGCCACCAGCTAATAAAGAGGCACGTGTCAATGGAGGGAGTTGATTCCATAGAGCAGGACCAATGCAAGAAAAGACTCGAGTTTTGGCCATAATGGTCCTGGCTCGTGGCACAAAAAGATCATGGCGATTAAGCGATCGTAATGGACGGAGGGAGGTAGCTGAAACTGACAGATGAACGAAGTCACAGAGGTGCTTGGGTGCTAAGTAGGGACCTGCAAATCACAAATTTTCAGTCGAATCGAATCTCGAATCGGGGGTAAAGGTTCGAATTCAAATCAGCAGGCAAGCCTACCAGTTTGATATTCATGAAGCTTGATTGCACAGACGTCGCAACGGAACGGAACTGGAACAAGACCGTTATTTTATTTACATTACTTTAATTTACTTAGGGCCTACTTGCTTTGGTGAAATGCATGCCATGACCTAACGACTGCTAAGTGATCACTCTTATTTCGTACAATATGATTGACCATAACAACACGGTCGACATCTCACGCCTCGCGATATTTCGTAAAGTCACTAATTATATGCAGCTATATGAATATGATACACAAAATACGCTGTACACAAAAGCACTACAAGTCGACCGCGCATCGCTTGCCTACTCAATCCAGCGCGACCGATTTTCAAAAAGCCTAATATTTTCAAATGAGAAGCTCCGAGTATCACATTCTAATTACAAACTCTTTTCTTGCCAGAGGGTTTGCTGTTGTCGTGTGACGCGTTGCACGCAGAAATTCAACAACCAATCCATGCACAGTAAACAATTAAACAATTAGTTTACAACAAAATGCGTCAAGAGCTAATCATTTCTCTGAAAAATTATTCGAATTTTTTTTTGAATCATGACATCATTTTCGAATCGAATACCACCGTACGATTTGTTTTCGAATCAAATATCCAAGCTTCGCAGGTCCCTAGTGCTAAGCCTGTATAGGACCGAAGGACTAAAGTAAGAACCTTAAGCAGAATCCGAGCAGTAAGGTAAGCCAATGAAGATGATCGAACATGAAAGAGGAAATATGAGACTAACAAGGAAGTCGGGCTATTAACCTGGCCGCAGCATTTAAAACAGTCTGGAGGGGGGAAAGACGGACTTTTGGCAGCCCAATCAAAAGAGAATTACGGTAGTCAATACTGGAGCAGATGAAGGCGTGGATGATAGTGGTAAAAGGTGAGTATACTGTCAAGGACAACACCAAGGTCATGGACACGAAAGAAAAGTGAATGACGGGAATTTCTCAGCAAGAAGTGGGAAGTCTAGTTTGAGGAGCTGTTGACGAGTACCAAACCATATAGGCTGCGTCTTAGCTGGGTTCAGATAGTGAGACGATTAGAAGATAGCCACATGAGAGAGCACCAATGCGTCCAGTTAATGCAAGCTGTGCAGAGGGAATGCCATGAACGAGCACTTGAGCATTGTCTGCATAAAGATGACCGGTTGATAAGTGCTTAGCAAATATAGCGGAAATGTCAGCCGTGTATAGGAGGTAAAGGAGAGGGCCTAAGACAGAGCCATGTGGCACCCCAAATTTAACTCTGACCCAATTGGTTCTGGAGTCTCCGCAGATAACCATTTGCGTACAATCAGCAAGGTAAGACCGGAACCAAAGAAGTGGGGGGCCATGGATGCCACATGAGGTTTCAAGTCGCTGCAGTAAGATGTCATGATCTACCATGTCAAAGGCAGCAGAGACATCAAAGAGGGCTAACAGAGAGTTCTGATCTATCAATAGCAGAATAAATGTCAGAAAGTATGGAGAGCAAAACCGTTTCAGTGGAATGGTGAGCCCTGTAACCTGATTGACTGGGAGTAAGGAGACCAGACCGTTCAAGGGAGAAGCTGCAAAGAAACAAGTCGTTCAAGAGTCTTAGAAAGGAAGGAGAGGTTGGAGATGGGGCGATAGTTTAGGCAGAGGTTAGGATCCAGGTTAGGTTTCTTTACGGGTGGGAAAACGACAGCACATTTTTGCAAGGGGAAAAGATACTCTTCAAGGAGAGACCTATTAATCAAATACAGTAAAAATGGAACAATATCTTCAATAATGTTAGTAATGATAAATGGAGGAAGAGGATCGAGTTCACATGACTTTAAGTTTGAAGGGACAAGCAGGCGATGCAGGTCGGCTTCTAGGATTGACTGGAATCCATCAAACAGAGTTTGTTGACGAATACAGAGGTGGAGATGCATCAACGGTAGAAGCACAAAGCCATTGACCTTGGTAGAAATCATCGTCAGGAAGTCGTTGGCAGAAAAGGTGGGGGTCTCTGGTGGTCGAGAAGAGCATCCCATAAGACCGGAAATGGATGACCATAGTCGTTTTGGGTTTTTCTCATTTCGTAAGACCAGATTTCCCAGTAAGCCGCCTCCTTCCGACCGTAGAGCTGATGGAGAGTCGAAGCTGTGCTATCCATGTCAACTAATCAGCGTGATTCTTTGTCCGATGGTAGAGACGCTCGGAACAGCGAGTGCATCGGCGTATTTGATGGTAGTCCTGATCGAACCAGCACAAGGCATGGCGCCGACCAACAATGTTTAAAGTTTTTCCCTTCCTTCAAGACATGCCTCAAAACTCAATATTCCTCATTTGCTATCAAACATCTGGATACTAACTGTTCTTCACCTGGCAACTACTAACTATGCCTCAGATTCACATTTCTGTGTGACCTAGCGAATGTTAAAAATTTTCTTAATAATACTAATCATCTCGACAGACGCCTGAAACATTCTTCCTTAGATGGCAAAGGTAGTCCTCTGAAGAAACTGCACCATAGACAGTCATAATATCTATTACTGCATTATAAAATGACTGCTGGCATGACATAACTTTATTCCGTTCTTTTTATTCCTTTATTCCGGATATTTCTATAGCGCCTCTCGAAGTCAACTACTACTCAGAGGCGCTCCCGACTACAGCATTTGATACTGTGCCGGAATTTTCACGCCGAAGCGCCACGAGCAATTGCGAGTGAAGGACTTGCCCAAGGTCCGTACGCAGCGGCTAGGGTGGGATTCGAACCTGCAACCGTCCGGTCACAGGGCGCCGAACTTACCACTGAGCCACCACGCCCCACTAACACTGTGCCTTCCACTTCTCATAAAAGATTTGGAACTTGGGTGCAAGGTACCCAGAGATGGACAAGGCACAGAGGGCTCATAAGTGGGAGCACTGCGTGTTGGCTGCTCATGTGTGTGGGTAGTTGTGTCTTCTAGTTCCCAGTAGCCGTATTGAACCTGTCAAAAAGCGCCCTTGTAATGGCATGTGTCGTGTTACAGCGCTGTAGGAATCATCGTACCCAGTATTCATCATCATCATCATCATCATCATCATCATCATCATCATCATCATCATCATCATCATCATCATCATCATCATCATCATCATCATCATCATCATCATCATTTGGTTGGATTAATTAGTAGCAAAGATTGGCAAGGAAAGGAGAGGACTGAAGGACTAAAGAGGGAGACAAACAGGTGATGAGGGAAGTTCTTCGATCCACTGTCAAACAGGCAATCTAATGACTTATACAGCACCCTTATATTAAAAATGCATAAGGCAGAAATTGATACCCCTCAAAAAGCCATTGAACTGAACTGAAAAGGTGCCTAGTCATAATTAACGACCTGGCTAGTTGAACATGCTGCAGTGCAAGTTGCCAGTAAAACGGTTTATTGGAAACATAAATTGTACAAACAGTTTTAGCTATTTGACTTCTGCACCTGAAAAGAGAGCTGAAAGTGAAGTCATAGATCTCGAAGGGTACTTTATAACCCATCAGCTTGGCATGATGTCCATACAGACCGATTCCCTTGACAACATGAACCAGCAAATCCTGAAGTTCAGCCACTTGGTGTGTTTTGCCACAGACGCCAATCGTAGTGCAGCCCTTACGAAGACGCGTCTGCTCGCATTGAAAACAGAACATCTGCTCCTCTGAAAGAAGCATGAAAAGCAGCCTCAGTATAAATATGTCAACTGATTCAGGTGCTTCTGTGAAGCTCCTACAACATAATGTAACCTAATAACTTATGTAATACTATTATCATAATTAAGGCCAGTAGAAATTCACAGCAAAAAAAGTTCAAAAGTCACTTGTGCTAATCACAATCAATCAAATAATCCCTTCAAGTGAAGCAGAGCCAAAACTCACAATCCAGCAGAAGCCATGACACAGCTTAACATATGATACATAACAGGATCTGTATAATTAGTTATCTAAACAGGGTACAAAAACAGTTTCCAGTATGGTTGGCTATAGTTTCTGTCGGCAGGTCAAAAAACCATTGTGGCACAAAACGTTTTTATTGGCAAAAATACTCCTTTGGACGTTAAAACTTAGCATCAATGCTCCTGTTTTAAGATTTAAAAAATGTGACCAATCCACAAAGACAGCATTTCTGCTATTGTAAGGACTGCATATCATTTACTTTTACCTACCAGTATGCTCAGTTTTCAGTTCTTACTACATTCCTGTGTTTAGTCCCAGTAAATTCTGCATCTATCAAATGCATATTTTCTGACTTTAGGTTTAATCACAACAAGATGGTGCCATGTATCAGATACTAGCCTAATGATAGAACAAGGCCACGATAGAATGACAGAATGCTAACGATGGACCACAGGCTATGTATATCATGTACCAAGAGTCTACAGTACTGCAAAGCTATGTCACTGGCACTGGTATATCATGTGCCAAGAGTCAACAGTAATGCAAAGCTATGTCAACCGATTCATTAAAGGCTCTTTTGCCAACTCTTTGTTAACGACATCACTAAATGTCAGTCTCAATCAATTCCGTCAAAATGACCAAATTTTTTACTACTGGTTACATAATTATAATTGACAATGTTTCTTTTTGCCTCTCCTCAACAGACTATATAGTATATACATAATTTTATGGCTTTGTCTGCATCTAGGTTTTCTGAAGAGCACTTCAACTTTTTATTGATGTCCCTTACTATACTATCTCTTAAAATGACCTGAACTAGTTTCAGCTATCTGCTAGGCCATCAGAACTAATCTTGAAGGAACTCGACATGTAGAAGAAACTTTGATGCTTTTTCCTGCCATTCAGATATTAAGTGTCTAATCATAAGCAAACTGAATCCAATCGAATGACTTCTATAGCGCCATCATCATAATGCACAATGCATCAGTCGATGGTCGTAGCTTCAAGTGAAACTGCAATAAAAAATCATAAAATCCATTAGAATTTAAGCCACTTGGGTCAAAGTCCGATAGATCAGAGAAACTAGAAGCGAGGCTATGGTCGATATGCAAGTTTAAAGAGTCTTAAGCTTAGACCTGAACGACATCAAAGAGTTGACCAAATCAACCCAACTGAGCAGCAAATTCCACAAAGTCTTCGACCAGCTACCAAGAGCCCAACACTGTTCGGGTGTGGGGCACAACAAGAGTCACAGTGTCCACCTGATTCAGTCCAATATCTGTTTGTGTGAGGACTGAGCATGGGACAGAGATAAGTCAGCAGGTTAACATGTAGCACTTTGTGAACTATGAGACATATTTTAAAATGGAGTCTATGCTCCATGAGCAGCCAGTGCAAATGAATACAGCAAGAGAGTTTTGAACATTTTGTAGTTTGTGAAGGTTTCCCCTGGTGATACCAATTAGAAGTGAGTTACAGTAGTCAAGTCTGTCAGTGGAAGCTGTCTACGGTTCTAGCAATTAGTTTCTATATATCGAATATACCTATTTTTCTATAAATCACAATGATAGTTACATACATATGTATGTGAAAGAGCGATAGCATGAAGTAAATACATATATATCTGACCAAAATCAACAACCTGAAAAAGGAGAAGGAATTTCCTGTACATCCACATTATTACATCTACATGTACTGCCATTGGCTATGCAGATGAGTTATCTAATGTGTAGTACCAGTCTTACGCACCCTGAGTTAATGAATTCTGCACGTTCATTTGCAATTGCTGGGTGGCATGATGTTGCAGTGTATCTCTTATACAGTCAAATACTATATTATGGCAAATAGTCCTTCAAAATGTTGTTGTCCCATGAATGAAGAAAGTAAGACCGACGATTGCGTTTCAATCGTCAGCAACGGCAAAGATGGATGGCCCAACAAAGCCAAAAACAGCCAGAATTTTCACTTGCAATGTGACTTATAATCAAGCATTCCAATAAACAAATTCTTTTCTCTTCCTATCAATCCATTCATTTTCTTTTTCAACCCATCATATGATGGGCAAATACTCTAGTATTAAAACAATGTTCATTACCAACCTTTTATTTCAGTTATTTGTAAGTTTGTAATCAAACTAATGCACAAGCACTGATTAATAACATGCACATTTCATCATTTCAGATCTTTCAATGCACAGCTGGTTTAAACCACTTTCTGTCTGGGGTAATAGTTAATTGTAATCATAAACTACAAATTTCTAGAGCGCTACTCTAAAGCTAAGCGCAAAGCACTAGCTCATTCACAAGCGCTGGTAGTCACAATTATGATTAAACTGTCATTGCTTTTGGTGATGGGGAGGATGGTGATGATGGCTGCCGGATGCAGGTTGACAGAGACAAAGAGAACACGTTGTCATTGTTTACTCAGTCAGAGGATGAAGACAATACACTCTATGACTCTGTGTCACCGCTGACAAGGTACAAGTCCATCTTGAGCTGGTAGCCATGTGAAAACGTACTGGATCTCCGCATCCATCTGTCATAAGGGCTACCATTTATATAGCCCTGTTGTGAACCATCCTAAGCTGCATACCTTTGCTGCACTGTGTCTGCATCTACCAATCCCTTACACTTCCTTCAGACTGTATGTACGTTCTTCTGATAACAAACCACCCATTGGCAAGGTGATTTGACCCGTCAAAACAGACTCTGAATGCAGTGGTGGGCCTACCCTATTATAATCTAAAGACTAAAGGAGAGTAGGCAAGCAAGTGAAATATGATTGGGAAAGAAGGCGACAGCGATACACTTATTTAATTTTAACTTCAAGAATATGTAAATTAAATGCTGTTCAACAGAATAGGCCTACTGGCAGAAATATTTTTTGCCTTCCTGATTTACAGTGATTTGCATGCCCATGTTTGGGATCAGAGGTGAAGGGTGATCTGAAAATCAGAAAATCTAAAGCCTGCTTTGGAGATCGTGCATTCTCCATGGCAGGACCTAGATGTTGGAACAATATTCCACCGTCAGTATGTTCTGCAACTTCATTGGAGTCATTTCAGACCAGACTCAAGACACAGTACTTCAAGCTGGTTTATAATGAGCCATGTTGAACTAGCCAAAACGCCCTTGTAACGGCATGTGTCATGTTGGCGCTGTAGAAATCATCGTATTCTTCATCATCATCATCATCATCATCATCATCATCATCATCATCATCATCATCATCATCATCATCATCATCATCATCATCATCATCATCATCATCATCAATCAATCAATCAATCAATCAATCAAGTTTATTGAAACCAATTTGTCAAGGCACAGTAATTACAAGATGTACTCTAGTCATAAATGGTAACAAGGAAGCCAGAAGGGATAATAATCCCACTACTAGGGCACCTATTTAACAAGTAATAGTACATCATCATCATCATCATCATCATCATCATCATCATCATCATCATCATCATCATCATCATCATCATCATCATCATCATCATCATCATCATCATCATCACGTTTGATCAATACAGAACAACATTCCTCGTTCGTCAACTGCATCCAGCTCAAAAAGGATCATCACATGCCTGCAAAAATGTCTGCAAGTGTCTTGCCATTTTACGACATGATCACTCAACAAGCATTCACAGAACAATCATCTCCAACTTCGACATTACTTGTACCTCTGAACCAACTGTAGGACAAAGTACAAGTTTAACTGCAGTATAATATCTCTAACTTTCATTCAGCTCAGTGTCAGGGTTGTCTAAACTTCACCTAAGTTTGTACAGATGAATTCCCTTAATCTTACAAATTTTACACCGAATAGCGCTAAATCAGATCTGATCCTAAGGAGAATCAAGTTCACGGCCAAAGCATCTGGCACTCAGTAACAAAATGGCAAAGTTTTTCTTTAAGATTTTCCTCCATCAAACATTCTTACAATGTTTGAAGCTTCTGAAATGATCATAGGCACAAGAAAACAAGTAACCAGAGTGAAAAAGTCTTATTAAGAACAGACAGCAAATGAAAATTAAGGCATAGCCGATTTTGTTTTTTTTGCCGATTCCAAGATACGGGTAGTATAGGCCATTATTTGGGGATTCAGATTAGCAACAAATCTAAGCACTAAGCCCTAATTCCAAGAACTTTAGTAATCATTGGCTAATGGCTTTGGGTCAACTACAGGCCCTAAGATGGAACAACAGCCACTCAGTCACCCCCTTTCCTATACCAGGATATATTTCTTCACTGATTGACAGTCACCCTGTCATCTTGGGGTTCTAAACTTTGACCTCTGGGTTGACAGTCCAGCACCTAACTTTGCTGAACATAACTGTAGTGAAGCAGAATGTGTTCATATCAGAGAGGAAAATCAGAGGTCCTGGTGACAGTCTTTGCCCAATACAATACATTTTAAATCAGTTGTTTAGCAGCTTGGATTTAAAGCAGGCTGGTCTAAAGCTAAATTTCCTAGACTCAAGGCATCTGCAATATAACTGTGACAGCCAGCCAAATGATTGGTCTAGATAAACATTCCTTCACCATTGATCATTTCATTAGACAGATGATCTATCATTTGCCAGGTCGAGTGCAAAAGGCCCAATTCTCTGACATTTTGACCCAATCTGCCAGTTGTTTACAGCCTTGCCCTAGCCCACAGAACACCAATGCCACTGAAAAAATGAGACAGGGTATACACTAGCCAGCTCAGATTTCAAGGCAAAGAGGTGCTCAGCTTGCTAGGCCAGGGCAGCAACATCATGATTGTGTAGGACATAATTATGAAGATATGTGACATTATTCCCATATGGGCTTCAAATATCTCCCATATTGGGGATTGGAACCACACCCTTCACGCTCAGGTTTGCCCCTTTTACAGAAGAAATGCAAATATGCTGCTCATCTCTCCTCACCACCTCTTCCTTACCCTTCAGCAGATTTATAGAAGTTTCTTTGTGTCAAGACAAAAACTGAATAAAACTGCTGTACTTCCTTATGCTATTGTACATGGCTTCTTAGGTATTTCAATACAGCCTATAACATGTAACAATGAACAACCGTGGCTACATCAAGACCTATAAATAGGACATTTATATATCACTTTTGGCAGCCCATAAACTTCTACAAACAGTGCACAGAAAACTAGCAGAGTCACCAGTGGCAAGCTCACACACACGCGCACACACATACATGTACCCAATCAAATCTAGTTATACATTTATACTATGGACTTACAAATCCATTTATCACTTTTGGAACTCCTTAAAACTGTTATAAAATGTCCAGTGACACATATACAAAAGAAAATCTGTGCTTATCCAAAATCCAGTTAGGTGCCAAAACTGTCATCAAAGTTGATCAGAGTTAATCAGCAAGAGAGAAGTGAGAAGTTGGCAAAAGCACCGATATCTGAATTTCTCCAGAGGTCTTTCTAAGAGAAATTTCCTAAAACTGTGTCTGAAATGAAATTCTTGAGCACAAAGTCTGTCCAAAGCTCAAACCAACAATAGGACAAACTTCCTCACAGGTTTGGCAATTAAATGCCAATTTCACAACACAAAACACTGGCAATTGAACAATACATGCAGAGGCAAAACGCAAACATGTCAGCAATATGCCACTTGGCCAAATGCAAGCATTCATGCACAACTCCATATACATGTGTGCATGTGGTTACATATGTGTAAGAAAATTCCTACGAGTATATGCATAGAGCAACATACTGGTACACTTTCACCCCGCCTTTAGTCATACTGCCATCAGTTAGATGGTCATGTGTGCAGTGCTTCTCAGAGGTCCTGAAAAGGTGCCACATCAACAGTCTTGATCAATATTTACACACAAACAAAAAAATGACCACTAGGGCATAACCGAAATCCGGATCGGCAAATCGATTTTGCCGATTTTTGGACTATCCGGATCCGGAATTTCTAACCCACCGAGTAATAACAGTTGTGTTTCAAAGGTTTCACCTATGGATAAATAACAGCGTATACGCAACTTGCATGTAATTATAATTTTGATTGTTACTACTTACTGGGGCTATCAAAGGCCCCAGGATAGTCACTCTCTCTGCCTCGCTCTTTGTCTCAGTCTGTCTCTCTCCCTGGGGATAATCATACACAGCCATGAGGGGCCTTAATGATAAGGTAAGGATGTTTCCCATCCACCCTATTAACGATATAGATATAGGGATTATATACATAGGCACAGGTATAAACACATACTACTATAGACGCATACTATATATATATATATATATACATATATATATATATATATGTGTGTGTGTGTATGTATATAAAGATACTAGCTGGTGAACCCGGCGTTGCCCGGGTTTCGGAGGTTTTGGGCCGGGACACCATGGTAGCGGTCAAAACGGAGGACGCGAAACTGCTTAACCCGGCATTTTAGTGTTTCAATCCCTCTAGCGAATAAGCAACAAAACACTGCTTAACCCGGCGTTGCCCGGGTTTAGTTCAGTGAAAGTTTCAATCCCTCTAGCGAATCCGTACTGTAGCTGCTTAACCCGGCGGCGCCATCTGGCAAGTGAAAATAGGTTGAGTGTAAGTTTTTTTTACCAGCTGAAAATGCATTGCCCGGGTAGGTTTTGGCCCGGGACACCATGGTAGTGGTGAAAACGGGGGACGCGAAGCCTCACACTGGGTATGTCATGCCCACCCGACACAATAGTGAAGGTTTTGAGTGAAAAGCTCGAAAACTGTAAAAATGCATCCCGGTCAAGTCGCTGTGACAGACAGATTCTTCTCTTTATTTATATAGATGTATGGGGTATATATATGTATGTATATGTGTACATATATATACGGATAGAGGGATATGGACTATTTGGAATCGGATCTGGAATCTGCAATAGTGACATATACTACCCGGTATCCAGAATCGTCAAAAAAACCAAAATCGGTTATGCCCTAATGACCACAAGGCCTGGGATAATCATACACAGCCATGAGGGACCTTAATGATAAGTTAAGCATGTTTCCAATTAAAACAAATGATGGTGCCTCACCTGCTTTGGCTGGTGCTGCTGTGGCATAGGAATGGCAGTCAAATGTCATGGCACAAGACCGTGGAACCAAGCGCATGCAGACGTATCTGCGAGCATTGCTTCGCAGGACAGCATCAGAGGCTCTGATCATGTGAGGCTGGCCAAAGGACCTCAGAATCACTCGTGCCAAAGAAGTCATCTTGGAACTGCAGGTAACAATAAAACAACATCTCTAACAAATGTTCAACATTTACAAGTGCAACTGCAGTCATTTGAATTGATTTAACATTTGCTCATTTTAGCGTAATCAGTATCCTTTCTGTCTGGAAATCTTAGAATGCACATTTCTTGTAGTAGTATATAAAGGAACTTCAAAGTTAAGAAAATTGGTGCGTCTACTGTTGACCCTTATCAGATATTCTGTTGGCAAAGAAGTTTTGAATCCAATTCAGACAATAGCACATTTCGTTACAGGTTGCAATGCGTAACACAAAATAGTCAATTTCACTTAAATTCAACTTGATGGTGAATCTGAATTGATGATTCAATTTAAAATAAAAAAATTCAATTTGCAAAGTTTGAACTGAATTGTTTAATTTCACTCTGAATTTTTGACAGCAGAATTGGTTGCATTCAGGAGTCCATTGCAATGCTCAATGAAGCAAAGTACCAAAGTAGAGCATCAGTTCCTTGAATCAGAATTCTTTAGGTTGCAAAAGAATGAAAACACAGTTCCATAAGAGAGTCACTGTCACTCTTGCCGTTTGCCCGTGCTTTTCTGAATTTCTTCACTTTGACATTCAACACAGGCTCCCGGCAGTCCGTGGGGCACCTTTCACTCGCCGCTCGGAAGAACCTACTCCCTTCGCCGTATGTCGTCAGTGGGTGGTGGACACTTTTTAGATCCACAACAGGAACCCACCCGTCTCCCGTGACTTAGCCTTGAGCTTCGGAGCCCCTTACGGTGAGATCCCGGTGCCTCGCCAGGTGCCTCTACCCAGTATCCGCTGCCGGTTCCCATATAGATCGCTGTAGCGGCCCTCGCCATCCAGCCCTGGGGATACGGGGTTTCTGGTTTTACGCCACGGACGCAACCGTGGCGGCCCTCTCCGGCCCAGTACCTTGGCTCACAGGCGGCCGATCTTGACGATATCCCGTTTCAGTCGGTACATCCCACTCTCCCCCCGAGTGGGACCCGCGTCTGTACCTCTGACGTGACTTACCCTTGAGCTTCGGAGCCCCTTACGCCGCCCCGGATTACGACTGGGTTAGGGTTGCCAGAAGTCCGGCAAAAGGACATGTCCTCCTTTTCGGCCTCCTGTCCTCTGTCTGGCAGGCAATGCTAAAAACCTGGAGAAGTCCGGCTTTTTGTAAGTTTGCTGTGTTGGGCTATTGGCTATTAGGTTGCCCCTAAGTTTCCCTAACTATTCTACTTATTTTTTTTATTGCAGCTTCATTTTCCGGACGTTTTTAGTCCATGATCTGAGTAATGCTACAATGCATCAATCAATCAGTCAATCACTCAATTAACTATGCATTTATATAGCGCCCCCTCAAGGAAACTCTTCAGAGGCGCTCCAAGCCCAACCACGGCGAAAGAGGCTATTATAGAGCACAGAAGAAAACGGTGGAAGAGACCACAGCTCAAGAGGAATCCCATTCGAAATTGTGAGTCCAACCACGCTACTTCATAGTAGCGGTTCGTGCGAAAGAAACAGAAGTCAAAGTGCTGATTTTTTCCGGTAGCAGAGCGGCATCTGTGATTTTTTATTAGTAATGCAGCTTTTCGATGTGACTTTGTTTCTTTGTTACTTAATTAGGAGACCTCTGACTCCGAAGTGAAACATTCAATGCATCCTTTGTCCTCCTTTCCGGCGTTCTGTGTCCTCCTTTTGCTACCCATCTATCTGGCAACCCTAGACTGGGTCCCGACAGACGGTCATGACCGAGAGGTCACTGCTACTGAGCAGAGTGGTTGGCACCTTACACTTTCTTCTCAAAAATTCGCACAATTTGGGGCTGTGCTCAGCCCATTCTCCCGCCACTTCAACGGTCCTAAGTAGGAACAGTGTCGACAGGTGTAGAGACAGTACAAGAGGTCTCTGCGTGCAAACCTGCAGAAGCAGCCAGCTGAGTTCGTTGCGTCTCCCCCAGCTCAGGAGTTCAGGAAAGCCTCACCCTTCCGCTAGTAAGCCGTTCGGCTCCACCGACCCACGCAGCTCGGAGCGCGGCGGCCTAGAGGCTGTTCGCAGTCAGGTATCCAACCAACTGTACTGGTGAGGAATGAGATGCCTCGCGTGTGCTGCTTGCACCTGAGACCCTCCTCATCTAACGACCGCGGCCTTACCACAGAAACCGCGACCGCAGGCAATTCGGGTCCAGGACTCGGAGACACACGTTTCATCTAATACTAGCCGTTGCCCCATTAAGGACAACATCCGGTCCATGGGCGTACCACCAACGAACGATGGCACCACCCATGGCCGCGTAGCATCCGGGTGCATCGAAGGAGCCGGTCCCAGCCCTCTTGAGACTTTCCCTAGCGACCCATTATTCCTCTACGGGTACAACACTTCAGGAGGAACTCACGAGCGACCACGAGTAGCCTTAGTGCAAAGCACGTTTGGCTACCTTAAGAGAGTCATAGTTAATATCATTAATCTCGTCATGACAACAGAAAAACAATTTGCCGTATCAGCATTAATAACAGCTTCCTTGAGCAGGTTGATACATATGCTTACCTCAGATCATTAATTATTGAGAATGGTGACTGTGAAAAGGAGATCCGATCGCGTCTGGTAAAGGTTTACAGCGTTGCAACTGGCCTCAAGAAGATTTGGCAAAATCATGGTATAATAATGACCACAAAGTTACGGCTCTTCAGAGCATTGGTATGGCCAGTTGTTACTTATGAATGTGAGAGTTGGACTTTGAGGAAGACTGAAGAGATAAGGATAAATGCCTTCGAGATGAAGTGTCTCAGACTTGTCCTATTAGTACCGTGGACAGCTAAAAAGACAAACGAATGGATACTTGAAACTGCTGGTGTAGAGAGAAATCTTATCAAATTTGTAAAGAAAATGAAATCGACATACTATGGTCACATCATGAGGAAGAAAGAAAGATGTTTGGAAAAGGAACTCATCCAGGGTACAATGCCAGGTTCTTGTCCTCGTGGAAGACCAAAAATTAACTGGATGGATAACATCAGAACATGGACTGAACTCTCAGTTGAGCAACTGATAAGGATGGTTGAGAACAGACAACAAAGGAGAAGGATTGTGCATGACGCGGCTAACCCTCGCTTCGAGGAAGGCTGAGAATAGAATAGAATCTCGGAATGATGCAGCTCTGTTTGTATCCTTAGAATTCATGTATCTGCTCAGTGCTTTCACCTTAGTCCATATTATGCTCTTGTGATATCTTAAAATTGAATTCACAGCACCAGAAATGAGTATATCATGTATATTAATAAATGCATCTTAGATGCAAATGTATCGGTCAAAATCAGCTGAACATAATTCTGTCCTAGAATCTGAACCTTGAAATTTCTTGACTATATTTCACCTAATGAAGTTTGCTATCCTAAACCTTCATCTCATGACTTTTTGATGTTTGAGGATTATGTTTTAGTTGAGGATACAAATACAGGTCATTTGTTCTAGTATCACAGAGTACACAGACCAGGCATTTTTGCCTCATACATATTTGAAGATTACATAACAATATAAAGTGGAGATGTCCATTGAAAAATATTGAAATAAATCATATTCATCTTCAATGTGATTTTTGGCAATATTCTTTTCATGAACAATTACTACCTGCATATCTAAATTACTACCTGTCAAGTAAGCTTCCGGCACAAGAATCTGGAGGGCCGAGGTGCTTTGTGTCTGTCAAATCCCCAAGTTCATTAAACTCTCTGGGCCTCCGTTCTTCACTGAATTTCTGTATATTTTTGCAAGTGCACATAAAAATAGGGTTGCTCAAGAACCTCCTATGGTTGCAAGTATGCAACCATGATCTGGAATTTTCAAGTTACCTGGTACTGTTTAGTTTTTATCTTACAAACACCATGTCTCCTATTGTAGTACTTCTCTTCTGTCTCAATGGTTGATACCATTCATCATCAACATCATCACTGCTGTCCAAGGGTCAAAAGGAAACAAAAGCGGTCATGTGCTGTCAGAGACAAAGTGTGGATGTCTGTTTGGCACCAGTAATACCAAGCCATCAAACCATTCTGTGCAATATCTTCCTTTTCTTGTTATATCTTCCATAATTTCAAATATCATGCTTTTCATATTATTTATTACTAGCTGGTTTACCCGGCGTTGCCCGGGGTTATAAGTTTCAATCCCTGTAGCGAATATCCTCCATCCATCCACCCTCCAACTGCATCCTTCATCCACCCTCCATCCACCAGCATCCTCCATCCACCCTCCATGCACCAGCATCCTCCATCCATCCACCCTCCATCCAACTGCATCCTTCATCCACTCTCCATCCACCAGCATCCTCCATCCACCAGCATCCTCCATCCATCCACCCTCCATCCAACTGCATCCTTCATCCACCCTCCATCCACCAGCATCCTCCATCCACCCTCCATCCACCAGCATCCTCCATCCATCCACCCTCCATGCAACTGCATCCTTCATCCACCCTCCATCCACCAGCATCCTCCATCCACCAGCATCCTCCATCCATCCACCCTCCATCCAACTGCATCCTTCATCCACCCTCCATCCACCAGCATCCTCCATCCACCCTCCATCCACCAGCCCGGGGTTATAAGTTTCAATCCCTGTAGCGAATAAGCAACAAATTTAGGTATAAGTTTCAATCCCTACGGCTGCACCATCTGGCGAATCTTTAGAAATGCGTGCCGGTGACAGAGAATTGGTCGTGAAACTCAGAGAATCTTCTCGGGCGGCGCCATCTGGTGAGTGAAAATAAAATGTTTAAATGTTCAGTGTAAGTTTTTATGACCAGGTAAAAATGCATGGGCCGGGTAGGTTTTTGCCCGGGACACCATGGTAGCGGTGAAAAGGGGGAGACGCGAAGCCGACCACTGGGTGTGTCATGCCCACTCCGACACAGTAGTGAGGTTTCGAGTGAAAAGCTCTAAAACTGTAGAAATGCATTCCGGTCAAAGTCGCTGTGACAGACAGTTTCTTCTTTATATATATAGATTACATTATTAAAAAAAATTGTAAATCATGCACTCAAACAAAATGCAAGTCTAAGGTGTGGCTATTTCTGCATATTTGACCAATGAAGTAAGTAAGTAAGTAAGTATATTCTTTATTACACCATTAGCAAACGCACAATGGGACAGAAGCTAGAAGCATTGATTGTAAAACATTGAAGTAATAATAAATCGAAATAAAAATGATAAAATAAGTAATTAAAAAAGCAAGTGTTTTCTTATCATTTATGCAGTAATCTAGCAATGTAACCCTTCCCCGTCAAAGGATCACATCGTGGTATCTCACGATTATGCCAGCGAGGTCGAAGATAGTATCCGGAAGATCGTATTGGAGGGAGCAAATCATGGAGGACATGCCCTGGGTTCCGAAGGATTGCTGCAAAGAGAGCATCGTCCGCCTTAGAACACAACAGGTCAAATGTAGGAGTATCAGTTGGCAGATACCCTTGTCGCTTAAGCTTAAGTATCAAGGCAGAGACGTTCTCTTTCAAGACCATTGGAAAATCCCCACCAGACTGGAGACGAGTACACTGTGGTGGAACGTACAACATCATGAAGGCGGCTTCCAGTTAATCCATGCGAAACCAGGACTCGCAGAGCAAAAAAGGATTGTTTAGCTTTACAACAGATGTTGTTAATGTGCGAGGAGAACCCAATTTTTTCAGAAAGAGTGACTCCCAAAATTTTTATTTCATTTACACGTACAATGGGTCTGTCGCCTGATCACCTGTATTCAGTTTTATTTGATATTTTCAGCCTTCCTACTTTGATACATCTCTTGATTTTCTGTGTAAGGAAAATATTTCAAAAGCTAGTCTATCAGTGTCGACTCCTTAAATGTCAACATTTCACAGTATTAAAGACACATTTCAACTGCATAGGTTCTGGTTTTACTTTTCTGGCTGACTGAAAAGTGTTAAGGGTGTACACTGAGTGTACAGTGTTAAGGGCCTGGGCCCGTATGTATGAGCACATTGTAACTCTTAGTCGCGACTAAAATCTGGCTAGTCGCGACTAGTGGTTAATTCGGCATGCACGGAGACATCGTAGCCCTCTAGTTGGCGACTACTGCTAGTCAGCCTGTGAGGGTGGTGTAAGTTGGCTAGTCGCTGTCTTAGTGGAAATCATCAACATGGCGGCCGCTGCGATTCCCCCACTTCGGCGAAGTTTAAGACGTCAAGGAGTGTTTCGGAGGCACGATAGTTCACTCTGCTGGTTGTCTGACGATGAACTTAATTATGCCTTTCATTGTCGCCATCACAAGACACTATTTTAATGTGTGACAAAACGCATGATGATCGCATATAACGGATCGCCTAAGGAATCCATGCTGCGGGCAATGCAGGGAGGCTACCATTAATTTAAACCATTGGTATTAGTTTGTTCTCACAGTAACCAGTGTACATGAAGCCATGCCATGTGAAACTGTATAATTTTCCAGAAACCAACAAAATAAGCCCTGCTGGTATTGTGAGGGAATGAGTTTTGCTCATGAGCTCATTTGATGTACGTGCATATTAATAGCTTGATGTATATGCATATTAATAGCTCTTGCGCATGCACTCCCGGCTAACTAATGAAATATTGGGAAAACCTAGCGTCATGGTTCCCGACTAGCTAGTCCAGAGGTGGCGAACCTTTTTTAAGGTGCGTACCAAAATGCTGCTAAATCATTTTGCAAAATACCGTCGCGTGCCCCTCGGAATTTTGCACAGTATATAATTATTTCTCTCATTTCGGTTTTAGTTAACAAAGCGTAACAAAAGTGAATTAAAGACATTATTTCAAAGATCGTTTTTGAATGGCATTAAAATAAAGTCCTTTAACAAAGAAAATGTGGATTCGTATAGGGCTTTTGCATTTCTAAGTTTGAAATTTTGGGGGACGCTCTGATATCCAAGTGCCCAAAATATTTCTACGCGTGCCACTTTGGGCACGCGTGCCATAGGTTCGCCATCCCTGAGCTAGTCGGTCTCTCATGCATACGGATTGTCAACTATCGCAAGTCGGCGACTAGCTAGTTGCGACTAGCCGCTATACCGCGACTAAGCTAAGTTGTGTTCATACATACGGCCCCTGATGGCGAGATAAACTGATTTGCAGTGGGTTTCACAGAATATTCAAATTTTTAAAGAAAATCTTAGGATCGTTTCCTGAAGTCGGGAATAGGCGCATTCGACTAGTTTCGGTGCCAGGTATCACCATGTAAAATTTGGTGACATTAGGAGCAACCCAGTAAATACCGAGTTCTACCCAAAACTCAGCAACGAATTCGTGTAGAAGGAATGTTGGGATAGGACAGTGACATCACGGCTGAGTCACGTGACATCACTGCATCGCGGACCGATTCGTCAGATGTATGAGCAAAAAACTAACATAAATATTACGAGCGGGAAAAATGTGGCAACGGCAGCAGATTGTTAATTCCGCCTTTGCCGATAGGCCTATACATTACTTTTCGGTCTCCGAATGACTCATTTCACACTAACCAAAACGAATGTCAACGCAAGCACAGAAACATTCCAGTGTTAGGCTAGCTCAAATACTATAAATGTTAGACTAAAACTGCGTATAAAACAGGTCTGTCGCGCTTACCAATTCGCAACCACTGACAATATGTATACAACCAAAGCACAGCCAATGTGCAGCCCAACGACCTCATATATAGGTGCAGCCAAGGCATTGATATGTATAAATAGTAACTATTAATACATATCAATGCAGCCAAGGTACGCCTCACGCACTTGGCCGTGTTTCAAGTTGCGACAGAATACACTCGGAGTAAGTTACCCAACATGCTCGAGGTATTTTCAGATCTACTTGATTATCAAAATTTAAAGGATTATCGCGACAGCACATTTCCTTTGCTTTTTGCACACCAGTAAGCATCATCATTATCACTCCTATCCTCTTCCCCCGGTGCGTAATTTGGTCTAGAAAGTGGAGGTACTAATTTTTTCTCATCCCTTTCCCTTTCACGAATGTGAAAAACGTTTACTGCATCGACTCGTCTGTATAGCATATGCGTCATTCCTAGTAGTAATAATAATAAGTCTGGTGTACCGTGTAGGACGCCACGGTGATAGACATGCTCGCGGCATCTTACCTACCTACAACAGCCACTCGTGCCGGAGCGATTGCTGACAGCAGAAAGAACACAAAATCGGTCTTGTTGTCCTCGAGACCAAGGTCTTGGTCTCGAGTGCACTCGAGTTCGTTTTTGAAAGTCTTTGTCTTGGTCTTGAGGTTCAAGGTCTTGGTCTTGGTCTTGGTCTTGAGGTTCAAGGTCTTGGTCTTGAGGCTCAAAGTCTTGGTCTTGGTTTTGCAAGACCAAGACCAAGACTTTGACAACATTAACAGTCATTTAACAAAACGCAAGGATTTTAAAAATTGATCCAATAATTACTAATACAATTGCTTTAGTATTTACACGGTGTGAGTGAGGCTTTACTGTTGTTTTGGCCATTTATTTTGACTTCCGGTTAATTACCATGGAATTAGGGGTCAGCCGGAAATCGCCTCGGACATTTGCCTCGGCCGAATATCCCGTTTTTTGGCACTATTCGGAAGTATTCGCCTCGGCAAATACTGTACACGGAAATAGTTGCTTGTCTGCCTCACATGCCGGAAGTTGTAGGCTCATAATATCAGCTTTGAGCTTCATCTAGGAAATTCACTTTGAAGAAGAAAAGTACAAAAAACACCAAAACCGGAAGTCCACAACAGATGTCAAGTCCATTTAATTGATTATTTATTTTTAAAATTCACAATGTAGTAGTCAGTTATTACAAATACATAAATTTATTTTGATAAGTTTTCATTACATGAAAATGTGAAGCTTCACATAGGCCTATGGAACAAATGGTACTCGGTTCGTACCCGGATCCGGCAAATAGTACATCCAAATACTCGGATTCGGTACTCGGTGGAAAATGTCTACCCAGCTGACCCCTACATGGAATGATTATTTTCAAAACAGACTCACAAATTGTACATTTACATCCGGTTCTTCCCAAAAGCTGTTCTGTGTGCCAGTGAATTCAGCACTGTAGAACATATACTTTTCACATGGCATAATTTTATGAGGCCCCACGTCTTGGACAGAAAATTCTGAGCGAATTGTTTTTTATGAAATGCAACAGGCATTTGGAATAACATTTCGCAGTGGCGGCGATCTTGTCTGAGAGGTGGGGGGGGGACAAAGTCGGCCACGATCTCGTAGACGACCGGTTTTGGAAAATCTTGTCCCAAAAATTTTTTTTCTGGTCTTAAGTTCAAGGTTCAAACCCTCACGCGCAATTACATTTCTCCGCCTTTTTTGGTGTTTCTTCAAAATGTGTGGGACAAATGCATGGAGTGTCCCCCACTCTTAAAGGTGGGGGGACATGCCCCCCGTTCACCCTAGATCGCCGCCCATGACATTTCGCATGAAGGACTTTTGTAAATACGAATTCGGAATTCTCTGCAGTCTGCATTTGGAGTTGTTTTGTTTGAATAAAAGGATTCATGTCCGACTTGACAATTTTTTTAGTAAGGAATAGAAGTCTGGATATGGTTGTGATTTTTTGGGTATTTTTCTCGGTTTTTGGTCTTGAGTGTCAAAGTCTTGGTCTTGGTCTTGAGGTTCAAGGTCTTGGTCTTGAGGTTCAAGGTCTTGGTCTTGGTGTTGAGAACTTGAGATTCAAGGTCTTGGTCTTGGTCTTGAGGTTCAAGGTCTTGGTCTTGGTCTTGGTCTTGAGGTTTAAGGTATTTGACAACAAGACTGCACAAAATACAACTCCGCATACTCAATAGCCTACACGTGTCTTCGTCCCGCTGGCCATGGAAACGCTAGGCCCCATCAACAACAGAGGCCAGCTGGCTCTCGTTGCAGACTTTCGCAACCTTACACAGATCACGGGCGAAATCCGATAGACCAGCTTCATATTCCAACAACTGTCGGCATAGGCGTAATTTGTGGGGGGTACGAGGGGTACCCGTACCCCCCACTTTTTGGACTGGGGGGTACTGTACCCCCACTTTTTAAACAATGTCAATCAATGTTTTTGTTATTGTGCCTTCCCAGAGAATGCAGTCTCCGCCAAAGTGCGAAAGTACTTAGATACACATGTAAATCGAGAGCCAAAGTTAATGAGAATACTGACAGGGAATATGTTCAAAATGGCCAAGGTGCGAAAAGCGAAAGTGGAGAAGAAATTGGTAGCCCCCACTTTTTAGACCAAAGTATTGGTACTTTGTTAGACTAAAGTTACGCCCCTGACTATCGGTGACGGTCCAATGCTTCATGGCTGTGGCTTTTAGGGGCCATCCATATATTACGTACGCAAAAATCCGCGAAAATTGGACCCCCTGTTCGCAAGCGTACTTTCGTCCACCCCCCCCCCACGTACGTACACTTGACGCACCCCCACCCCGAAGACCAGCTGCAGAAAGTGTCTCGACAGCCCGACTGTCTGCACTTTAGGCCAGATTGAAGGACGAGTGAGGGCCAATATCTATACATATAGTTTCCATATAGTGTCCGTCCGGATAAACGCTACGTCACAAACGCTTTCTGTTCTATTGTGAAACATAAACCGGTTGTGTTGACGACGGCTGTCTTGATGACGGGGATAAGGCCTATATTATGACGTCATGATATGACGGGAAAATACACTAGTAGACAAATAATATAGGTGTCTCGTTCACAGCACAGAATAACTGCACATGGCTTTTATATAATGTAATAAAATGCCATCGGAAGACTATAGGACAATACAGAGTTATAAATAAGCTAATGTGGACGTCATAATTAGAAATTTATTTTGCGTACGTACACCTTTGTCCCCCTCCCCCCCCCCCCCCCGTTCGCACCCGTACGCAAAATCGCCAAAATCCGACCCCCTCCCCTTCATTGCGTACGTAATATGTGGACGGCCCCTTATCGGATCCTTTTACGAAATCTCTGCCCGCGATCGTCGAGATGGAGCCGTTCCAGAGCCATCACACTTTTATACTATCTAAAACCCTGGGGAACTAATTAAGTACCTCGATCAGGGCATACTGATGATGATGATGATGATAGGGGGGGGGGGGGGGGGGTAGAGTAATGGATAACACAATGGCGTGAAGAGCAGAAGGTACCAAGATCGAACCCGTAGACTCCCGTACGGTTTATTCAGCCCTCCACTTACTAGGTGGCGGCGGTGGTTAAATGAATTGTAGGCCGTGATTGGCTGGCGCCCTGTGGCTGCCGTATAAAGTTATATTCGACTACTCGACTCCTGTAAAACTGCTATAATGTGTTTCTACTGTAGGCCTATTATTACATGTATGTAAGGCGCCCTGCGTGTTTGCCGTTTCTACTATATGTATGTTCACTGTACAGCGCAGTGCGGTTAGCAAGCGCTTAAATAAAGAAAAGATTATTATTATTATTATTATTATTATTATTATTATTATTATTATTATTATTATTATTATGATGATGATGATGATGATGATGATGATGATGATGATAGGGGGACGCGGTGGTGTAGTGGTGTAGGTCGGTGCCTTGTAACCGAAGGGTCGCAGGTTCGAATCCACCTCAAGCCACTGCGTAGCGACCCAAGTGCTTCTGAATCGTTGCTTCGATCTTATCGACTGTCTACGAAATACGGCACTCTAATCTCCAATATTTATTTATTTATGATGATGATGATGATGATGATGATGATGATGATGATGATGATGATAGTAATAATAATGTGAAGGTTTTGCTTCCCCTTTTTTGCTTGCGGTGGTGTAGTGGTGTAGGTCGGTGCCTTGTAACCGAAGGGTCGCAGGTTCGAATCCACCTCAAGCCACTGCGTAGCGACCCAAGTGCTTCTGAATCGTTGCTTCGATCTTATCGACTGTCTACGAAATACGGCACTCTAATCTCCAATATTTATTTATTTATGATGATGATGATGATGATGATGATGATGATGATGATGATGATGATGATGATGATGATGATGATGATGATGATGATAGTAATAATAATGTGAAGGTTTTGCTTCCCCTCTCTTCTTTTCTGTTTGGAAACAGCCAGCGAAACAGCCAGCACGCCAACCTGTCACATGGTCGGCCAGCCAGTCAACCTGGCAGCCAGCCAGCCAACCTGTCACGGGATCGGCCAGCCAACCTGCCTGCCAGCCAGCCAGCCAACCTACCACGTGATCGGCCAGCCAACCAGCCAGTCAGCCAGCCAACCTGTCACGTGATCAGCAGCCAACCTATTATGAGATCAGCTACCAAATCAGACAGCCAGCTAACCTGCCAGCCAGCCAACCTGCCATCCAGCTAGCCAGCCAACCTGTCACGTGATCGGCCAGCCAGCCAGCCAACCAACCTCGAGATCGGCCAGCAAACCTGTCGGCCAGCCAGCCATTCAGCCAGCCAACCTGTCACGTGATCGGCCATTCAGCCAGTCAGCCAGCCAGCCTGTCACGTGATCAGCCTCGCCTTGACTCAGCCAAGCCTAGTCTGCCTCGCCTCGCCTGCCTCGACTTCGCCTCGCCTGCCTCGTCGACTCGTCTGCCTCGACCTCTCTGCCTCTGCCTCGATTCTGCCTCACCTCGCAGACTCTCCTCTGCCTCGCCGACTCACCTCTCTGTCAGGACTCTGACTCGCCTCGTCTGCCTCCTGTCTAGTATATAAGTATAACAGTGACAAAGGAGACGAAGCAATAGACAGCTGAATGAAGTCAGTTAGAGTAAGACGTTCATAGACGCCGCATAGCGAGTGTGAACAGGACAAAACCGAACGGACTATGCGAGAAGAAATATTGAGTTGTACTAGTATTTTCGTTGTTGCCGACTGAACATTCGAATTCGAGTCACGGGTGCAATAGACACTTCTTTAATTTATGTTTTGGTTACCTAATAAAGAGTATTAAAGCTGTTTCATTTAAAGTCTCTTGCCGAAAACGGAGCCGGAGACACTCGGGCATTCCTTGATATCTCGGATGAAGGGGGTAGGCACCTTGTTAAGACCCCCACCAACCGTAACAGTATCAGCAGTTGTTGCTGTTCTGGTAGCCAACTTATGACATCTGTCTCCTGTCCTCTAGTTGGATGTGGACCCTGCAAAAAAGAACGTCTTCCAATCCGTTTGTCATATGCAAATAAAGGCTGCTTCCTTACTTACTTATAATCCAGTTTGCCTTCCCATGGCAATCCCATGTGAATTACGCTTTTTCGTTACTGTCACTCGCCCACCCATCTGCCTCAGGCTCCTCTTGTTATCACCCCATAGGCCATTCCAAATTGAAGTCTTACCTATTCCTACCTTAATCCATCCTATCATCCACCTTCGAAGCTCTCTTCCTCAACGAAACCCGCCTTAACAGATGCTCTGCCTCCTCTCTGGCAACCGGACTCGGACCCCCACTGGACATTCTCTGGAACCCACTCTGATATGACACAGCACTTGCGAATAAGCTGGTGCCCTGCACTTAGCTTTAGAGTAACATTTTAGAAATTTTGAGTTTATGATTATGATGGCCTTATATTCATCAAATGCTTGGCCAGTGCTCCCAGATATCATGGATGGCTATTTCATCAATTTTTATTTTTATGTCTGTAGTTTGACAGTTACACTGAAATGACTCAACTCCACATAATTACTTGCAGAAATGTCTATTTGTGAGGGTATCTTTCAAGTATCTCAACTATTTAACTCAAACGGCTGCTTTTAATGAGCAATTTTTGTACAACTGACATCATCACACTGACAAATGCACAATGTCCATCATAAATAACTACTAGAATATTATATTTGCCAACAACATTCACGAAATTAGCCGACAATATATAAAATCTTGGATTCTTGCAAATAAATAACGCAAAACTTGAGACACATTAATTCCATATAGTAAAGAACTTGAATCACACTGGTTTGTGTCATAAAGAACGTGAGTAACATTAATCTATAGAGAAAAGAACTTGAGAGACATTAATTCTATATGGTTAAGAACTTGAATCACACTCATTTTGTGTAATAAAGAACTTGAGTAACATTAATTCTATATAATACAGAATTTCAGACACATAATTCTGTGTAATATAGACCTAGAGTAACCATAATTCTACCTAATAAAGAACTTGAGTTACATTAATTCTGTGTAATAAAGAACTTGAGTCACACCACTTCTATGTAATAAGGAACTTGAGTCAGAACAATTCTATCCAATAAAGAAGAGTCACATCAATTCTATCTAATAACGAACTTGAAAAACATTAATTCTGTGTAATAAAGAACTTGAGTCACATTTCTTGTGGGGGCATAGAACATTTGAGTCACACTATTCTGTGCAACAAGAATTTGATGCATGAATCTTGCTTTGTTGATTTCTTAGTTTACAATGGCCGTATCAGTATCAATGAATTTGGAGCTGTAGATTGCCAATCGAATCATCTCTTCAGCCTTTTCTGCACTGGTAAACAAGAAACAGAAAATAGTAATAATATCAATATTCATTTATTAAATTCACACTGACAAGTACACAGTAAGATTACATGATATAGTATTGACAGATGATAACAAGTTTAACAAGAATTGAATTTAACTGTATGGCAGCCTGCAAGGCGCCCATTTGTCCTACTGCTCATTTTACAGTTGCCCCCTAGGAAGTGTAGGGAGTGAAAGGCCGAATAAACCTTAATGGGGCTAGCGGGTATCAAACCTGTATCCTTTTGATCTTCGTGCCAGTGTGTTACCATTCAACCATTTTTCTGCCCCATGAATATACACTGTTCTCTCTCAGCTGCATGAATGCGTGGCTGCATTGCAGTTTTGTGGCCCTGCTTTGGCCTTTGGAGTCCTTGTCAACTGATGAATTGTATCTCATGATAATGGTGCTATGGATGTCTTTGGATTGCAAACAGCTCAAATCGACAGAAATTATCTAGATTGTGTTTCATAAATCATCCTTGACCATGAGTGATTCTGCAAGAACAGATGGGCACTTGCATTTTGGGACAAGGGGTTTAACCTTTGATTTTAAATATACATATATAAAATGAAAAATATTCATTCTAAATAATTAAAATAGGTTATGCCAACGTCAGGTTTGCTTGCTTACTGGCCAAGGCAATGCTTAGTTACGTGGAACAAAAGGGGTGCATGTACAGTTGGCCTCCATCTGCCATAACTTATAACCTCAATAGCTTAGAATGACAACAGAGGCACATTTGTTTTCATGAGATCCACTGTTAATACAGGGTCAAAGAAACCCCATCATTAGTTTAGCAGCACGATAAATGCATGTGGAGTCATGTGGCAGTGGAATTTGACACAGCAGACTGGCATCTTTAAAAATTGTTGCAAAGTATGAGCGTTTGTCTTGTGCTAATAATTAAAACATTACTTATTTAATCTGGTTCTTAACTGTTCACATGATTTTTTTCAAATTTTCTGTATCATTCTCATTTATATTTTGTTCAACACCATCTTATTTTTATTTTTATCTAGTGTTACTTTCAAATTTCTTTTTCGTTTTTCTTTCAGTTCTTATGAACGAATAGCTAATTATTTTCGTTTTAGTTTTCGTCATGAAAATAACACTTCCAATGTTTGGCCATCCAATTCGTGGCAGATGATTTGACAGCATCTGTTGTTAATATATTTATTTACACAAATGGAGCACTGTTTGAAGGTCACTTTATGAAAGTCAAGGTGTTGAACCTGGTATCAGGGCTTTCACCTCCGGACGTTTCACCTCCGGACGCATCACCTCTAGGGGTTTTCACATCAGGACGTTTCACTTCTGGAATCTGGACCAATCACCTCTAGGGGCTTTTACATACAGGGGCTTTCATCTCTAGGGTTTTCACCTTCAAATATAAAATGAGACGTTTTGAAGAGGTTTGTTGTATTTTTTATTCTTATTTTTATTTGTATCTAGTGTTAGTTTAAAATTTCTGTTTCGTTTTTCTTTCAGTTCTTACGAACGAATAGCTAATTATTTTCGTTTTAGTTTTCGTCATGAAAATAACACTGCCAATGTTTGGCCATCCAATTCCTGGCAGATAATTTGACAGCATCTGTTGTTAATATATTTATTTACACAAATGGAGCACTGTTTGAAGGTCACTTTATGAAAGTCAAGGTGTTGGACCTGGTATCAGGGGCTTTCACCTCCGGACGTTTCACCTCCGGATGCATCACCTCTAGGGGTTTTTACATTAGGACGTTTCACTTCTGGACCTATCACCTCTAGAGGCTTTCACCCATAGGGGCTTTCATCTCTAGGGTTTTCACCTCCAAATATAAAATGATACGCTTTGAAGAGGTTTGTTGTATTTTTTCCACTATGCCGAAAACGAAACATAGACAACATACAAACTACGCATTCTATAAAGACGCCATCTGATGTGGCGATATCAGAAGCCACACAGACAGCTCAGTCGGTCATGAAACAGCAAGCGATCTGACTACAGTGCGGAAAAGGAAAAGATCATCGAGCAGCTGACAGCTGCCACAAATGCAGAAAATATGTCGATGATAGCAATGGTAATTGAGAAGCCATCAGACTTCACGTGATCATTAACCCTCTGGAACTAATATGACCAAAGAGTACTGCAGTCATTAGATTTAATTATCATCGGTATTTCGTTATCATTTACTAGATGTCTGCCCGTCCTAAGATTAGATTAGAAGAAGTTCTTCTATACACTTTGGGGCTCTCTGTGTATCATTACCCAGGTCACGTAGCGAATAAGACTGCTACTAATATCGCATCATGCGCAATATATATATATATATATATATATATATATATATATATATATATATATATATATATATATATATATATATATATCAAATACACCGTCACTAAATACTCAAGAGTCGTAATAATACTTCCAACCGTTAAAACATTAAAACATAAAATTAAATACTGCCCATCCGAACAGGGTTTAAAAGAAATTTTAAAATGTATTTTCCAACTGTACATACAATATTATATATCGGCGCTATATGAAATCAAGTCGCAAATAGCCGTTATGGGTCACTTTTCAGTTCATTTCATTATATTTATGGCCATTTCAAACCCATTAAGCTCTTTCTTTTCAGCGTTTTAGCGACCTAAGTAAATTATTTCAAGCCCGTTTGAAGCTGTTAGTTTAAAAGAGCAGTGGTTTACGCTATATTGAAATTTACTTTGAATGAATTGAGTTAATCGATCGTCCTGTTTGAATGTGGCCATTTTAACAGTGACGTCATTGTTCATTAATACTAATTAGTTTGAAGCAGCCAATGAGAGGAGCGTAACTGGACACACATTTCTGCTTGTTTATATTATCAATTGTATTGTATTTAAACATTTATAAAGCACCTCTAGAAGGGTGAACTGTTCAGAGGCGCTCCCAGCCAAAACAAAAGAAATAAGTCTTGAGGAAAGTAAAAGAAGAGGGACCAATTGAGGCAAAAGATCGGGATTTCCCCATAGCTGTTCTAGTATGAGGAACTGAAAGATCTAATCTGTTCAAGGAGTGAAGTGGACGATGCAAGGAGACAGAAAGAGGCCAGTAAATTACATCAAGTAAATAGTTAGGGGCAAGACCCTGCTGTGTCTTGGACACCAGAATGAGGATTTTGAACTTAATACGTGCAGACAGAGGACGCCAGTGCAGCTGCTCAAACATGAAGGATGAAATTAGTGAGTAGCATGGCAGACGTGCTATTAATTTCGCAGCTGCATTTAGGACTGACTGCAGAGGCATGAGATGGACCTTAGGAAGACCGATACGAAGCGAATTGCAGTAGCTGATTTGGGAGCAAATGAAAGCATGGACCAGCATTGTGAAAACAGAGGATGAGACAGATCATCGAACAGCCCTGAGATGCCTTAAGTGGAAGTAGGAAACATGTGTGAGGTTAGAGAAATAATCTTTGAAGGAGAGAGAGCTATCAAGCGTAACACCCAGGTCAAGTACACTTAATGAAAAGGAGTAGTGTGGAAAGATTTTCGAGAGGAGGGCAAAATCAATCTTCAGCAACTGTTGAGGGGAGCCAAACCAAATGAACTGGGTTTTCGAGGCATTAAGAGAGAGAGACAATTTGAGGACATCCAGTAATGGAGACTTTGATAGAGACTCGATACAATTAGGATGCAAGTGCAGTTATGATGAAGGAGACCCATGGACAAATGCTTGCATGTCATCCGCAAAGAGATGATTAGCAGCTCCCAAGAGTGGGAAAGAAATGCTTGCACGTCATCCGCAAAGAGATGACCAGCAGCTCCTGAGAGTGGGAAAAGAGAAGGAATGTCAGCCGTGTAGAGAATAGAGTAGAGGACCAAGTACAGAGCCTTGAGGAACGCCCAGCTTAATGTGGATCCATTTTGTTCTAGAGTCGACCGATATAATCATGTGGGTTCGTTCAGACAGATATGACTAATACCAGCAGAGGGAGGCCCTGCAACCCATATGAAGTTTCAAGACGCTGAAGGAGAATATAATGACCTAGCATATCAAAGGCTGCAGAAACACTGAAAAGAGCCAGGAGGGTAAGTTCAGCCCTGTCAACAACAGAGTAGATTTCAGAGAGGAGAGAAGAGCTGTCTCTGTAGAGTGATGAGCCTTAAAGCCTGACTGATTAGTAGGAAAGAGTCCAGATTGCTCAAGATAAGGGAGGAGTTGAAGAGAGACAATATGCTATCTTGGATAGGAAAGATTTGAGATAGGATGCTAATTATTTCAGAAATTAGTATAAAGTTAAGGCTTTTTTAGCAAGGGAAAGACCAGAGCATGCTTCTGCGATGGACGAATACCAGTGATGGGTAATAGTTAACTAAAAAGTTGCTAACTTTTAGTTTAACTAAAAATTTTTAGTTAAGGAAGAAGTTTAACTAAAAAAAATAGTTTAGTTAAAACCATAGTTTAACTAAAATTTTTTAGTTGCTAACTAAAAAGTTTAACTAAAAAAATCAGCAATTAGCAACTATTTTTCCACAGTGAACATTGAACACTGTCAGCAAAAAAACAGTTTAACACTGCATGGTTTTAGCATTAACAGCCTGTGTTTACAAATTCATACACTACTTACAGTACACATATAACTGTATGCCAGAACAGTACACATTGCACAGTTTGAAGGTGAAATTGTCATTGATGCTTTGCATTATTACAGTTCACTTAATGTCTTTTATTGTGAAAATGTTTGTCGTAAAAAGTTGGGAAAAAGTTGGAAAAAGTTTAACTACTTTTTTAGTTTAGTTACATAATTTCCAAAATCAGTTGCCAACTTTAGTTAAACTATTTTATTTTAGTTGGAAAATAGTTTTAGTTTAACTAAAAAAAAAATAGTTTAGTGCCCATCACTGACGAATACACCCTTCAGCAAGCGATCTATTAAATAGATAAACAAGAAACAGAGCAAGGTCATCTAAACGTCACAAATAACAAAAGGGGGTAGTGGATCGATTTATTTATCATATGTGGCAGGGGCATCTAACATACTTAGTTCTTTTCTAGATTTAGACCCCTAAGTGTTTTTAGTTTCTAGCCTTTAAGCTTGCTTTTTGTACATCGTTAGAAATACACGCATTTCTAAAACTTATTTGCAACATTTTTATAATAGTTGTAGAACTTAAACTAAAACTATAGCTAAAAATTAAATCACTGTAACAGCAGAACTAAAACTAAAATAATACGGAAATTAAAATTGAACTGAAACTAAATAGACTGCAACTGTAAAAATAAAAAAATTAGAACTTTTTAATTAAAATGATCCGATCTAAATAAAACCTAGAATAAAAAGATTTCCTGAACTATAATAACACTGGACTGATTACGGCAGTTACAATTTGAAACAGGATCCATCAAACAAAGATGCTGTTTTCCATGACACACAGCCAGCCATCTCCATTCTGAGCTCATCTCAAGGACATATGCAGCCCAAAGTTAAGTTTGCACAGGTCAGTTTCCACTGCTCTTGTCCATATGTGGCAAGGGCATCTAACAGGCCTCTCCCAACCTGTCAGAGTGCCAGAAATCATTGCTAGCAAGGCCCTGGCATGATCTTGGTCACCTTCACAGTGCGCCATGTGTCAAAACTGCAAGAGCTTCATTGCTTGAATCATCTCTGACACTGGGAAGCGCATTGTGCGGTGGCATTTATTTCCATGTTGGTGAAATGTGCTGTATACGGAATATGCAGCATCTTCCTGAGGCACCACCGTTGGAAGGTATCGAGCTTTGTCTCCAGATCCTTGATAAGCCTCCAGGTCTCTGTCCATACAGGAGGTCGAGCAGTATATATATGCCTTAAACAGGCAGAGTTTTGTGTCCAGCCAGATGTTACTGTTCCATATTACTTGCTGAAGGCTGCTCATTCAATCCTGGGCAATGTCAGATGGTAAAGTCCAAAGGTCCTGTACACATGTCCAGTCCATTGCAGGATTTGCTGTTTACTTCCCAGCTTATGCTGGTACCAAATTAAACTGCTCAGTGACAGACACAAGTGTGCAGTAACAATATGTCCAAGGAGTGGACATGGATTCCACTCAGCAGGCTCCTCATACCTGCAATCATCTGATAACAGACCAAACACACGACCGATCAGTCTCCACTGTATCGCATGACTTAAAATAAGGGTTAAGTAGACCTGATTATAAACAATGCCCTTAATTTATCTTAGGAAGTACCTCTCCTGGAAAACATGTAAGAAAATGAGTAAGACTGTAAAAGAATTACCTTGTGTAAGTAGGCATAGAGAAGTGATGACCACACGTTGATGCTGATGGAAATACATCTTTCCCAGAACTTTAGAGATAAAATAACATTTACATTATAACTTTATATTGCTACCTTTCTACCATTACAAAGTAACAACTACATTACAGGGGTCATTTGCCTTGTTTGCTCCAGGCACCACCTTTAGGAGACACTAAAATGAAGAAACACAGTTTCTCATTCAAGACTGTCCATTAGTCTTTGGCCTCTCAAACAGACCACTTTCTGTCCTAACTATAGGCCTATCTCTAATGTCTCCTTCCTATCCATGATGATAGACAGTAGTTAACACTCCTCTACTCTTGCCTTTCTGCAAACAACCTGCTTCTGCCTCTTCAGTCGGGATTCATGCAATCCCACTCCATGGTAACATCTGTTCTGAAAGTCTATTGTATCGTATCATATTTGGAGATTTGTACAGCGCCACTCACAGCTGAGGCCATTCAGTAGCGCTCCCAGTGCAAAGGTCCCAAGGAAAAGGTTTTAAGCAAGGAAAGAAATGTAGGAAGAGATCCAGAAAGTAAGGTTACCCATAGAGAGGAAGGAAGGGCATTCCACAGGGAGGGCCGTATATTAGCAAAAGATCTAGTTTGAGCTAGAGTGGTCTTGGAACATGGAACAAAGAGGACATGCCGGTCACGAGAGAGGAGAGGTCGGTGAGAAGCTGCAGGGGGGGGGGCAGATGACGTCCCTGACTTATTTGGGAGTAGTACCCAGTTTGGATTTAAGGATGAAAACAAGAACTTTAAATTGAATGCGGGCTAGGAGAGGGAGCCAGTGAAGTTGACTGACCATAAACGAACAGCTATGGGAAAATTTAGAAAGACGAGCAATCAGTCTGGTGGCAGCATTGAGAACTGACTGGAAAGAAGACAAGCGGATCCTAGGAAGACCAATAAGAATTCAATTGCAATAGTTGATTCTAGAACAGACAAATGTGTGAACTATAAGGGTCAAGGTGGATAAGGAAAATGCATAATTAGCCCATATGAACAAAACAATTATAAATTACAGTAATATACTTTTGAGTGAATGCTGAACTGTAAAAAAAGTAGAAAATAGGTTATATTTAAAATAATTTAAAATTCAAAAATGTTATTTTTTTATAATTGAAAAAACTGTTTTCATTCGTTTGGGGGCCCTCCGAGATTTCGGCACCCTAGGGCGCACTAGGCTGCGCCTGTGCGTAAATGCGCTTCTGCTGATGATGAGCTGCATTGGTTTCCCAGTCACTTTTAGTACACTCTCATTGTTAAAGCGTTAAGCACAGTTAACCAAACTCATCCATACCAACAACCTTTGCCTCAGGTCCCAGAGCTGCTGATTTATGGACCTAGAGGAAATGACATATAACAAGGATATTGGCTTGTTACGTGAACTCTGGGCCATGGTAACCATAGATGCAAAACTGTTTACGTACTCTATATCGACATATACATCAGCTGGTAAGCGACGTCTGCCTGTGACAAAACGTAAAAACTGGCTTCGATCATTGCTGGTAAAATTCTCCAGAACTTTCCACAGATGCTTTGCTGATTCAGAATCCTTCTTGCAAGTATCACAAAAAATCACTGAGAAAAAATTACAAAAAACAGCAATTATAGAAAGTTATGTAAAAAAAAGAGTACCTACTTTTTATTATCCATCTCAAAGTTATCAGAGGAGAAAGTCAAAGAAGCTTTTGCATGCTCTGACGGATTTGCATTATGCCACCCATCAACTCAAAAAATTTATTCCAGAATTCGTATAAAATATACGAAATTTTATTTCTTAAAATATCAAGGTAAACTGTAACAGAAACAATACAAATCAAAGGCAGTATAATGCACTTATAAAAAAATTAATTCCAATGGTAATGGTAATTGCAAATTTATATAGCACCACTTCAAGAGAAACTCATCTGAAGTGCTTTCGACCTACCACAATGAAACCATGATCGATCAAAATGGTCTTTAAGCGTTTGAGGAAAAGAGGCAAAGAGAAGCTGAGATGCTCAGGTTGCAAGTTCTTCAATATAACACATTTGTCAAAAAAATTAACTAACAATATTAACTAACATAAAGGGAATGTATAAAGGAAGCAGATGCGCGGTGAGAGTGGAAGGGAGACTAGGGGAACGGTTTCAGATTGTCACTGGCAAGGATGTATCTTATTGCTGTTGCCGTTCCTGCTAATGATCGATTGGGTATTGAGACGAAGCACGGAAGAGGGAAGATGGGGCTTGGAGTGGAGAGGAACCGAGAGGCTAGCAGATCTGGACTTTGCAGATGATATAGCACTACTGGAGGATTCCTGGGAGGGAATGAGCGAACTCACGGGCAAAGTGGAAAAAGAAGCAGGTTTGGTTGGATTGAGAATCAATACTTCAAAAACAAAGATCATGAAAGTAGGAAAATCAGAGTCGAGAGAAAACATCAAAGTTGGGGAGGATCTGGACTTTGCAGATGATATAGCACTACTGGAGGATTCCTGGGAGGGAATGAGCGAACTCACGGGCAAAGTGGAAAAAGAAGCAGGTTTGGTTGGATTGAGAATCAATACTTCAAAAACAAAGATCATGAAAGTAGGAAAATCAGAGTCGAGAGAAAACATCAAAGTTGGGGAGGATGTGATAGAAGAGGTGGAGGACTTTTGCTATCTAGGAAGTGTAATTGCAAACAATGGTAGCTGTGACAGAGATCAGAGTCAGGCTAGGAAAGGCCAATGCCACATTCGGAAGACTGAACAGCATATGGAAAAATAAAGGACTAAGCCTAATAATAAAGACAAGATTATACAAAGCTTGGTCCTGACAACGTTGCTATAGGGATCGGAAACATGGCCTATGACTAAAGCTAATCTGAAGAAGTTAGAAGCGGCTCATCATCGATGGCAGAGAAGGATATCAGGGGTCACTTAGAGGGATAAGATAAAGAATGAAGATATAAGAAAGAGAACGTCTATGCCACTCTATGGAGAAAATCGAGGATATGTTGAAGAGATCGTGCCTGTGCTGGCTAGGTCACATACATCGATCGGACAATGAAAGAATCCCGAAGCAGACACTGAACTGGACCCTGTCGGGATGGAAAAGAAAACGCGGGAGGCCGAGAAAGACCTGGCGAAGCATGATCATACAAGATTTGGACAGTGGCAGAAAGACATGGGAAGAGGCTGAGGGAGCTGCGGAGGACAGAATGACGTGGAGGAGCTGTGTCGCCCGATGCGCTGTCAGCGTGTGGAAGGACTAAGGTCTAAGGTAACGAAACAATATTATAGCCTATAAGCAATTTCAGAATCCAAGACTCTTGGAAATATTTTAAACTAAAAATTGTTACATTATTTTCACTTTTCCATAACCACCGATCTGCAACTGTCATCACTTTAAAAAAAATTAGCCATTGCATGAACTTAAAACCATATTTTAACCATAAGTCATAAATCACTATTATTTATGAATTCCAAGCATTAACTACATTTAACTTCCTGAAATCCTCGAATTTTCCTATTCATTTAAGCTTGAAAAAATTGTCCATAACTAAAATTTATAGAAAGTTTGCCGATTAGTAATTAGAACTGCTTAAAAATCACGATCAGTGCCCACACTTAATGTGCTGGGCAAGTAATAAATATTCTTAATCTTTATTAAAAATGTTAACTCATCAAGCATTATGCAAAGTTGCTAACAAATGTTTTTGACAGCTGATGCAACAGTCGGTAGTTCCTCAAGCAGTGCAAAATAAATTGTATGTATCATCAAGTAATATTAAGCACATGCTGCATATTCCATCCAATTTCCTGTCTCTCTTGGTCAAGATTTTCCACACAGCTAATGACAAATATTCCAAAATGGCTGCAAGTTTTGAAAAAAGTAACAATGAATGAACGAGAGATGTAAAGCATAAGAAGTGACGGGATGAGATTAAATATCACTGAAGCAAATCATCACTGAACTATAATTTGACCATTACACAATACACATGCATGTATACCAAAAGGAGAGACTTTCACACAAAAGAATAGGTTGTAACAGATAAGCATTTTTCTTCCGATAACCGATACCGATAATTTAGCATGTTTTATTGGTGATTCCGATACCGATAATCACAAATATTTGTTGAGCTTGTGAGTGAAGTTGTGACAATATGATGGTTATGTTAAAATATATATACAGATTACAGATATATTAAAAATTTGTGGCAGTTCGTTGTGTTTTGAAGTTTTTTTGTGCAAATTTTAAGAAAGTTTCAGCCAATATGAAAATGACAACTGGTCAGTTAAGGTTAGGTTTCGGGTAAGAGTTGAGGTTAGAGTTAGTTTATAGTGATTTGGAATTTTGGGTTATGTTATGCCACCTCTCTTCATCTAATCTTTACAAACTAAGCAGCTTGCCTTCGACTCGTCAGTTGAATTAATTTCGAAATAATTCCAGATCTTGTTTCTGGTTTGAGGAAACGAAAATGAGGTGAGTAAACAGGTTGTTTAAATTAGCGCCCCATGCGATTGCCTTGCTGAAGTTGCGGAAAGTTTCGGTCGATGAAAAACTACATCAGCAACTTATTTCTGTAAATGTATTATCAATTTAGAATTTTAGATTAATTGTAGGCTGTAACTAGCGGACCGCCAGGCGGCCCTCAAATTTCAAATACTAGCAGGCCGCCAGTCACATGATTCCGCCAGAAGCCCTTTCAAATCCGAATTCTTAGACCAAAACACTGGCTAACTAACCCTAAGTCTAACCCTAAACGTCTTAAACCTGCCCGCTGAAGGACCCCCAATCAGGGACGGTTGCCTTCTCCTTGTTTCTTATACTTTCTGCAGCCATAAACTCGCTATGTGCAGCATAATCGCAGTGAGGAAGATCGCAGTTCATTATTGGGATGTGTAGTCTTCTTCTGCGCATACTTTTTCATGGATTGTAACGTCTTGGCGTCACGCACTTTAAGATAACTAAACTTATTCGTTTCACATAGTTTTTGGAATTTTCTAAGTCATTAAACCTAAAAACTTGCCCAGCATAAAAGGAACTTTCCGTTATGACCGCCATGCTAGTTTATTAAAGTAGCCACTTTCTCGAATCACGTGGCGTGTTACATGTGATTGGCGGCCCGCTAGCATTCGACAGTTGCGGGCCGCCTGGCGGTCCACTAGTCACTTCTTTAATTTTAAGCAAATTTCAATTACGATTTTTCAAAATTTTTATCGGTTCTTGAATTATCGAATTTTCCGACAATGGGATTTGAAGCAGTTATCGGTGCTTATCGGTTTCCGGTCCAATAACCGGTTACTCCCTACAAAAGAATGAATTACACTGGACAACACTAATTAAACTCAGTAGATTACTGGTAGCCAGATAGGCAAAGAAAACTATGATGGTATCACAAACCTCCATAACAGAATGGATTGCACTGATTCGGGTGACTATTCATCAACATATGTCACAGATGAATGCTTGCAAGACATTGTTCATGCTTGTATCGATGATTTACAGAATATATGAAGACATTTGCCAGGTGATGCAACAAGCAGCAGTAGATGTAAAATGGAGTTGGGAGTCAATGAGGTGTTTCAAACATCTTCCACACAGCCATTGAAATTGCCACTATTCCACCATGCCCCAGCAGCAAAACAATGAGTAAAATATTAACATGAATGAAGTCGATAGCTTAGGGACTGGTTTTGACTTGAGGGCTTAGCGGCGGCAGCACTGGGGACTATTCGGAGCAAGTAGCAGCTGCTTCAGTCAGTGAATGTAGAACAACTGTGTGCTTTAGAACCAGTTGAAAGAATCCTTAGGCCAGCAACGTATTGCAGATCTGCATGAAGGCCACTGAAATAGGATGTTGCGTTGACTGTATCACACATAGACAATATCTCAAGTAAAGACAGATGCGCTAGCTGGCCTGAATCAATAGCATTCGCTATATCCAAGAAGATTCAAGGAGTGCAGTGTGGATTAACCGTGCCTGTGGGCAGACAAAACCAGAGGAAGGAGGCAAGCTTCAGACATGTACTTGGTCAGTTGTTGATTGGAAATATGCACTTTTGAGACGAATGTTAAGTTACAGACAGGCCTGATGCTCACAGGTGATGTAGCACTGTGTTATAAAAACATGAGAGGGCTCAGTAATATAAGTTTCTTAGTCATATATTCTAGGTATTCCTCTGCAGTAAATGATGGATTTGGCAATGTACATAAATGGCCCAGAAGCATTGACATGTCACCAACATAAAAGCAAGCATTGAAACATCAATGGCATAAAAGCAGCATTGCAAAAGTATTGGTATAGTCATGAGACATGGTAGCCAGTTGGTTAGAGATATCCTTGTAATGAGAAAACAGGGTTTTTGAGTCTCCTCTGAGATGGTTACTGTGTAGGGATCTTGAACAAATCCTTCACTGACAAATGCTCAGCACCATCGACTGAAGCTTGGTCAAGTTCTAGTGACACTTAATTCCTTGGCAGCTATACTGTTTTTGATGAATTTGACAATATTAGTTTATATGAGTGCAATCATCATCATCATCATCATCATCATCATCATCATCATCATCATCATCATCATCATCATCATCATCATCATCATCATCATCATCATCATCATCATCATCATCATCATCATCATCATCATCATCATCATCATCATCATCATCATCATCATCATCATCATCATCATCATCATCATCATCATCATCATCATCATCATCATCATCATCATCATATTGTTATCAGATTTGATTTCATGGCATTACACTCTTAAAAGCGGCCCAAATATAGCAACCAAAGGAAAGTAGAAAACAGAATGGACTTGCAAACTGTTAAATCAGGGCCCAACTAACATGGCTGTCTGGAACTAGGTACCATATTAGCAGGTATCGTGAAATTAATTCCAAAGACGACAGGGCAAAAAATACAGAAATTTTAAAATACTGTGTCTATTGTAATAATCAAATTTAAAAGGGATCTATAAAGTAACTGATTGACTGTAGTTGCCCAAACAACTGCAAAATCAAAATGGCGTTTATCAGCAGAAACTGAAAATGGCTGTGCAAAACTTTTGCAGCAGATTTACTAATCATAAAATTTAAAGAAACTTTCATCTGACTGCAGAATTGGAGCACTATTTGGATCAGAACCAAGATGAGTAGGAATATTTGGTACAGCCTCATTGAAATAGAATCTTAAGAACGGCCAATGTTTATAAAAATTTATACAGCAAGTTTAACCCCTTTGCTACCTTGCTTGTAGATTTATTCAGCAGAGGAAATAAATCATATTCCTCCGAGTGCTGGATATATCCGGCAATTTTATGCTGTCTGTTTTATAGCCTCGGTATATAGAATAACATTGCTTATGGTCATCCAGATTATGCATACTGAAGTCTGCGGTCATCAATCCCTATACCTTGGTTATGACTCAGGGTTTCTCCCAGATGTCAGCATAAAAATAGATCAGACGGTAAAGTTCGTTCATAATAACGTGTTGGTGAATCATGGCTGTATATTGTCATAGGATATTGATCTACTGATATTTTATTTATTGAAGTTGTGCATTAGTTGTGTAGCAACACTGAGAAACATATAGTAAAACTAAAATGTGAAATAAAAATAAAATATGTAATGTGTTCAATATAGAAATAGTTATAGGATATTGATCTACTGATACTTATTTATTGATGCTGTGTATTTTGTTTAAAAAAGAAACATAATGTTATGCAATCTGGACAAATAATTGAAACTATTTCCATAATCTTTGTTTCTACATAACCTTTATGATCATCAACAAACCTATGGCATCTGCACAGTTTGTTAAATTGATAACTGTTGAAAAAAGATAAAGCATATTTCCAGATATTTCCTCCGGTCACAGCATTTTGTACCTCTGGTTAAATTTTGAATTATAAAGAAGAGTTTAATACGAACCATGCTTCTTCAGATTTTCAAAAGTGATTTCAGGGCAGCCACAGATTTTAATTTCTAGTTCATCTGATGTCAGAAGCTTAATGACTGCTTTTGGGATGACTTGCAACAGACCTTTACGAATGGCATCCACCTACATCACAAAATTACTGCAACTGCTGCAATGGTCATCACAGCAAAGGTAATGATGACTGTTAACACCTTATGGTGTTAAACAGAGAAAACTAACAAAATAGTCAAAGCAGACAACAATGATGTTGACAGTGATGATTAGATGACAGTGATAACACTAATTACAAAGGATATTGCAGTAACATTGATTTTATGATACATATGCTTACTTACTTCCTTCCTAGGACAAAGATTCTCAGAAAAACATTTGAATGAGTTAAAAAAAAGGTACTATGACACTATTGTAAAATTTTGTAATCTGACATTTATAAAGCATCACTTCAAGAATAACTCATCAGTGGCTTTCCTGAACCAGTGAAATAATCGTACTGTTGAATAATACAGAACTCAGGCGCTTGCGAAACTGTGGAAGAGACAAACTGAAGAGCTCGAACTGCAGATCGAGAGAGAAACGATTCCAGCTGATGAGCCCAACATAGGCAAGGCTTCTGGACTGAGCTGTAACAGTACGTATACGAGGGATAGGTTCCTAGGGCAGGCACCTGCGAGCTCTTCCTTTCATTTCCATTTGTGCGGGATGCCGTGCCTTGCGCTCGGTCTCTCGGGGTGATTTTGTTGTCCCCTATGCTCGTACTGCTATGGCGCAGCATCGGGCTTTCTCCGTGGTGGGTCCTACCATCTGGAATGACCTCCCTCTTTTGCTTTGCTACCTCCCAAGGGATCTCTCAGCTACTTTCTATGGCCTTCTTAAGACCTTTCTTTTTGACCAGGCATGGGTCGGGAGCGCCACTGAGTAGATTTCTTGAAGTGGCATATATATATAAGTTTTTATAGATAGACAAATATTAGCTAGTGAAAATCCAGCAAAGACGGTGCTACCAAAGTCCACCCTGGTGCAGATAAGGGCGATTGGACAACATCCAGGCACACAGCTCCTTCAATGTCTAAAGCATTTTCTCCACCAAGGAGACAGTTTCTACTATCTGTGAAAGTGTCTTGGGTATCATCATGAGGAAGAGAGGAACTGGCTTAAGTCGACGGTGTAGAGACTATACATGAGAGGCCTATGATAGAACCCTGAGGAAGACCAAGTGGTACCATGGGTCAGTCAGACCGTGTTTAACCAAAAACCACAACCCACAGGTAAGAATACAACCAATAAAACCGGATGACTTTTTAAGGCGCTCTAATAGAATGCTGAGGTCAACAGTGTTGAAGGCCGCACTCACATCACAAAGGGCGAGGAGGGTCGCATGCCCCCAATCAACAGCCCCAATAGTTGTTGGTACTCGTGCAGGGTCTGAACGAGTGTGTTTGTTTTTAAAATCCTGTCTACTGTAGACTTGTCTGGAGTAAATCCACTTTGGTCCCATCTTTTAAGCTTCAGAAGCAGGTCCTTCATCCTTCACATGCCCTAAAATAGTGGTGCACAACGTCCAGCACGCGACGAGTTATCATTTGGCCCGCGATGTTTAACAGGAAAAGCAACTGTTTAAGCGACACTGACGTTAAATTAAGTCTATAGTGACTTGTGCACTGTGGTCTTTGGAAAACTATCAGTATTCTAGCAATATAGAAGTACTATGAGCCCCCTTTCTCTAGAACTCTTTATGTTAACTTTTATATGTGTTTTACTGCACATGTCATCTTCATAAATTTTGGTATGCATTCACCTGAACAAAGCTGAGTCGTCACAATTGCTGGCCCCCGAAGGGTTTAAGAAACTGTTTAATGGCCCTTGGCCGAAAAAGGTTGTGCAACACTGCCCTAAAATAATATGCATAAAGACCTACATTCAGATAGGCAGATGGGTGACTCCACAATAGTTTCTCTTGCTGTCCCTGCCTAAGTAGAATGGGAGCATAATCTCTCTCGTCCAGACCTCTGTTATTTCATCTGCCTTCCAGGCTGTTTATATCACCTGTGAGCCACTCACATCCAAACTTAGCACTCTCCTTGAGCATCTGTCTATGTGTAGAGAATAACCCATCTTCAGCCAGAAATTCGCAGCAAACGATTGCCTTCTTCACTGTGCAGTTTCACTGTCTGGCTTGGAATATGTGATCAACTGATGACCACTGCTTAGTTTTAGACACTTGCACTCAACATTTGACACCATGTGAATTGTGAAGTGACATTCTTAATCAGTTGCAGCTTATCTAACTACTCTGGAAATTTGTATCTGATCTGTGCTTTTTGCAACTCAAATGCTTGCTAAATGAAGACTTGGTTTAAACTTGGGGATGATCAAATCTCCAACAACTTCATGATCTGTAGTTTAGGATTCTAGCTGCCTGTTGCGATTAAGTTGATCAGCTGTACATCAATGCAATGATCACATATTACCTGCTTGTCTGCTGAGCTATCTCAGTCCAATGAGGAACTGTTGAAATGATTCAAAGGGTTGCTGGCAACAGGTAAAGAAGTGAAAGTAATCAATGATGAAGTCAGGGTGGACTGGCCCACCGGGACAAATCCCGGTGGGCCGCCAGGGTCGGTGATATTTGGGCCGCTTCTAAGTTCTTAGACACAATGTCTAAAAATCGGCTATGTTATTTATAATAATTTTTATGGTATTTATGACGGCGTTATTTTTTATTCGCTAGAAGGCACAGGGCTGACAACAGAAATTCCGGGCCCATAGGCAGATAGGCCATAGTCACGGGTCCCTAAACTATCTTTAGGCCTTATGAGAAAATTGAGAAAAAAATAAATAGAAATAAAAAAAGGGCGATACTATATATATCGACCATTTTATTCAGTAATATTGTATTTTAAAAGGCATAAATCATAAACTTTGTATAACTGATTATAATATTTTTTATAAGTTGATTGCGGGCCCGGACGGCCGGGCCCCTAAAACTCTCCGGGCCCCCTGGGCATTTGCCCCTCTGCCCCCTTTCGGCGGGCCTGAGAAAGTAGACTTGTATAATTCAATTGAATCTTAAAACGAGGTTCTACTTCCGCTAAGTTTGTCTTTGACGAAGATTCTTTTATTATTATTGGTTAATAAATTAATGAAAAATTTACGATTATGATCGAGTGATCTAAATTTGAAACATAAATGTAAAGATGTGCGGAAAAGGTAAGAGATAAGAAACTAAAAATTCTTGCTAAAGATGGAGCCAAGTGCCAAAATCTAGTCGATTTATTTAAAGTTACGATTAGGTAGAGGCCAGCGTCAGTGAAGATTCTCCACATGAACTCTGGGACGACCAAGTTGGGCATAAGAGTGACGAACTTACGATGCAAATCTTGCAAAAAAATCGTGTTTGCTGCTTTTCTGTGTTACATAAATACAATTTCTTTGGTCAGACTTGCAGGCACCTGTTTTGTGCATATAGCTCTTAGGGGACATCCATATAGTACATACGCATGGAGGGTTGTGAAGGGGGTTAACCCAAATGCCAGTGCTTGGGTCTACTAAGTATGTACGCATAGGAAACGGGGCGAGGGACCTGTAATTTGTCTATATTGGCCTTCAAATTGATTGGCCTTCAAGTGAGCCAGAGTTCAGTCTTTTCAGCTATCAGGCACTACCAGAGGAAGTAGAGGTGTTACTTGTATGCCACCTTACGGTCCTTACCTCTGAATGCTATTATTAAACTATCACACAGCTCAGCAGTGAGTCCATGGATCACTCGTCCTCCAATCTGGCCTAAAGTGCAGACAGCCGCTGCCTGGACCTGTCGTACTGACACATTCTGCAGTTGGTCTTTGAGGGCGAGGTGCGTCAAGCGTACGTAAGCAGGTGGGGGTGGAAAAAAGTACGTGTGCGTACAGGGAGGGAAGGGTCCAATTTTTCCAGATTTTTGCGTAAGTATTATATGGATAGCCTCTTACTGACTCTGTCCTCTACCCAAGTAGCGTGTGAGAGATCTTTCTCAAAACTGATGTAGGCCTACATTAAAAATCGCTTGCTAAGCTCTTCTACAAATCTTGAAGCATTTTTGCTTATGTCGGTAGAAACCGATGTTTTAAGTGAACTATATCATGACACAATTATAAGTCGTGTCTGAAATGGCACCCAGCTTAAAGAAGTTGCTTATACAATAACCATCATTTGGGTGGATCATGATAAATCGATTTAAAACTTTAAATGCATTCTTAATATTTTATGTCTGATGTAAATTAGGTCTGCGATTCATCGTAAATTGTGTTATGACTATCCCTTTGTAAAGTTACCTGTTATCTTGGCTGAAAATAAATCCCCAAGAAAAATAAATGTCGGATAGGGCCGCTTTTGATTTTTTCCCGGGCCGATTTGACACTCCAGTCCACCACTGGATGAAGTGTTGCATTGCAAGATTGATAATGTGGATTGTAATTGTAATTAGTAACTTTGATCAAGCTGGTGTCTAATGCACGAGGCATCAACTGATGGTGCACCGAAACCAAGCCTCTATGTGGATAGAGGCGAGAAGCAAGAGTTTCTTCAACTGTTTGCTCTTGCTCACAGGGTACCGCATTTTCCGGACTAAGTCGAAGTTTTTACATGAGAGTTGCGGGTAGTGACTTATATAAAGGTGCTGAAGTGATTAGTGTGTTTAATATCTAACTGCCTCTCATCAGTCAGTGTATAATATTATCCTGAATCATTTTCAGGCATACTTATCACTGTAAAATCATAAGAAACAGCAAAGGTTCTAATCTTTAATTTTTTTTTCAAAACAACTAAAACTAAAATAAAACCAAACACCAAATGTTGACAAAACTTTATTTCAAAAGTGCATAAAATTTAATTTCACCAAAAGGCTATTTTTAGCAAGTATTTGCTAATAATAACCACACTGGCAGGCTGCCGACAGCATATCCATGTATGTGTGTTTGACCATCTGTGTATGGGTGTGCTGTTTCTGCCTGCCAGTGACCTATGTATTGATTTTTAAAAAAATCTGCCATTTTTGCATCACTGACTTATACAAATGAGCGACTTCTAGTCCAGAAAATATGGTACATAGGGTTCGATAGCGACTAGGGATGTTAAACGATAATCGAAATTCCGGTTATCGGTTTAGAAAACGATTATCGGTTTCTTTTATTTACAAACGATAATCGAATTTATTTTTTTTTATCATTTTCGTAGTGAAAATAAAAAAAAATACCAGAAGAAAATTAAAATGTTTAATTTGTTGGCAAACCCATTGCTATCGCAATTGCTATTATTGTGCAACCTGGCTATATATGAAACTCAGGTGACTATGTATGCAAGAGGTCTCACCGTAACAGCGTCATTGATGCACAAGTAAACCTATCATTTAACTAGGCTTATTAGTCAATGTGTGACCTCTTGTAAATACATAGTCCCTTGAACTGGGTCTGAATTTGAATTGCCGCGTGTTCGTTAAAAAATATATTTATTATTTAAAGACGTTAATACTACTAATAGTTTAGTCGACTGGTAGTTAAGTAGGCATTATAGATAGATAAATAATTAATAGTGTGACATTTAGCTCTCTAAGTAGAAAATACACAATACAGTGTCGAAAATGCGTGCGTTGCTTGTAGCCTACTGTACGTAATGCATCAAGTAACTTGCATTATATTTTAATTTATAATATATTTCTATGAAGGCCAATAAAGCGATTATCGGTTTAATATCGGATTTATAAAATCGATAATCGGTTTGCCAAAAAATCCGATATTAACAACCCTAATAGCGACTGACTATTCCAAGATGGCCTGGAATTCCACAGAGTTGAAAACTGTTACCCAGTCATGCAGATCGATGCTGATCATTCAATCATAATCTACCCAGGATTCGCCAGATTATACATTCAGCTACGTTCGGCGTATCTGATAGCAGAGTGACCTCCACTGGAGGCAGAGAATGTGTGATCTAGCTGGTAGAGCAGCCACAAGGGTTTGAAGAACCATTGAAGACTGACCTTGCTGCTGCAGTGCCTTATAAAGGTGTGGCAAAGCATTCTACTGCAACGTGCGGTTCCTCATGGGGTTCGTTTTATAACTGTTTCCACTCCTCTATCGTTGTTACAAGAGCTGTAGATAGATGGACATTGCTTCAAGTGCCTCCACCTGTTTGTGTTTCATTTTCTTGCCTTAGCTCAGGTCATTGTTATCAGATTTAAAAGTCAGTCAAAAGTTCAGAACAAGGTTTTCAAGTTCGTTAAAACACCTTTGAACCCTTGATCCAATCCTGTTGACAGCATCAAGTTAATTAAGACTGAAACATCTTGGAGAAATCAAATATGTTTAATATTTTATTTGGCATAGCTCAACAGCAGTAAACTTTGACTAAAGGCGAATGACAAAATCTGCAGTTAATGTCAAATGCCCACAAGCATTAAGGGTAGAATATAATATATATATATATATATATATATATATATATATAGCCAGCATAGACATCACTCTATACATCACCAGAGTAGACATAGCTTGGTCTTAGTCCTACCTGCTGCTTGATTTCATTCAGTCGTGCTTCTCTCACAAGCTGCACATACTCTAGTCTTTCTTCATATAACACAGTCAGTTGGTTACCATTAGGCTTCAGTGGTACTGAAGTACCATCACTCAGTACCACAGTCCATGTCCTCATTCCACCAAAGTAGGAGTCATAGGAATCCTTGTCCATTTTCTCAATCTCATTCATTGTCATGACCTGTGAAATTGACAATTGAAACCAAATCAGACATACTTGGCCAAAGTATGAAGATTTGTGCCACAAACCAAAAATTGCAACATAAATTTCCACACAGGCTAGAGGTACAAAATTGCAACATTATAGGCGCATTTACTAAAATGCAGCACATGTTAGGAACCATCATTCATCCTACGTAAACACGTTAACCATTAATTAGAGTGATAAATAGGCTACAATTTTCCCATGTGAGATAGTAGCAGAAATATTATTGGGCCTCAAAGTCGGAGATTTGTTTGTTTGTTTCGCATTTTAGGACCATGATGGTGAACAAAGATAAAGTTTGGCATGATTTTTGGCAATTCACAGTCATATTAAGAGTTAATTTTGAATGATTTAATGTATTTAAGAGTAGCATGACAAACAATACTGTAAAAGTAGCATTCATACTAACAATCTATAGAACTTTTCCAACGATAACATAAATGATATCAGGAGCAATTAAGGTTGCCGCTGGGTCAACTAGATCTGGGTTTTCTTCAGCTTCTGAAAAAGGCTGGTCAAAATTTTACTAAAAGGGTCCGCTTGCTGATGATAGATACATTTTCATCATTTTACTATGAAAATGGTTATTTACATGGTGTCTGAGCCTAATCATCAAGCTAACAGAGAGTCCTGGAAGTGCTAAGCTACTGTAGAAATTCCTGGATGTAAACAAAGTGACACAACATGGATTTATGAATTTTCTTCTGCTCTAAGGAATTAAATATGTATCTGAAATAGATACTGGATGACACACTTTACCTGCAACTATCTGGCTTCAGATCTATCATGGCACATAAAAAGTTTTTGGAGATAATTTTGAAGTCTTTTACCTAAATAGCAATGCCACTTCTTTGCCTTCTGCCCAACCCGAAAATAACAATGTGACCAAGTAAAACAGGATAGAGCACCAAGTAGTGATCGAGTCAAACAGATTAAAGGACAAAGGCACTCAGTGACTGGATGAGTCACACAGATTGAAGAATAATGAAACAAGTGAGTGACCAAGTCAAACATATAAAAAGGATGGGGCACAAAGTGAGTCCCTAGGTAAAATGACCGAAGGCTAATGAGTCAAATACATTGTGGATGTGTCCATGTGTTACCACTTTACCTGTGATTCTGAACAAAAGGAAGTGGCATTATGTCCCTCAAAGCTATTCTCTTAGCAATCTGTGTTATTTAACATGTTGTATGAAATTGCAGAGTCATTCTAAAAGCTAAATAAAGGAAGTAGGTTAATTAAATCACAACAATCATCGAGCATACACTGTAAGGCTTCTTTTTCCTCTCACCACTGTTTTGGAAAACTTATTGCGCTACCTGTAGTTATGACACATATTAGATATGTGTAATAAGCCTTATTTAATAATGATAGAGTCAAGTGTGAATGTTCATACACTGTTCCCAGAAAAACTAACTGCTTCATAATGTTAATCAGTAACTTCCATCATGCCGATGTCTAATGCCCGAGGCATCAACCAATGGTGCACCAAACCAGGTCATAATCAGGTCAATCAGCTGCTGCTGCAAATCAGTTGCATGATGGTGCAGTGCAAGCCAAATTTCTACAGACCTTGGCACTGCCACAATACCAGGCTGGGCAACTTACAGGATTATTATTAATTATTAAGTAGTAACTTCTATTGCGCCAGTGTCTAATGCACAAGGCATCAACCGATGGCACACCAAAACCAAGCCGTAATCAGGTCAAAATCCAGAAGGTCAGTCCGTAAGACAGAGAGGCAGCCTATGGTGGATAAGCAATTTGAAAGAAATAAGTTTTAAGTTGAGAACGAAATGACAAAAGCGACTGAGCAGAGCGAACAGACACAGGAAGAGAGTTCCAAAAAATAGGTCCAGCTACCGAAAAAAACTCGTTCACCAAGAACAGTTCTGGACTTAGGTATAACCAGACAAAGATAATCAGATGACCTTGTTGAATAATGATAAGTCTGGGGAGTAAGAACTGATTTTAAGTATTGTGGCTGGCCAGAATTCAAAGTTTTATAAACGATGAAAATGATTCTCTGCTGAACAGGAAGCCAATGCAAGGATTTAAGAACAGGGGTAATATGTTGATATTTTGATGTATTAGTTATGGCTCTAGCCAAAGAGTTCTGCACTCTCTGGAGCTTCAGGATGTTTGCCTTATTGATACCAGTAAGAAGCGAATTACAATAATCTAAGTGACTGGAAACCAATGCATTAGCCAGAGATAACCTTGCAGACATGGGCACATAACGCCTAATTCTGCGTATATCACGAATGAACATATATGATGACTTACATATATTGTTAACATGACCAGTGAGAGACATGGTAGAATTGAAAACGACGCCAAAATTACGAGCAGCATCAGCCAGTGCAACAATTGAGTCACCAAGTTTCAATGACTTAAGCTGACCAAATTTCTTAAGTTGCTGTGGAGTGCCTAGTAGAGTGGAGTGCCGATACCAGCCCTAGTGGGGGTCCCTTGTCCAGTCCACGGAGTAAGACTCCAGTGGTATGCAGGAGACTAAGAGTAAGTTTTATCCTTTAATATTAAACAAAACAACTGATAAATTTGGGGCAAACAACGGTGCCTTCAATCACCAAAAATGTAAAAAGTTACCAGTTCAATCCGCACACAGTACTATCGCCAGTTCAGTAACTTCAGTCCACACAGAAAGTCTTTCCGACGAAGAATCCTGCCCTTACGCTACGACGTGTGTCTGAGTCAGGTAAGGTTTGAATCACCCTGCGAGCTATGGACGACCATACATAAGAGAAAGATAACTGCCTTGGCAACGTGATGAAGGATAGAGGTGGAGGGTCTCAGCAATGAGCGTTCCCTTCCAAAACACCTCTTGATGCATCGAAGCAGCGAAGAGTACCCGGGTCATAGACTGGCCGTAGTCTCATCTCTTCTGTTCCATTTTGATTCTTCCGTTCCTTTTTGATTCTTAACCCTTAAACCGCCACATACTAGGTGGGGTTAATGCACCCCGGACGCCAAATACTTTTTTGTTGCAATATACTTTGAAACGTCACAACTCACCGAGAAACAGTGAATGTTTCACTCAAACCGTGACATTTATTGAAAAATTGTCTATGCTACATCACCTAAAAATCTATTCTAGCAGTGTCTACATGTAGTCAATACATGTAGTCAACTATAATGCAGTTCAGGAGTCCCTGCAAGTGTGATAGTTTTCAAAGCAAGGTGATATGAACAATGCTGGGCCACAATAACAACCAGCACAAAAGTATTTGGTTTCCACGCGTTTACGAGACTGTCCTTTCACCCATTGCTTCCCTTTTCCTCGGTGAGATTTACAGACAACACAGTCACGTCTCGGATTTTTCTTGCTTGCAGTTGGTGGGATTGGGGCTGGCCAGTGCTTGGATTCGCGGAACTCCAAACCTGTGCCGTCGTAAAGCGTTTTACTGGTTTACTGCTTGTCTTTTTACTGCTACTAGGTTCAACTGACTCCATTGAAAAACTCGATAATTATCACACAACTGAGCATCAAACTTCTACATTGCTAATTCAAGTCCGCTTACAATAAACAACTGCGACAACAACACGAGCAAAAGAACAGTTCAGTCTGCATGCTGAATGCCAGCGTACAGCCACAGCCCGCTGGCCCAGCTGACCACGCCATGCTGCATGGGTCGTTAGGGGGCAGCACATATACATCAGTCAGCAAGACAGTCACAGAAGTTTGTTACAGACTATAGGCGGTACCGGCGTTCAACAAATATGTGTCACCGGCTATAGTCGGTTCCGGCGTTCTGTTAAATTTCCTGGGGAACTGAAAGGGTTCGGTTCCGGCAGTTTAAGGGTTAAGTTCTCTCTTTTTATAGTAGTTCTCACGTGGACATGTGGCTGTGCGGCAAGGTGAGGCCGTGACACGTGGCAGTGAGCCCATAGCAAAGAACAACCATGCGCAGTGTAGCACGGCAAGGCCGTGACACCAATGACGCGCATCGGCACGGCAGTAGAAAGATGCGTGTCAACGCAGCAGGCGTAGCATGGAAAGACATGCAGTCGTGACATCGAAGAATCACGTCAGTGTGGCAGGCGCTGCAAGGAAGAATGTGCAGCCATGACTCCAAAGACGCGTGTCAGCGAGGCAGGCATGGCACAGAAGAAGTAACCCATACCCCAAGAACCGAAACAGTATTGTATAGTCAATGCTATGTGCAAAGTATTAACCAATGTTGTGCGAAGTTGTTAAGAATGTAGTTCTGATGTTAACTGGACTGAAAATATAATGCATGCCTTTTGTTAAACAAGGAGTGCCCAAGAAATAGCTACCTGCTGTTGTCATCTGCCAAAGGCCAGTACAATGACTAAGCCAAAGTTAAATAGGCTTATGGAAGGTCAAAATCTAAAACTTATGCAGACTGACTGATTTTGATAAGAAACATAAAGCAAAGAGCGTGGAACAGAAGAAAAATATACTAAGTAGGCTGTCATCGGAACTAGCTGCACTTAACATAATGTAAAGTGTAACTCATGGATTATGAACTCTGGACATTATGTTCAATCAAGTATCAAATGATAACATTATGTTGTCTTTGCTAATAAATTTCAAACATTGCAATGTGTATATTATTAAGTTATAAATTTATAAGTTATCATAAAATTGTAGGCCCTATATAATATGGAAATCAATTTTTCATATTTTGCTTTTGCTTGTTTTAAAAGTAAGGTCACAAGCTACATGTAAAATAACTCTAAACATGTTGAATGAGATAAAGTTATGGTAGATAGGCTTACTGTAATGTGTAAGGGTTTAGATAGAGAATATTTTATGTTATTTCAGAATCATTCCATTTACAAATGGCCTGGTTTACAATAAGTAGTTTCAATGGGCATGTTCCCCAACAACTTAAGATTAATGGGTCCAACTGTAGAGTGAATGACAGGGCACCAAGTGATTGAGCGAGTCAAACAGACCGAAGGACACAGCAGAAGGTAACTGACTGGGTCCAACTGAATGACTCAGAGAGCACAAAATGACTGCCTGAACTCTGTTCCCTTTCATATGCAGCATAAATTTATTGTCCAACATGTGTGTAAACCATAGTGTGTTATGTCAACTGGTAAAATAAAGAATATACTTACTTACTTACTTAAATAAAATGATGATGAACGATAATGAACAGCTGCAGCAGTAGCAGCAAGACAGACCTGGGTTTCATCAACTGACATATAGTCCATCCAAGAGACTCTCTGTTCTGCCAGCAACTTCCAGAAGAACGACGACAAAGTGATGGCCTGAGAATAAACATCAAAGCAACATTTGCATCAAATATTTGAACTGATGCAGCTAGTGAAAGTTTCAGTCAATATTAAGCTGCACCTGTTTAGATCTGTTAGATAGCTATATCCGAATGCGAGCTATGTAAATATCAAAATACATGCATATAAACTCTGGTACATAATTATGTAGACTGATCTAGTCATTACAAGCTTAGCAATCACAAAAGCTTTTGATACTGTGAACCATTCTTGCCTTCTGCATTGTGTCCAGCATTGTTTTGGGGTTTCTGGTTCTGCACTCAATTGGTTTGCTATCTTAGTTCACAAACTCAGCCAGTATATTAAAATGGTAATTATTCATCTAATGCTTTGTTGACATGTAGTGTTTCACAGGGTTCTGTGCTTGGTCCTCTTCTGTTTACACCATAACATTAAGTACACTGCTTGACAAACATGCACTGGAATATAACTTCTATGCTGATGATACTCAAATTTCCATATCTTGCGACTCATCTGGGCAAGTGTTGTCCACTGCCTTTCAGAAGGTGCAGTCTTCAATGGCAGCCAATAAACCTAGGCTTAACCCATCAAAGACTGACTTTCTGCAACTGGGCATTCTACACCAAATGAAGAAATTTGGATAGCCTAAATCTTTTAAACTGGATAACTCGTTTGTTCAGTTGGCTGACGCTGCTTGTAATTGGGCATTGTTTTTGATTCCACTGAGTATCTCACTGACCATGGTATTTGCAAGTCTTCGTACATGTACATTTGTTGAGTGTAATCGGAATATAATCTAAGACTTCTATTGTGCTGCTATCATAATCAATCGATGGTCGCTTCAAGTGAACTTGCAGTCAAAATCATAATCTATTAGAAGCCAGGGCAAAAAATCAGGTCCAGAGTTATGCTGGTTGGGGACAAAATAATTAGTTGGGACTTTCAGGCAGAGTTGCTGGTTTGAAGAAGCCAAAGACAAAAGGAGGAAAGTTTCAGATAGAAAAGCCATATGCAGTGATATACAAACTTGGTTGACATTCAATTAATAAGCTTCTCTTACACCCTACAAAAACTGACTTCCTTCTTTGGGCTCCTCATGCCAGTATTTGCTCAAATTTGATTGGCTTATTTCTAGTATATCATTTGAGTGAATGTGAATCTGTTCATTTTCATATACGGGACATCTGCCAAGAAAGACCTCGTCTACCGAAGAATGTCTTAATTCCACTAGCAACATTCTAGTTCACCTCAATTCCTGTAACTTGCTTTTAAAATTGTAAATGTTATCACAAAAACAAATCTGCATGAATTACAAATGTTTCAGCAGCATAACGAAAAAACCAAAATTTCATCACAAAATCTCTATACAGCAATCAATGAACTGCCTTGCTCAAGAACGAAGAATCCAGCTTAAAACTTGTCTCATAATTTGTGAAGTCATTGGCCAGCCAACTCACTTTTCATCTTTGCTCACCCTTCACATTCACAAAGATTCATTGGATGTGCCTTGTGTTCTTCATCTTTCTTTGTTGTGTTGCCAGTTACACGCTCTGGAATTTGCTGTCTGCTTCTGTCAGCTCTGCTGGTTGTGTGATTATGGTTAGATCCCAACTGAAATCTCTTGTGTCTCACACTGCTTACCTCCATGTAGCCAATGTTCCACTCTTTATGGCCTCATGGATCTACACTGCATGATTCTGATTGTGATTTTGGAATGCAGAATTTGCTTAGAAGCAACCATCTGTTGATTTCTTGTGCATCATGACAACAATGCTACAGAACTTTATGGATTAGATCATGCATTCAAGCAGGAAAATTTCTACCGTTACACATTTTTTTAGCATGGATGCATGTATCGAGATATTACACACATGACTATCTAACTGATCTAAATAAGTGCATTTTAAGAAAGTTGCACATTTTTGTTGAACAGAGTTAAATGCAATAGCAGTGGAAGACTATTCCAAAAGGACCGTCCAAGACATAAGAAGGAACGATAGGCTCCAGTTGATTTATGACAGCGTGGCGCCTACATGTCTCTGCAAGCAGAAGAGTGCAACAACTGCCAACCTGGTTGACTTGAGACTGGAACGTACAGCTCCTTGATCTAAGTCGGTGCAGTGCCAACCACCAAGGGCATCCCCAGGTGAACTTTATTCTCTCCTCATCGAGGAGCCATGTCGCTAATGAAGTACATACCATCATACCACAATATGCTGAATATTTGTTAATAAACTGGTTATTTGTGTAACTACAATAGTGCATAAGTAATCATAAGAAAATGAGTCAGTTAGTTAGTTGGTTAGTGGATTTTCGGTTCAATTTAAGCAATGTATGGGGTTTGCAATGTTAGGCACATAAACACTTTCAGCAAAAAAGCAGAACTATTGAAGCTGTGACGTGATGAAACAAAGTCAAACTAAACAAAAATCAATTACCAAGTTCTCTTCGGTTCTAAGACATGCACCCATGAGTTTTCCAATCCACTCATATTTGTTAAACTCCATGCATGCTGGGTTAGGCATATATGCATCTCTGTAGTTGCTGGCAACACCACTTTGCTAAAATATCAAATGGAAAAACACTGAAAAATACAGAATTCCTTCCAAACTCACTGAATTTATTAGTCAGAATGACTGGCCAAACAATTGATTCCTGCTAAAAAGTGGAGGATCAATAACAAAGAAATGCAATTAAGACCAGAAAGAATCAATATCGTTATATTATGCATCTCCTGGTTAAGTATGTCATCCAGTAACTATTGCAGAGGCATTTTTATAATTCCCTAAAGCAGAAGTAAAGTTATAATCTGCATATGTCTGTCTGTTTACAGCTATGCATCACTCGCTTAGCACTTGAAATAACTAGCATCACAATTAGGTTCAATGATGATCTGAGCCAGTGATAATTGCACAACTATGAAAGTCTATTTAAATGTATGTTTGCAAAACTGTACCAAATGAATGGAATGGACATGTGATAGGTACTGCATATCTGGTTCTCATATAGACCAGTATAGTAAGGATATTGATCATATATTGTCTAAGTTATCCAGGTAAATGAGGAAAAAGATATTGGATGAAGATTTCTTTACTGATTTGTTATGAGGTGATCATCATTACCCAACCAATATATATTGAAGTCTCATTAACCGTTACACACAGTATTAAGGCCGAACAGAATAACTGCTTCAACAGCCACATTAATTGACAACATCCTTACAAACATTCATTTCTATTTAGTCAAAATTGTGAATATAATAATAAGTCATTTGCCCATCCTGTTTTGTCCTCCACCCACACCAGCATCTGAACACCTGGCTAGGTAGATTGGTCTGAGAAATAGAAAAGCTATCGTTTCATTTCATTCATCTTTAATTATGGTAACTGGGATTGCTCTGACGCTGTGCAACATTTCCATAATAATGACCCATCCTCTGCTTATCCAACATACAAACAAATATGTGAAACTGTATGACATGGCCTTCCTGACAACAATCTAAAAGTGTAGCGGATGTCCCTTTCATCACCCAAATACACTGAATGTATAGAATAGCGCTATATGATTTGTGTGTATGATACAAATGATTTATCATAGTTAATGATTGGTATTAATTATTTAATTAATTAACCAGCACGTAAGACCAGTACGATAAGGATAATTAATAATATAGAGTTAGGGGACAAGTTAGAGGGTTTGAGAGTTGTCAACCGCAAGATGCCAAGATTCCATTGGTCAATACGAAATTACTGGTTAACTCAACGTCGATCGTCTGCTTGGTGACGTGGCAGAGAGGAGTCGGTTATTCGCCGCGGATGGCGATAGTTGGTCGTGGTGAAGCTACGACGTTTGACTCAGGAAGAGGCAAACATTGGTGATAGAAATCGTCAAATGTTCACGTTAGTCGTGTAGAACAGAGTACATTCTACGATACGGTGAACTTGGGATCGAAATCGGTCGACATTTAACAAAGTTAGTATCGAACGATTAAAAACTGAAGTTGCGAGTGAAGATGCGAGCATAGCGTCTTCAAGTTACAGTTCGATACGTGTATAACTACGAGCTAGTGATACGAACGATTGAACTTCGGATCGACAAGTAGTTTCGAAATAAAGAGACTAAAAATACTTGATCGAACGTTGGCTTTCTGGGAACATCCAGAAAGAATTCTACGTGGAAATATCAGACCGGCACATACCTGTGTTGTTCTGAGTACGGACGAGGAGATCGGGAGATAACTCTTCAAATAAAACTTCGATAAACGGGCGAAGGACATTGTTGGTGAACTCGTCATATGTACGAATGCCAAGAAGGAACTCCAATGGTGCACTACCACGGGAGGGTAATTTAATGTGCTTATATTTTGCCTAGATATATAGAATATTTAAGATGCATACGTGCTGGTCTTAGGTAAGATAGGTCTAGTCTAGACTAGAGGATTGTTTAGGCGTGATCTATTATTGAACTGTGAAATAACTTGCATTGATTATATCGTTATAATACATATAATGACAAGCACAGGTCTTGTAATTGACTCTACAATTGAATGATGTATGTTGTGAATTGTTGATGGGGGCTCTGAGCAAATGAAAATATAAAAGCAACGAGGTATTAGATCCATACCAGTCCCTAAGAGATAACCAAACAAGGGGCCTATCTGCTAATAAGGTTATTAGCGATAGTAACGTTACAAAACTGGGTGGCTCGACACGGGATTAAAATAGGATCCGTTTTAATTAGAATCAGGGATAAATTACCTGTAGATAACGAGTCTAGTTCAGTTGGTAGAAACATAGAAATTCCCAGTATAATAGATTTGACCGTAGCTGCTGGAACTATTTTCGGAAGGTTAGTTGTAGTGTGACGTAAGCATATTCAAATAGAAGGAATTTGATTAGTCGAGGTAAGGTCAGGTGGTGACCTCTGACGTTGACTTGAATTGCTATTGGATAAAAATAGGTCGAGTCAGGTTAATTTTGAAGTTTGATAGACAAACTGGAAAAATTTGTAGAAGCGAGTGAGACGAAGTATATATAACGCCAAGTTAAGATACTACCTCACAATCATGGCCGCAGCCGAGTATCAAAAATGGTTGAAGATTGCAGCTGAGTTGAATTATCAAGGCGCTGAGGTGAGAGAATTCATCCAGGCAAGACAAGAAGAAAACAGATTAGAGAAAATTAGGCAGGAAGAAATCGATGAAAAAAAACGCATGAGCGAAGTTGAACAAAGTAAACTCTCAGAAGAGAGAGCATTAAAAAGATTAGAATTAGAACTAGAACAGAAAAGACTCTCAGAAGAGAGAGAAATGCAGAAACTCTCAGAAGAGAGAGAAATGCAGAAACTCTCAGACGAGAGAGACAGAGAAATGAAGAAACTCTCTGAAGAGAGAGAAATGCAGATGAAGCTCAGAGAGCTTGAGATTCAAAAGGAGATAAAATTTAAGGAGTTAGAATGTACACTACAATATGATAGTCAACGAGAAGACAGGATGAGTAATGGCATAGACAGAGGAAACATGGAACAATGCAATGGAGTGAAATTTCTCAAGATGCCAACATTCAATGCAGATAAAGATTGCCTCGATGCTTACCTACTTAGGTTCGAGAGGATGTGTGTCACTTATAGTATACCAGAGAATTTGTGGTCTTTATCTCTTGCGAGATTTCTTGAAGGCAAAGCCTTAGAAGTTTATGAACGGATGAACGCAGAAGATGTGCAGAGTTATGAGAAGCTTAAGCAGGAGCTTTTGCAGCGTTTTAAACTCTCAGAATCTGGATATAGAAGGATGTTTAAAATGGAAAGGAAAGAGAAAGATGAAAGTGTTGGGCAATTCGTTGAAAGATTAAAAAGATATTTGAGACAGTGGAGGACGATGGCGGAGATGGAAGAGAGTTACGAAGGATTAGAGGCATTAATCCTAAGAGATCAATTTTATGTCACCTGCGATAACGAGTTGAGAAGATTCTTGAAAGAAAGAGGAAAACTCAGTCTTAGTGAGATGACTATCCAGGCACAGAATTATTTAGAGGCGCGAGAAGAAGATGAGAGGAGAGGGTCCAACATAAACATGAATAAACAAGGTAATCAGAAGAATTTTATTCGAGAGTTAGACCAGAAATATAAGGAGAAACAAAATGTTGGCCCAGTTAAAGCAAAAGATTATCCGAGTTTTAGAGATAAAGAGGAACAAGAAGAATCCCAGTTTAGGGGTAAAGAATACAGAGATAATAGAGATAGGAACCAATTCAGGAATGATTGGAGATTCAAAGAGATGAGCCGTAATGATAGACCGCATAAAATTGCTATGATGCAATGTATAGAGGATGGAGAAGAGAAGGAGGAAGAAAAAGTGGAGAGAATCGCATGTTGTCTTGTAGAAGGACAACCTTCGGAATGGTACAGTAAAATTAAAGGTGTGACAGTAAATAAAAGACCCGTAGAAGCTGTGTTCGACACTGGCGCGAGTTGTATGGCTGTTAATGAAGAGTTTGTAGAACCACAGCAATTTACAGGTCGTAGGAAGATTTGTCTATTTTCCAATGGAATGAAAGGAACATATCCCACGGCAATGATTGAGATCACGGGTAAAGAATTTAGTGGTAGAGTTGAGGCTCTAGTAATCCGTGGTTTAATTACGGACTTAATCATTAGTCCCTTTAGTCCTAAGGTTCTATACAAAGATAGAGATATTAAGCGTGGACTGTTGGAACCGAAGCACATTCAAATCAGTGTAGCAATTCAAACTGATGACGTCATGGCGGGAAATGCGCCAGGAGAAATGATAGCGTCTAACGTTCCGTCAAGGACGACTACGCTAAAAATAGACAGCTGTAGAAATTCACGTAAGCCAGCTGAGAGTGAAACACGTGTTGAGACGGAATATATTGCGTCGCGGAATGAGAACACGTCGAAAGAAGGCATTATATTTGATTTCAGAGACGAGTCAGAAGTAATTGCTACGTATAATACGAGGTCAAATAAGGAAGAACATGTAACTCGTAAGGAGAAATCATTGAAATGTGGAATATTACCAGATCTTAAAGTGAGAACGAAAGAACCAATAGATATGCAGAAGACGGATGAAATCCAAGACAAATATTGGAAATTAACTGATGGTTCACAAGAAAACACGGAAGAGAAACCATACAGAGGTAATCCATCTTTCATAGTAAAGAAAGATATGTGGTATAGGAAATACAATGAAGGAGTAAGTGGGAAAGTGAGAGGTGTCCCAGATTTATATAGTAATGTGAAGAGAGATCTCAAACCATTTGGAAATATAGATAGAAGGACACATAGAAATTATGGGCGGCGCTATGAGACTAAAAATAGAACCGATTGGAAGAATAATCGAGTGATTAGATCTTCACATGATAATCAGGTTCCATTTGAAGGGGAGAATCTTAACTGGAAGAGGTCAAGGGAGAAAATTCAGAGTAACTCACAGAGATCTTGTCCAAAAGATAAGTCGAAAAGTGAACCATGGACTAGAAGAAGGTGGTTTCAGGACAAGAGAGAAATGAATTGGGAGAGAAATAGAAGTTGTGGAGGAGGTAATGAGAGAAATAAACAGTCAGGTAGATGGAAGACTGTGCCATTGGAAGATGTTCACTGGAGGAGTCATAGAAACTCCAGTGATGATGAGTCGGAAGATAGTGACTTTCCAAGTTGGAGGAGAGGTGGTAAGTTTGAACGCCAGAAAGGCGTGCCACGATATCACATGAGTGAAAGATGGTACTGAGAGAAGTGTTATAAGTGAGATTTAACACGGGTTAAGAAAAGTTTGGGTGTATGTAGATAGTTGAAGTATTTAACTAGAAGTTTTCTATTAAGAAGGGTTATTAAGAAAATAGATGTTGAGAACAAGAGCTTAGAGGTTAAAGTTAGTTACTTCAAGCTTTTGTCATTTAATATAAGCAAGATGTGAAGTATTTACATTTTATCTCACATCAGAAATGTCAATTAGGAGTATGAGAATAGATGCATCAGATGTAGCCTTAAGATGTGTTCTAATGCAAGATTATGAAGGAACACTTCATCCCGTGGCATATGCAAGTAGAAAATTGTGTGACAGGGAAAGAAAATATTCAGTCGAAGAAAGAGAATGTTTGGCAATGATTTGGGGAATTCAAAAAAAAATTAACCGCTACCTTTATGGTAAAGAATTCTTGATGGAGACTGATCACTGCGGACTACAGTACCTTAAAACTGGTAGTATCAGGAATGCCAGGGTAATGCGCTGGCACTTAGCACTGCAGAATTATAATTTTAAAGTCAGGTAAATTAGAGGAAGTGAAAATGTGGTAGCTGATTACCTTAGCAGAGGTCAAGAATAGGTTGAGAAGACAAATTAGAGAGTATGTAAATAAGTAAAGTTAGATGTGACTTAATGTAATATAAAGAAATAGATGTTAGAGGAGTAGTTTGTTTGAATGTGTAGTATAAGAGGTTAGTTGGTTAAGGCCGATACTTAGTAATGGAGTTAGTATAAGATATAAATGATTATATATAACAGTTGATATAGATAAGTGATTTGTGTGATGGTTAAGGACATAGATTAAGAAATTTAGGGTAAATATTCTAGTGAAGGGGTTTAGTTGTAGCGGATGTCCCTTTCATCACCCAAATACACTGAATGTATAGAATAGCGCTATATGATTTGTGTGTATGATACAAATGATATATCATAGTTAATGATTGGTATTAATTATTTAATTAATTAACCAGCACGTAAGACCAGTACGATAAGGATAATTAATAATATAGAGTTAGGGGACAAGTTAGAGGGTTTGAGAGTTGTCAACCGCAAGATGCCAAGATTCCATTGGTCAATACGAAATTACTGGTTAACTCAACGTCGATCGTCTGCTTGGTGACGTGGCAGAGAGGAGTCGGTTATTCGCCGCGGATGGTGATAGTTGGTCGTGGTGAAGCTACGACGTTTGACTCAGGAAGAGGCAAACATTGAAGATAGAAATCGTCAAATGTTCACGTTAGTCGTGTAGAACAGAGTACATTCTACGATACGGTGAACTTGGGATCGAAATCGGTCAACATTTAACAAAGTTAGTATCGAACGATTAAAAACTGAAGTTGCGAGTGAAGATGCGAGCATAGCGTCTTCAAGTTACAGTTCGATACGTGTATAACTACGAGCTAGTGATACGAACGATTGAACTTCGGATCGACAAGTAGTTTCGAAATAAAGAGACTAAAAATACTTGATCGAACGTTGGCTTTCTGGGAACATCCAGAAAGAATTCTACGTGGAAATATCAGACCGGCACATACCTGTGTTGTTCTGAGTACGGACGAGGAGATCGGGAGATAACTCTTCAAATAAAACTTCGATAAACGGGCGAAGGACATTGTTGGTGAACTCGTCATACGAATGCCAAGAAGGAACTCCAATGGTGCACTACCACGGGAGGGTAATTTAATGTGCTTATATTTTGCCTAGATATATAGAATATTTAAGATGCATACGTGCTGGTCTTAGGTAAGATAGGTCTAGTCTAGACTAGAGGATTGTTTAGGCGTGATCTATTATTGAACTGTGAAATAACTTGCATTGATTATATCGTTATAATACATATAATGACAAGCACAGGTCTTGTAATTGACTCTACAATTGAATGATGTATGTTGTGAATTGTTGATGGGGGCTCTGAGCAAATGAAAATATAAAAGCAACGAGGTATTAGATCCATACCAGTCCCTAAGAGATAACCAAACAAGGGGCCTATCTGCTAATAAGGTTATTAGCGATAGTAACGTTACAAAAAGTGTATTAAGATAATGGTGCCGCAGAAGTCTTAGGTTTCAGAAAAGATTCTAAATATCTTAGTCCCGATTCAATATCAAAATAATACACAAAATAATAATACATGATCAGTAACTGACTCATCTGATTTCCTCTTAAAACCTGTGTGAATAAAGCCCTTAAGTGTTGACATGAATGATAAATGAAACTGAGCTCCATAAATTAGGCCTTATGGTCTAGTATTGTATATAAAAGCTGATAAAGGCTTATAAAAACTCAATAGTCTAACATGACCTGCCTTCAAACAAATTTTAAATCCACTGGCCAGCTGTCCAAAAACACAAAGGCAAAGCTAAGTCTTCAATTCAATTTCATGTTTCACATCCAATTTATTGGGCAAACCTACGAGCCCCATCAAACAACTTGCAATAAGCTCGAAAATCCCTTCATTAGATGTCTGAAATTCAGAAAAATCTAGCCAAACCCACTTTAACAGTCTGATCTAGTCCCTGCAAATACTTCTTTTAAAGATCAGTGTCTCACAAAGTAAAACGACCTTGCATCACAACAGATCAAGTCATTACAAGCTTAGCAATCACAAAAGCTTTTGATACTGTGAACCATTCTCACCTTCTGCATTGTGTCCAGCATTGTTTTGGGGTCTCTGGTTCTGCACTCAATTGGTTTGCTATCTTAGTTCACAAACTCAGCCAGTATATTAAAATGGTAATTATTCATCTAATGCTTTGTTGACATGTAGTGTTTCACAGGGTTCTGTACTTGGTCCTCTTCCCTTTTCTTTTCACACAAGAGTACATCAATGATCAGTTTAAAAATGACCATATTGGAGACTGCACATCGAAAGAAAAGTGCTATCTGTACTTCATGACAGACCTCCACTAGTTAGTACTTTAACGACGATCTGCACTGGTTTCCCAGTCTCTTTTAGCACATTCTCATCGTTAAAGTGTTAAAGAAGAAAAGCCAACCTGATTAGGACAGGGAATGAAAAACGGCAACAGAAGAGGACTGTCAGCTGCACATGGACACAGTTCTTCTGCAATGTCAGATACCGTATCTCGAAATCCACCGCCCTGGTCGATAATACCTTCACCAATGAAAACGCATCTCCACCACTGACCCGTATCACCTGAGAACCTTCGAAAATGACAAAACATGGGCTGCCACTAAGTATTTCATAATAGTCTGATAAGAAACAACCCAATTTGAACTTAGTCCATGCTATCAATCAGTATATTTACATCAGGGGTGGGCAACATACGGCCCGCGGGCCGGATCCGGCCCATGGGGACTTTTCAACCGGCCCATGACATGTCTTTAATATTAGCATTGTATCTGGCACTTTTATCCGGCCCCACATGAATGTCTGAATCTCTGTACGTAGGCCGACATTAAAACATCTGTTGCTTCTTTATTAAGAATCCGGCCTCTTCTCTAGTCAACTAGTTCACTACTCATTCATCAATGTAATTACGTTCTGCCTGAAACAATACCACAGAGTGGGTAAGTTCGAAACTTTGGAAGCCATCTTCACTTAGATTTCATGCTCTGAAAAAGGTTGCACTGTTTCCAAGCACCTATATATTTGTGAAAAGTTCTTCTCAAAGATGAAACTAAAAAACTACAGAAGCAGATGCGGACTAACAAATGACAAACTTTCTAATGAAATTTGAATTGCCACTTCGAACATTAAATCAACCATGCTGGATAAATTGTGTCGTGACAAGAAGTGTCAGATTTCACATTAATCATTAATCATTAAATATAGCACACCAAGCAAATGGATACATTGTACACTAACAGTTTTATATATATTTTTAAACAGAAGAAACTTTTAACATATTTAGTATTTTATTGTAGTGTAGGACTGTAGGCAATTAGGATACTTATATTTTCATCATAAAAATTATCTTCATTTAGTCTAACATAAATTTAACAATAACGGTTATATCGCAATAGTTAGTTTGAATAAAATTAATATTGTCTTATTTTCTTGGGCAAATGAATCTGCAAAACTTAGCCCGCGATTGGCATGCGGCCCCTGAGCTGCCCTTAAAATCTTAGGTCGGCCCTCTGTTAAAAGAAATTGCCCATGCCTGATTTACATGGTAATTACTCATTCATCTAATGCTCTGCTGATGTGGTTTCTGCAGGGTTCTGTGTTTGGCCCTCATTTGCTTAAATTAGACAACACACAACACTAATAGGAACACCGTTTGACAGTCATTCAAGTGGATAACAATTCTATGCTGGTGCTACCCAAATCTACATTTCATTCGACAGTTTGTTTTGCGATTCATTTGTGCAGCTGTTGTCCGCTGCCTTTGAGGAGGTACGGTCCTGGATGGTGGCCAGTAAACTTCTGCTTGAAGACTGAATTTCTGCTAAGTAGCACTACACAGCGACTTAAAACATTTGGATGGTTCAAATCTCTTAATCAGAGTTACTCATTTGTTCAGTTGGTTCAACTTGGTTGATGCTGCTCTTAACTTTAGTGTTGTTTTTGATCCTACTATGTCTCTCACTGACTATGTAAAAGATATTTGCAAGTCTTCATATATGCAGAATAAAGCATTATGTGGCAAACACATTGGTCTCTGGTCACCTTAACTACTACCAGGGATCGGTTGGGACCGGAACGCACCGGAACAGCGTTCCGGTTCTTTTTTTTGACGACCGGTAGTTTTAGACAGGATTACAGGAACATTCCTAGATTAACATGGCGTCTGACACCGGCGTTCCGGTTATTTTTTGCTTAGGATGGGATCCCTGACTACTACAACTCACTTCTTGTTGGCATCAGTAATTCAAACATGCTCAAACTAAAAAGAGTTCAGAACTCTTCAGTTAGAGTCATTTAACTAATATGTCAAAATACGAACATATAACCCCAGTGCTTACATTTTTGTATTAGCTTCTTATTCGGCAAAGGATTTGTTTCAAATTTGGGCTCATAGTTTATTAGACATCTAACTTGGGGCAACAAAACTTAAAATACTCAATATCAGTTCTTATTCCCTTGATTTATGTTTCTCTGGTCATACCTATATCTAGAACTATTCTTGGTGAGCTTTTTTGATCGTTGAACATAAATTTTGGAAAAATGATAAGTAAGGTTCAGATGCTTAAAGTGTACACTGATTGTGTAGTTAAGTGCCAGTAATATAATATTTAAAAGGGCATAAATCATAAACTCTGTATAACTGATTATAATATTTTTCATAAGTTGATAGCAGGCCCGGTCCGGGTTCCTAAAAATCGCTGGGCCCCTGGGCATTTGCCCCCTGGGGATGGACATCATGACACAGTAAAATACAAACCAATTCTGTCAAAGCAAAGGCAACTGTCATGGAAGAAGTTAAAACCTTGGTGTTTACTACTTAGAAGTTAAAAGAGCTATAAAATGCATTGCACTTGTAAACCTTGACTCAAATTTCTCTGTTCTCGCCAAAGAAGACCTGAACAAGTATATAAGACCTGCTATGCCGTTACTAACTTTTAAAGACAAACACTCTGCCGTGATAGCTGTCCCTGAGTGTGGCCAGCAAGTGGAGTCCAAAAAGAGCAAAGAAAGAGTGGTCTCCTCTTTCCGGCTGCACAAGCCGCGACTCATCGCCCTCTTCCAGGCCTACTTGGTTGAGAGTCCCTGGATTGCGACCATTGACGGCCTGGAAGCAAAGGAGGCTTTTGAGGAATTCTATTACCTCTTCCAGAGCAGCTATGAGGCTTACTTCCCTCTTAGATCAATCACGATAAAGACAAGAGAACCTTCTCACTTGACGCCCATCGTTAAGCACCTGCTACGAACAAGAAACAAGCTAAATAGACAAACTCTTAGGCCTTGGCTGGCAGAATCAACAAAATAATTGCCGGCCACAATGCAACAACATTTGGCAAGCTCAGGCGTGGTTCCAGGGAGTTATGGGCCAAGGTGAACAGGCTGCGAGGGTCTGTCTGATCGTGGCCTGGCTGCCACTCCTGATAAAATTACAGCCGACACCCTGAACCTACATTACGGGTCGACATCTGATGATCAACACTACGTCTGGCCCCGGCCCAAGCCAACAGAGGTGATGACCTGTTCATAGAAGAATACCCAGTCTCCCACATGCTGGAGGGTGGTGGAGGGACCTCGGCCGGACCCGATGGTGTGCCACCTTGGCTGTTAAGTAGAACTGCTGCAGCCATGGCACAGCCAATTGCGGCCCTCTTTAACCTTTCGATCAGAGCTGTGTACATTCCCCCTCAGCGGAAAATAAATTGCATCACTCCCATCCCAAAGGTTTCTCACCCGAAGACGGAGCCTGGTTTCAGGCCAGTTTCAATCACATCAGTTCTCTGTCAGATACTTGAGAAGATCGTGGTGCGCAGATAATTTTATCCGGTGTTGATGCACGAACAGAACAACCAGGACTTCCAAGATCAGTATGCATTTCAGCCCACTGGATCATAGGATCAACAACCGCAGCACTTAGATCACTAACACTCCAACTCACTGAAATGCTGACCTCCAGTACCTATGTCCACCTGATAGCGCTGGACTATTCCAAAGCATTTGATACGGTGAGGCATGACTACCTAGCGGAGCAGTTGGCAGACTTACCCATTCCTGACATTGCTCATAATTGGATTATCACGGCCCTTCATTGTCGGCAACATATTACAAAGTTTAAAGAAATTACCTCTGCGGCTATCAAAATCAAGTGCAGCATTGTCCAGGGATCAGGAACAGGTCAATACTATTCTTAACAGCAATATCCAATTCCAAGCGCAAACCTAAACATCAAACAAATCGCAAACTCAAGTACGCGGACGACACTTATCTCCTGGTACCGGCTGCCAATAGCCATCTGATAGATTCGGAAATGAGACACGTCGAGATCTGGGCTGCCAGGTGTAACCTTAAACTCAACCAGGTGAAGACCCAGGAAATGGTTGTCCGTAGGCCGAGAGCAAAACTGCCCCTAAACCAGCTGAAATAGGTCACTGGGCTCACAAGGGTCAGACTTATGAAGATCTTGGGTACCACGCTCTCTGATGAATCGAGCTTTGATGCGCATGTCAACAACCTATGTACTGGTGCAAGACAGTCAACGTATGCATTACGCATCCTGACTGCTCACGGCCTGCGGAGCCCCTCAATGTACGATGTGGTGACAGCAACCATAGTGGCGAGGATGATACATGCTGCACCCGCTTGGTGGGGCAGGAGGGGCACGAGAAACTGCAAGCAATATATAGGAGATTGATTAGAGCTGGCTATCTTCCTGTGGACTACTCTAGCTTTGAACAGTTGTTCCAATCTGCTGACTATAAGCTTTTCACGGCCATCCTTGGGTGTCCCGCACATGTACTCCATGATCTTTTACCTCCTCTCAAGCACACTGGTTATGTTCATGAGCGTGTTCTCCCGTTTGCAGACAGTTTAGCTCGCAAATCTTTCGTTACCAGGATGATTTACACTGGAATTTAGGCCATATAACTTTAACACTGGACATGATTAACATGTGTAAACCACAGTGCGGCTAGCAGGTGGATTATTAAAGGATAATTACTATTTTTCTTACTTGCTTACTTACTTATCATGTTGTAAATTCACAGACCACTTAAACTGAAAACGATGACACCCTGCCATATATTAGTCAGGAATACAAACTATTTCTGTCAGCTGCGTCTCACTCCTTCAAGCATTGAACAATGCAAAACCAAGCTGCAACACTGTGAATTAGTGAGCGAGACAGTTTTTTTGGTTAAAATTCTGTAAGCAGATCACAACTTCAAACGAAGCATCAGTTGTCTGTAACGAGAGCCTACCTGTAAGTCAAGGTCTTGCTCTCATCCTCATTAGATCCTTCCTTCATCAGGCCATTGTAGATCTGACTAAAAACAGTCTCCTCAACATCAAGTTTGTCGACAAAATTCAGAATATTTCTTCTGATGTACAGCGTTGGAGCACTGAATCCACTAAAACATGAGCACAAATTCCTCAAATACTAACTACTACAAACGACAGCTGGATCAGCTATGCTTAATGGAAGTTAACCGATTCTGAGATAAACGAAAAACCTATTAAATCAGACACTATATCAAAGTTCCTTCGCGATATCTTTGCTTCTAGTATGCACTCTTAAAAGTAAGAAATTGGGCCATATGCACGAGGACACCTTAACCCAGTTGCCGGCTAGTCGCGACTAACTAGTTGCCGACTAAGTGTTTACAACAAGTTATATGCACAAGACACTACAGAGACCAATTACCTAGTCAGGAACCAAGTTAATTATGATGCTGTGTTTTCCCAATATTTAAGTGGTTATAGTTGATTGCGCATGTGCAGGAGGTATTAATATGCAGTTACAATGTGCTCGTGCATGTGGCCCCTAGTGTCTCAGCACATGCAATACCACTTGCTTCCCTCAGATTGCTGCAAAAAGCCACAATAATGGCTGGCTATGGGACGACTGTATATTATGCATAGACAGCTGGACCCGTACACACGACGATGGCATACCTGCTACCACAGACAAACTCTGACTGACAACAATTAAACATACCAGTCAATAATATTGGCAAGCATGACGAGGTCTTTGACCATGATGCCTGGAAAATCACGGTCCTACAGAATCCTGTTGTCAGGAGGACACCTGAGACAGACTTAAGGGAGTGCGTTGACGTGACAAATCCGTAACATTGCACTAACACGGGCAGCCATGGTGTAACCACATGTTAAGCAGATTCATGCAAATGGATCACAAGAAAACAGGTCTCCACTGTACCTGGAATTGATGGGAAACTGGAATGCCATCATGGGTGAAGAAAGAGAAAAGAACTGTGTTGGAAGTAATGGACTTGGCAAATATCAGAGGCGAAAGACTGATAGAATTTTACAATACAAGTTGAGAGTGACACATATGGTTTTAGCACAAACAGATGTCACTATACATGAGAGGCACCAGGAGACATAGGGAGATATCAGATACATTAATATCTTGGTTACAAACTCATGATCAAATCCAGGTGCTAATGCTGATACAGACCACCCTGTAGTAGTAATATCTGTCTTCCTCACTCTGAAGAACGTGAAGTTTAAGAACAAAAAGAAATGCTGGAACATAGAAAACTTTAAAAGTTTGAACAAGAAGATTGTGACCAAGAGATTGAGGCTGAGGAAACAGTGAATGAAAAATTGGAAGAACTGAACAATGTTATCACAACTGAGGCAAAACAGATAATGGGGTGTAGGCAACTGTGAAATAGAAGACATAAGACTGGAAAGCTGAGAATAATAGATGCGCTAAACTAATCATTGCAAGGGTATGGTATGAAGATCAGTATATAAAGAATACAAAGCAGATAACAGGATATGGAATAAAAAGAATGACTATTGTCATAAGTGGTACAAGAACTGAAATATGTTCATCAGTTCTGTTACCTGGGAAACATGACAAATGTCATGCTGAGATCATAAACAGAACAATGGGCAAAGAAGCATTTATGAGAGGAGAGTTCCTCAGAAAACAGCTCACCCTGAATTTGCACTTTCACTGTTACACTGAATTGATCTGAGACATGAACTATCGAAAAGGAAGATACTGACAGCCTGAAGGCATTTGAAATGTTGATATGAAGGCAAGTAGTAAAACTAGTGTAAAACAGTGTATAAGACAAAGAAGGATGAGCTGCACCTGGTGTAAGAAGGGAGAACACTGGTGTATGTAACGGAGGAGAGACAACAAACTGGATCGGTCTTTGTCGAAATTCTCTCCCCAAGACAATGCTTGAAAGAAGAAATGAAGGAAAGAAAGCTAGATCACTGCTGTTAGACTGGACAACGGACAAAGGAAGCAGATCGAGCTATACACAAGGTAAGGAAAAGGCAGAGAACAAAGAAAAATGCAGTCATTGCATTCCTGGACCTGCCTGAGGGAAGAAAAACTGAAGAAGACGAAAGTTAAGGGAGTAAAGGGGAATGCCAAAACTGTAACAGAATCACTTGTCTGTCTGAGGGAAGGTCTTCACATGTGTTGCTTTAGGGCAAGTGAAGGATTGCAAGAGAGCGATAAAGAGTAGAATAGAATGTTTTACATTGTTTCTGCAAAATGTTCCCTGCCACAACAACCTCAGAGAAGATGAGCTTCATACACAAAACAATACAACTAACGGTATGTGAACTTCACTATTGACACAAGCTGTCAAAGAATTTGATAATGACATCTAAATTGAACAGAAGAGAAGAGGAATGGAAGCTTTGCCAGGACTTTTCAAGCCATCTGCACAACATCCTGGGAGGAGGCAAGCTGTAAAAATGTAACTATGTATATTGCAAGGTAATTCAAGATAAACAGAAAAGAATGCGACAAGGTGACTTAAAACTTTAAAAATTGACAATTATAAAGTGGCAACTTAAGTTGGATGCTGCAGCCAGGGGTTTACGTTAATAACCGCGATCACAAAACCACGATCGTCACAATAGCGATCACAAAAAGCGACGCACAAAACAGCAAGCGCACAAAATAGCGACAACCAATACAGCAATTTCATCGATTTATTTCCAATGTCTTCCAAACCTGACAAAGTATACATATAACAAATTTGGTAATCCTGAAGTTTAGGTACTTTAATTATTTTTCATTGGAATTATTATAATTATTCTTTGGTCAATATTTTGGCTTCACGTTTGTGCTATATTTTCATCGCTCATCCAACTTCTAGTTTGAGCTATATTTCATCAATCTTCCAATTTCTAGTTAAGTTTTACTATGAAATGTCTTCATCGCTCATCCACAGCAATGATATCAGCGCTAAACGGTATATTTTCATCGCAATTCCAACTTCTAGTTTGAGTTTTATTATGTAGTATTTTTATCGATCATCAGAAGTTTGAGTTTTACTATGACATGTTTCATCGCTCGTGCATTGTAAATAATTTCAGACGCTAAAAGTCAAGATTACAATATTTTCATCGCTCATCCAACTTCTAGTTTAAGTTTTATTATGTAATATTTTCATCGATCATCCAGCTTCTAGTTTCAGTTATATTTTCATCAATCAGCACAATTGCTGATGACTATTGACTATCCACTATGAAAGTGTACATTTAGTTAAAGTACCTAAACTGCAGGATTGCCCACATGTTTATGTTAAACTTGGAGACTCAAATTAGAGATCACGATCCCTATTCTGATTTCTACTGTCTTATATAGCAGGCCCAATTGCTGTTTTGAGGCTCGCTGTTTTGCCGCAGTCGCGATTTTGTACGTCGCTATTTTGTGATCGCTATTTTGACGGTAGCGGTTTTGTGGTCACGATTATTAACATAGACCCAACCAGGCACAGCATATGTATGCAGAAGCATATTAGACAGAAAAGTATTTGGTCAATAGATTGACAAGTTTCTGGTCATGTAGAAAGAATGTATTGTCCTACCTGTTATCTTCTGTTTGCTTTAAAAATGCACTGATCAGCTTCATTCTCTTCTTTGAAAGTGGTAGGAGCTCTTGAAGAATCTGTAACATTAGTACAAGAAAAATACCAAAATGTTGGTTCGGGTTTCAACACACACAAAATAATTTTGTCTATAATCATCTGAATACCCCACAATGCTACTGGCTTGAACACCACAGCTTCTTGGTGTATTCTGAAGCCACCAAATGAGAAATGTAAATATGTATGTATGCATTGGATGCATGTATTGTATTGCATGTATGCACGTATTTATGTCTCAGTCTCTTCCATCCCTGGCCACAGATTTCTTTGCTATGATTTGGCTGTCCTGTCAGTTCAAACTTCCATGGTCCAGCATAGAAGTTTTGCTGTTATCGGCCCATGTTTTAAAAAAAGCTGCCTCGCAATCTGCAATTTGAGGTTCTGGACCTTTTTTGCCTCATTTCCACTAGCACTTGAAACCATTCTATTCGAAAGTGGTTTTGTTTGATTGTCAGGTCCATAGCACCTCTAATTTGTTTCTCTTGAAGTGGTTTGTAAATACAATTACGTATGTTCTGTAATATTTAGGAGGTAAGGCACTGAACTCCTAGCCAGTAGGTGGACCCGTAAAAAGTTTTGCTCTGTCTAGCCCAAATCTTCCTTCCTGTCTTCCTTGTTACGTCCATTGGCACAGAGCCTGTTGGTGTCATGACACATCACCTCATGATGTTCCAGTATGCCATGCTGCTCCTCCTCGCTACCTCTTCAATGATATACAACGTCCCACTGCCTGCATACTCCAACTCGAAACTATGGCAGCATTGTGACTTACCATCAGGCATCAATCCTCACCAGAACTTCACCCCTTCCTATTGAACCAAAATCCTACGTTTGTGGCCTGGTGCCTTTCGTGCGCTACCTCATAAGGTCCTATTACGCTCCTCTCCATCTCCATCGTCTGGTATCTTCTCCACTCTCCTTGTTGTTCTTCACTGAACTATCCTCTTTCCTAGAAGTTCTGGCAACGTACAACTACCAATTGATTATCACTGACTAATAAAAGTGACTACTGACTACCCCGAGATGGGCAAATTCAACGACCTCCTAAAGCAGTTCGGGTTAATGCAACACATCGCTGAGCCCACACATACCCTTAGGGGGTTGGCTGGATCTAGTCATCATGTGTGATGGTTGTGCCATCTTGGATCTGGTTGTTGAACCTCCTGCCCTCTCAGACCACAGCCTCCTCGGGTGTACACTTCCCCATCCTCATACTCAGCGTGTCTATGCTCTACAACTCATACGCAGTATTACGCAGCTGGAACAATCTGGATCGGGCTGCCTTCTGAGCTGGCCTACAGAATGGTCCCCTCTGTGGAGACCTCTCAGGCTTGGCCACCTCTACAGAGGAGCTTTGTGCTATCTATGAAACCATGACACGATATCTGGTGGATGACCTGCTCCTGCTGCTGTCTGTGAGGGTTTGTCGGAGGCCCTGGTTGATCAGATTGTGCATGTGTCTGACACTTTAGTTGCTTGGATGGCTTCAAACTATCTTCAGTTGAATTCTGACAAGACTCAATTTATTTGGCTTGGTAGTTGTGTCCAAATCTCCAAAATTAATTTTCTTGCCCTTTGCCATTCTTTTCCAGATGTCACATTCTCCACCTTGGTATGAGGTTTGGGCATTATCCTTAATCAAGAGCTAATGCCTCACAATCAAGTAAACATGTCTGTCGATCTTGCAATTATCACCTTCGCAAGATTTGCACCGTGCGTTGTGTGCGATGATTGCTTACCATGCAAGCCGCCTCTGCGCTCATCCACGCTTTTATCTTACCTAGAATTGACTTTGGCAATGCTATTCTCTCTGGACTGGGCTTCTCTCTTACCTCGAAATTGCAGTCTGTCCTAAATGCATCTGCTCATCTGATCGGTGGCATCCTATTATTTGGCCATATCTCTGCCTACATACGAGACACTCTGCACTGGTTACATATACCTCAAAGCATTGATTCTAACTCTTATAAGAAATTGCCTAGTGGAAACTGCCCCATACTATCTCAGATCCTTGTGTATCTCAGCCTCATCTATTCCTGGTCGATCAGCTGCACATGGTATCCTGTCGTTACTTGGGCTAGGTCAGGGATGGCCAACCTATGGCACGCATGCCCAATCTGGCAATCCAACAGATTTTTCTTGGCAAGTCACCTGAACTCTGAACCTTTGTTTTTTCATACTTTTTATATTTTTTATTTCTTACATCCAGCAATTTCTTTCTTGCTTCATTGTCACATCAAATTATAGTAAATGTAAATAAATTGCATTAAGTAGCCAAGTCCAAAAATAATACAATGACTTTTCAATATTAGCTTTCACTTTTTGGGGACTTCATTCTGTGTTCCTTGGTTCAAGAACTTTTGGCACGCTAAATTTTCCACTTTCTTTAAGAGCCATTTTCTGGCACGCGAGCTAAAAAAGGTTCGCCATGCCTGGGCTAGGTCTTCCACTACCCGGCGCAGAAGTTTTACCATTGTTGACCCTGCAACCTGGAATTGTCTTCCTTTTAAAATCAGAAGTGAGCTAATCAGTCAGTCACCTTCCTTCTTCCGCAAGTGCTTGAAGTCTGTTTTGTTTGATTGCGGGCCTCTCTGCTTGGTCGAAAGCGCTGATGATGAATTTTTTTCTTGAAATTGTGCAAATTTTCACTTACTGTTATATATGAGATTGAACAATGTAAATTATCTAAGATATCATCCGTATGGTTCCAAGACAGTTAGAATTATCACGGACAAGAAGACGGTTATTTGTGCTAGCAATTATGCGCTAGTGAACGGTTTCAACATGATGCATGGCATGGCAGAACATTACAAGCTTTAACTTCAATGTTAAAGCTTGTAACGTTCAGGGGTTGAGTTTGATGTTTCCTAACATGATCACAAACAGTGAAAATAGAAAAGCAATACAGTGCCACAATTCTTCAGATGAAACAAACTGCAAGTACAGACCCAAGTCACAATAGTTTAATTTTGCCATCTACCTGAACATGAATAAATATCCTTGATAGTACACATACATACCGTACATAAATAAATGAGAATTTGCCTAGTTCAGCATATTGATGAGAATGTGACTCAAGTCAGCCATATTAAGAACACAAAGAAGCAGGGCTAAGACAGATCCCTGTGGGAGACCAAACAGTACAGAGAAGAACGCATACGCTGGAATATACCAGCCTGTGACTGGTCACACAGAAAGGAGCGGATCCAACTGAGCGCGAGTGTCTCGAGATGCCAGAAGTGGTCTCCAAGCGCTGTAGGGGAATAGAATTATGTCAAAAGTGGTCAAAAAGAGCTAGCAATGTAGAAAGAAATCTATGGTGGGGAGGTAGAAGGGCATTAGATTCAAGGTAGGACATAATTTGGGAACAGACAAATCTTTCAAATAATTTGGACAGGTAGGATAAATTTGAGATTAATCATGATGGCAGGATCAAGCCAGGGCCTTTCCAAGATGGAAGCCCAATGGCCCGCTTCTGAGAGCTAGGGAATATACCCTCACCAACAGAAGTACAACATAATAAATGCAGAAATGGCAATAAGTCATCAATAAAGTCCTTTATAAGTAAAGGCGGTAATGTGTCCAGTTCGCATGACTTGGCAGGCGACTCCATCAACTGGCAATGAAGGTCTTCAGCAGAAAACGGCTGCCAACACAACAATCCATCAGTGGGAAGGAGGGCAGCGGAGATCCCTCTATGGGCAGATGAACATAACCCACTTTGCAACACAAGACTGATCGACTGAGAGCCTCCACATCGGATGCTCATTCACCGACGTTTACCACAACGTTTTCTGTTTTTGACGATTTCCGACCCATATTGGACTCGGACCTTCATACAGTTCTTTCATCAGTTAATTTAAACTCTTGTGAATTAGATCCTCTTCCACCTTTCATTCTTAGTGACATTTTAGACGATTTTGCTCCATTTCTGCTTTATCTCTTTAATAGGTCCCTCTCTGAAGGTTGTGTCCCCGCCTCGCAAAAGTGGGCCATTGTTTTTCCCTCACTCAAGAAGCCCAATCTTGACACAAACCTCCCCCAAAACTACCGTCCAATCTCTAATCTATCATTTCTCTCCAAAACTCTCTCTTCAACTTCTTCCCTATCTGGAACAATCTGGGCTTCTACCTCCTTTTCAGTCAGGTTTTAGGGCTCACCACTCCACTGAAACTGCCCTCCTTTCTTTGCCTTCTGAAATTTATTCAGCTGTTGATAGGTCCGAACTCACTCTTCTGGTGCTATATGATGTCTCCTCAGCCTTTGACATGGTTGACCACACCATTCTTCTACAGCGCCTTGAGACCTCTTGCGGTCTGAAGGGCCCACTCTCCAGTGGTTCCAGTCATACCTGTCTGATCGCACTCAGATGGTTATCTCTGGTGAATCTAGAACTCTGTGGGTCCCTATTAAACTGGGTGTTCCACAGGGCTCTGTTCAGGCCTTCTCCTCTTTATTTTGTACACGGCCGGTATCCCCTCTCTCCTCCCCATCCATGGGGCTTCAGGCCATCTCTCTGCTGACGATGTCCAGGCTTATGTTCATGGGCCTCCTTCCTCTCAACTTCTTCTTGCTCAGCGCATCGAAGCTCTTTCTCATGATCTTCATACTTGGATGTCTTGCAATCGCCTCTCCCTCAATTCGTCCAAAACCCAATTTATCTGGTTTGGCACTCCTCAGCAACTTCAAAAACTCGACTTTGCTGTGCTGTCTCAAAGGTTTCCGCTTTTCACTTTCTCGTCTAGCGTTCGTGATCTAGGAGTGACCATTGACAATTCTCTCACCTTTACTGAACACATTTCCAAACTCAATCGCACTTCCTATTTTCACCTAAGGCGCCTTAGAGCTATCTGTCGCTCTGTCTCATCTCCAATTTTCACTTCAACTGTCCATGCATTTGTCTGCTCTAGACTTGACTACTGCAATTTCCTCTTCATTGGTCTACCTAAAGTCCGTCTTGCTCCTCTTCAGTCCGTCCTCAATGCTGCTGCTAGATTAATTGCCCGTCTTCCTCGATTCTCTCATATCACCACCTTTATGGCAGAAGAACTCCACTGGCTCCCGTTTTCTGCCCTCATCCAATTTAAGGCCCTCATCCTTGTTTCTAAGGCTCAACTTGGTTTCGCTCCAAAATATTTATGTGACTTAATTCATTGCCCTCACTCTGCTGCTTCTCTTCGTCCTCTTCGTTCATCTGACCGTTTGGACCTCCTCGTTCCCCATGTCAGGACTTCTCTGGCTCAGTCTAGGTCTTTTGCCTCCATTGGCCCTGCTCTTTGGAATGAGCTTCCTCCATTCTTCTATTCTCTCAGGTAACGTCTCTTCCTCTTTTACCTTTCTTAAAACTTGCTTTTTCTCTCGGGGTCTCTCGCACTGGGAGCGCTTCTGAATGGCTCTCCCGCTAGAAGCACTTTATAAATATCCAAATACAATACAATACAATACATAAGTCTATGTAGAAGAATGGCTGAAGAGGCAAAAGCATGAAGACTATAGGCTACATGGATTCCCACTCTCCCGCCCGATCAGCAATTCCCAGTAACACATCTCCCGGGCACGGAATTCACCATGCATCCATCGCAACTGGCAAATCCATCATGACAAATCAGAGGGCAAGCGGCTTCCAACGAACCTTCGTATACTGCTGGTACATAGATGCATACGGTTATACTATTCAATAGGCATTTAAGGTAAGATGCATATTTCATTAGTAACATAAATCAATCAACAGACATGTCAAAATAACTTGCAGTTGCTTTGCAAACATTATAAAATGCAATCTACAAATTGTGAAGCACAGTATTCTATGATTTTAGTCACTGTTAAGAAGTTTATTTCTAACCAGTAGAGAATCAAATGATCCAACTGAATATTCCCAGATTGGCATCATGTACATTAGAACACTGTCAAAGAGTTGAACTTCTCTGAAAAAAAAACAATATCGACACTCAAAATCATTTATGGCAACAAAGTCTCTGCACATAAACCTCAACTGACCTGTGAATTAACAAAGTCACTCGCAGTTTACCTGTTGTGATCAGTGATGGGTAGAATACTTTTGATAAGTACATGTATGTTCAAGAAAGTATTTAAACTACAACCATAAATATCTTTAATTTTTATACCCCAAGGTACAAGGTACCTCAGATCCCTCAGGAATTAAATTTTTTATCAAAATTTAAAATAAAGGCTTTAAATAAAGGCTGTTTAAAATACAAGTATAACATATATTATTTAGTTTAAAAAGTTATTAAAAAACTAATACAAAATACTTCAAGACAAAGTTTATCCAACATGACCAGTATGCATCAAATTATAATGACCAATCTATATCAATTAGCACTTCAATCTTAATAAACAGCATATTACTTTGGTCTACACATGTGTGGCCAAAATGACCCCATATCCATTTCACATTTTATATCGATAGATCAGTTCGTCAAGAGCAGAATCTGCTCAATAATTCTACAACATTAGGATTTCTAATTGCCTGAGTCTTTTGAGTTATTTCTGAGGTTAGAGCTAGATTTCGTGCATTTTTGGACAGTATTTGATCACGTATCATTGAAGCCAACTCTTTCCCATGTTCCATCAATTGACCTGGAACAGGAAGACTGGTCTCCACTTCGACTGCATCGATCCCAAGATTCTGATTCAGCTTCTGATTCAGATTCGGTAATGTTGTGGTAAGGTATAGTCTTTGAAGTGGGTTTAACTGTCATTTATCGAGATGTTCTACGATCAATCAAGGATTTTACCATGTCTCGCATTATGTACGTGAAGTGCTTCATTTGCTGCATGTTTCCGAGCTCATACAATTTAGGATATCGGTCTGAGTCTGGTGGTGCCATTCAGGGAATTGTAACTGTAACTGTAATTGTAATTGAGAATTTACATAGCACCACTGAATATTCAAAGGCTCTCACGACCTGGGTCGGTGTCTTCACTCACAAAGAGGAATGTTTTCAGGCGCTTGCAGAACTGGACAGGAGGGAGAGAGAGGAGGTCAAGCCTAAGAGCCTGAGGCAGATGATTCAAGCTGGATGGGCCCACAAGACTGGGCCGTAGCAGTGCACATCCCAGAAACAACCAAGTGGCCACGGGCAGATGACCAGAGAGACCCAACCAGGCAAACTGGAAACCGGAGTGCAGTAATCCCTCAGATACAGCGGAGCTGAGCCAGCAAGACACGCATGAGGGAAAGGACCTTAAATTGGATGTGTTGGTGAATGGGAAGCCACTGAAGGGAGTCTTGGATGTAGGAAGAGATATGGGCAAACTTCATGATGCCCCCTATGACGCGGGCAAGCGGGCAGCAGCATTAAGGATGACCCGAAGCTGCCTACTTGCAGGCGCATTGTTGCCCCACCTCAGGTTTAGCTGGCCACGGAAAACTGTTCTGCGCCTTGAGGTGAACTTGTTGTTCCCTTAGCGCACACTTAAAAGATGCAACAAAGTGCCTTTTCAGTGGTTGGCCCAACACGTGGAATAACCATCCTTCAGATCTGTGTTCTTTTAACTGGAAATTTTAACTAATACACCTTAACAAGCATCTGAAAACTGTTCTTTATCGCAGGAGTTGGGCTAGGTATTTTGAAGGGACACTATATAAGTCTTCTGAATGAATGGGGGTGCTCAATAGTGTAGTGGTTAGCATGCTGCACGGTCACTCAAAAGATCAGGGGTTCAAGTATTTCTTCCAAAGATCACACTTGTGCAAAAGTAAATTAAGGATCCATGGCTGCGACCATTTTATACCTGAATTTGAGTCATATTGACATGTACTATAGCACGAGTATGACATATTTAAAAAACAAGTACAAAATACTTCAAAAGTACTGCAATATCATCTCAAACACAAGTATTTAAACTACTGCCTATCACTGCTAACGATTGCTGTTTAAAAAAGCAATACCTTTGTAAGAGAAGAGATCTCTGACTGATGACATCAGGCTCATAGCTGGCCAGCAGTGGCTGATTATCAATCACCTTTTTTCTAAAGATGCCCCTTTCAACGTCTGATGTCTCAATACCACTCAAAGAACCTTCAAAATGGAGACTCTTCACTTGTATACCACCTCCATTTCCACTCTCTGAAAATAACAGATTTCATTTTGTTTAAGGAAGGAAAATAAACTTCCAATGTGCAAAGAAGCATGCTGCGTCATGTTCGTTGTGATTTACAACAAATATAATTATTCAATACTATTATGGTCATGATTACAACAGGTTACAATCTGTTTGATTGGATACACTATTCTCACCTAGTGTGACATCAACCTACTTTTTGATTTGGGTTCCTTACCAGTAATATATGATAAACTTCACACAAAAAATTGTTGCACACATCTACAGGTGAAGCCACTGTCACCTACCTCAGGTTTTTCTGCTTATCACCCAACAGGTTTTCCACTCCAAATTGACGTCTTAACTCTTCAAGAATTCCTACTTTAATCCATCCAATCTTCTGCCTTCCAAGCTATCTCGTCCACAACAAAACCCACCTTACCAGTTGCTCTGCATCCTCTCTCTGTTCTCTCTGGCAACCGAACTCGAACCTCCATTGGACATCGCTCTGTGAACAACCCCTCTGATATGATGCAGTGCTCATGAATAAGCTGGTGCCCTGCACTTAGCTCTAGAGTAAAACTTTAGAAATTTGGAGTTTACAATTACAAAGCAACTGCTACAACTACAGAGCAAATGCAGTACACGCAATCCAAGCAATTCAAGCAAGACGTAGAATACTAAAAGTCTGAACCTTATAGAAGTAATATTCTAGATGAAGATTTGGGCAATGCTAACAAACTGTAGAATGTGATGAAAATTATGAAGAAAAATTATATAACATAGTCGTGTTTATTGACAAGCTCACTGACAAACCGCAGTAACATTGCAATATATGACAGTAAAATTATCACGATCTTATAGAACACATGTCTAGGCAGCCTGTTACGCACCCGCTCATTTTACAGCTGCCCCTATGGAGTGGAAGGCTGAGTCAACCTATAGGGAGCTTATGGGTATCAAACCGCATCTTTCAAGATCTTATGTTCTTCAAGCATTCATCTACTCCTCCATTGAGGAATTAAGTTATGGCTCCACTGAACACGATAATTAGAGAGATACAGAGAATACCAAATACTGATGAAAGGCATGATTGAAAAGGCATCAAAGTCACCCAAACAATCCAGCTAGTAATTAAATGTTGATAAGAAGAAAACTACCAAAATATCCTGATAAAAGTGAAGAAACTGAGTGTTTCATTTCCAAAAAATTAAAGAAACACTGTAGAAATAGTCCCACTCGAAATAACAGCACCAATGAAACGCATAACACCTTCTTGAATTGATACCTGCTGTAAATAATATATTACCAGATATGAATGTTGATTCTAATTAAACTTTGAGTGGAAGAATTTACAGCAGCTGTATGGTCATTTGGAACCTGTTGCACAACAGACATTGCAGTGATGCCTATTCTCCACCTTGCATTTCATCCTCTTTGTTGAATTTGGAATGCCATATGGAAAATTCAATTCACTCAAAATATATAAAGGTAAATATGAAACAGGACTTTCACAAACGCTTCAGTTCCATCCTGAAACCTATAAGCTCTGAGACACGCATCAGGCACAATTCAACCCACTAGATAGCCACAGCTGCAGTCTTGTTGATGGGTTCCATCTAGATGTCATAATACACAAATAATAATCAATTTAAAAACAAAATTCCAACATTAATATAAATGATTCAAAGAAACACAAACAAAGAGGAATTTACCTTTAAATTCCAATTTGAGAGCAGGGAAGTGCTGAGATTGTCCTGAATAGACTGTGATTGAATCATTGACCAAAGACCTGTTACAGAAGAAATTCAGAAACTCAGCATCAAACCAGTTCTCTAATCCCAGAATGAAATGCTTACTAAACGACCAAACAACGTCAAAGATATCTCAATTCAGAAGAGGACTGAGACAGGCTTCAACAGCTAGATCTCCTGAGTAAAAAAAGAGGTTTATAAAAACCATTTACAGAAGTTTCAATTCTTTAAACCTACTTGGTCAACTCATTTACTGCATACATTGATGTAACATTCAAGACAACTAATCTGTTGTATTTTCCTCATGTTGCTCATCTTCCTCAGTGCAGTAGTATCTTGCCATCTATTACAGCACTGTCTATAAAAGCAGTTAAATAATGTTAATTATGATACTGGCACAACACAGAGACACCAGTACTTACGAATATTCTAATTCACAAGTGTTGAGCAACACTGGAGAATCTTTCTCTCCGCCATAAACAGTGATACTCTTTGGCAAACAAGGACTTTGTGTATGTCCAAAATCAGGAAAACACACTGCCAATGAGCTAGAACCAACAAAACAATTTGATTTATAATACCTCTCATCATAATAAACGAATCCAGATTAACTGTCATTAGGCAAAAAACCACATGGTTGTGCTCAGCAACATCAAAACTTACACTTCCACAACAGTTTTACTACTTTTACTGGTAAAACTATTAAAATATAAAACAGCTTTCTTTGTAACCAATCTAATCTAATCTGAAGACTTCTATAGCACCATTATTGCTTCTAAGGATTGCTTCTAAGCAGGCCCTTAGCCAGAAATAAAGAGTAGGGCGTCTAAAAGCATTCAAAGTCGTGACCGCCCGATGCCGTGACCGCATGAATTCGCGACCGCCTGATGCCACGACCGTACAGAGTCCGACTGTAAAAGTCTGCAATGCCCCTACACTGAATGACTTATGGGTTTTGATCACAATTGTAACAGTTTTGTTTTACATACAATGATACAAACAACAATCTGTTGACTTCAGATTGTAATTTTTAATTCCCTTATTTGATTATTACAGCCTAGGGAACAGATATTGATCACATGTCCCATTACTTGCAGTGTTGGGTATGAGTTAACTCAGATGAGTTTAAACTCACGAGTTAACTCACTTGCTGTGATTTATGAGTTTGAGTTAACTTACCTTAAAGAGTGTGAGTTATGAGTTTGAGTTAACTCATATTTTCTGTGAGTTTGAGTTGTAACTGTCAATTATTTTAAACTCAACTCACTCTTCGGCACTCGGCACATATTATGTTGAAACAAACCTTTTTATATCGTCGGCTTTCCATACTGGTGAGTGGTGACGGCAGGGAGGGTCGTAAACACTGCTAGCGGACAGTGTTTAAGCACTGCATAGTTTGTATATTGTGAACAGTTAAGAACAACATGGCTGAAGTACCGTGTATTCTTGATGGAAAATATTTTTCTGTTACAAGTAGGCGTGATGGAAAAATTGTTGCTCGATTAGAACGTGCTAGTATGAAACGTGTGAGTTTATGATTTAACTCATTTAACAACTGAGTTTGAGTTAACTCATTTCACTTAGGATGAGTTGAGTTTGAGTTTAAACTCATTTTGAGGTGCATGAGTTGAGTTTTGATTTAACTCATTTCTTGTCTGAGTTAACCCAACACTGATTACTTGTTATCAATCCAAGCCTCTATATTTATTGATAAGGTCAAGGTATTTACATAGTCAAATCAGTTACCAATTACCATGAAACAACCTCATCTAATTGGCACTTAATTACACCTATCCTAGGTCATAAATAGCTGCTAGAGAAGTGCATCTTGTGTGGGAAAAGGAAATTCCCGTTAAAAATGATTTGGACGGGCAAAGGACCTGCTTCTGAGGGCCTGCTTCTAAGCACTCTCCACACTCCAAAATCACGGACCATTGGACAGAACCATGCAGGCAAGATCCGCGAGGCCCCTAAGGCCAGAAGACAGGCTACACGGAGTGAGCACAATTCGAAGCACATGATATTTTAGTCCTGACCTAAATAATTACAACAGTAGTGGACTGAACAGAAACAGGCAACGAAATCCAAAGCCTAGAACCGGCAACATATAAAGACCAAGAACCATGTACTGCTTTGATTTGAGGCAGAATTAATTCAAAATATCAAATGAGCAAGTGCTTTTAGGGGTATGCAAAGATAACGAATAAGTTGGTTGGCCGATGTGTATTCTTCATAAACTGTAAGACGTGTTTAAATTGGTTTCTTTGTTCTACAGAAAGCCAGCGCAATGATTGCAATATGGAAATTATGTGCTGGAACATTTGTGTTATCTTTATAATCCTGGCCAAAGAATTCTGAAGCATTTATAATTTGCACAGGTTTGGCTTTGTGACATTGTTTAAAAGTGAGTTACAGTAATCAAGACAATTAAAAACTAGATTTTTAGCTATTCAAATCAAGACATTCTGAGATACACGAAGTCTTTCTTGAAGATGTCTCATACATGAAAATGAAAAACTTAGAAGTTACTTTAATGTGCTCTGAGAAAGACATAGATCTGGAATCAAAGATGATGCCAGCATTAAGCGATGACTCAGTGCAGGCAACAACTGATTCACTTAATGAATATCTATAAGCCAGGTAAATGTGTGCAACTGCTAGCTTGACCCAAAAAAAAGAATTTATGGAAGAGTTCGAAAGAAGCTCACTGAGTGTCAACCAAGCCCACTTATCTCCACAAAACAGACAAGAGCAGTTCAAGAGAAGGCAGAACTGGACCTGTCAAAATAAAGCTGTGTGTCATCAGCATGAAAGGGTAATTAGAAACTTCTGTAGTGCTGATGTCTCGTGCATAAAGCACCAACTGATGGCAGAGTCAGGTTGATACCCAGAAAGTCGTTTCACTGAAACAGTGAGACAGCCTATGGTGAAAATGCCAACTGAAACGGTGAGTCTTAAGTCGAGAACGAACTGACACAAGAGACCACGTAGAATGAACAGAAGCACGAAGACAGTTCCAACAGTTAGATCCAACAACCGAAAAGCTCATTTGTCTAAAACAGTACAAGCTTGTAGCATGAACAGAGAAAGACAATCAGATGTCCTGGTTGAACAATGATAGCTTTGACAAGTGAGGACTGATTTTAAATATCGTGGTTGACCACAGTGTAATGTGTTAAAAACTATAAACCCCAAAGTGGAACAAATATTTGCTGAACCGGAAACTAATGCAAAGATGACAGATGTGTAACAGACATGACACAGGCATTGACCCAATTCCATATAATATAAATTGTGCAGTAGATGCAGAACTTAAAACCGGACAGATAACAAGGCAAGGTCAGGTAAGCAGACATGCATTGGACTGTAGAATTTAATGCACAGTAGACGTGACAATATTGAAATAAACATATGAGTTACATTTGTACTTAGACTACCCTAGGGTAGAGCTTTAAAACTGAACAGGTAAACAAGGCAAGGTCAGGTAAACAGACATGACACATGCATTGGCCCAACTCCGTAGAATATAAATTGCGCAGTAGACATGATCCTGGGTGGAACTTAAGACCGGACAGGTAAACAGGGCAATGTCAGGTAAACAGGGAGGCCACATGCATTTCATCAATGATGTAGAAATTAATTAGCAGTAGAGTTGCACAAGAAAGATGTGCACATTTAGATCTGCCAAAATAGGACTTAAAATGTGCAGTTATATGTGCGTGTAGGACTGTAGGTGTAAACGCGAGACAGGATGTGCGCAACTGGGAAGTGGCGTGATGGAAAACCGACACAAAAGAAGGAAGCTGAGACGGAGGGGAAGAAAGGGAGAGAGAGAATATAAGCGAAGGAGAGACAAAGCGAAGGGACTCTGACAAACGACAGCAAAATACTCACCAAGAGAGAAGTTAGCCAGAAGGTTTCTCAGAGTACGGGGATGTAGTCCAGTCATTAAACAAACAATTTTTAATGGAGGTTCAAAAAAATTTGAAGAAAAGGTTTCTTGATGGGTTTCACCTCTTTGATACGTCTACATTACAGGAAAAAAAGGTTACCAAAATATGACATGGGGAACTATGTGAAAATGGGTCAAATCCAAGATGGCCGCCGTCAAAATTAGCAAAAGTGGAAAAACATTTCATATATGGAACCACTCAAGCTAAAACATCTATGATGAGTCTACTCATATCAGCATATACATATACATGTTATGGAATGTAATTTTCAAGTCAAATGTTTAAAAAACAAAATGGCCACCAAGATTTGACGAAAAAAGCAAGATTATCATATCTACATATCTAACGGCTATAGTCCAGGCAATTTAGAGTTAGACCTGGGCAAATTTGCATCAGAAGGTTTTTAAACGGTTTCTTGTTCAGAAAAAATTGCTGAATAACATATAAAAAGACCCCCTAAATCCGACCATGGGAACACCCCAAAAATGAATTTAAAGATGGCGGATTGGGGTTTCCTAAGAAATGCCAATAATAATTTGCAGTTAGACCTGGACGAAATTGCTTCAGAAGCTTTTTAAACATTTCCTACTCAGGAACCATTGCTGAATAACATATCCAAAATCCACCCAAATCGGACCACGGGAACACCCCCAAAATGGTCAAATACAATATGGCCGCCATCGACCATATTTGAAAAATCACCTTTTTGTTTTTTAGAGTACAGTGTATATGCATGTGTAATACCTCTAATATTACTGATTTCAGTATGTAGAATTCATTTCTGAAATTGTTTTCGCCTTTCTGGGACATCTTCACCTTGAAAGGTCATGGTCAAGGTCATTTTGTTACATCGATGATGCCATCAAGCAAACTTTCCATCATTCGGTAAATGTAAATTTTTATGTGTTGCTGTTCTTCACTGTGACCATATACACACACACACACACATTGAGTTTCACATTATTACTGTAAGAGAGTCTGTTCTTATTGTGGAGGACCTGATCCGGTCGCTTCAGTGGGAGATATTCTGGAATCACAAGGCAAAGCTGCATATCTAGTGCTGGCACAGTTGCAGGTACTGCAAATTACACTGGCTGAAAAACAATGTTGCCGTGAACAGTTTGAGTCCCTGATTCGAGAAGTGGAGGAGTTGCATCAGGACTTCCGGTGAATTTGAGGAGTTCAAAGCCAAGTCTGAGCTCTGCCAATTCTATTGAGTTTGGCCGCAGTTGGTCGCCGTCATCAAGAACGCTGTAGTATCTGAGAGAGAAAGAAACTGGAATATACTTGCGGCTACTGTCGAGGATTCTATGCCAATCTTTGCAGAATGTGACTGCATCAACTTCCTATGTTATGGATCGTGGTATCTGGAACAGGTCAATGTGTCGGAGTTCACACATCCTGAGCTCTATCGGCGCTTCTGTGTGAGCCAGTGGGTTGTTCAGGATGGCCCAGGATGGTTCTGTGCTGTCGGAGGTGGCATGAAGGTCGAGCAGACCATCCAGCGAATGTCGATGGGTCCTGGAGGTCACTATGTGGTAGGAGCTACACGCAATGCCACTGCTGTAGCAGAGTTCGAGCTCTTGTTCCAGGAGATCGGGTCTATCACCAGCCTTCTCAATTTTCTCACCTCTAACCACCCCAATAGCCACACAGAATGCCATCTACAGCATGCATTGAGCATCACTCGCCGTCTTGCATTTAACCATAACGTGTCTGAGCTGTTAGACTTCATGCTAGAGTGGCAGAATTTATACTCAGTGACAGTCAATGTGCCAGTGCAACTGCAGAACCTGCTCACAAAGGTGGATGTTGACCGAAAGGTGGCTACCCGCCTGCTCAACTTGCTTAACTTTCTTGAGAATGATCAGCATGGTCAGCATGCCTACCGCTCAGTGTCTCCATCATCATTGCAACCCGTCCTTCATCCTCATCCTCATGTTCCTCTATCTATCACCCCCCGGGCTTTCCACACAAAACTGAAGTCTCACCTTTTCAAATACTCCTACCCTGACTCATCTGATACTCCGCCTTCCAATTATTCTCGCCGTAAACGACACCCGCCTTGACAGCTGCTCTGCCTCTCCTGATCTGGTACCCTGGAAATCTGACTTGGACCTCTTTTGGACTACTCTGTGGAAACCACCTTTGATTTGGTTTGGCCTCCTTGAAATCGGACTTAGACCTCTTTTGGACAACTCTCTGGAAACCCCCTGATCTGGTACCCTGGAAATCGGACTTGGACCTCTTTACAACTACTCTCTGGAAACCCCCTCTGATCTGACGTAGCGCTCGTGAATAGGCTGGTGTCCTGCGCTTGACCTTCGAGTGGCGCTTTAGAAGTTTGGAGATTACGATTACGCTCACACAGGCAGGAGAGATTAGTTGAGAAGACCAAGAAAATTCGCACGACTTCATCCTCAGAAGACACCATCAACAATGGAGAAGCAGAAGAACGACCTGTCATCCAAGGAGATGGCAGAGGTGCATAAGAACATGGACATTGCTAAGGAGCGCGGCATGGACCTCAGGCAGGTAATCTCACACACAATTTGCTCTCAGCATCTCCACTGTTCGATAGTGATCTTCCAGCTCACACCAACAAGTCACTACTTGCTGGGGAGATTGAGTCTAGATTGGACCTCACCCAATGGCGTGAGGAGTCTACTCTCGCTACACATGTTGCGGTAGATTTCATGTCTAAGATCTACAAAAACTTAAACACTTATTCCAGCTGCTGCAACAACATCGCTTCCACAGCTGAGACATCTCAATGTAGGAGGCAAGTACATGATGGATGAATTTCACAGTTTGGTAGAGGGATGAAGCTGAGGTTATGATGGTGTCGATGGCCACACCAAGATTAGGGAATTGTGGTATTGGCATCTGCTGCATCTTAGACATGAAATCTACCACAACATGTTTGGCAAGAGTAGACTCTTGAAGCCACTGGGTGAGATTCAGTCTAGGTTCAATCTCCCCAATAAGTAGATTGGCATAGAATCCCCGACAGTAGCCACAATTATATTTCAGTTTCTTTCTCTCTGGGATGTACAGTACTCCACAGAACTCACACACAATTTGCACGTGTGAATAACAACAGACTCTCTTACAGTAATAATGTGAAACTTAATTTGTGTGTATATGGTCACAGTGAAGAACAGCAACACATAAAAATTCACATTTACCGAATGATGGAAAGTTTGCTTGATGGCGTAATTGATGTAACAAAATGACCTTGACCATGACCTTTCAAGGTGAAGATGACCTGAATGGCAAAGACAATTTCAGAAATGAATTCTACATACTGAAATCAGCAACATTTGAGGTATTACACGTGCATATACTTTAAAAAACAAAAAAGTTAACTTTCTAATCTGCCAAAAATGACCTTGAGGTGAAGATGATCCCGAATGGCAAAAACAACATCAGAAATGAATTCTCCATACCGAAATCAGTAATATTAGAGGGGAAACAAAAAAGGTGATTTTTCCAATGTGGTCGATGGCGGCTATATAGGATTTGGCCATTTTGGGGGTGTTCCCGTGGTCCGATTTGGGTGGATTTTGGATATGTTATTCAACAATGGTTCCTGAGCAGGAAACGTTTAAAAAGCTTCTGAAGCAATTTCGTCCAGGTCTAACTGCAAATTATGTGTATTATTATTGGCATTTCTTAGGAAACCCCAATCCGCCATCTTTAAATTCATATTTGGGGGTGTTCCCATGGTCGGATTTAGGGGGTCTTTTTATGTGTTATTCAGCAATTTTTTCTGAACAAGAAACCGTTTAAAAACCTTCTGATGCAATTTTGCCCATGTCCAACTGTAAATTGCCTGGACTATAGCCGTTAGATATGTAGATATGATAATTTTGCTTTTTTCGTCAACTCTTGGTGGCCATTTTGTTTTTTAAACAGTTGACTTTAAAATTACATTCTATAACATGTATATGTATATGCTGATATGAATAGACTCATCATAGATGTTTTTAACTTGAGTGGTTCCATATATGAAATGTTTTTCCACTTTTGTTAATTTTAACAATAAATTCTCAACATCTTGGATTTGACCCATTTTCACATAGTTCCCCAAGTCATATTTTGGTAACCTTTTTTCCTGTAATGTAGACGTATCAAAGAGGAGAAACCCATCGAGAAACCTTTTCTTTAAATTTTGTTGAACTTCAACTATTTAATGACCGGACTAATGTTGTAATGACATTCAAGTCTTGAGATGCTGTACTATATATACTGTTGAGAATTTATTGTCGTAGAATAATAAAATCATAAAAGGAAACAAAAGCATCGTTTCTTCAAGAGGTCGTCATAAACCACGCAGAGAAGAAAACCATGAAAAGACGCCTATAGTATCGCTGGCCACCATATATCCGTTTTAGTAGATGTCCATTACGGGCTTTGGCGCAGCACCTCACTATTCTATCAAATTTGCCAGGGGATGGTCGCCACCCCCACAATTTTTTGTCCCCACCACTCCATTATCTCACCGAATTAAGAGGATGTCGGTCTATACCACCTAGGTCTCCAGAGAGTCCCTAGATCCCACGGGCCTTGATAGCGGGTCGATTTTTTTTTGGTGTACGAATTATGCCACCAAAAACCTGCAAGCCAAAGCCAAAAAATAAGGATCGTGGATTGCCTTAACACACCGAAATGTAAAGTCCCGTTTGCTGACGGCCGAGACCCCCCCCACGAGGCCGGCTCAAACTCGTGTGTGTGTGGTGGTAAACATTGTAGCCCACTAATCGTACGGCGGTGGTGCGCTAGGAATTACAGACTCACTACTCCAACCACCTACGATGAAAACTTTTATTTTGAGGTTCGCGGACAAGTCCCAGTGCTGGTTAGTTTCTTTATTAGTTCCGCCACCATGTCGTCTTTGCTTTGACTCGGCAACTCTTTTTTTCCATTCTTGTTTTGTATATCACGTTTCATCGTTCTATATTTCTCCTCCTCTCCCAGAATAAGTTTATATTCATCGTCGCTTATAGCTGTGTCTTCCAAAGCCTTAGAAATGTGGTCATGAACAGTGTTTAGCTTACTCTCCGCCAAAATACAAATTTCGTCGTGTTTTGAAGCTTTAGCAACAAACGATCGGCTAACAACATTCCCGATAATATCCAGAAAACTCGTCGCTATGGCTAAACTCTCCAGAACAATACCAGGAATAAAACCAATACCAGTGGCTAACATAGCTGCCCCACCCACCCCAGTTCCAAGACTAACTATAGCAAGGCCGGCCGAGGCCCCATTAGCCACATCTACAACCCTCTTATACTTTTTGCACAGTTGTCCCCGACTTATCGCCTCAGACCTCAGGAATGCTTCTATTTCGCCGATCTTCTGCAAGCGAAATGTTTGCGACGTCGTGTCTGACGAAATTGTTGACTCCATCAGCGGTGGGTACAAAGACATACTTTTTTATAGTTGCTCTATCAGTAACGTTACGTTTAACTCAATAGTTGAAGTACTTAAAACGCCCCTCTTTTTTCCTTCAATTCGAAAACTCGTTTGTCCTGGAATGAATATTGCCCTAGATGCATCAAATTGCCCACTTTGAATGTCAACTGTACGATCGATGCTACCCGCGACTGTAATAATGCGAACTGACGCATCGCCGGTACTAACACCAAACATTGTAAGCCTCCAGAATCCGCGGTCTAAAGAGACCGTCTCATTGTTAGTTTGCAACGTAATACAGGGATAGCGTGCCGCGGTCAATGGAAGCGTTTGCCACGAACTTAGAGTCACAGTTTTGGTCGCTGTGTAAATATCGCGGCTATGGTAATCATCCGACACGAAATCGATGTGAATTTGGGGAACCGCGTCTAACATATCTGCGGTGGGCTTAGGGATAGTATATCCCCAGTTGGTTAGTCCAACCAAATCATCGAGGTTGTACTTGTGCATATTCGTTTCTCCTTTTTGTCGGAGATAACCACGAATCTTGTAGTGTGAGTCGGCCATTATTAAGTCTTATGTGTTTCCAACTTTAAAATATGTGTAGATCTGAAAGTGGGATATTCCAAAAGTAGCTTGTGTTGGGCTGGTGGCCAAGACCATCAGCCTGAATTTTTTGTATACACGGTCAGTTGTGAAGGTGAACTCTTGCGCAGAATTAGTCAAAGTGACATTGGAGGTGATGAGCACATAAAACATATTTTCAATATCGGATGGAATCCCATGAAACTTCCAGGACGTGATACGTGGTGCAGTAGGACTAGATCCCCCAGCCAGACTAACCTTCCATATTCGCACAGGCGTCGGGCACTCAATCTGTAACCAAGTCCCACTACCCACAAAATCGGCTCTCGATGTGGACGCTGTCTTCCACTCACCTCTCACACCGGAGTTGAATGCCATATGAGGCGGATTGGTGGGGATAGATTCGTTGGCTGAGGCAATGAAACCAGTTTCGGAAGAGTCTCTGGACAGGGGTGGAATGTGGCCGCTGTAATTGAGAAACTGAATGCTGTTCACGTACTGTCTTAGAGCGGCCTCTTTACTGTCTGTATACCTTTTAACCACAACAGCCTGATTGTCGACATATTGTTTATTGGCCACGTTCAAAGGCTCCGTCGGTATTTTATTTAATTTTGTCATTTTGCCGGTTACGATTCTCGTCACCTGCCCGATACTCGCCGCGTCGCTATTAGTTGTTGAGGCCCCCGTGTAAAGCCCAGTCACCCTCTTACCGCCCATAGCTAAATTTCCAGTCATTGCGTCGCCAACTTTAAGCACGCAAGCGCTCCTGACCATAGCGTCTTGTTCTTCGGCGTAAGTTTTTGCAGCTTCGGTTTTCTGGTCTGCGTACCCCCTTGCGGCGGCGGTCTTTTGATCTGTATACAACCTCACGGACGAATTAATCGCGGTGTCCTGATCGACCGCGTACTGTCTAGCAGCAATATGTTGAACATCAACATATTGTTTGTTAACCACGTGCAACGACTCCGTGGGAACTCTATCGAGGCTCAATAGAGCGCCGGCGACCGCTGTTGACACTTGTTTCCAACTCGCTGCGTCGCTATCAGATCCTGGAATCTCTGTTGGAAGTCCAGTTACTCGGTGGCCACCCATGACTAAACTTCCAGTCATTACACTTCCAGATTTTAGCACACACGCGTTCTTGACGATAACATCTTGCTCGTTGACGTAAGTTTTAACAATAACATCCTTTTCGTCCGCATACTGCCTAACGGAATCTCTCAAAACCTCGTTTTTCTCGTCCGTATACTGTTTAGCATCAATAAGCTTCTGGTCTGCATGGCTCTCGGCCGCGGCCGCCTTCTGGTCCGCGTACAGCCTGACGGCAGTGTCCAGCAGAGCGTCCTTATCGTCTGCGTAACGTTTAACGAGACCAGTTACCTCGGAGCTTAAGCCGTCTGCATACAACTCAGCGTGGTGCGCCCGCTCTTTCGCGTACTCCGTTATTTGTTTCCAACTCCCAACGTCGGACTCCCCCACCAATTCATCCCAACCCTCGTCTTCGCTATCAGATCCCGGAGTGTCCGTGGGCAAACCAGTCAATTTATGACCGCCCATTTTTAGAACGCCAGACATCGTTCCACCGGTGAGTTGCAGGTTGTCCTGATCTACGATGTCTGCATAAGCCTTTGTCGCGGCGTCCGTTTCCATCGTCGGCGTTCCCACATTTGTCAGCCGAAAACCTCCAGCCGAAAGAATTCCCAGCATGGTATCACCAGCCTTGTGGATGAGCCCAGCGGCGCTTATCTGCCCTCCTCCCACCCCGCCTCCACCGTCTCTTCCAAATTTATCAACCGGCATTTTTATATACAAAAAGGCGATGGAAGTCTAACATAGGTCAAGCACGATATCTTCAAAATTCTTTCCGGCAGCGAGCTCTCTTAGCACGAGCAGACAGAGATGACCACATACCACATCATCGGGCCCCTGTAGCTGGAACGTTTGAGTTCTTATAGGATTTTTTAAATATCGAGAAATTTCGAGAGGCGGATCCAGCCCATAACTATCAAAATAGACGGCTGTAGGTCCATCTATCCAATAAGCGACCCAGTGAGTACCGTCGCCGGAACCAGAATCTAAATTAACAACTCCACACTCCTTCTCACGAGCCACGGCGGGCAGACCATCTCGCATGAAAACACCGCGGAAATGCGGCAGCGCCCTGGCAACTTTCTCTATATCGAAGTTGCTCAGCGGTTTTAGTTTTTTTGCCCGATGTACAGGCCGGATCCTTTACACATTGAACAGCAACCACCATAAGTCTGGCGCCCGAGATATAAACCGGTCCCGCGGACCTGAGCTTCGAGTTCGCGATTGTGACGCGCGGCCTCTGCTAAAGCCGCGTCGTCGATCCGTTTTTTCTCGGCTTGGGCCGCATCGCTGGCCTGTTTCTTGCGCAGAGCCTCTGCATCGCTGGCCTGTTTCTTGCGCAGAGCCTCTGCATCGCTGGCCTGTTTGTTGTGCACGGCCTTTGCCACTTCGGCGGCCCCCCCAGCCGCGGCACCCACCGCGGTTAACCCACCAAAAATCAGTGGGAGGAGAGCCAGTAGTGGAAGAAATCCGCCCGATTTTGTCATCTTTTTCAATTGCGTTTTGGTGAATCTCAGCTCCATGCCAACACCTTCCGAAATCTTCTTCACTATTCGGGCGGCTTGAACTTTTGTGAGCGCGAGCTTATCGTTTCCGCGAAGCTGGCCATGAGTGAGCCGGATCGTGGCGCCAGTGCCGGCACGCGCAGCTTTAGCCAATGTTTGCTTTTGCCCTTCGGTCAGTGAAAGGCCGAACGCAACGTATTCAGTTTTCATTTTTGGAAAAAATATATCTAAAAGAGGGCCTTGTATCTAAATGTGAAAAAACCGATTTCTAGTAGACGACGTTGAATTTGCTGCCATCCGATTCAAAATTCAGGAGTCGGTCACTGATCAGGACGGCATATGCCGTCGTATTATTTGGTACCCCCTCGTTAAAGTCCACCTTGATTTGTATGTCCTGTACAGAGGTTTTAAGTCGTTCGGATTGCCTGCGCACGTCCAGGACGAAGATCGGAAACAAATCTACAAATTCGATTGGTGTCGGTTGGCATGACGATTCACGCGCGTCTATGCCGCAATATTCTTCCTTGAAGTCACGTAGGGCCTTGTAAGCGCGAGAAGTTGTCCTCTTGGTGAAGTCGAGATTCATGTCAACAACCGGGTAGCGATCGCTGTTGAGCATAGCGAAAATGTTGCGAACCTGCACATGGTCAAACAGTGCCGGATTCTGGCCTTGATGTGCATTCTTTCCAGTTTGAAAAGCAACAAGAATCCAGCGTGGCTTTTCCGTGCCCGACTTAACGCTCAAACGCCAGGAAAAAGTCGTCGCTCGTGGCACCGCAATGTTGTCGCATTGCATGGCGCGGAATGCTACAGGTACCTTAACCTTGGCTTCAATCTGCTTCATAAGCATGCTTTTATACTCCAAAGCGGGTATTATATGCGGCATGAACCAGGAGAGTTTAGTCAGCGCGATCTGGCCATTGGTCGCAGCGGCTTCCTTGAAGATCGCGTCTGCATCCCCCTGCCGGCTCAGCAGTAAGGAGTGTTTAATCCCGTATACGACCTTGTGATAATCATCGCAAAAACCGAATAGATGTCTTAAGGGAACGATGAATGAAAACGTTCCAATAGGGACGGGTTTTCCAATGATCATCAGTCGACGGGCCTCGAAGCCGATATTCGCAGCCGCCGCTGCCGCTGTCGTGTCCTTTTGCCAACACATGTTTAAACCTTCGCCTTTGGAAAAATCATCGCCGTAAACCAGCATGCCTTTCATCGTCGTGGCTTGCCCAGGAGACATGACATTCTCTATCTCGGTGTTGTTAGCCAAGTATCGAATCTGAGAAAACATGTACGGGATGGCGTTGTTGACGAATGACACCAGCGAGTCTGCGATGTAACCCGCGCCAGTTGATGTAAGCCTGCCCTCCACAAGAAGGTAGCTCTTGGAAGGCTGTGTGAAAATGTCTTGGTTCTGGATGTCTATCTGTATGGCCTGGCCGTTGTTAATAGCCGCAGGGTTTTGTGATTCATACTCGCGGTATTCAAACGATTCGATGCTATTATCATCGGGTACCGCCGAAGCGATGTCCAACATTTCACTCGGCACGTCAAATGCCGCCATTATTATAGCTAAAAAAGTTCAAGCTTCAATTATTAATCATGTTGCAAATGAATTTCATATGTGGTGGGTTAAACATTTTTTTTCCGTTTTGTGAATTAGTCGGAAATTTTTTTCATTTTGCAAGAAACAGACCCCTACCACAACGACTCGGCTTTATAGTTTTGAAACCGGATCCAGCAATGCGGCTGTTTATGTCGGCCATTGTCGGAACAACGGGTGGCGGACTCACAGCCAGTTGTTTTAAGTATTCAATGCTCTTGTCGCTGAGCGCCTTCTCCAAAGGTGCGGGAACAACGGGCGCGGCAGATGAATTTTCATTTCGTAAATGAGCTTCATTTACGGCCGCAGCGCGTCTCGCTTTCACGGCATCAACAATTTGCCTGACGGCAGATGCTGTTGTGGCGCCGGCTTTCGCGACATTACCAACCGCCTTGGCAACGTTTGTGATTGTGCCTCTATTCGCCGAAATGAAGGAGCCTGCACGGCCAAGGAAACCCGCGATTTTGGGTATCCAGTCGAAAAGTCCACCACCCACGACACGACGCCGCTTTTTAATTCCAAGAACAAACATGAGAATATTTAAGTGTGAAAATCTACGCACTGCGGATGTGAAACCTTATAGTTACTGTCTCACCGCGGAGGTTTAATTGTTCACCATTCTGGTCGGTCAGCCACACACGAATGCCCTGTACGTTGCCAGCCGGTGCTACTGGTAGGTACACTAGATTTTTCGGAGACTCGATTACCTTATAGCCGGGCGACACATCCGGGAAAAAACTGTAGATTACTGGCAGCTGGCTACCATTTCGATACGATCCAGAGATAATATCACAATTTACCAGAATTGTGTCCACCCGGAGAATATCGACTGGATTTTCTCCCTCTTTATAACCAAGACTAAGCGCCTGAGGGTTAAAACCGAGCGTTTGCCTGATGGTAGATGCGGCCATATCTACCTTAAAACGGACCTTCGTTATCTTTACGAAGGCGCGAAGGGTAGATGCGTTAGCTCCTATAGTAATAGGAGAATCAAAGCTGAGTTGAGCAACACCTGGCGGCGGCGGATTTTGCATTTCTAACTGCCGGCTGATTTCATAATTAATCTGTGCGATCTCGTAGCTTCCGTCGGGTAAAATGATCGTCTTCCAGGTCTGTCCATTGGTGGAGCTGTAGACGAACTTGTTATTTGAACTGTCAATGTTCGGAATCGAATTATAGGTTTCAAGATTGACCAAAGCAAGCTCAAAGCGTCTTTTTGGATCCAGGTACAGCGGTGGTGAGAAAGCCGTGGTCCACCCTGTAGTATCTGAGGAAACAACTATACTAAAATTTTCCTTAGGCTGTAAAAGTTCTCGAATTTCTTCGAGTAGTTTCTCCGAGCGTTCCATCTGAGCCATGAATTTTGTTTTCTATTTCTATTTTATGAGCATGTTTCTATTCAATTCGAGTGCCAGCTCTTTGGAGATCGCACCGGAACGCAGTAACTCATCAAGAATGGCGGAGATTTCGTTGCCGAGACCTGTGTTTCCCGCGGCCCTAGAGGCCACCAAAAGCTGCAACCTCTCTACCAGGGCGTTTGGGTCATTATAAAATTGCACCGCGCCGCCACGAATCAGTTGGAACTTTTTACTTTTCCGGCCATGAATAGGCAGGCCAGACATCTGTACGAGCTTTTTGAAAGTTTCAATTGCCTGAGGCGAATATTGCTTAGTCTTAACGAAGCGTTTCGTTAACAGGCTGAACAATGACTCATCGGCAGGAGCTTCGAGCACGAGGTTCCCACCTTTAAACACTCTTAGTCTACCAGCAGACAGCGCGACGGGGTCGACGGAGAGCTCACCCAAGGCGTTACCTTGTAATTTCAGAGGAACGGTTGGAACACTGAAACCCTTTCCCTTTTTGATGAGGCTGTGGCCCGCTAGCAGTGTATGGATTCGCTTTTTATATTCCCTTAGGGCTTCAATATCTGCAGTCACCTCATCTACCTTTTCTTCGTCTTTTTCCTTTTTAGCATTCTTTTTCTCTTTGCCCAGGGTGTGGCGATTATAGTGATTTACCTCACCGATTATCTTTTCAGCACCTGCAATGTCGGCTAGATCGAGCTCGCTCGGAGGTTTGAAACCGTGTCGTGTGATTGCCTCGACGTTGAGATATTTGTTTGGATCGACTAACAATGCGTGGGGGATTCGGGATGTTGGAAGCGCTGGAAGGGCTGGAGCAGCCGTTGGAGCTGCTGTTCCTGCGGTTTCACCGAACAACGCCGCTATCGGGTTAAAATTTGCAGACTCTGAAATCTGCGCCGGCAAATCCTGTAAAGCGCTGGTAACTTTCTGCAGCTCCTTAGACGTAGCCGCCTGGGATTCAGCCGTGGCTGTGGCGATTGGTTTGAAAAGCTTTGCCGCATCGTACTGAAGGTTGGCTTCACCGAGTTTCTCATCCACGAAACGCTGTCTCAATCGATTTCTGCGAGCTAAATAGTCCTGAGTCAACGCGTCTCGCTCCTGTTTAGACGAAACTTTTGTCCACATCGCGTTTATATGTCGACTATATGTTGCCCGTAACGATAACTTTTGTCCACATCGTGTTTCTATGTCGACTATATGTTGCCTATATCATGTCTTTAAATACTTGCCTTCGGCTTATAGAAGCGATCGAACCCGCAGCGATATTTTCCGTCGTACACTTTGGACGTCAAATCTATGACTGCGAATCCATATGGCTGGGCAGCACACTCGCTGAAGAACGTACGGAACTCATCGAAAGACATGTCACCCCCCACGAACGTATCGTGAATGGCTCGCAAATTTTTACTGTCTTGGTTGAAGAGGACTATAAGATTAGCATTGTCACGGATCGCTTGCTTCGGAATTCGAAAATAATTCTGTGTCAAGTAGAAGCAGTCCGCGCCACCGTGTCGACCCATAGTGAAATACCTTTCGATGGGCGACTGTTTTTCAAGCATGACGTCATCGAAAACTAGAAGGCTTCTGGCATTCTTATTTAATGATTCAACTGGAACTATTTCATCTGAGCAAGAGTGAAAGGAAGCCACTTCCTTCCCGGCAACTTTTTCCAACTCTGTAACCCAGTCCCGGAGGAACTGATATTTTTCCTGTCCCAGAGACTTTGAGTATAGATAGAGCCGGTCAAAACGTAGGTACCCCTTCTTCAGAAGGAGGTTGAGTAGTAGGTTTGTTTTTCCACATCCGCTAGGCCCACAGATTATGCATCGTATGCTTGATGGCAACAACCAATGGTGGTGTTTTTTCCCATCGTCGGCTTCGAGGTCAAAATTTGTTATTTCCATATAGAGACAACGAGTTATGATTGTATTCAACGAACACAATGTATTGCCTACGATGTAAGAAACATACTGAGACTTCAAATGAAACAATCGTCGAGTTACGAAACGGTCGGCCAGCCAAGAAGGGAACCTGTGCCGTCTGCGGTGCAAAGAAGAGCCAAATTTTGCCTTCTAAAGTGCGAAAGACTGGAGGTTCTCTACTGAATAGCGCTCTTAATATTCTGCCTCTGCCTGAGATGCATATGAGCCTTCCATCCGGTATGTCTTCGGAAGATAATCCGGGAGGTTCTTTTCAGAATACAGGAAAGTACTCTTACTGTGGACCATTCACAAAACTCGATAAACGGCTGTCACAGCGCTATCACGGTGTTAATCAGCTCGACCGTGCGTGCCTCCACCACGATGTGGCTTACGCAGTCCATAAAGATACTCCAGGGCGTAACCACGCAGATGACATCCTTGCTGCAGCAGCGTCGAAGATCGCACTCACCGATGAAACTCCGGATTATGAGAAGAAGGATGCGCGGCTGGTATCGGCCATTATGTCAGCGAAGTCGAGGCTGGGGATGGGTGTCAGAACGAGCCAGCGAAAACGCAAACGCGAATGAATTTTTCATTTGCGTTCATTTGTGTATGTGTTTACCTGTTTGTAATATATAGTATTACTGAAATGTCTAAGCACCTTTCAGCCGTCTATTACAGCCCTAGAGGTTACTGGCGAGGTAGGGCTGCGGTGAAGAAACTAGCCTCAGCCGCCAAAGTTTCCGAGGCGGAGGCTCGTGATTGGTTGAAGAAACAAGCTGTGTGGCAGATTTATCTTCCCGTTCCACGCCGCATACCGCGTCCAAAGTTCGATGAAAATCGACCAAACGCGGCACACCAAGCCGATCTCTTGTTTTTACCTCACGATAAAGTAGGTCGAAAGACTTATAAATACGCTCTCACTGTTGTTGATGTTGCCTCACGATACAAAGAAGCTGAACCGTTGATCAACAAAAGTGCGACCGAAGTCGCCGCCGCTTTAAGCCGGATCTATAAGAGGGGCCCATTAACTTGGCCTCGACTCTTTCAGGTCGATCCTGGACGCGAATTTATGGGTGATTTTACACCGTTGCTGGCGAAGCACGACGTTCTTGTAAGACGCGGACAGGCCGCAAATCATCGCCAACAGGGCATCGTTGAACGCTTTAACCGTACTCTAGCTGAGCGACTCTTCGGTGCTCAATACGCTCAGGAATTGCTCCTGGATGCAAGGGGGTCATCCGAACGGTCAGTGGAATGGGTTCGACGATTGCCCGAAGTTGTAGCTGCACTAAACGATGAGCCGACGCGTTTGCTCGACATGAAGCCGGTTGAAGCGATGAAAGCTGCTAAAGTGACACAGAAGCCCTCTCATTCACAAACTAAAGGCCGTTTATGGGGCTTGGATGAGCCTGTTCTCGGGCACGACGTTCTCGTCCGATATTTATACGCTCCAGGCGAGCTCGAAGGTGGAAGCAAACGTGCCACCGATCCTAACTGGTCGCTCACCATCCACGCTATTTTGGATGTTGTTCGGCAGGCTGGTCAACCGGCTTTATACCATCTAGTTGATGGACCTGGCCGCGGTTTTGTTCGTGAGGAGCTGCTTCTGGTGCCTATGGGCACTGAGTTACCCCCCGATAGAATACTCAACCGTCGTTGATTTTGTAGTGACCGTATGCCAGCGTTGTTATTCCGTCCGGAGATATCCACTTTTTTGTGTCTAATGGAGAGAGACTGATCTTATTCTGCTCGTACACTCCGATCTGGTGGTCGTGGCTTCGAATCACGACTTGTGTGTGCCGCATCTCTTCTCGTTCGAACAGGCACTCCTTGTATAGCTCGTGGTGCAGATCCTTCTTCACAACTGCTCTCTGAACGCCTTTAGCTTTCCTGATCTCTGAACCACCCGATTTTAAGATCGAGTACATTTTCGGACGCAGTCCCACGAATTGGGCTATGGCAACTCCGTTACATTCATCTTTGAACTTTCCCACGACTTTCTTGTTCTCGACGTCGTAATAGGGGCTGTCTCTTGGAAACTCTGAGAGGTCGTATAGGTGTTTTTTATTCCACATATCGGCATAGGCGTTCGGAGTTTCCACCTGAAATAACAGGCTGTCAGTGTCTGTATATAGCAACTGGGCTTTTTCTCCGTACTCGTTTTTCACATCGTTGTACCAGAAGTCGTACATCAGATGCTTGCTGAGGTCGAGGACCGCCTGGCCGACATATACAGGTCTGTTTAACTTGAGTTTGCTCTTCAAACTGTGAATCGCGGCGAGTTGGTCGTTGAAGATTTTGTGTGATATGTAGGCCGGGTCGGCAGTTAGTTTACGAAGTTTGTCAACTTTTGAGGTCGGGACCAGGTTGACCCTGATTCTTTTTCTAAGATTTTCCATGGTTTTTCCAAAGACCGCATTATTAGCCAGCTTGAAGAAATCCTTCTCAAATTCCGACGTTGCCTTCGCCCTCAATTTCGTATTCATCTCGATGTATGGAGCCATCCACGCCTCCTGCCTGAATTTAATGGCACGATGGATCTTAGAAACTCGTAGGCCCAACGAGTGATATAGTTTGAGATTTCTATAATGGACCACATACCGCTCCTTAAGTCGCAGGCTTGGTACTAACTTCGCATGCTTTGTGAACTTGCCTCCCAACTCGTTCATAAGCACATTCTGATAGTCGCTCAACCACTCCTCTTGGACTGTCAGGGTCTCCGGTGCTAAGGGATAGTCGCTATGTGATTCGTGGAGGTGCTCCGGGTACTCGAGATCGACTTCGAGTAGGAAGCCTTCAGGCGCGTCATCTGGAGTTTCCAACACTTCATCGAGAGTTGGGCTTTCCCAGCTAAATCCTCCAACTGGCAGTGGCTGTTGCATCGCCCAGCCGTAAAGATTATTCGCGTCGAGATACATGATCCAGTTGTCTGGCTTCGTGGTATCATGATCTGGGCATTGCGGGTTGTTGGCTTTTGCGAAGCGCTTGGATACCATCGAAATTCCACCTCTGAGACCTTTCTCTACGAACAAATGCATGTCTATGTCTGTTAAAAGTTCGAGCTCAATTTTCGTCTTTTTCAACAATGCGTCCCAGGCCATTCCTGGCAGGCTGAAGTAATTTGCCGGATCTAAACTGTAGTGCTTCATCGATGTGTTTCTGAAGGTCTCGAAGACATCTGCCAGTAGGAGTACATCCGTACGGAGATACAAGTCGTGATAGTCACCTAGAGTTTTACAGTCGAATTCGTTCCATACTCTTTGGGCGTGTTGATAATCCTCATCAGAAATGTTCTCTCGGGAGAGCCTGCTGTAGAACGCTTCTTTGGGTGGAAGTCGGTCTTCTTCGAAGCGGTGGTAATCGTCAATGTGCTCGTAACAATATACGCCCTTTCGCCTCAAAAGATCTAGTTTTGTCCTATCATTGTGAACGAAATTTTCCTTTATATATGCCGTTGTGACTTTCAAATCCTCTAGCGATAGGTTTCCTGATAATTTATCCAACGAGCTGTTTAGAAACTGGAGACTATCGATGAACTGTAGTTGTCCAATGTTAAATGTCATGTATTTCTCCATATTGTTTGGGATGCAGTTAATTTCAGTTTGTTCATCCTGTGCGGCCTCACAGCCTCCGATCGCTTGCATGATGAGATGGCTGTCGTAACCTCGCAGATTGTGGAAGACCACTGGTACCTTACACTTATCGGGATATATTCTAAGTTTTAAGTTACACTCGCTGTGAGCGGCACCTCGGTACTTACCGGTAATGTGGCAGTGGTCGCGAACTCTATCCGCTTCGAGCGCTTCTCCGCAGATGTGACATTCAATAGCCTCGCGGAATGATTGGCGATCGGCCGCTGACATAACCATCTTAGCTGGGGTGGCCAGCCTTTGTTTGATAGAAGCCAGCTGGCCTTGTAGTCGTTTTAGGAACTCTTCAACGGCGTTCTCTCCACGATATAAAACTGGTTTCTTCGTGCGGCCGTCGCATCGAACCACTATATAACAGAAGCTGCATGGTTTCTGCTCAGCTATCTGTCTGGTGTTGCTCTCGCTGGGATTCATGGCTGCACCTTCGATTGGCATGTTTAGAGCCTCGAAGTCTGCGTAAACGATATACGGAGTGCGCATCTGTTTGTGATGGTTCTGGAATTTGAGGATATTTTCATCCTCTTTTGGCATCTCAATCCGCTGAGGCTTCTGACTAATGCCCTGGCAATCTTTGATATGAGCATCCAGCAAGTCTTGTCTACAGAATATGTGTAGGCAGCGACGGCATGGGTGTTTCTTGCTTTTGTCTTTGCTATTTTGATTAAGAATTCGGCCAAGGTCTTTAATCCAGACGTAGTGGTAATTCTCACCACTGACTAACAGTAGAAGATCGATATTATAGTCTCTATTGTTCTGCTTTGAGACATAAATTGGATACAAAGCTTTATCCCACCCGAAGACTGAGACGCTTATATTTGGGTTCTGACGTTCGAACTTACCAATATCAGTGACCTTCACTGGAAATTCCATACCGTCGAAGTTTAGCTCGAGCAGGTGTGTACGATACTTAGTAGGGCGTTGAGGGTCCTTTTCTACTGGATACATTGCGCTTAGTATGGCCCACTCGAAGCATCGGTTATCTTTATTCTTTACATTAATAACCGTACGAGGGGGTATATACTTTGGTGTGGGAAAGTAGCTCTTACCTCGGAAAGGCTTATATCTTGCAAGACTGAGGTCTAGCGCCACGACCCGTCTCACCCTCCACCCCGATCCCTCATTGGTATACTCCTCGAGGAGTTTTAGTACTTCGGCCTTGGCCTTCCGAACAGCCCCTTGGATTTTACCCGCATTGGTAATTGGTTCTGCTTTGCTTCGAAAGTAGGCCGTGTTGGTAATAGTACCCGGGGTCGCGTTTCCATCGTACAACATGTCGACGGTCGGTGCCAACTTTTCCAACTCAACTGTCAACACTTGAGAGTATTTCAGACCGTCTTGTTTCAACAGCTCTTCGTTGAGTTGCGACTCAATGTTGTGCTCCATTGCACTCAAGAAAGCCAACGCATCTCTTTCCAGCCTGTGGTTAAGAGGTACTTCTGCACGGAAGTCTCTAAGATGCTGATTGGCGAGCTCTTTGTGTACTAGAAAGGGTGGTGGCCCATCTCTATCCTTCTTAATTAGGAGTGGGTCAAATTCTGCTAGAAGGGCCTTGCGTTTGGCCCCTCTATGCTTACGCGCTGGAGGAATTGGCCTTGGAAGCAGTGGCTGTAGTAAGCGCCTTTTGACTGCATCTGGGATAGGTTCGTCTAAGATATTTTTTAGAACAGCTCGAAGAGCTGGGGGGCCTGTAAACTCACCCAACAATTGTTCAATTTTTTCATTCGCAGACAATGCCATAGTTATAAATTATTTTATACTACTGTGGCAAACTTTTTCTTAATACAATAACAGAATCGTTTGTTTAAAATGAAATTTTGTTTACTATGTATTCGATTGTCGCTTGCTCATCTATTTTATCTCAATACAATAATGGAATCGTTTCTTTAATAGAGAATTTTTTACTCTACTACTATGTTCGCTAGTCTGTTCCATTCTTTCTCGAATTCACGGGTTAGCCCGCAGCGTCGAACTCTTGATTTTATGACGTAATAACCACAACGTATACACTCACCCAAGTGGTTTTTGATGCCCCTCCCACATTTAGCGCATGGTCTTGTCTCGTAGCCATTTCGCAACTGTGCTAAATGTTTGAAACAGTGCTCCCCAATACATCTGCGACAGCACAGATTTGTTTTACCTATAACTAACCACTTGCAGAAGTTTTGCCCCAACATTATGATTTTATGTATACCATAACATATTCTTTTATTTAAATTGAAAAATATTCAAAACAAGGCTAATTATTATTATTATTATTGTTTTTCAATATTCATGTATTGGCTGCCCATTCAGCACGCAAAAAACTCTTAAGGCGTGTTTTAGAACCTTAACTAACAATTTATCTTTTCCATTCTATTATGTTTACGCATAAAAAATATATTGTTTTTATGTTTTTTCCAAAAGTCAAAAAATACTAACTTTTTAAGCCTAATTGGTGTAGTAATAACTTTAGAAAAAATGGAGCTAAATAGAATGTCATTTAAGTGGAATATTCATTCAGCACGGGCAATTGTTTATTGCTTAAAAATAATTATTTGTTGATCGTAGAAAAACCACAGTGTAAACACGATTTATACTCCTTCACCGTATGAGGCGCCACGTACATAGATGCCATGACCAAAATAATAAGGACTTCCAAGTCTTTAATTATACAAGTCCTTTAAACACGATTTATACTCCTTCACCGTATGAAGCGCCACAGTACATAAAAATAGGCCACTGTTGGATTTAAGGCTTACAGTCATCGCCTGAAAGTGCACGGCGCCGATATGGGCGATGATCGGTCAAAGTCCTTATTATTTTGGCCTGTGTTTATGGTTCGCTTGTTGTAAAACCCAGACCGCGGTGGATGGATGGATGGATGGATGGATGGATGGATGGATGGATGGATGGATGGATGGAAAATGATGGATAGATAGATGGATGAACTTTACGTAAATGTAATGTAGGCCTATATCCCCGAGATTTCTCAGCGCTAAACAAAGCCACATCACGTGAAACAGGATGCTTACTAATGGAATATAATACAAAGCAATAAATCACAATTAGGTGGTTGTCAAGGACCGCTGCACTGATGGAAAATAATACGCATCTGTTTTATATCAAGCGTTGAATGATGTAGCCTAAAGCCTCCATGTGGGTACAAAGCAATAAATCACAATTAGGCGGTTGTCGGAGACCGCTGCACTGATGGAAAATAATACGCATCTGTTTTATATCAAGCGTCGAATGATGTAGCCTAAAGCGCCTCTATGCGGGCATATGTCTTCCTCTGTGTGTGTGCCTGTGTGCGCCTCTGTGTGTGTCTCTGTCTGCGTCTGCGTTGGCCTGTGTCTGCCTTTTCGGTTCTCCGCACAATGGTTAAGTCAAAAGCTATAGTTAATATCAAGTGTCTCATAAAAGCACAAATAATTTGTATGCATGTATGTATGGATGGATGTATGTATGGATGTATGCATGTATGGATGTATGTATGTATGTATGTATGCATGTATGTATGTATGTATGCATGCATATGTATTCATTGTATTGTCATGAATCTCATGTGTCGTTGCTGGCTAGCCTTGCGGCTCTGTGCTAAACTTTGCTGCCTGGGCCAGGCTGGGGTAGCCGCGCGCCTGCCAGTCTCTGTGCGAGTCTTAACTATCGACTTATATGGGCCGTCGCAAAATTTGGTCGCTGGGCAGGCTGTGCGTAAGAGTCTCTGCATGCTTACTATGGAAGTGGGCAGGCAGGCAGGCAGAGCAACGTGGGTGTTTATATATAGGACCTGCTCAGTCTGGATTGACATCCCATGTGTCGGAAGACGGTTGTTGAACGGTAAACGTGCTATAATCATTCGGAAATGGACAAGGAACAGAAATTTTTGCGAGCTTTAGCTGATATTCCATTTAAAGAGGTTAGTAAAAAAGAGAAAATTAAATCTGCAGAAATGCAGCTTAGAAGAATAAATCAAAATTATAGAAAGACGAAACAGCGGCTGAATGAATCAGCGTTAAAATTAAAGCAGCTCGCAATTAAACGGAAGTCGCTGCGTGAAAATGTTAACAGGTTAAAGATAGGCCTAAACCAAGATTCAGATTCTGAATATGAGAATTTACAACTACCTCAACAGGTAGAAGATGACATTTTACTAGGCTTGGGTGAACCTGTCGTGGAGAATATGGAGGTCAATTATAATTTAGTTTATAGTCGTTAAATTCCCTAAATTTTTAATTCTTCCTTACAGCCTGGCTATTACGAATTTTGAGCTCATACGGCGCTGTTATAAGGCCGGACCCCTAACATGGTAAATTTTTTCCTTGCAGCCTGGCTATTAAGGCTTTTGAGCTGCTGCGCCAGTATAAGGCTGGGTATAGCGTAGCTCTGTGAAAATTTTTAAGATTTATATTGGCATAGTTATCAGGGCGCGGTGTGTGGCAAAGTGGCGTTTGTCTCATAATTAAAAAACCGCAGGAGCCCTTTGACAGCTTTGCGACGTGGCGAGTTCAGGCCGCCATCAAAATAAGCCTGTGCCCCACAGCTTTTTGTGGGTTATTTGTTTGTTTTTGTTTTTCACTAAAAGTTTAGACGATTCCAATACAGGCAACACAGTAGACCCTGAAATATCATTACATAGTATTTGTCGTTCAACAATCGTGTTCTACACATGGGGGCGGAAGACCAGCAGTTGGTTGGGAGGAGGCCGTCGGCGTGTAAAACACGTCCTGACGAGTCCAAGCAGGGTCTTGTTGACTTTGAGACTACAGTCTTGGCATTGGTTTTTGTCTTGGACTTGAGGACAATTCTTGCTGCACAGGACGAAACGGAAATCCACCCAAGAAAAAAACCAATCATCTGGTGAGTAGTGATTCTACTTCTTTCTGTATTAAGCGAAAAAGTATATATTACTGGTGTAATGATGATCATAGGCGCCGACTTCTTGGGGGCCTTGGGTGCATTGCACCCAGAGAAAAAGTTCGGTGGGGGCCTGGCCCCCAGAGGAATTCGGACCTTAAATTAAATTTTGGGGTATTCCTAAAAAGGTCGTTACATTTTTATGGGGATGAATTCCTAAAAGTCGCCAAATTTTAGGAGACATGGCCCCCTTTTATTTTTTGACGGATGACTAAAAAATAAGCCTTCTGGATCCGCCCCTGACTGGCACCCAGAGACAAAACCAAAAGTCGGCGCCTATGATGACGATTATGATTATGATTAAATAATGTCTCTGTCTATCTCTCTACCTCTCTCTCAGTCTCTCTATTTCCATTCTTTCATTCATTCGTTCTGTGAATTTAAAATAGCCCCTTCAAGATACCTACTCAGGAGCGCCGCACCGTTTTTATATATTCAACTTGGCGTATATTCCTAATTTAAAATAGTTAAAGCTGTTATTACACTCCTAGCTTAAACGTGACAGATGTGACAGATATTATCGTCACACTGTGAAAGTTGTCACACTCGAGGACTTCTAAGCTATAAGCGTTCGTGGATTCCACGGACTGCCTGGAAGTCGGCCTGCTATAATTGTCCGTGGGTTTCAGGACCCTCTGGAAGCCTAGATGGTATAGATCGGCATCCTCTTAATTCGGTGAGATAATGGAGTGGTGGGGACAAAAAATTGTGGGGGTGGCGACCATCCCCTGACAAATTTGACAGAATAGTGAGGTGCTGCGCCAAAGCCCGTAATGGACATCTACTGTTTTTCATCAAATGATTGGTGCAAAGGTATTCAGCACCATGCCAATCACCATTAAAAATATTACAGTCAGAGATTTCTTAAATCTGAAGTAGCAGCATGTTTGACTTTGTGATACCAACAAGAAGAGAGTTAGATTAATCAAGGTGATGAATGCCAGTGCGTTTACCAAAGATATTCTTAAAGAAGAGGAGAAATAACACCTAACTGTGCATAAATCACGAGTGTACATATACAATGACTTACCAATGTCATCTGCATACTCGTACACAGTCAGTGAGAGATATGCCAGAATCAAATGATAATCGAAATTCCGGTTATCGTTTTAGAAAACAATTATCGGTTTCTTTTACTTACAAGTGATAAAAAAAATTTTTTTTTCATTTTTGCAGTGAAAATTACAAAAAAACAGACAAAATTAAATTGTTTAATTTGTCGGCAAACTTGCGCTAACTGCGCTAGGTGACTATGTATACAAGAGGTCACATTGTGTTGTAAGCTTCATCGATGCACAAGTAAACCTTCCATTTAACGAGACGTATTAGTGTCAATGTGTGACTTCTTGTAACAATACATATTCTACGATTGTTTTCGTCCAATATGGGTGGCATATAAGAAGGTGGGTTTGTTTAAAATTCACGATTGTGTTTGCTAATGAAAACATTTATTGTTTAATTAATAGCTTAGTTGACCTGGTCGTTAAGTAGGCATTATAGCTAGGTTAATAATTAATAGCTTGACATTTAACTCTTCAAGTAGAAAATACACAATTCGGAGTTCACACAGCGTTGCGTGTACATACATTACGGTACGTAATGCATTAAGTAACTTGCATTATATTATAATTGATAATATATTTCTATGAAGGACAAAAAAATGATAATTGGTTTAAAACGATATTAACAACCCTAATTACAAACAGAATCAGCAAAACTCAACAAGTGAGTCACCCAGCTTCACAGTTTTAAGCCATTCACTGTAGAGTGCCCAGTTGTAGAAATCAAGGATGAGCTTATTAGATGCCATCCACGACTGCACCTCCTCAAAGGAGGTGGACAACAGCTGCACAGAAAACTGACAAGGCAGACAATCGCCAGACATGACTACATCACTGCATGTCCATAAGGTCAGTTAGCCAGTTTCTGATGTGTAATATTTTAAACCTTTAATATCTGGATAAACTGTTAATTTAAATACCTGATCACTGTATTCTTTTTCATGATCACAACAAGATCAGTGGTGCTGCCATATGCATTCCATTTACTATTTGAATCTTCGTTCAGAATACAGACAGCTTCTTCCCGATTCTACAGTCAAACACATGTGTACCATATCAAACATTCTTTATATATGTACATAAATTTAGGTCTAAAACACTGACAGAGTGCCATGTAAGCAAAACAAGACAAAGAAAGAGAGATGCAGAGATAGAGAGATTTAAACAGACATAGATATGGACAGAGACAGAGACAAACAAAGAGGGCTATGTGAGTAAATGAGTAACCTAGGGACTAGTCATCTTACCAAACATGGTCCTAATCACATGCATAAAATGTATTTCTATTTTTGAAACAGTAGTCTGCAGTAACTAAAACACCGCAAATGCACATACAAAATTATTGACCTAAATTTACTCTAAACTCTTGAACAGATCATCCAAATTTCAATTACGTCTGTTCAGTTTGTTGAACAGTCAATTCTCTAGAAAGAGATAGGCTAAATAATTTTTTATTGTTGTACAAACCACAATCATATAAGGAATCTGCTACCATCATATGGTGAAATTTCTTAAATGAAGAAAAATACCTAAAAAGTAACCATGACTTGTGGCTTAATTACCTCAGTGCAGGTCACCAGAAAATAAAAATTGTCAGATAAGAAAAGATAATTTAGCTGTTAAAACAAAAAGATTCGTGCAAAAATGCCACAAGAAATTTTAATTCACAGTATTTGGTATACACTGGCTTCCCACTAGATAAGACTAGACCTCAAGACTCCTGACTCTGGGTTCAAGAACAGCTGAATTAGTGAGACTTTGTACCTGTAAAAAGTGTTTGTAAACTGGAATATGACAACATAGGATTAAGTTATTAAGAGAAGTTTTAAAATGGTGGATGTCCAGACTGTTAAGTTCATTGGACCTATAAATCAGCGGTTCTCAACCCTTTAACACTCAAGGACCACTTATAAATTTTGTGTCTCGGTCGTGGACCACCACTAAAAATTGTGCCAAAAACAAATTAATACAAAAGATATTTTCTGCTATAAATTCGCTTATTATTAGTTTCATGCTGCCATCTAGCCAATTCTAGCAATTGAAATAAAATAAAAATTAAAAAAATTGACAAAATTTGTCTGTTTGCATGTTTTAATTGTAAAAACTATAAATTGTAGGCCCTGCTCACCAGGCAGATGGCCGTGGACCACCAGTGGTCCGCAGACCACAGGTTGAGAACCGCTGGTATAAACAGCCTGTATTGTAAGTAAGAAGAGTATTTGCATCTGAGAAACACACGTATAATCGTGCAACGTACAGTGATTACATACATATTTGAAACAGACTATACCAGGAGCAGATTTTATTGACATAAATTAGGGTGTGTCTAAAATTTGAAGTTTCAAAATTAATATCGATTAATATCGGCCAGCTTGTTTTTGTGTTCCACCTTGAAAAACATTAACATTTGCCAAATTAGATAAAAACCGGAATAAATTTAGAACTTGCGCAAAGCCCTGGAAGAATTATCACTGATACATTGTAATTTTCACAGATCCAAACAATACCAAGACTTAAACATAAAAATAAGGCAAAAACAAAAGAACCTTCAGTTATTTGTAATTTATTTATCCCCTTTAGAGCTTTTGGGAATTTGTTCCAATGGTAGTCGACCACTTACAGAAGAAATTGCTACTGTTGCTCATTTCAGACCAGGGTTTCATTCAAGGAAACTGCCACATTGTTCGTCACTTTAAGGACGGATATGATGTATTTTGCTCACTGTCTGATTGTTCTGACTCTCGATCAAGAAAGCATCATCCAATCCGGGATCTGGAAAAGTTTAGTGGTACAAGGAGTGAAGAAAACGGGTAGTACTTTTGTAGGTGAAAGCCTCTTTGGGGTTCTTCGGATCCCTGATTGCTGCGCAAGCTGTAGACCATGCACTGTTTTTGGTGGACGGTGACTGAATAGTCAAATAGGCTGAGGCCAACCAAAGTCTCAGACAAATACCAAACGTGTCAGGAAATGTTGTTAGGATGACCTATGAGACTTCCTTATCTTGGTAAATATGGATCGCCTTCAAGAATTCAAGGTCCTTTCCTAATTCTGTTTCCAGTTTGATGCATACGCCGCCCTTACACCTGGCCACAATTCTGTCTTCCAAACCCCATGCAACTTCTGATCTCGGTCCAACATGCATCTGCCATGACGGCAGCAGTCCTGGAATAAAGTTTGGGGATGGCCAATCTATAGCTTGTTCACATATACGTGCCAGGTATACCATTATTGGAAGGTGAGTAACACACCTTCATCCAGTTCCTAATCTTGCATAATCTTGCGTCCCAGAGAATGGTAAGGGGACACTTTAGACCAAAAGATTCGCGAAGCTCAACTGCTAAGGCTGTAGTTATCTTTTCTTGCTCGGTGGATCACAGAAGGACTGATGCAACACCAGCTAGTAAGCTGCAGGTCGCAGCTTACTAGCTGGTGTTGCATATAGATTGGATGCAGCGAGAGTAGAGATAATGACAGGCCTTCCTGCTGCTAGTTTTGGTGACTTTTAGAGCTACTGCAACACCAAGAGTAACGAGAGATTGTTCCCCTTTGCTGCTGTGGTAGCCCAGCAGAAGTTGAAGGTTCTGGCTCTTGTTCTAAGCTATCTGATGACACCTCTTTCTCATACGATGTTTCCAACAGAGAAACCACCGTCGCTACAGCTGTGCTTAGTGCCACTGCTTACATGATATCATTCCTCATGCTCTGCAACTGCTGCTGGTTTTGCCAGCACTCTCTTTTTGCTTTGCAAGTTTGACATCAATGCCTGCCATGGAACTACGTCATCCTTACTCATGCTGTACATTCAAAAACTGCCGATCCTCTTCTGTCTTGCTTAGAGTCATGGCATCTTGATGCGCAATATGGAGGTTTGCCATTCCTTGTGAAGACGTCATATATAGCTAATCCCAAACATGATTCTTATCCCTTGTTGGAATCCGTGATCTACCCAAATTGGAAGTATCATAGCGACTGTTTCTTTCATGCTGTCATCCAAACTCTGATTCCCTTGTGTATGGAAATTGAACAACACCTTGAGATCCTATCCTGGTGCAGGTGGCTTCTCATAACCGAAGTAATCTTTAGTACTACCAATCAATCAAATTTCAGTCTTTTTCCTAGTCAATTTTGCCACCTCACATGCAAAATGACAAATTAATTTAACATAAATATTAATTACTATAAGAAGAAGATCGAAAACACGCAGAACAGACATCGTGACATACAAAGTTTTGGTGAAAACAAGGAAAATCACCAGTTTCTACTTTCTGTCACCTTGTGCAAGTCCTAAATACTTAGCTATCAAGATATAAATTCGGATATGGAGTTTATTTATACGTGAATTAGCATGATAATTCGACCTGGCCGTTAAAAATATTTGTGTTGAAAATATCGTGTATACCTTAAAAAACACCCTAACATACATCAATCAAATCAAAAATCAAAAATCCGTTTATTAAAACAACCAAAAATAGTACAAATGAAACTGTCAATTTTTATAACATGGGCGTCTTAAAAGGATGCCCCAAAGGGATAGTTCCCGCTAAATAGGGCAACCAACATTCACAGGCAGAAACGGATATATAGATTCATTTTTGCATTTCACTTTAAATTAGAACATATTAACAGATCTCACCAGCAAATGAGAAAAAATCAAAAGTAATATATTCTTAAACTAAAACTAAAACTAATATTTATATTTATACCAGCAAACATAAGCACAAATTTTCGTTAGGATTGACAAGAAGTTACTGCAGTACCAGATCTAGTTATCCACCAGAACAGAGGAATCAGGACTCAATTTATCATCTAATCACACACTTTCAACTTATAATATGGCAGACTGATATACCAAGTAGGATCTAAGGAGTGTTTTAAAACGGCCAATAGGCCTGACCAAAGTAAGATCAATGGGCAGAGCATTCCATATTCTGGGGCCCTGACATTTGATTGAGAACCATTTAACCTTAATACGAGCAAAATCAGGGCGATATTGCATTATGTTACGTGTCTGATATTTATGATGCATAGCGCCACTAACAAAGTAAGTATCCATGGATGACGGTAACAGTTTGTATTGGAACCGATACATGAATAAACTACATTGAAATGCGTAAATTTGATTTAGGGTTAGGATTCTATTTTCTCGAAAAATGGGTTTTGTACTAGCTCTCCGACAAGTGTTAAATACTGTGCGGATTGCAGATTTTTGCAGTTTACTTAGAGAATTTAAAGCGGTTTTATAATTTGCACCCCAAGAGATGTTGCAATATGAAAGGTAGGGGAAGATTAGGGTATAATATAAATTTAATAGTATGGCTGTAGGTAAATAGTGTTTAATTCTTTTCAAAATACCAACATTTTTTCCTACTTTCTTTGATACCAGAGCAATGTGATTTTTCCAGCTTAATCGTGAATCAATTACAACACCTAAGAATTTAGTGGACTCAGTTCGTTCTATAGGGGTATTGTCAATAAGGATAGTCAAATTTTCAGGAGGGGGGATTTTTCGCCCAGAATTAAATATTATAAAGTTTGTTTTCGTGAGGTTCAATGATAATTTGTTTGCTCGAAACCAAATAGTTATTAATTTTAATTCATTATTAGCTCTGGAAAATAAATTTGTGATCGATTTGTCATTGAGAAATACATTTGTATCGTAAGCAAAAAGAATAAATTTAAAAACTGTGGAAGATAGAGCTAGGTCGTTTATGTAGATTAAGAAAAGTAAGGGACCCAATATAGATCCTTCAGGAATGCCACATTTTATAGGCAATACGGATGAAAAGGAGTTTTTGAAAGTAACAAATTGTGATCTATTTTTTTAAATTTTTATTCCAGATATTTCTATAGCGCCTCTCGAAGTCAACTACTACTCAGAGGCGCTCCCGACTACAGCATTTGATACTGTGCCGGAATTTTCACGCCGAAGCGCCACGAGCAATTGCGAGTGAAGGACTTGCCCAAGGTCCGTACGCAGCGGCTAGAGTGGGATTCGAACCTGCAACCCTCCGGTCACAAGGCACCGAATTTACCACTGAGCCACCAGGTAGTCTTTTAGCCAAGCTAGGGCCATTCCCCTAATTCCATAACCTTGGAGTTTTTTAATTAGTATTGAGTGGTCCACCGTATCGAACGCTTTTGCAAGGTCCAGGAATATGCCAATTGAGTAGTTATTATTATTCATTGCTTCAGCTATGTTATTTTGGAAGTCCAATAGTGCCATAAAAGTGGAATGGTTAGCTTTGAATCCAAATTGCATTGGTGCTAAAAGATTGAGCTTCTCCAGGAAGGTAGTGAGACGGATCTGCATTAATTTTTCAATAATTTTGGAGAAGTAAGGTAAAACGGAAATTGGTCTGTAGTTAGTGATTTTATTCTTATCACCTGATTTATAGACTGTTACAATTTTGGCTGTTTTTAAATCTATTGGGACTATTCCACAGCGAAGAGATGAGTTAAAAATAGAAGTCAATATGTTTACTATAGGGCTAATGGTTTGTTTAGCAACCAGTGGGCCTATATCATCCGAGCCAGTTGAGTAAGAGTTCCTCAGATTATTTACTATTTCCTTGACTTCATCTGCACTTGTCGGGAGGATTCCACATGAGCAAGGAGGTGGGACAGGCATGAATGTATTAAAATCGAGATTACCACAGGGAACCTTAGAGGCCAAGTCAGGTCCAATATTGGAAAAATAGTTGTTGAACGCATTTGCAATCCGACTTGGGTTACTGACATTAATGTTATCAATACTAAAGGAATCAGGCAGTACAGATTTATAGTTGGGATTAAGAATAGTTCTGATAACCTTCCAAGTTTTCATCAAATTGTTGTTACATTGAGTAAGTTGTTCAGCATAGTATAATTTTTCACACTCGTTTCTAAGTTTCTTAAACATGTTTCGATAGGAGCAGAATTTTTTTTTATTTGTGGGGGAGGATTTGTTAAATAACTTTTATATAAAGAGGATTTTTTTTACAAGATTTAAGCAGGGCTTTTGTCATCCAGGGTTGCTTTATTTTTAAATACCGCTTGTCACTAGAATTTTTTAGTGGAAATGCCGAGTCATATAGGTTTTTATAAGTGTCAATAAACTTTTTATAAGCAGCATTTGGGTTGTCTGTGTTACATAAATATTCAACAGGTGACCAATTCATATTTTCCAAGAGGGAGGCAAAGTCAGCTTTGGAGTCAAGGTCAAAGGTTCTTTTAGGACCAGTTGTTTCAGTCTTTACTCGTGTAATCTGTAAGTCTAGATATAGTATTATGGGAAAATGGTCAGAAAGATCAGCAATGCATATACATGAATCCTGTTTGGTTATAAATGAATTTACGTAAATGTTATCTATTAAAGTTGCCATGTATTCCGTAACCCTGGTTGGTCTTAATATTGTAGGAAGCATTTTATGGGATGTCATTATATCATAAAAATTTGAGGTCGTCTGAAGGTCTCCACAGCATAACAAATTTATGTTAAAATCACCCGCTAGATAAAATGTATTTTTTGTCTGAGCTAATTTGTCAAGGGTGAGTTGTATATCAAAATTAAAATCCGGTAAGGAGGTACCAGGAGGTCTATAAATGGAGCCTAATATAATATCTTTTGCTTTATCTTGGGCAATTTTAATGAATATCGACTCAAAAGTGCTGAATTGTGAGCCTATGTCATCATTTTTCAGTATATCAAATTTATAGTCGGTTTTGACAAAAAAGCCCACTCCACCCCCCATCCCAGCCTCCCTGGATCTGTGGACAAAATTATACCCTGGGATATCAATCTGTTCCTCAAAATCATGGCATATCCAAGTTTCCGTGAGGGCCAGAATATCAATGTTCGCTATTTCTAAAAACAGTTGTATATCAGGCAGCTTGTTTATAATGTTCGACAATTTAAATGTGCAAATCCAAACGGCCGATGGTATTTTAAGTTTTCCCGAAACAATTTTAGTTGGCCAACTTCCAGATAGTGTGATGATAGCGTAGGGAGTTCATTATGGAGATTCAAGTCTGGATCCAAACTATCGTCTCTGAGAAGAGGGTTATCTGCTATTTCCACACTGTCAAAAAGATTAAAGACAAATTCAGGTGAGTCATAAGCTAAGGTGGGCGTTGGGAAATTTTGTGTGTGGTGGACAGGTTTAGTAGTGCTTTCTTCGTTTCCCTGGTCCACAGTAAAGTAAGGTAATTGGGCAAATAAACAATTGTTACATGCCCACGTGATATCCTCACATAGAGTTAAACAGTGCAAGTGGAAATAGTTTCCACAGTCAATGCATTGAGTTGTGCTTGCATAATTCAAAAGTTGCTGGTTACAAATAAAACACAAAAACATAAACAAATTATTTTAGTTAGTTACTTTCTAACTATTAAGTTATAACAAGTTAACAGAAGAGAAGTAAAATATAAAGAATATTATGATGGTGAGGGACAAGTAAATGGGAAAGGTGCAGGAGCAACAGCATGGCCATGGTTACATATGAATTCTGTTTAAATGACATCACTATTTCCTAAGCCGGGACAAAGGACCACATTGTTTATCGGTGCCACAGTTTTTTGTGCAAAACAAAATCATCAATAAACCAGGTGTCCTTAAATAAGGGATGATAGTATGGTGCAACACAGTGAACCATCATCAGTATTTTTAGTATCTTCTCAGGCAATAATATCATTCACCCAACATCAAAAGATAACAGCAGTCATCCCCTGGAGAAAATTTAGTCCACACTATTTCCTAAGCTGGGACAAAGGACCACATTGTTTATCAGTGCCACAGTTTTTTGTGCAAAACAAAATCATCAATAAACCAGGTGTCCTTAAATAAGGGATGATAGCATGGTGCAACACAGAGAACCATCATCAGTATTTTTAGTATCTTCTCAGGCAATAATATCATTCACCCAACATCAAAAGATAACAGCAGTCATCCCCTGGAGAAAATTTAGTCCACACTATTTCCTAAGCTGGGACAAAGGACCACATTGTTTATCAGTGCCACAGTTTTTTGTGCAAAACAAAATCATCAATAAACCAGGTGTCCTTAAATAAGGGATGATAGCATGGTGCAACACAGAGAACCATCATCAGTATTTTTAGTCTCTTCTCAGGCAATAATATTGTTCACCCAACATCAAAAGATAATAGCAATCATCCTTTGGAGAAAATGTAGTCAAACTTTCTATACCAACAGATATACTAACAGAAATATAGCTAAACTTGAGTGCATCATATCAGCGATGGAACACGGAATAGATCCACTGCTAGAGCCTACATCAGAGCTAGGTAAAGTGGTCTCTTAACTATGGCACAATACAAAGGACAGTGTTCATAAGGCAACTTCAGAGCGGCCACAATCACTGTTGTAGATAGTTAATATCGAGTATAACGAAGTGTTACTCTTAACAGATTTGATCAGAGAGACTAAGATTCGTCGCACAGTGAATAATCTCCCATAATTTTCATCCGGTCCTTTGACGATGGGTAACATCAGGTATAAAGAGGTAAAGTAAGAGCCAATTGGTTATAAGGTGAATAATCCGCTTCAGCATCGGAATCTTTATCGCCCGAAAAAAAATCACCAGTCAAGCCAGAACTGAAGTGATCCAGTGGTTAAATGGTTATAGTTCACTGGTGTCTATTCAACCAGTCAATCCCTTCTGGCAGAAAATCAAGGAAGCAAAATAGGAGTGCACTCACTGAAATTGGTATCACTGTACACAGGCAACAGGTAGTAACATCAACTCAATTCTCCAGTGGGGATAAGTGTGAACGAGGACGAGCATGGTGCACCACGTAAGTAAAGTAATCCATCCGTGTTTTTTGTAGACATGAAGTTCAAGTTATTTATTTGTATATGGACGAGTGAATGAGGTAATCCTTCTGTGTCTTTGTAGTCATGAAGTTCAAGTTATTTAAAGGCATGAGTATGAACTTCAGGTTCACGACTTGATCAATTGGTAATGTAAGTAATCCAATCCGTGTCCCTGCTGTCATGAAGCTCAAGCTGTCACGAAGCTCAAGTTTTTAAGACATCAAAGTTTCCTTAAAGGTATGAGGTCCAGGTTCCTGATATGATCTGGTGGTAATGTGCGCCTCCGTTTCCTTGCCTATGAATGCTTCCAGGTCCTTGTGAGAAGTTATCCTTATAGGTTTATCTCCGGCATCCTCCAGGGGGCGCACAAAGACTATGCCTTCCTTTGTCCAGGTGGAATAAAGGATTTTTTGTTTCACCAGCATCCTGGCTTCAGCAAATATCAAGGAATTGGATTTTAACAGGTGTTCATTTATGTAGACGCTTCCCTTTTGAGTCGCCGAGGTAGTCTTCAGGGTATGTAGAGACTTTTGGGCTGCATAGACCCTATCACGTGCTCTGCGATTGGTGAACCTTACGAGGATCAGCCTCTGGTTCCCTTTGTGGATGCCTGGTATAATGTAGTGGGCTAGGGAAATATCGGAATCACCAATGTCCAGACCAAGTGAATTATTGAAGAATTCCAATATTGGTGGAACGAGATCAGCTCCATGTGATGTATTTGGAATCATAAGACCACTGATGATGAGATTGTCCCTGCGTGTGTAGTTATCTGTAGAATCCACCTTCAATTTGAGCACATAGTTTTCTTTTTCTAGACTCAGAATCTTTGCATTCAGTTCTAAGTTATGTTTGTGTAGAATGTTCTCGGTTTTTGACGACAGCATCAGTTCATTCTGTTTCTTGTCATGTGAGAGCAGTAAATCTTCGGTTTTAGATACGATGATTTCCATCTGTTCTTTTGCATGTACTTGGAGCTTAGCCTCCGTCATCGCAGTAATATTACCTGTAAGATCGCTATTGTTTTTCTGCAGTGCTGTTTCTGTTTTTGCCATGATATCTTTCTCAATCTTCTGCGCAGTGATTTTACGACTTTGTCAACAATAGAAGTGAGACTTTTCTCCATAAGGCCACTGAGGAAATTCATAATACGTTCATCTTGTAAACTTTCGAATAGGTCTTCAGTTTTCAAACCCTTTTTGGCCATCGCGATAGAAACAAAGTATTTGTGCTTTAGAGTGAATTATGTCCTCGAGTCCCACTTTGAATGTAAACAATCAGCAACGGGACGTCGTCATTGTACTATAAATAGCCAACGTGGTGGGAGTCAGTTCGATTTAAACATTCAGAATTCTGGCTGTTTAAGTTATAAAATGTCAAACCATTTACTTTTATAAGATGCGTTGATCTTTATCAGTAAAACGGTAGTCCATTATTCGAGTTCCGATAAGTTTATAAGTACGAACTTATTAAATTTATGGCACCGCTGTGACTCCACGCGACTTATCCGATCGCCATCTTGCGACTTTCCAACAACAGTTACATTTAGCTGTGCGACATGCACAGCTAAATGTAACTAAAGATAAATCGATTAACAAAACTACTTTTAAACTGTTTAGATTTAGCAATTGGTGGCATGAAAGGAAGTCCTTTCTTGCAAAGTGAGCACTTGTCCTCAAAAAAAAGTAGCAAGAGCTGATGACGGCAGTGGCCAAGGAACAGCGATTTCTAGAAGAACTTCTTGTCTGTTCAAGCAATGTCAGAGGTAGCTAGGTGACAGTGTTTCTCTGATCTACAAGGAAGATGAGCTACAGAGTGAAAAACATTTCTTTTTTTGTTAAATCTCATAAACCAATATACATGTACTGATGATTATTCGAGTAGGAAGGCAGCTGCAAAACATGAAACTATCTTGTGACTCTTCACTCTGAAATAGCTCACATGAAGAAATTGGGGGAATCTACATCAATTAAATAAAGGCTATGATCCTCCTCTACTTTAAAGCTATGCCTTTGACAATTGATAGGTTCCTAAAAGGCTGCATTTCATAAAGTCCAGATACACAGAAAGTGCAATTTCGATTACAACTGAAATTAAGTGGAATGTGCTACTGAACTTTTAGGAAGATATTGCAATCATTTGTGTCAGTCGATTTCAATACATGATATCAGAGGTTCACCTGTGTATAAGTTGTACTGCAATTTCCAATTAAATTTTTTTTAAACTGCGATTTACAATTTTACACACAAGTATTTACAGTAAATTTAACACATTCCCTTAGTGCCCTAATTTGAACTTGTGCACACTGATTTTAATGCAAATGACCAAGACACTTAAATATTCATCTTAACCAGTTTTTATAAAGATTTCATTGATGAAAGTGTAAGAGAAGTATCAATGCGCTCCAATGTGCTGTACTCATAAACAATCATGACCCTATTTACTATATGAATATTTCACATAATTACTCATCATTTCCTGCCTAATCAAGTGTTATGAAGGCTAAAAATGAATCAACTTTCTCTTCAGTCACTACTCATTTGTACAGGACTGTGACCTGCAGTGAGGTAACTATGTAACAAGTCATGGCTACTACAGATATTTCCTTCATTTAAGAAATTTCACCCTAGCATAGGAGATACAACGGTGGCTTATATGAAAAAATATCATGCTTTGCTTACCTTTACTGAAGAGAACTGACAGCTGAACAAATTTATTGTAGATCTGGAAATTTAAATTGGATGACGCATTCAGGAAAGAAAATTTGTTCACATATACAGGTAAGTAAATTCATAAAAAATGAAATATGAAGTAAACCTCTGAGGCCTCAACTGATTCCACAAAGTCTTTTGCAGACCATTGCCGTAGTTCCGATGACATCAGTTGGGCAAGTGCTTGGTCATGTCTCACAGTCCAGCCAGGTGGAATTGCATGAAGTTTGGCAACCTCATGATTATCTGGTGGCACCACCACACTCTTGATGTTTAGATTCAGCATGTATGCGTGATCAACAGCGTCTTCCCAGCTACAGAAAATCAAGCAAAGTGACTGCAGCAAAATTTAAAGAAGTAAAGATCATAGCAAACAGAAATGCAGTTTCTTAGCAATACAGAATGTAAAGAATGTAGACAAAATCTACCTTATATTGAATGCAGCAGTCACTGTAAGCACGATCTGTATCACATAATCTAATCTATTCTGGAAACTTCTATAGCGCGATTATCGTAATGCACAAGGTATTATTTGGTCAATTCTAATCAAAATCACATTTCAGTATCACAATCCATTGGCCACAGCCATGCAGTAAAGACTGTGAGGCCTCTGAGATCAGACAGTGGGCTACACGGAATAATGTAGACAACATCATTTCGAAGTAGAACTTTCAGTCCCGACCTGTATAAACATTACAAAACCAAAGGAGCAGACAGAAACAGGCAACAAATTATTCCAGAGCCTTGGGCCAGTTACAAAAGACCAGGAACCCAGTACTGCTTTGGTTTGGTGCACAATTTTTAGAGTAATTTGTCTTTAGCAATAACTCTATTACAAATTCTTAGGCTATACTTCAGCTTGGGACTGATTGATTGACTGGGAACCATGAATATAATATAGTTCGCTTCATCCAGATTAAGTGATAGTTTATTTGTCTCGAACAAGTCGGTGATTTTTCAATTCTTGCTTCATTTTACTAACTATAACAGAAACAAACACAATATTATCATTTATCAACAATCAAAAGATGAAGAATGCCCGAAATATTATAAACTAGCTGGTTTACCCGGCGTTGCCCGGGGTTATAAGTTTCAATCCCTGCACCCCCACCACCCACCATCCACCACCCCCCCCCACCACTCCCCACCCACCCACCCCCCCCCCACCCCCACCCCCACCACCACCCCCCCACCACCCCACCCCCCCGCCACCCCCCACCCATACATACATACATGAATACATACATTCATGCATACACATACACATACATACATATACACATACATACATACATACATACATACATACATGCATGCATACATACATACATACGTACATACATACATCCATCCATACGTACATACATACATGCATACAAACATGCATACAACCATGCATACATGACGCACATGGGATTACAAGGCCGTCGCAGCGAAGGGGTTAATATTAGTTCCACAATCCACATGTCATAATTTTCCAATATGCAAATCAAGATTTGACAGTCAACAGAGTCAAAGCCTTCAAAGGTTAAAAAACATATCTACTGATAAATCATTGTTGTTTATGGCTTCTGCAATTCTTTTGCAATTGTAATACGGCCATAAACACTGACTGGCCCGAGCAAAGTCCACAGTGGAAGGGCACTATTCTTATTAGCCTTTAGTCAATGATTTTATCCTTATCCCAATCTATAGAATGGAATAACCTTGGCAGATGATATTATCAGCATATAAACTATGAATATATCATATGCTGATTTCATCTGTAGTAGTGAATGCAAAACCAAAGGACGAAATCAACCGCTTTTGAAAAAATCTTGAAACAATGGCTTTGTTCCTAATTCTGTAAAATATTAGTTAAATTTATGCACTATAAGGTTCCTGTCTTCAACCTGAATTCCATCTACTATAAATGAGTCTATAGCCATGGAGAGACCTTTGTTGGAGAATACGTGTTTAATTACTGCCCAAATTTTTCTAAAATCTATAAAATCATGTTCGCAACTGTTGATTCAATAAATATATTAAGTTCTTTCAGATACTTTTCATATATCCAGTCTTGTTGTCAAAACCTTAAACCTCAAGACCAAGACCAAGACTTTGAACCTCGAGACCAAGACCAAGACTTTGTATCTCGAGACCAAGACCAAGACCAAGACTTTGAACCTCAAGACCAAGACCAAGACCTTGAACCTCAAGACCAAGACTGAGACCAAGACTGAGACCAAGACCCAAAAAATCACATTCAGCCCAAGACTTCTTTTCCTTACAAAAAAATTGTCAAGTCGGACTACTCGCTATTTTAGTGAAACCTGAGTCTTTTATTTTATTCAGGCAAATAAACTTTAAATGCAGACTGCAGAGAATTCCGAATTTTATTAACAAAAGTCCTTCTTGCAAAATGTCATTCCAAATGCCTTTTGTATTTTATAAAACCAATTCGCTCAGAATTTTCTTACCAAGACGTGCCTTGTGGGGCCTTATAAAAATTCCACCATGTGAAAAATACATTCTACAGGTGCTGAAGTCGCTGGCACACACAGTAGCTTTTCAAGCACTGGATGTAAATGTACAAATCGTGAGCCTTTTTTAAATCCTCCCATGGCTTATCAGACCGTCTGGCTTCAGAAAAAGTCTCAGCAGGGCTTCCAGACACAGCATAACTTAGCTGCTGCCGATGGGTTTTCCTGACCAAAAGACTTGCATCCGTCCCTAGGTATTTGTTGTAGGCTATGATGCAAACAGTCTTGATAAATTTTTAACTGTTGAGTTTTGTTAAATGACTGTTCATATTGACAGCCGGTCTTGGTCTTGATCTTGCGAGACCAAGACCAAGACTTTGAACCTCAAGATCAAGACCAAGACTTTGAACCTCAACTTTGAACCATGACTTTTGGTCTCAAGACCAAGACCAAGAATTTTAAAAACAAACTCGAGTGCACTCGAGACCAAGACCTTGGTCTCGAGGACAACAAGTCTGCATATATCTTGAAATTTTGTATACTTTACAAAATTTGATTTATTAATGTCTGGGACAGGTTTTTTATACACTTAAAGCGCAGGCAGGATTTTTTTTATCAGATTTGAGTAAAGCAGGTGTCATTCAAGGTTGGAGTAAGTTTTTCTGTTGCAATTTAGAGTGGGAAATACTGCTTCAACTAGACCTTTGTAAATCTGAACGAAAAGGGTGTATGCTAAGGATGAGTTATTTTTATCGCATGCGCTTTGAACAGATAATCAGTTATTCCCGGTCAGTGATGAGCTAGTTTATTCTTTGTGTGGTCATTAATATACCTACTAGTACTTAGTCTTAAATTACAGTCGACGCCACTTAAGTGCATAGCCTTGAGACTGCCTTGAACCTATGCATATAACCGATTTATGCACATAAGAGAAGTTCACATGTACGGTGTAAAATTGGTTTAAATGTACTGGTATTTACTAACAGAGATGGTGCCTACATAGTGTAATGCCTTCAGTAACCACTCAGTTAAGTAAATCTTATTTTCTAGGCATTTAGGCACCTCTATTCGCTCTGCTAATGTCAAAGTCCTACGGACGCACACAGCCATTTAACGTTTTACTTAACACTTTAACGACGAGAGTGTACTAAAAGTGACTGGGAACCAATGCAGCTCAACGTTAAATAATGTCGACCAAGGCCTCAACATTTGATTTCATTGCCACTGAAATGTCTTTCATTGTCTTCATTGTACAATCTTTCCTCGGCATTCTAATTTATTACTGTAATGTCTTCTACCAATATTTGGACTTATTTTACTATGTTCACTTGCTTCAAATCAAGTTAAAGTCAATCGAGTCATAATTTTAAAAATACATAAATAGTATCCAAAAAAATTCAATCTGCTATCGCCATTGTGAGTCTATCTTGTCTGGCTTTATCAACAAAACTGACCACACCACACTAACAACCATCAGGCCTCTGAACTCAGAATCTAGCTATGAAAAAAAAAAAACTAGAGATGACTTTGCATCAAGACAGTCATGCAATTTGTTTACACACTAAAGCACCACATCTTACACGTTCATAAGATTATAAGATCATTAACTTGAAACCAACACTTGTTCATAAATCCACCACTTCTTCAGCATAACAATATCTTTGACAATAACAGCAGCATCAACTACAACTAAGATGATGGGGATTATAATAAAACAGATGCTTCCACTAACCAAGTTATGTTTCCTGAATCTGTCTTTACGGGAACAAGATCATTTTCAGAAAAGACAATCCACTGATCAGCTGGTTGCAGTGGAATTTGTGCACCACTTTCAAAGATCTGTATATTAGAAAAACACTAGCTATATATAGGAAGATCCTTTCCAAACACAAATATATAAAAAAACACCATAATGAAAGCAATCTTAGTTGGTCTTTATAAGGACACAGAATATTACAACTTCAACGACCACGAGCAAACAGCAGTGTCAGTCAGACAAATTGTATTGTATTGTATTCGGATATTTATAAAGCGCTTCTAGCGGGCGGGCCATTCAGAAGCGCTGCCAGTGCGAGAGACCCCGAGAGAAAAAGCAAGTTTTAAGAAAGGTAAAAGAGGAAGAGACGTTACCTGAGAGAATGCATGCATTCAGTGGTGGCCATAGCAACAGGGTTCCTGGCTAAAATTCATAACTATCAGCTCAGCTCACAGAACTTGTCACCCTCCATATACATATTTTCATGCAAAATGACTGAATATTGCAAAATAACCAAAGGCAGCACAGTGCAGTTCAGAATCCATGTAAATTGTGTATGGCAATTCATGGTGATCTCCACACTCCAGCACTGAGAAGTTAGACAATAAGATTAAGATTCTGGAACAGCCTCTACTGTACGATCTCCTCGAAATCTATCCAACCATGAGCTATCCAAATGCAAGTCTAGTGATAGCACTGAATCTTTCATTAACTTTCATATAAAACTATAGCGTTAAAACATCAGAGTTACACACCCATTGGCTACCTAGATGGACGGCCTCTAATCGGTTACTGCTGAACCCATTTAAATCTCAGTTTATTTGGCCCAGTGGTTGCAGACAGCTGGCAAAGGTTGACCTCCATTTGTTAGCAGAGGCCTTCCCCTATGTCTCCTTTTCACTCACTGTCCAGGGATCTCGGGGGTGAAACTTGACCAAGGGCTTGCTTACTTTTTCCCAGCATGTTAACTTGGTCACCCGGAGCTGGTAGTGCTACGTGTTGTAATACGGTCCCTTTCTCATGACGCAGTGGTGGTCCTTGTTCACGCTTTTATCTTCAGTAGAGTTGACTATTGCTGCTCAGTTCTCACTGGACATCCATTGGCTCTAATTGGGTGCTTTGACCTGGTCCTTCGCTCTGCCGCTCGGCTCACTGCCCATATCCAAAATATGCAACAGCTTCAGCTTATATGCGTGATGTTCTGCATTCACTTCCTGCCTAGCAGTGCATCTCCTGTAGGATTGCTTTTCTTGTCTGGCGGTCTCTCTGGTGAAGCTCCGTCTTACCTATCTGAACTCTGCTGTCCACTCTGGTCTAATGTCCTGTCGAGTTCTGCAGCTTGGGGTGAGCTGTTGGTCACGCTCCTCAGTTAAACAGCGTCATGCCTTCTCGGTGGCTGGACCATCTATATGGAATAGTCTCCCACCTTCTATTTCCGCGAAGCAGGACGTTTTGGCGCCGCCATTTTTTTGTATCGAATATATGCATCGTATAATACAGGGGTGGGCAACCTTTTCTGTGCAGCGGGCCTCATGAGAATTTAAAAAAATTGGGAGGGCCGCATGATAATTTTTAGATTCCCGACATATTAAGCACACAGCATTACTTTTAATATCAATGAAAAAATACTTCGTTGTCCAGTCTTTGTTAAATGTCCTACATTCGTCTTCAATTTTTCTCTTTTTTAAGTTTGGTGGTGCACTCATTTCTCTTTTCAAAATATTAATCTTAATATTTAAAATTATTTTCTTAATATTAACTAATTGTGAATAAACAACAAATTATCGAAACTTTTAAAATTTCGCAGCAGACGTTACATTAAATTTTGTCAACAACGGTTTACTAAATTTTCAGGAACGTGACTTGGGAAGAAGTCGGGCTGGGTGCGTTCGAAAGTTCATTCTAATTTTGAGCATTACAGTGTAATTTTTAAAATATGCTGTGATACTATTATTATTATTTCTTAATTATTACTTAATATTATGAAAAGTAATTAATAATTTATTAATTGATTAATCTTTAATTGATACTATTATTAAAATATGACATCTGTATACTGAGATTGTAAATTTTCAAAGAATTTACTAACAATTATGTACATTTTACAAAAATATATATTGAATAGCAGCTTAGTAGCAGAAGGTCTCACGGGCCGCATTAAACGTTTCGGCGGGCCGCATGCGGCCCGCGGGCCGTAGATTGCCCACCCCTGGTATAATATGTAATATAATACAAAGCCCGTATCGTATAATATATACTTTGATGTCTACCACTGTATTTGCTTCTGTTCCGAAGAACATGCGCAAGAAACTGACAGAAGAAGGTCTCATTCGCCGATATAACACTGATGCTGATTTCGGTTTTTCCGCCCGAATGATAGTCGCGCTCTCCTTTGTCCCAATCGACGGCCTAGATGTTGCTTTGGAGGCACTGGCTAATGAAATAACGGTGGACCTCACGCCAATCCTCGACTGATTTGAGGACTTTTACATGGGACGTTTGAATCGTAACCAGAGTCGACGTCGCGCATTGTTTCCTCCTCAAACGTGGTCTGTCTACGAGAGAACACTGAGTGGAGGGAATCGTACCAAAAACTATGTGGAAGCAGCACATCGAAGGTTGCAAGCTGAATTCGGGATGGATCATCGAACCATTTGGAAGTTTATCGATGGTGTACGAGCGGTTAAAAAGAGGGCGCGACCTCGTTTACGAACAATTCGTTCATGGTGACCAGCCGCCTGTAAAATGCAGAAAATACGTCGCAGCTGATGTCAGGATCAGGACAATCGTTGACAGTTACAGAGAACGTAACATCACCGAGTACCTTAGAGGAATAGCGCATAATTTTTTGATGAACTCCTGAGGAGCCAATGAACTGTTCAACCTTCCAAAAGGTAGCGCATTACTGGTTTTGAACAGTATCAGCTTTGAACATTTCTTTTAAGCTTTGATATACTGGGTTCATACGTTGTTTACATATGCAATAAAAATGACTAAACATTTCTTGCCTACTGTTATGTACCACGTTTATTTATCTGCGTCAAAACGTCCTGCGCCAAACCGGCCGTGCGCCAAAACGTCCTGCGCCAAAACGGCTGCGCCAAAACGGCTGCGCCAAAACAGCGGCGCCAAACTGTCACGTACCGCTATTTCCGTGAGGCAGTTCACTTGCTTTCTACCACCTCCTTCAGTTTTCTCTGTTTAACCGTGGCAGAACTGGGTAGGCTTCTTGAAGAGGTGCTATATAAATTGTCAAAATGAATTAATTAATTAATGAAAAGTGTATGAGTTTAACACCGAGTTAACTCGTACAGCGGAAACTATGCAGCATGAACCCCGAGTTAACTCGTCCATAAGATATGCATCTATTCACTCACCGTGTATCCCAAATAAACTCGTCCTAATGGCAATAGCAAAATATAATAATGTTTTATGACTGTAATAACGGTTTTCCATATTACAAATTAGGTCATATGCTGAGCGGGCGATCTAAAAATAATTACATATATAAACATAGTTCATACTAAAAATGGCTGGTCACAAGCATGGTTTATCTAACCAAGAAATACATCACTTATTGCTTGAAAGTGATGATAGTTTGTCCGATTTAGACAGCGATGATGACAACAAACTAAGTTCTAGTTCTAGTAACGATGTGGTGTAAGAAAATGATGACGCAACGATAGCCAGAAAACCATACATTACAGCAGTTCACCGTTTGCGTCGTCAAGAGATGAAATCGGGACATATCAACACTTAGCATTTATAGGAACACCTGGAAAGCGTGTTCCAGTGGCCGATACAACGGATCCAGTGAAATATTTCAAATCTTTCCAAACCAACAATATACTTGATAAGATTGAAAAGTATCTAACAGATGTCTTTTCTTCTTCTTTGTTTCTCTTCCGTCAGGCCGGGGCCGACGATGAGTCCTCAATTTGACGTCTCCAAGTTTCTCTGTTCCTGATTTTTTCTATTGCCTCTCCCATACTCAGGTTCATTTTCTCTAGATCCTCTCGTATGTTGTCCATCCATGTTTTTTGCTGTCTTCCTCGACTTCTGGTTCCCTCCACATATCCGTGCAGTGCCGCAGCTGGGAGTCTGTTGTTGTCCATTCTCATCACATGTCCCAGCCACGACAGTCTTTTCTTCCTGATTTTGTCGATGACTGTTTCTTTTTGTCCCAACTCTCTTCTAGTCACCTCATTTCTAACCCTATCTCTTCTGCTTCTGCCTTTTATTCTTCTCAGCCAGTTCATTTCTGCCACCAACAATCTTCTCTCGATGTGCACACCAACAAATGCAGTCCTCCACTTTGAAAAAAGATCCAGATTGAATATAGTTAGTCTTGAATAGATGAAGGTTAAATTTGCCATTCTGATCTACCAAAGCATCATGCAGAAAGCAGAAATTGAACTATAGGGGCCTACTATCCACAAAACCATTGATTAAAGACTCAAAACCTTCAGAAGATCATGACTAAACAACACTTTGGTCTGCTAATGAAATGTCTTCATTTCATTGACAAAGTGAATATACTAAACTGGCACTATATAAATTCACCAGGAGCACTAAATGACCCATTGTTTTACTAAATTAGTGTACTATGTTGACTTTTATGTTTCTCAGAGCAAAGAAAGACTTCTGGAGTATTACAATTACAAATATCAGTCTTTCTTTAATCAAATGCATTGTTGTGAAGAATACCTAAAAATAATTACACATGTGTGGAACAGTAAAAAAATTTATTCCACAGTAAAGGGGTTATGATTTTGATGCTCACGCATAATTGTCTGGCAGGCTGCACTCCATCTTATCTTAAGAAGCTTTGTGTCTCACTATCTTCCATCACTGATCGTAGATTTCATTGCTCTGCTATGCAAGGTAACTTGGTTGTTCTACTGGCCTGGACTTCCACAGTCCAGCTTAGAAGTTTTGCTGTAGTCTGTCCATCCTGCTGGAACAACCTCAGAAATGAACTCTTCAATCTCTCTTTGACTTTTTATGCTTGAACACCATTGTGTTCGACCGTGGTTCATTGAATTAGGTCGGGAGTGTCTCTTACGAGTCTCTCTCAGGCCCTTAGCCAGAAATACAGAGCAGCCTATCCAAAGCATTCAAAGTCGTGACTGCTCGACGCTGTGAGCATACGAAGTTGTGATCGCCCGAAGTCCCGCTGCCATACGAGTCCGACTACAATGCCTCTGTACTGTTTACAGAGCCTACAGAGGCATACAGAGAAAAATAACAACTTGTGCTCCTTACAGAACTGTCATCTGAACGCTCGCAGTAGCTCTAGAGAAGAGCTGGAGGAGAATCATGCACATGTTATGCCCGTCCAAAATAATTTTAACCTTTCCAAAGGACATGTGGACGGGTGGCTGGCTAAGGGCCTCGTCTCTCTTGAAGTGATGCAATTACAATTACTTGTTTGAAGTCAAACATATATCAAACTCTTAACTTAAACACAAACTTGTCCCATATGACCTGTAATTCAGACTCACCAGTAGGGTTATCAGCAGGCACCAGGAGTCTCGAGTAATCACCCAAAGAATTGTGCCAGGGTTATCTATGCAATACCCAACACCCAGCATTTTATAGGCATTACATGTAGATGTGAAGAGCTAGCAACTGATGGCATGGGATAAAAGCAGCAGCTATTTTGTCACTGCTCATACAGCAGATGAGCTCAGACTCAACTCAACATCTACTCACCAGAACCTGGCTCAGCTAGCTGCAACAGGCAAGGGGACACAATTATTATAATTTATCTTAATTATGTCAGCATCCAAAGGTTTCTTCTTCTTGAACAGGAATTGGGAAATACAGGATCATTAATTACTTACAGTTTGTGAATAACAACATTTGATGATGTAAGTATGGAGCAGTGTGTTTATGTAGCAGAATAGTGGTTGTCATAAAATTTATCCTAATATTGCTTCAATTTCTCTTAGGTATCCCTGCTAGGGCAGCTATTTGGTTCGAGATTTCTGCTCCACCTGCACCCATTGTCTTTGGGTGCATGGTGCCTTCCTCCTGCCCTTCCCCTCCCCCTTCCCATCCCAGTGATGTAGTACTCGAGTCCGGCCAAGGACTCGAGTCTGACTCGAGACCGATTTTCTGCATACTCGGATTCGGACTGTCACGACTCGGACTTGGACCCTGAACTCGAATTTGACTCGCTGACTCGTTTTCCGAGTCACAATTTCTGGGCAGAACAGGCAACTGTATTGCCATATCATGGCTAAGACCACCCCTCACCCAGCCTCTGTAGCGGTACAAGACTTTTAAAAAACTTGTTTATCTACTTAATTAACATAGGGTTTAGTATAAGCCAGATAACTGACAGCGGTTAGAAAAATAGCGGCTCTATATAAATAATACTTAAGTATTTAAATGAACCATTGAGGTCAGTCAACTGAGAGGTCACGTTACTATGGCGACCAACGAATCAGCAGCTTCGGCGAAGATCTTCGAATGTTGTGGAGATCGGTTTGGGTGGATGTGTTTTCGCTCCGAATTTGTGATGAAAAACGGCAGTAATTCTTTCGACTACTTCAAAGTATTACGTGTTGGAAGTTTAATAACTTGACCAGCAAGTTAAGGAATCGATATACGGTTGTTTCGTTCAAGTGCGAGTACGATTATCCAGCGCAGTTTGTTTGTGACACCTGGATTATCTGATCGGATTCACGAACTGTTATCGCTAACTGTGGGATCGTTACTAGTTGCGATCTACGTTTGACTTCGGGAGTAATGAAAATAGTTCGCTGTACTTTATAACAACTACAAGATGATCGATATGGATTAAACTGATTCCAGGTCATGATAGGATTACATATCAGCCTACATCTATAACTTTGCGACGAAAGGAGATTTGTCCGCATCTACAGCCGAGATAGAATTTTCTGTATGAAGACGTTGTATTCGGGAACTGGTTTTACGGCATTAGGCCTACTCTTATGTGACCTACAGAACTAAACAGCTGTTGAATCTACCTCAAGATCAGATAAGCTGTTCAAATAATATATATATATATTCTAGAGAATAATGCCGCTATTAGGTAGTTAGGCTTTATTTACATGTGAACTTTAAACTGTCTATTTTAAAATAATCAACAAAACACTACCATAATGTCTGATGTTTGTGATATATAGCAGAGTATTTAATGTAAAGTGATTATTTCATCAGCCAAGCTCGACGAAGGAAATAGCGACTTTAATATAGCCATTACAGCCTCCAAGGAGTCAGCACCTATGCCTGCACCCCTAGCCAAATCACCTACACTGAGTACACTGTCAGTGAGATGAGACGGCAAGGGGAGAGGACTGGCCACCTGACCTTATGTGCTGAGGCCAAGAAAACGAAGTCGCCAACACTTCATACCCATGGCTGCTTCAAGGCTAGCTTAAGGGACTGCTCTTCTTCTCTTAGGTCAGTTGAATAATGAATACGTGAAGACGAAGCAGTTACAATAGTGGATATTGAAAGAGCATGGATAGATGGTTAGTTGTAGACCAGTGGATATTGAAAGAGCATGGATAGATGGTTAGTGGTAGACCAAAACTCAATGATTTTTTAAAGCTGCAACACTTACACTTCAACAGTGTACTTGAAGATGGCAAACAAGTTGATCCGGACATGAATAAGTTCTTGACAGAAAATGGCAACCAGTACGTTGCAGAAAATGTACCAGTAATGGTGACAGACCAGTAGTCTACTGAATTTCAACTTGGTCCGAATATTTATAGCATCAAAATTAAAAGAAATGTTTCTAATACGCAATAAATTGTGTTTGTACTTACACTTTTAGAATCTCATAAACAACGTAATTGTAATTAGTAACTTCTAATGCAAAGGTACCTAATGCACAAGGCATCACCCAATAGCGCACCCAAAACACGCCATAATCAGAAGATTGATCTGCTAGGACACAGAGGAACGGTTCCAAGTAAAGCCCCCAGGGTTAGGCATGCAGGTAGTCAGATGGCTACAGTGCATGATGTTAAGAATTGGCAGCAGTGAGAGAAGTAAACAGAAGAGGAAGAACCATGATAGGATTTGTGGAAAAGGAGTGTTTTGAGTTTTGAGTAGTTCCTGGTGCGCCCCCATCCACCGCCGCTCTCGCTAAGCCCTCCAGTCGAAACCAGTCACTAAGCATCAACTGCTAGCACTTCATTCACTTAATATTTTGCTCGTTGTTTTAATCCCCGTTTCCAAGTTTCGATTTAACGAAGACATCAGCAGGACAAGAGCAACAACTGTCTATAAGGTATGAATCACAGTGCAACAGACAACAGTCTAAAAATCAATCAATGTCAGATCACCAGTTCTTTACACACTATGTTACTACCTACCTACTTACTACTTTAGTAGCTACACTTACTACCACCACTCAGATGTCTGTCACGTTACCTGACATCAGCACTTGTTCTCATCGACAATGGCATCTCGTTGGACATGCAAACATCTAATTGAAAATACGCTGGTTTCAACGACTTCAGCCAACATTATAAATGCAGATGAATCCAGGAAAATGGATAATATGTTTGTAAAACTGGGGAAAATAAGAGGCCATTTGTGTTCCTGAGAGAAATCTGGCCTTGGACGTAGTCGTGTGCTTTATTCCTTTTATAAACCCTCAAGTGCATCTCTCACCTTTCATAAATTCACAATAACACTTCACAGTCATTGGTCTGTCCGGTGACCCGTCAAAAGAGCGCCCGACAAAAGAGCGCCAACAAAAACTTTATATTGAGGGTTCAATACAGAAACTTGTATTAGCATTCAAGGGAGAGGGGCAGCTAAGAGATTATCAAATCACTTTAACATTCATCAATGATTGTTACCAATTGATTTATATCAACTGGTATGGGAAATAAACAAGTATTTAATTTTAATTTTATGTTACACAGTTGAGCGCCAACATAAAAATTAAATCGCGTGGATGACATGAACAGAAGCCTGGTATTCGGATTGGAAGAAAACATGATTTGCTTTGTAATCTTCTTCATTGCATTCCGTTAATAAATCTTTTATCTTTTTTCAATGCATTCCATTAAATACATTAAATCTGTATTATTACACCACGGTTCCAAGACAAATGGTTCACTGAACAAACCATTTGTTCACGGACAAATGGTTCATTGACAAATGGTTCACGATAAATAATTAATATTTTAAATAATCATCAAGAATCCAACTCTAGTTTGAGCTATATTTTCATCGATCTTCCAGCTTCTAGTTTGAGCTATATTTTCATCGGCCATCCAACTTCTAGTTTGAGCTATATATACGATAAAAATATAGCTCAAACTAGAAGCTGGATTATCAAGGAAAATATACCTCAAACTAGAAGCTGGGAGAGCAATGAAAACATAGCTCAAACTAGAAGCTGGATGAGTGATGAAAATATAGCTAAAAGTAGAAGCTGGATTCTCGATGAAAACGTAGCTCAAACTAGAAGCTGGATGAGCGATGAAAATATAGCTCACACTAGAAGATGGATTATCAATGAAAACATAGCTCAGACTAGAAGCTGGATGAGTGATGCACTAGAAGCTGGATTATCGATGAAAATATACTCAAACTAGAAGCTGGATGAGCAATGATAATAGAGCTCACACTAGAAGCTGAAACAGCGTGAACCTTTCGTCAGTGAACCATATGTCGTGAACCATTTGTTCGTGAACCATTTGCCGGGACACCTTACACTTCTTGTCGGCGCTCTTATGTCGGCGCTCTTTTGTCGGCGCTCTTTTGTCGGGCGCTCTTTTTACGGGGTGCCGGTCTGTCCCCTGTCAGCATGACCACATGAGGCAAAACCCACATAGGACTCGTACAGAGCTCATATGGGTTCCATCTAATGCCCATGGAATGACTGCACAGTAAAGTATGGTAAAATGCATCATATTGTTAGGTCACTAATAGATAAGTCAATAGCAAGTCGGTAAGTCAATAAGTCAGTCGATAAGTCTAAGCGACTGAGTCAGTTGATAAGCATGTGACCTAGTCGACTGAGCTGCTAAGTCAGTCACTAACTCATTAAATCAGTCGGTAACTCCTTAGCAACTGACTCTGGGTACTAGTTTTGAGCACAGAGTTACCGTAGAGTAATGGATAACACACTGGCATGAAGAGCTGAAGGTACCGAGATCGAACCCAGTAGACCCCGTAAGGTTTTTTCAGCCTTCCACTTGCTAGGTGGCAGTGGTTAAATGAATAGTAGGCCATGATGGCACCGTGTGGCTGCCGCTTAAACAGTTATATTCGACTCCTGTAAAACTGTTATCGTGTGCTTCTACTCTATACAGGTATGTAAGGCCCCCTGCGTGGCTGCCGCTTCTACTACAATATATGTATGTTCAATGTACAGCGCAGTGCGTTTGCAGGCGCTTAATTAAAGAACAAAATTATTATTATTTTTTACAAGACTTGTGCCAATACAGCAAGAATTAGGAAATAATCTGATCCATCCTACAAACTCACCAATTGGTGAGTTTGTACGATGGATCAGATTATTTCCTAATTCTGTTGGGAGTTTATTCCAGAAAGGTGGAAGAGCAGAGCTGTAGACGAGGGTATATGCGGATATACAGCATGTGCTCAGCTCTAAAACCATATACTCACCTCACAAAATATGTTTTTAGTATACTCACCTCTGGAGAGCGTTTACTCACCTCCAGAATTCATGTACTTTGACATATTTTTGAATATTGGAGTGTAGACTATAACTTAAACAAAATTTCAGTTTGAAATTTAATTATTTATGTTTGCTTGACCTAGCAAGTTGCAAAACAACTTTAAAATTTACATAGCTCTAAATCAGCGGTTCTCAACCTGTGGTCCGCGGACCACTGGTGGTCCGCGGCCATCAGTCTGGTGGTCCGCGAGCAGGGCCTACAATTTACTTTTTCTATAATAAAAACATGCAAACAGACAAATTTTGTCACTTTTAAAAATATTTGTTCAAAAATTTATTGAATTTAATAGTACATAATAAGTAAAATATTTAATCTTATCCAATTTATTATTTTATACTATGATTTTATATGAATTTGTAATTTTATAGGGTTTCCAGTGACACAATTTTTAGCGGTGGTCCGCGACCAAGACACAAAATTTATAAGTGGTCCTTGAGTCTAAAAAGGTTGAGAACCGCTGCTCTAAATGGTTTGTGGGGCCCTACCATTTGTAACAGGAATGCACCTGATGTGGTGATTCTGTTTGACAGGTGGGGGAACAGTTTTGAAGTGGGTCAACATTTATAAAAAAATTGACTAATCAGTAGTGTGTATTCACCTAGAGCTAATTTTACCACTACAGCCCTGTGGAAGAACAATGGCTATGAAGGGATTTCCAGATTTTAGAGATGAAGTGAGGGAAGGGCAGAGAAGTGTTAAATTAAATGGTCACTTTAACTGAAAACATATCGCGAAACTATACCTTCTAACTACAGCCACAAACTGCAGTCATCTGGGAAGTTGCTGTGACCAAACTCTGTACTGACTAAAACAGTAACATAATAGCTGACTAATGCTATAGTTACATTCTATAAGGGTTCACCCACCAAGCAAACATGTATAGAAAGTTACTTGGTTTCTTTGCGTATCTAAATTGGAAAATAGAGTTGGATGTGTTTGCTGAAGTTAAAGCTATCAGTGTTTTGTTGTAGCTGCAGCTCCTCTACTCGGTCACAGTCACTCAGCCTGTCCAGGTGCAGGGGTGGCGATCCCTGGGACGAGAGGGACAATGGTCCTCTCAAATTTTGAAGAAACACCAAAAAAGGTCCAAGAATTTTTTTGCGCTCACGAACGAACAAATTTTTGACATCCATTTGGCCAGATCAGTTCAAACGTGTCCCAGGTCCCCCACCTGTCACACCTCTGAGCCTGTCACTTAGTTATATCAATTATTGTGGTGGTATGGTTGAACTAGTTATGTCATATTTTCAAACTTCTATACATGACTTAAATAGGGATATGTACTATAATAGAAAGCAAATTTGGTAAAACAAAGTGGCTAAAACTGGCTCTATTTAGCAACAAATGCTCTAAAATGCGTTGTCGGCATTCACCCAGACCCGCTAGGGGAGCTTACGACGATCCCCAGACCTCCTTGTCGTGGCCGACTTTGTCCCAGTAGTCAAAATCCCTTAAAATATGCACTGGCTCGAAGTGCCTCTGAGTATCTCTATCTTGGAACACAAAATAAGTCCTCTGAATGAATGAATGATGAATGAATTGCATCTCCTTAACATTTTATTTAGATACCTTTTTTATTTTGGCCCAGTTGCCTCCCTCATTTCTTGCAGGTCCCGCGACAGAGAGGAAGATGCGATGTTTTGAGGTGCAGAGTAGCTGTGTCTTCTTGCCACCCGTCTTGCTCGGCTTCGTATAGATAGCCAGACTCGTTGATCTTTTTGGTTTATATTCCACTTCCTCCGGCACATAGCAGACACACTCGGGAACAGGTCGACTCTCCAGTATGGCTTCAGCGCAGTCCTTCAAACACTGAAGCCGCCCTAAGACCTTGGAGGCCGAATCGACCACCATTGTAACGAAAGTAACTGCAGCCTCAGTTTACGTAACAGTGATGTCTCCTTGCTGAAGCCAGATAAACAAAGCCACAACTCAGCAAAAACCTGCAGTAAGACCCAGCATGTAGCAGTTCACCACTGCTTATATTACTCGCAGTTATTATAAGCGACTTCAACCCAAAGATGTTAACATCTTTGCTTCAACCCGCCAATATCTATATTTAGACACATACATTTCAACGTTAGTCGAGGCGCGGAGACTTCTGGGAATGACTTTGGCAAACATGATCGAAATAAAATAGAACAGAATAGAAGTTGTACTTACCGACAAGGCAACCAGCTGCTCGCTGATAGTTTTTATTTAAATAAGGAGTTGATTTACACTTTATATGCTTCAGTTACATGTGATCTACTAAAACGACCTGAAGCGGTAATGCTCCGTCAGCGTCGTCGTTTACCGTGGATCTCTTAGTTGCGCCGCTGTGCAGCTTATTCTATACCTGTTCTTAGGCTTGTAGGAACTACTGCGAGATCTTGTCCTGTGAAGATGTGTCCGAAAAATGTTGTCATTGGTCCACGTGACCGATGAAGTCAGATAGCAACTGTCAAGCTTAACTATTAATAGCAGGGCTGCAGTCGTGAAATTAGAGGTGAGTACACGCTACCGGTGAGCAGCGGCGTCACTAGGGCTGGTGTCACTCTAAAAAAATGTGATGACCTTTTAGGAATTCTCATAAAATTTTATGACCTTTTTTAGGAATTCGTCTCTGAAAAAGTGTATGACTTTTTTAGTCATTCGCCCTCAAAACCTTTCATAACCTTTCTTTTTTGTGGAAATTTAATTGGTCAGTGGCTATACGGTCCCTAGACCCGCGTATACCCTCGACTACAGCCCTGAGTATACGCTCTCTAGAGGTGAGTATACGCTGATTAATAGGCATGCGAGGTCTTGTCCAGGACAGACATCAAGTAGGCTACATAAACAGCTTTTGTTCATCTACTTTTCCAGTATGGGAATTTGTTTCTAAAAATTATAACTCTGTTACTGTAGCCCAGCTACATAATCGTTCGTCAAAAATAATGTCATTGCTCACTCATTTTTCTTTCTCTCGTCTCTTTTGACAATAATTATTGTAGGCTAATTCGCATGTAAAATTGCTATTCGGCCTAGCTACGTTAAAACAGTGGCGTCACTAGGGCTAATGTCACCCGGTGCGGTAAGTCATGGTGTCACCCTAAAAAAGTGATGACTTTTTTTAGGAATTCGTCTCCCCAAAAAAAGTGATGACCATTTTTTAGGAATTCGTCTCCCAAAAAATGTGATGACCTTTTTTAGGAATTCTTCTCCCAAAAATGTGATGACCTTTTTTAGGAATTCGTCATCTTGCAAACATTTCTTCATTTTCTCATGGTGTCACCCCCTCTGAGGGTGTCACCCGGTGCGGTCCGCACCCCCCGCACCCCCTCGTGACGCCACTGCGTTTAAACGATACTTCGAACGTTAACACAATACTTCAGATGCGGTCGTCTAACTGCCCAGAATCCCGACCATTGGTTCGGACATCGTTACCTGGTACAGTAGGCCTAGCTCGCGCAGGTCGTGCTAAATACTGTCTAACATAGGGCCTACACCCATGCAGGAGCGAAGTCTTTGCCAGAGGTCGTTACTTTATTGATGTTGACCATAATTAATGTAAGACACAGTAAGAGACTAAGCGGTATAGATCTCTAACATTAGGCCTATTCATTATTATGTTGTTGACTATTAGTGGTAACTATTAATAGAGCTAGTAGATCACTCACTGGTCCTTAAGTGTATCCGAGAACGTTAAGTCATCGCTAAACATAGCTACCTTTAAATTAATTAAATGAAAGTCCCCGGTCATTAAGCGAATTATAATTATGAGCCCATTTGGGCATGCATACATGTAGAGCTGCATAGGCCTACCATCAAAAGTCCAACACGCATGGGCGGCGATCCCAGGGAGGCCGAGGGGGACAAGATCCCTATACCTTTAAGAGTGGGGGTCTTGTGGGGGACACACTAGAGCTGTACCGATGCATCGAGAGCATTCGTAATCGGGCCGATTATTAGAGGAATCGGCATAATCGGTATCGGCAAAAAAGTATCGGCGCCGATGCAAATTACTTTGCAATTTACGTTTTTTGCACAATAATCGTTAACAAAATTTAAATGAGCACAAATATCTCATGTTTTGTTCCTTATTTTTGATTATATATCTAACATTGCACTAATTAGTAGGCACCGTAGAAACCAAGGACCTGTTATACAGTTTACACAGGGGTCGGCAAGCTACGACCCGCGGGCCAGATTCGGACCGCCAACACTTTTTATTCCGCCCCAACACTTTATCCAGCCCACACAATTCTTCGTAAAATTCTAAAAAAAAATTACAAAATTCAAATCACGAGAAGTTTTTGCTCATTTGAACTGGTGTGGCGCTGCTTTCTTATTTACTATTCCGGTCTCGTCTTTTTGTAATAACTCTACGGATTATGGGAAACATGTTAACGCATGTTCACACTGTTTCACAGCTGCACCTCACTAGTGACAGCCAGATTATTGAATTTTAAATAAGTAAACTTTTCATGTTAATCGGTAGTAGAAGTTTAAAATTTGTTACCCGGCCCTCTGAATTTCTTTGCGCTTAATGTGGCCCAAATCGCCCAATGTGCAAAACGTTTGCCCACCTCTGCTCTAATATAATCCTTGCACTAGTATGGCACTGCGTCACTAACGAGATTCAAAGAAGTTTTGCTAGGCCTTGCAGTATTTTACAACTCAGTGAACTCACCCGCCATTTTTATTAGGCCTACGTCAAGCGCAAGCAGCAAAACACATATGCTTGCATAATGCATTGTAATAGTGGTTATGGTACTAGTAGGTTTTGTTTGGGAACTGAACATTTTCGCTAAGCAAATAAAGAAATAATCGGCTACGTACGCGGTATCGGCTATTGCAATAATCGGCTATACGCGGTATCGGAATAATCGGCAAAAAGCCTTATCGGTACAGCTCTAGGACACACCATATATCGGACCCCCCACATTTAGATGAAACACCCAAAAAGGGTCAACAGTTTTTTCTCGCGCTGTTAGCGCGAACAAAATTTTTACCTCTTTTTTTAACCAGATTAGTTCAAAACTCTTTTTTGACCAGATCAGCTCAGAAGTGTCCCCCACCTGTCAAACAAGATCGCCGCCACTGCCAACACTGCAATAAAATTCTGAATACGTTACTTTATTGTTATTATTGTTATTATTATTATTTATTTATTTATTTTGCCTTATCGATGTACTTCATTCCGTCAGGGACTTAGAGATGAAATGTGTTAGGCTATCTTTCTGGAACGGTTTTTGACGTTTTTCCTCGTTCAAGTCAGATTAAGCTTCCACCATAGAACCGCTGAAGGCCACAGCGTTGAACCGTTGGATGATTAGAGATTCTCTGATGTAGGAAGCTGGCTTCGCGTAGTTCCTCTGAGGCGCAAGATAGATGCATGTCGCCCCAAATCTGCGATAAAAAATAATGGTGTTAATGGGGCTCAACGTTTCCAGCGCTAGCGGTGCGAAATTGTTAGTGCCTACGAGGGCCTGCATGGTACTTCTGCGATTTCCTCCAATCTGCTATCTCAGCCGCCGCACCAGCGCGTGCCGCCGTTGAAGGGATGTGGGATGGGGCCAGTGTGTCCACCACCGTAACGCAGAGGCGTAGCCATAGCACAATATGCATAAGGTGCGTACGCATGCCCTGCTTTAGGGCCCCATTTTATTTTCCTCCAAGCGCACAAGTTTTAAATTTAGTTACCGTAATTGTTCCACCTGATGACATATTTAGCCTACGGTGTTCAAAAGGTCCATATGTACTGCGAGTAGGCCTATGTCTCAGCCTCTCTGCAGTCTGAATTACAGCCTGTATATGACGGATGCTTATGATATCTTTTACACAGGGCCACAGACGTATGCATGTGTGGTATTTGTCTATATACTAGGTCACACTGATGTGTCGAAGTAATTGACCTTGGTCGATCCCCATGCAGTAGAAACGAACACCCAGTTCCACATGAGCCAGATTCTCCCTTTCAGATGTACAACCACGCAATACACTTTAACGTTATATATCTCTCAGCTCCAGCGCTAAGAAATGCCTGAAATAATATCTGCTTGTTCGTCTGACTTTCGCTCTCTGTCTCTGTCTCTGTCCCTGTCCCTCTCTCTCTCTCTCTCTCTCTCTCTCTCTCTCTCTCTCTCTCTCTCTCTCTCTCTCTCTCTCTCTCTCTCTCTCTCTCTCTCTCTCTCTCTCTCTCTCTCTCTCTCTCTCTCTCTCTCTCTCTCTCTCTCTGGCTCGTTTTCTCTCGCTCTGTCGCAGTCTGTCTCTCTAAATGTCTCTCTACAAGCCTGTACACACTACACTGTTTACACACGACTGTCACTGTAGTAGTATTCAAAGCTCTCTTGAACCAGAAAAACTAGGATTCAACTGATGGTAAGGAACTTCTGAATAATTTAGAATAGCAGTTGTTGTTGCTTTGATTTTTTTAAATGATACATAACTAATCTGCTTCACTTCGTGAAACTTACTTTACTAATGCCTCTTACTTAAACCTTAAACGTTAGGCCTACGCTGTGAATCTGTTAGAATAAAAAAAAATAGTATCGAGAAAGTTGATTCCGTGATTGTCGAAAATTCTATGCCTTCGGAGATTGGCCTATAAGCCCACCTATGTAGGCCCTATAGGTCTCTGAAGGCTACTGCTTCGCATTATGCACCCCTATGGTACCCCCAATCCTAGCTACGCTACGTCCTCGTCTCCGGGGTGTGGTGTGAAGGTGCCTCTAAAAGCAATGGCGTTAAAACGTTGGAGGCAAATTTATTGATAGTCTCTGGAAGAGATAAACTGTCTCCCTTGGATCATCTGAGACCGCAGTTACACGGCGGCCCAACTCTGTCAAGAACTCCCGGCCTGCGCGATTGATGGGCCCATTGTCTCCACAACAATCGGCACGAATTCGTGAGAGGCAGGGAGAGTGAGAGGCAGGGAGAGTGGCATATTTGCTGCTCTTGCGGTCCGCAGCATATTTCGCGGCCCCTCCAGGCGCCGCGGAGGACAGATGCATGCAGGTAGGATGCCGCACAGGTGTGGACGGCAGTGAAATCCCAGGCGATATCTGCCTCTGGCCCAGGGGACCAGAGTGGCTCCGTCCGGTCTTTTGCCGTCTGTTCTAATCAGGCCAGGCGGTTCCTTTGAGCTGGGTATGTCCGCCTTGACGAGTGCCCTCCACACCAGGTCGTTAACTGCAAAATGACGGGCTGTTCTTCCTGACGATCGCCTGCATACCATACCAACCCGTGGTGTCCTCTTGAATCGGCAGTCCTCCCGCACTGACATTGATGGGGCGCACATAGGTCCAGCCCCAGACGCAGACCCACGGCCACCCGGACCACCTCATTAGTCAGCTCCAATCCACAGAAATGACTGAAGGCGAATGACCTTTGTGTCTCACTCTGTCTGTCTGCCGTCTGTCTGTCTGTCTCTCTGTATCTAGCCTTACAAGTTACAGTATTAGGGTCGACCAGAAATCGTTAATAAATTGTCTGGCTTTTCTGCAGTCTAACCTTATACCTTGCATATATCACTGATATTTACAGAAAGGCCCAAAACATGAAAATCCGGAACACGCTAACAATGACTACCTGTGTTGCAAATAGGTTACAAACGGACGAGTAAGGGCATTGCATTAATTGATTCCAAATGACTGAAGGCGAATGACCTTTGTGTCTCACTCTGTCTGTGTATAGCCTTACAAATTACAGTATTAGGGTCGACCAGAAATCGATAATAAATTGTCTGGCTTTTCTGCAGTCTAACCTTATACCTTGCATATATCACTGATATTTACAGAAAGGCCCAAAAGATGAAAATCCGGAACACGCTAACCATGACTACCTGTGTTGCAAATAGGTTACAAACGGCCGAGTAAGGGCATTGTATTGATTCCAATTGACTGAAGCCGATTGACCTCTGTGTCTCACTCTGTCTGTGTCTCGCCATACAAGTTAAAGTATTAGTGTCGACCAGAAATTGATATTAAATTGTCTGGCTTTTCTGCAGTCGAACCTTATACTTTCTGTACATCGCTCATATTTACGGAAAGGCCCAAAACATGACTACCTGTGTTGCAAATAGTTTACAAACAGACGCCACACATTACCAGTCGTAGCTGATGTGACTTTGTCATTTGCCAAGTTATAGAACACTGAAGACAAGAACATTATTAAAAATGACACAACTACGGTATATTCGAGAGCAAATGTGCAAGTGTTTGAGCTAATGCGGTATAATTTATGACATTGTTTTACACTGCTGCAATTTTATTATCCGTTTACAGCCTGTCTTTTCGGAACATCTTCTCCGCCTCTTTCCTGTTCACCCCCTTCAACTGTCCAAGTGGAAAAACTATTGCCAGAGGGATGGTTGACAACCAGTCCCCTGCGTGGGGGGTCACCGCGCCTAACCTGGCCCTGTTGACCGGGTCATTGTAGGCGGCCCTCACCTTGGCTTTTTCTGCCTCAATCAGCGGACGGACCCACGCCCTCTGGCTGCTCCAGGAGGACTCTGCGCCGCATGGTTGGCTGTTCAATCGGGCTACCATTAGTTCTTCAAGATGGTCATCTCCCCATTCCTCTTTGTTCAGACAGACAGACAGACAGAGATTGTGACACAGAGAATGACGGTCACTCGCCTTCAGTCAATTGTCATGAAGACAAAGCCCTTGCTAGTCTGGTTGTGAGCTATTTGCAACACAGGTCAACACGCCTTGTGCTTTCCGGAATGAAACCCGGAACCGGAACATGTTTACGGAATGGAATATGTTTTCGTGCCGCTGTGTTTACCCGGGTGGATTAAGGCATCTTCAACATGTTCGGCCGAACAAGAGCCCCCACATTTCAGGGGCCCCCACACATGCAAAAGAAATTTTTTCAATATTTTATAATTATTGTTATTTGTTAAGTCTAATAGTAAAAATGAGCAAAAAACTCGGAACAAAGTATTCGAAACTACTCATTTAATATACACAAATACACAACTTTCGCACATGTGTCGGCCCAGCGTCGGACTGGCCCCCACATTTCAGGGGCCCCCACACATGCAAAAGAAATTTTTTCAATATTTTATAATTATTGTTATTTGTTAAGTCTAATAGTAAAAATGAGCAAAAAACTCGGAACAAAGTATTCGAAACTACTCATTTAATATACACAAATACACAACTTTCGCACATGTGTCGGCCCAGCGTCGGACTGGCTTGCCAAAGCGGCCCGGGAAATTTGGTCTTGGGCGGCCCACATTATCGAGCGCCGGACTTCGCGGCCGAAGGCACGTACTAAACCTGTTAGCATAAAGGACCTGGGTGGTGCCTGCCAATGCTTTTTGTAGCATTTAAAACGGAGGAACGTTTAGTTATTAATGGGTCAAACGGCATAGTATTGTTAAATGAATATTAAAAAATTAAGAAATTAACACATAGGCCTATGCGTTTTAATTTGTCATGTGTCGTAAATTCGAATTAGGTCTATGTTTGGAACCAACTTTTACATTATGTAGTGCAAAAACTTATTAGGGCCTATCATGATGCAATTAGTAGACACAACTTCACACAAGCACTTGGTATAGCAGGTTTTTCATCGTATCACAAGTTGACGCCAAAACGTCAACGATTTCATCATTAGGCCTATTCATTCTGAGTAGAAGATCCTTTTCGCAAGCAATCAGCATGAAAGATTAAATTTCATTGACATAGCAAATTTCTTAATCTGTTCAAAATGTAGGCCTATTTCAATTTCGAAAATCACAAGCAACTTGTGAAAAAGCAAAATGTCAAAACGAATTTTTAAGTAAAAAACAAATTTGAAAAAGCCATGAACTATGCACATTGAATTTAAGGAGAACGCGGTAACAACAAACAATAGGGCCTACATTTTCGGCAAGATTTGCTGTGCCTGTTTTCTGCTATTAGGACTGATTCACTTTATGTATAGGCCCTAGATTCAGTTTGCATGGAGTTTTCTGTTGTTTAAGTGTCAAATAGCAAATTATTCTTTAAGTTTTGAAACTTTCCCATTTTCTTGCCAAGTCCAATAAATCCCTTTTCAGGCGCAGCTGCTCTTTTGTTACATTGTAATCAAATTTTTCTGAGCAACTCACTCAGGTGCTATGCGTAGTCCAGCACTGGAAATCCTTATCGAAATTTCTGTAAAATTGTATGGATCTAAACAATTTAGACAAATCAGCATAAAGATTGCCGTGCTCAGAGAATCTTTGTTTCAAACTAGGCCTACTAATAACTTGATCCATTACAATGTTGTGAGCATTTACTCGAAATTTATCTTCGCATTTTTATTTGGCTGGTCTTTTAGCAGATTCTCCTGGCAATTTCTTTTTCGATCCAATTCTTTTATGCTTAAATGTAGAGTTTTTTTTTTATCTAGTTCACTGTTAGCAAGCTCTGAAAAATGTGTAGCTGCTTCAAATATGACATAAAAGTTCGATGTATTTGGCTTAATTCATTGATAGTATCTTGAACCATCTTGTAGGCTCGTTGGATGTCCATGCCGTTAATTTGCAAATATTGAGATAACGGAGTTTTGTGTTCAAACACTTTCAAAAACAATATACCGGTAATAGTGATGTCAAAATAAATTCTAATTTAAACTTGTCAGAAGAAACCCAGGAGAGTTTTCGCTCTGTTCCGGACTTCATTATTAAATTTAATTGATTCAGAAATATCATGAAATGTTGTAGCATGTCTGTGTACAAGAAATTGAAAACTTCTGTTTCTTTAATTAACTGTAAGTTAAAGTGAATATTGGCACGTAGCCAAACGTTTCACGTTGCAGTGCAAGTTTCTTGGTAACAACCATGAGTGGCCAATATTTCATTATTTGTGACACTAGAATTAAGAATTAGAATATAGGACCTATTTGTTAATCATATATTTTCGTTTTTGGAGCGGCCGGACCAGTCCAAGCCTGGACGACCGGCCCACCGGGAATTTCCCGGTGTCCCGGTGGGCCAGTCCAAGCCTGTGTCGGCCCCTATTGGAGTTTCCATTATCGGGCAGATTCATCTAAAAAATCAGCCAGAAATGCTAGTAAGACCTATTTTTACTTATTTAAACACTTACTACCTCACGGTACAATAGTTGTTACATCATTTAAATTATGACACACTCTCTCCTATGTTCCTGACCAATGGAAAATTGCTATAATCAATCCAACCCCCAAGGTGCCGAAACCGTCATCTCCAGCAGATTATAGACCGATATCGGACGCGCAGAAACCCTGCGGCATATTCGAGCCGCAGGTCCGGTATGTTCCGCCGCAGATTCGTTTGGTCCGTCAGCAGATCTCTGAGATCTGCCATCTCGCGATTGACTAAGTTAATAATTCGACGGACCGACAGCAATAGATTCGCGTTAGGATATTTATTCCGGATATTTCTATAGCGCCTCTCGAAGTCAACTACTACTCAGAGGCGCTCCCGACTACAGCATTTGATACTGTGCCGGAATTTTCACGCCGAAGCGCCACGAGCAATTGCGAGTGAAGGACTTGCCCAAGGTCCGTACGCAGCGGCTAGAGTGGGATTCGAACCTGCAACCCTCCGGTCACAAGGCGCCGAACTTACCACTGAGCCACCACGCCCCATTAACTATATATATATATATATATATATATATATATATCCACCGGCCTCTATATATGTATAGTCGCCGAACAAACAGCAACAGATTCGGCTAGGCCTATAGGATATATATATATTGACCAGTGTATATATATATATATACATATATATATTATATATATATTCGCCGGACCCACAGCAGCACATTCGATTATGCCTCTATATATATATTCGCCGGACCTATACAGCAAACAGATTCGATTATGCCTCTATATATCTATATTCGCCGGACCTACAGCAGCAGATTCGATTATGCCTCTATACATATATTCGCCGGACCCACAGCAGCACATTCGATTATGCCTCTATACATATATTCGCCGGACCTACAGCAACAGAATCAAGTAGGCCACTATATATCTATATTCGCCGGACCTACAGCAGCAGATTCGATTATGCCTCTATACATATATTCGCCGGACCTACAGCAGCAGATTCGATTAGGCCTCTATACATATATTCGCCGGACGTACAGCAGCAGATTCGATTATGCCTCTATATATATATTCGCCGGACCGACAGCAGCAGATTCGATTAGGCCTCTATATATCTATATTCGCCGGACCGACAGCAGCAGATTCGATTAGGCCTCTATACATATTCGCCGGACCCACAGCAGCAGATTCGATTATGCCTCTATACATATATTCGCCGGACGTACAGCAGCAGATTCGATTAGGCCTCTATACATATTCGCCGGACCCACAGCAGCAGATTCGATTATGCCTCTATACATATATTCGCCGGACCCACAGCAGCAGATTCGATTATGCCTCTATACATATATTCGCCGGACCTACAGCAGCAGATTCGATTATGCCTCTATACATATATTCGCCGGACGTACAGCAGCAGATTCGATTATGCCTCTATATATATATTCGCCGGACCGACAGCAGCAGATTCGATTAGGCCTCTATATATCTATATTCGCCGGACCGACAGCAGCAGATTCGATTAGGCCTCTATATATATGTATCTATATTCGCCGGACCTATAGCAGCAGATTCGATTAGACCTCTATATATATATTCGCCGGACTTACAGCAGCAGATTCGATTATGCCTCTATACATATATTCGCCGGACCTACAGCAGCAGATTCGATTATGCCTCTATACATATATTCGCCGGACCTACAGCAGCAGATTCGATTATGCCTCTATACATATATTCGCCGGACCTACAGCAGCAGATTCGATTATGCCTCTATATATATATATATTCGCCGGACCTACAGCAGCAGATTCGATTAGGCCTCTATACATATTCGCCGGACCTACAGCAGCAGATTCGATTATGCCTCTATACATATATTCGCCGGACCTACAGCAGCAGATTCGATTATGCCTCTATATATCTATATTCGCCGGACGTATACAGCAACAGAATCAAGTAGGCCTCTATATATCTATATTCGCCGGACCTACAGCAGCAGAATCGATTATGCCTCTATATATATATTCGCCGGACCAACAGCAGCAGATTCGATTATGCCTCTATATATATATTCGCCGGACCAACAGCAGCAGATTCGATTAGGCCTCAATTACTTATATTCGCCGGACCCACAGCAGCAGATTCGATTATGCCTCTATACATATATTCGCCGGACCTACAGCAGCAGATTCGATTAGGCCTCTATACATATATTCGCCGGACCTACAGCAGCAGATTCGATTATGCCTCTATATATATATTCGCCGGACCGACAGCAGCAGATTCGATTAGGCCTCTATATATCTATATTCGCCGGACCGACAGCAGCAGATTCGATTAGGCCTCTATATATATGTATCTATATTCGCCGGACCTATAGCAGCAGATTCGATTAGACCTCTATATATATATATTCGCCGGACTTACAGCAGCAGATTCGATTATGCCTCTATACATATATTCGCCGGACCTACAGCAGCAGATTCGATTATGCCTCTATACATATATTCGCCGGACCTACAGCAGCAGATTCGATTATGCCTCTATACATATATTCGCCGGACCTACAGCAGCAGATTCGATTATGCCTCTATATATATATATATTCGCCGGACCTACAGCAGCAGATTCGATTAGGCCTCTATACATATTCGCCGGACCTACAGCAGCAGATTCGATTATGCCTCTATACATATATTCGCCGGACCTACAGCAGCAGATTCGATTATGCCTCTATATATCTATATTCGCCGGACCTACAGCAACAGAATCAAGTAGGCCTCTATATATCTATATTCGCCGGACCTACAGCAGCAGAATCGATTATGCCTCTATATATATATTCGCCGGACCAACAGCAGCAGATTCGATTATGCCTCTATATATATATTCGCCGGACCAACAGCAGCAGATTCGATTAGGCCTCAATTACTTATATTCGCCGGACCTACAGCAGCAGATTCGATTAGGCCTCTATACATATATTCGCCGGACCAACAGCAGCAGATTCGATTAGGCCTCAATTACTTATATTCGCCGGACCTACAGCAGCAGATTCGATTAGGCCTCTATACATATATTCGCCGGACCTACAGCAGCAGATTCGATTATGCCTCTATATATATATTCGCCTGACCTACAGCAACAGAATCAAGTAGGTCTCTATATATCTATATTCGCCGGACCTACAGCAGCAGATTCGATTATGCCTCTATATATATATATTCGCCGGACCTACAACAACAGATTCGATTAGGCCTTTATATATCTATATTCGCCGAACCTACAGCAACAGAATCAAGTAGGCCTCTATATATATCTATATTCGCCGGACAGATTCGATAATGCCTCTATATATATATTCGCCGGACCTACAGCAACAGATTCGATTAGGCCTCTATACATATTCGCCGGACCTACAGCAGCAGATTCGATTATGCCTCTATATATATATTCGCCGGACCTACAGCAACAGATTCGATTATGCCTCTATATATATCTAGGCCTATATTCGCCGGACCTACATCAACAGATTCGAGTATGCCTCTATATATTGCTACAAGGTCCCCCAAATGTATCTATATAGTTTAACTAGAAAGGCTCACTAGGGTATGATATAAGTATTTTAATATTTACAAGATAATGTACAATTATACCTGCTCGAAGCCAGAGCGAAGAAAACCAATAGTCTTCAACAGTAGAACGACTCGGTAGAAACAAACATACTAACACTTGCTCTGCACCTTAACAATATGGTCGCAGGCATTAAAGAGAAAACCTATAAGAAGTAACCCACAAAGGGGCTTACTCTTAACTAAACAAGTGAGACTTGGTTCCCTAACACACAAGTGATCTCGTCAGATCCTAATACCAAGCTCATAGACAATCCTACGACAGTCGCTTTTATGTAATTCACATGACCCCCAGATGGCGTTAGACTCAGTGAAAACTAGTCAAGCAGAACTAAACGAGAATGTTCCATCTCAACCATCCTACAGAGTACAATGTTCTACTTCGTTCAGTAAGCCTTAAGTATGAATATCTAACATACCTCCCCATAAAAAAGAAGAGGAAACTTCAAGTTTCCGACAAAACTAAAAATTTGCCCACAAGACGAAACAACGTATCAGTCTTCGACTTGGCGAAACTGTACAAACATCTAACGTATGACATCAATCAGTATTCGACATAACGAAACTGTAGAAGCATATAGCAAATCTAACAACTAAAATGTATCAGTCTTCGACTTAGCGAAACTGTACAAACATCTAACGTATGACATCCATCAGTATTCTACATAACGAAACTGTGGTACACATCCTTCCCGAACAAATTGAAGCAATAAAACTCCAGCAGTAAATGACATCGTCCACGGCTGTGACGATAGTCCAAGGAAACCCCCCAACGTAGACATTCAGGAACGTGTGACAAACGCCGCGATGAGACGTTGCAAGTTACCACCCGCAAACGTTCGAACAAGTGGCAGTGCCACCTGTCTCCTTGCGATGTGATGTAGAGAATCGGAGAGGTCCAACAACCTCCAACCGCAGTACCGCTCACTGACATGAGAACATTAGCCAGCACCATCACCACGAACACCTTTGCTGCTGTCGAAGCACGACGACGCTGACGACGATGACGCTCCAATCGAAGCTCCTACTCCTCGCATTCCTGCAAAGAGATGCTCACACGAAACTGAGAATCATGTGAAACCATAATCTCAACATGCACAACATGCATAGAAGTCAAAACATACTCAGTGAGACCAGGACAACCGCTGTTGCGACATGTAATGGCTAATGCCATCCAAACAAACTCATCTGCTGCCTCAGGAAGTACAAGAGTATGAAAGGTACAGTCCAGATTAAACTGGACAACAACACTATTCATCAACTGCAGACACAACTCTTTAAACCCCAGATCATACATGTACAACTAACGGATTATTCCTGTCATCACTTCTATGCGAAACTTATGGCACTTACTAACCAAGTCAAGCACATCCATTTCTAATTTAACAGTCTGATTTTCTTTAACCAGGTCGTTACACACAAACACAAATTCATTATCAGTAATGCTATTCAAACCTTCAGATAGACGACCGAAAGCCTTCTCAGATTTAGACCTAAACGAAAACGAGGTATTCCCTAAGAACATATCCCTAGTCTGTGGTTCGACAATCTCCGTACCACGTTCTTCGACACTCCTGTCTGGTCTCTCCTGAACATTCTGAACCAGATCAAATACTGACAACACAGAATTATCCTTGCTCCGCATACGAATCAAGGTATCACCGAAAACAATGTTATCTAGCTCTGATTGTACATCTACAAGTTTATCAGACTCACTAAAAAATTCACCCATATTTAAATTAACGGAACTATCCTCATCGTCAAGTTCAACAAGAGGAGTGTGAGCGTTAACTGCATCACCTGGCGCTTCGTGTATGTCATTTATCTGTGAGGCCTGCGCTCTCGTAACAACAGATAGATTTAACGGTGCGTCAGCCAGCACTAAGTCATTCCCAATGAGAATATCAATTCCCGGCAGCAATTTAGCAACTAACCCACACAAAATTGTCCCACTGACCAAATCACAGTCTATTTGAATGTCGACCAAAGGAATTTTAACTGGGTCACCAACGACTCCTTGTATTAACGTATCCTCGTTCGTATCTTTATACTCGAAACCTTCCAGCATTTCCATGCTAGCCAAGCTTTGCAAGGCGCCTGAATCACGAAGCATGACCACCTGACGCTGTGAACCTTCACACCCATACAACATACCAGAATGACAAAACGGCAAATACTGTTTATGCACCTGAGCTGAAACCAAAGGCGAATGCGTGTACGCAGAAACGCCCCCTACTAATTCCACATGAGCAGGACTCATCGGAGAAAACTCCTTTACTGGCGGAAAATGACTATCTCGCAACGCAAAACAATTTGAGATAGTATGACCAGATTTATTACAATGCCGGCAGAACGACTTAAACGACTTTGGAAAAATAGCCTTTTTCTTCGAGAAATTTCGGGGTGCGGAAACATTCTCAAAATCACGCGACTCGTATTTTAACCCCCCAAAAGACTCAACTCGGATAGGCTTATACAAAATTGCGTACTCGTCAGCCAATTTTGCAGCTTCCATAAGCGAACTTGGTTTACGCTCAATGACATAACTGTGCAATTCCACAGGAAGAGAGTTCACAAACTGCTCCAGTTTAAAGACTTGTAATGCCTTATCTAAATCATGCAAAGCATTTTCACCTTTCAACCAATTCTTCAAAGGGACAATTAACCGAAAAGCAAAATCCGAATAAGTTTCAACATTTCCTTTAACGGCATTGCGAAACTGTTGCGGGTAAAATTCCGGCACTCGGTAATAAGCCGAAAGCACAGCCTGCTTCACAACGCCATAGTCACGGCATTGCTCCACAGACAACTCTGCAAACACTGTTTGAGCCTTTTCCCGTCAATTTACTATGCACGAGTCTTTAGGAAAGTCATGTAATTTCATAACCTTTTCAAAGAACGAGAAATAATTGTCTACGCCCGACTCATCAAATTTAGGCACAAATTTAACCGCGTCGTAAATACAAAATTTGGTCCTTCCAGTTATTAGGACCCAATAAGCTTTCCACAAATTACATGGCACATTGTAAACCGTAATTTGAAATACGCCAATTACATGTTTAATGAGTTTTCTTCTTTAAACGCTGACTTGACTTTCTTTACCAAACGCAGAGTCTCGTAAACATTAGCTGGAGACATAAAGACTTTAATTTCAGTCTTGTTTTAGCACTGTTTCTTTCACAGGTTATTATATCTCTTGCGTGAAGATCCTTTCAGCTTCTTTCCTGTCTACCCCTCTCAGTAGTTCAATTCCACGTACAATTGCCTGCAAATAATCATAAGAAATGTCGCAACAATTGCTCAAATATAGTACTACTAAAGCAGCCTGATTACTGCTTATAACAATTCTGCAAATATAAGACCGACATACATTTCTAAGTTGATGAAAAGCGTCTTTCTTATATCAGGTTTAAATCGATGGCCAATTCGTATATCCATCTTTAATTAAATCTGGCCATATTGAGTTTCCTTTAGTCATATTTGTGCGCTCAGCCGACAAGGGTTAACTTGTACACTTATCCACACAGTTTTTGAACAGTTTTCAGTCGTCTGTAGTAAGGTAAATTTGACAAGGAAACCTTACATTAGCCTATAGTCAGTTCTTATGTGAGGTAATTTATGGCGCTATATTAAGTGCATTGTAATTCAGTTACTTAAAGTTATTGGTCATCCTGTCTGTTACCCTATGTCAGGTATCCGTTACATTATGCTTATGCTTGCCTCAAACATCAGTACATCAACAACGTAAGCTGCATCAATAGGTTTCCTCAAAGAGTACAGTGGTCTATAATCTGCTGGGTCGGTGTCTGTGACTTCAGTCATAATGCGCTTCAACATGGTGAACAATCGCCAACACTGAAATAGAACAGAAATGTGTAATTTCTTTACATGTTTAATGAGTTTTCTTCTTTAAACGCTGACTTGACTTTCTTTACCAAACGCAGAGTCTCGTAAACATTAGCTGGAGACATAAAGACTTTAATTTCAGTCTTGTTTTAGCACTGTTTCTTTCACAGGTTATTATATCTCTTGCGTGAAGATCCTTTCAGCTTCTTTCCTGTCTACCCCTCTCAGTAGTTCAATTCCACGTACAATTGCCTGCAAATAATCATAAGAAATGTCGCAACAATTGCTCAACATATAACACTATAACATGTGCACGTTACCCACATTATAGGTTCGGCGAATATAGATATATAGAGGCCTTCTTGATTCTGTTGCTGTAGGTCCGGCGAATATATATACATAGAGAGGCCTAATCGAATCTGCTGCTGTCGGTCCGGCGAATATAGATATATATATAGGCATAATCGAATCTGTTTGCTGTATAGGTCCGGCGAATATATATATAGAGGCCTAATCGAATCTGCTGCTGTAGGTCCGGCGAATATAGATATATAGAGGCCTACTTGATTCTGTTGCTGTAGGTCCGGCGAATATATGTATAGAGGCATAATCGAATCTGCTGCTGTAGGTCCGGCGAATATAGATATATAGAGGCATAATCGAATCTGCTGCTGTAGGTCCGGTGAATATAGATATATAGAGGCCTACTTGATTCTGTTGCTGTAGGTCCGGCGAATATATGTATAGAGGCATAATCGAATCTGCTGCTGTCGGTCCGGCGAATATATATATATATATATATATAGAGGCATAATCGAATCTGCTGCTGTCGGTCCGGCGAATATAGATATATAGAGGCCTAATCGAATCTGCTGCTGTGGGTCCGGCGAATATATATATATATATATATATATATATATATATATATATATATAGAGGCCTAATCGAATCTGCTGCTGTAGGTCCGGCGAATATAGATATATAGAGGCATAATCCAATCTGCTGCTGTCGGTCCGGCGAATATAGATATATATATAGGCATAATCGAATCTGTTTGCTGTATAGGTCCGGCGAATATATATATAGAGGCCTAATCGAATCTGCTGCTGTAGGTCCGGCGAATATATATATACATATATGTGACGTTCGTCGCTCGAGATCAACTAACCCTTCATCAGACGTGGTACCAACTTGTGTCGGTCTTACCCGAGACGCTGCTTCGTCGTCGGGCTGGGTTCGGCTCCAGCCAACCGACCTTCTGGAGTCGCCCGGGTCACTATCCTGTCTACTTCTGCTGTAGACGAGCGGTTCCCTGTCTCCGCTCTCAGTGCCCATTTCTCCAAGAGGAGGTCCCGAGGGTATCGCTTGTTTGCGAACAGTGTCGCTGTCAAGCTCCATCTCACTTTCGGACTCTGCCACTGCCGCGGTCGCCGGGTGGGCAACGTCCTCGTCCTCAGGATGGCCGTCCTTTAGAACAGGGTTCGCTCTCTTGCCGGCAGGAGTCCTCAGCTTCCTGTGAGATCTCTTAGTCAACGACTTTCTCTTTTTCTCCACCTTAACCGAACCCTCACGTACCATTCTGCATCTCATGACTCTCGAGTTATCGTCAATAGGGGAAAACTCTGAACGTTCTCCTGTCCGAGAGGACAAGGTGTACATCTGACGAGTCGTCACGTCGTGCCGTCTCAAACACGCGAACATCTTGCGATAATATATACACGTGTAATATTATCGCGGTATACTGGTCTCACGACACTCTCTTCTGATAGGACAGGTTCTAGGTCTAAAACCTCCCTAACCGCACGCAGAACTGTGTTCCGACCGGCGCACGAGGTGGGCCCTACTTCGCACTTCGGTCAGTTCTCGGAACTACGTGTTTCGACCACCAAGTTATTTGCTCTGAATAACGATTGGTTTGAATACAAGATTTTCCTGACTCTATCGTTTTTCCTGGTCTTACCGCACTGTAATCAGTTGTCGGGCGGTCTTTTCCCGTACTGCGGTCTTTCGGTAACAGTGGTCTTTCCCAGTAACTATTTTTAGTTACCGGGCGATGGAGCCCCTCCAACGCTCCACCGGCGTGTCAGCCATCCAAGTGTCACAATCCAAATGTAACGCCGACCCCGTAAGGTTACCAGAATGTCCTGAATTTTGTTCCCAAGAATTTCCGAATTTTGGTTCCCTAACGAGGGTCACGCTTACTCTCACAGGTAACCGGACAAGCTCCGATCCTGCCTGTCGCCAAATTTACCCTTATTATCGTTTTTGTACTAAATCGGGTTTTTCAGGTATCCCGACGGTCACTTCACCGAGTGCCGAAGTCGCGTAAAACTCTCCCAGCCGAGGACGCCGAAGTCGCGTAAAATCCTCCCGGCCGAGTACGCCGAAAGTGCGTAGAACTTCCCTTGTGTCGAGTACGCCGAAAGTGCGTAGAACTTCCCCTGTGTCGAGTACGCCGAAATCGCGTAAAACTCGTCTCAGTGGGTAAAACCAAACACTGTCGGATCTTGGAGTTCTTCGAACTCCAAGAGGGATTTCCTTGCCCGACGCCAAATTCACCCTTGGTTTCAAGGATTTCAGAATTCCAGAAAATGGCTACCTTAAGAAGGTCACCTCTACTCTCATGGGTTACCGGACAAGCTCCGATCGCGGAGTTCTTCAAAACCCAAGAGGGACTTTCCTGCCCGTCGCCAAATTCACCCTGGTTTTCGATCTCACACTGAATTGGTTTTCCTGTGTATCAACGGTATCCTTCCCCGAGTATTACTCAGCCGTAGATTTCCCACGATCGGGATCTAGACCGCTTCGCGATCAACTGAGGGATCCAACCCGCCGGATCGGCGCTGTCGGCCCGTCTCCCAACAGTGAACTTCTTTAGCTGTACTCGGGATCGCCTGATTATATTATTCGAACGCCCCTTTCGTCTGTAAATATATTTGTACTAACCGGAAACTCGAACTCTGACTCTGTCGTAACCAAAATCACTCGCCTACCACACTGAGTGCAGTATATTTGAATCGGTAACTGAATCGCTAACCAACAACGCTGTTTCACAGTATTGCTATGTATGAAGAGTCGAACCAACTCTTCACGTATAAAGCAGCACACCGTGAGGCAGGCTCTATGCATCCCAAATTAACGCGTCTGCTCGCTATGCGCTGGCTTTACACCGTCGATCGGGCTTCCCTATCACGGTCGTTGCCGGACCGTCGCCTATTGAAATTAAATAAAAATTAAATGATCGATGCTGGGTCTTCGCATGAAAAATTAAGAGAAACGATGCTGTTCCCTTCGCATGTAAACTGAAGGAAAACGATGCTATTCGCATAAAATAAATCTTCCCACTTACGCACTGTGGCCTTGACCGCCACACTCTCCCCACCTTACTTAGATGCGGAGCATCTCTGCCAAAATCGGGGACCTTAATCAAACGTGACAGGAACATCCCCAACCCAGATCCACTTAGAGAGCAAGGAACCAAATGCACCTTTGGTTATAGGGCGGTCTATCGACAATCTCGGCACCCTGCACGTACGCCAAACACGATGAGAACCGTGATAGCGACAGCCTTTTTAATGATGCTTTCGATCTCTCGGCACCCCGCACGTACGCCAAACACGATGAGAACCGTGATAGCGACAGCCTTTTTAATGATGCTTTCGATCCGAACCACCACCCTACTGGCAACCTGTCGTACCTGACAAATCGCCAACCTTAACAGGCCCTCTATCATGAACCTAGGCTCTACCGGACCCCAAGGGCCAGGAGAACTTAAGGAGAGAAAAGTCGCCCACTGTCTCCCGATCTGGTAACCATCGTCGATCAGTCACACCCGGTATCACTTCAAAATCGTGAAAGCAAAATAATAGTACAAGTTATCATATTGTAGAACCAACGCAATGAAGCGTCCTAGTACTGGAATCTTTACTTGTTTCAGTACTAACCACTAATCCAATGTTTAACCGAAACATATCATCAAAAGGAAACTTAAACAGTCATTCACTGACAATCTGTCAAACCAACGCAATTAAGCGTTGCTGGTAGCACCGGTACTGTATGCTCCCAGATACCGCTCAAAAGAAATACTCTCATCAAAAGGGCAACTGAAACATGGGTCTCCAATAGTCATGAAACCAACGCAATTAAGCGTTCATCTAGTTTGTCCTAGATACACGTCTGCTTCAGAAGGTCACTAACAAGGACTTCTACAGTCGTAGTCATCCATCCAAGCGAGGTTTTCGTCTCGTCCGTCGTCCAGGTGGCAATTCTGGATCAGCGGTCTCGTCTGGATTTTCTGAAGGTTCCTCTGGTTCATGTTCTGCATTAGGATCTTGAGCCAGGACTGGCCAGTCTACTGTAGGTAACTCAAGATTTCTGTCCCTCTCCGGTAACCAGGTACTCGGAGGTTTACCGTAAAACGGCCTCAATTTATCCACGTGCACAACCATTAGCGTGGATTTCGGACTCTTCTGGTTCACCGACCACAGGAGTCTGCATGTAACCCTGTCTTGGAGGTTTCTCCCTTCGATAACGAGCACAGCGATCGCACCTTTGGCAGAACCGTCTAACATCGTCCTTCCAACTCGGCCAATACGCCCGACGTTGCAACTGAGATAAACTTTTCCGAATCCTGAAATGTCCTCCGGCAAAGCTTGCGTGTGTTAACTGAAGCATCTCTTGCCGTAGAGATAAGGGCACAACCAACTGAGATCGCTCAGCTTTTCCTGTGTTACCCTGAATCCAGCCTCTGTGTAACACTCCTTGCAGGACTTCCAGCTGATTCCAGTTTCTCACCAACACTTTCACCTCTCCGTTAGCAGGTGATAGTTCTGCCTGTGTTGGATGATGCTTCGACTCCTTCCAATCAAGGACCGTACCAATATTGCAATCGCTCTGCTGTTCTCTTCGAAGAAACTCCTTTGTCCAACGGATTTCCTGGCCTGTATCTTCACTGGTAACCTCGGAGCGCGTTACTTCTCCGATCGGACGTGCCCACATCACGTCTTCATTCGTAACTCTCATGGTAACCACTTTAGGTTGTTCCTCACCCGGACCTCTAGACATCGCGTCTGCGTTACCGTGTTTTGCTCCCGGTCTGTGACATATCTCCATGTCAAACTCCTCTATCATCTCTAACCAACGAGCCTGTTGGCCAATCGGTTCCGGTGTTCTGCGTAACCACTGAAGTGCGGAGTGGTCTGTTCTGAGTAGGAATTTACTACCCAGTAAGTACTGACGAAACTCTTTCAAGAAATACACCACAGCTAACAACTCTCGCCTGGTAACGTTATAGTTCCGTTCCGCCGTCGACAAGAGCCGACTCGCGTAACAAATCACTGTCTCTTCTCCTTCTTGTACTTGCGATAACACCGCTCCAATGGCGTATGCCGAGGCATCCGTATCTAGGATGTACTGGCCTTCGTCGTTCGGTAACCCAAGTATAGGTGCGGAAACCAACTTTCGTTTAAGTTCTTCGAAAGCTCCCTGACATTCGTCAGTCCAATGGAACGGTACATTTTTCCTGGTCAGGAAATGAAGTGGTTGAGCTACCACCGCGAAATCATGTATGAAACGTCGGTAATAGGAGCAAAGACCAACGAAGGATCTGACTTGCCTCAAGTTCCGAGGAGCAGACCATTCTTCTACGGCCTTGATCTTGCTCGGATCCGTCGCGACCCCTTCTTCACTCAAAACGTGACCAAGAAACAATACTCTCTGTTGTAACAGGTAACATTTGGATGGTTTCAGCTTGAGATTATACTCTTGTAATCTCCTGAAAATCATCTCTAGACGTTGCATGTGCGTCTCTACGTCCCTCGAGAACACAATTATGTCATCCAAGTAAACCAGACAGATGTCATAGTTTAGCCCTGTCAAGACTAAGTTCATTAGTCGACAAAACGAGGCCGGACTATTGCACAATCCGAAAGGTAACACTTTGAATTGGAAGCTGCCCCTTCTCGTAACGAACCCGGTCTTGTGTTTGTCTCTTGGGTGCAAGGCCATCTGGTGATAACCTGCTCTCAAATCGAACGTACTGTACCATCTGGCGCCACCCAGGGTATCTAAACTCTCGCGGATAAGGGGTAACGGATGAGCATCTTTCCGTGTCTTCAGGTTCAGTTGCCTGTAATCGATACAGAACCGCATACTGCCATCCTTTTTCTTAACCATTACGACATTGGATGCCCATTCCGATATCGAAGGTTCAATGATTCCTTGTCTCAACATGTCTTCTACCTGACGATCAACTTCCGGTAACATGGAAAGCGGTTGACGTCTCAAAGGTTGCCGAACTGGTTTCTCTTGTCCTGTATCGATCTCGTGTTGGATCACCGAAGTGAATCCGTTATCACTTTCGTTAAGGGAAAACGTTGCGCTGTACGTTAGCACAAGTTTTCGTAACCTGATTCGCTCTTCTTCCGAAATGTCTGCTGGCACTTCTTCCCATAGTCGTTTTAGGGTCTGTTCGGCAAGTGGGTTGAGCGTCTGCTCCGCCACACTGGCCGTTGTACTAATCTTCGATCCAAACCGGTCAATCGTACTTTGCTGCTTTCCTCGGCGTTCCTCCGGATAACCTGGGCCCATAGGCTTCCCCGGATTTTCGCTTCGGTAAGGCTCATCATACGATTCCGTTCTGGCTCGATTAACTGTCACATCGACTACGTTCACTCGCTCCAGCGGACATTCAGTCCGTTTCTTGACTAGCGAATCTCTGTCTCCAACATTCAACATCCTGATCCACACTTCCGTGTCTCTTCCTGTCACCAACGTACGTCCGATTATCAAATCTTTTGATAATTCCATTGGAATGGTCGTCCAATCTTCGTTATCCTTTTGGAAATGCGGGTATACTACCCAAGCTGGAACGTCAACTTCGCTCCTTGGAGGAACTATTATGTCCTCTTGCACAATAACCTTCCGGCACATGGACTCGGTAACGACCTCTTTCAGAGGGATCTTCTCGCTCCCAAGGAAAACGCATCGACTTGCGAAGTCCCATCTTGCCTGGTTGGCTTCCAGCCAAGATAACCCCAAGATCACTTCTGTCACTTGGTCTGTAACTAGACAGGGTACAGGGTACACCTGCTTTCCGATCCGAATCTTAAGGTTAGTTTCACCATCCACCTTAATCTGACTTCCATTAGCGGCTAGGAGTCGCTGTTCTGACGGTACTAGCACAGCGTCTAGCACGAAACGTCGTGGCACAAGTGACATTTCACTTCCAGAATCAAGTAGACAGTGTATACGTTTTCCTGCCAGTCTCGCAACCACGTAGGCCACCCTACTGCCTTTGACCAGTCGGTTTTGGGTTTCCTCTTGTATCGGTTCAGCCTTTGTAGGTTCACTGGTGCCGGTTGCACCATTCGTCTCAGCGTTTCTCTGAGGACAAAATCGCTTTATGTGTCCTTTTCGTTTGCACAAGTAGCATTCGATATCCGGGTTACGCAACCGTGTGGGCGGATAAATCCGTCGCCATCCCACATTTGGTTCGGTTGTCCTCTGATCTCCCACAGCTAGATCAGAACTGTTCTCCCTTTCATGAGGTTTTCTCGGGACGATGCCCAAATTCTGATTTATTGTCACTCGATCAAGTTCTCTTGAAAGATTTTTAATCTTTCGCTCGAGATCTTCTAGACGACGAGACTGTTGCCCCTCAGTGCTCGAGTCTTTTCGGTCTTCCATGGTAACTTTAACTCTCGCGTGTCTCCGGTCTAAATCACCACCTTGTGTCGAAGATCGACCATAGGCATCCAACCTCACCGCATGTTTATACGCCGCTTCGAGGTTAACTGGTTCTCGCTCGCGCACCTTCTGCCCCAAATCCTGGTTTGCCAGTGCATCAATGAAAGCGTCACAAGCGACCGTCTCGACGATATCACTTGTTGGTCCTGGGTATGCCAAAGCCATTAGCCTCCTTACTTCCTGCACTACACTACTCAGCGTTTCTCCGTGAGCCTGCCGGTAAGTGCGAAGTTTCATCCGATATAGGCTAGTTTGGTCATCAGACCCGTACCGGGCCTTAAGCCGCTCAACAAGTTCTCGCCAAGACACGTCCCTCTGTGCACCCATGTCCCACAACAGCTGCGAAGCGGGACCCGTTAGGGCACACATTAACTGGTCTGCTTTTTCCTGATCACTCCACCGGTTGCACCGTGCACAAACTTCGAACTTTGCTAGAAAGGCTGCGATCGCTGACTTGCCGTCGTACTTCTCTAGCTTGATTCGTATACCGCGATCCGATCGGTCTCCGCCTCTTGTCCGCGTAACAAGTGATCTTCCGACACTCTTCTTGGGATTTCCTCTCCGGTTGTCCTCATCGTTACTCCTGGAACCGTTTTCCTCGTCTGTCCTCACCACTGACCGGTGCCGACTCTGTCCCCTCAGAGTACCCAACGTCTTCCCTGTACGCCACTTAGAAGACATCGTAGTCATCTCTCGGTCGCCTGACGTTGCACTGTCTTCATCAGAGATGTACTCAGCCTGTCTCTGACCTTTTCTACGAGGCTCACCACCTTCGTAGTCTTTGGACTCCGATCGTTTATATTTATTGCGAGAACTCTGAGAGTTTCCGTTGACGAACGTAACTCTTCTGTCTTCTTCGCGAATATCTCTTTTTCCTGACTCTGGCGGTCTGTCAGATTCGTCGTACCTAAGACAATTACGACTTCTCGAATCTGGTTTGTGCCCTTTAGAGTACCGCTCGTGGGTCTCATCCCAGGCCAAATGATCTCTGTCTCTTCCCATGTTCGATTCTCTCTCGGTTTCTCTATCAAGTGCCTGTTTTAAACCGCGTCTCTCGTACTCTGGTAGACGTTCCTTACCATACGTCTCCCTTTCAGTTTTCTCATAACTCTCATGTCTTCCTCGTTGGCGGAGGTTTTTCCTGTCAAAAACTCCGGTTCTCATGGCCTCTTCTGGACCAACACTATCGGTGTCTGAATCCGAAGAACTCACTGACGAACGTAATTTCGCCTCAACTCTTCCTCTTGTCAACAGGCGTTGTCGACTCGATTGCCTTGCCGTTTTACCGTGTGACTCTCTCCCGCTGTCCTCGGGAAGATAGCGGCTACGTAACTTTTCCGAAGTTTCCGAAAGCGAAACTTCCTCACGTGTCTCTGTGTTACCTCGGCTCCGTGCTGGCTCTTCGATCTGCAGCTTCCCTCGGCGCTCCATCTGGTAACCTGGGCCCGTAGGTTTCCCCGATGTCTCGCGTCGGTAAGACTTCGCATGCTGAGCAGCAGGAACAGACAGTTCTTCAAGTTTCGAACTCATCATTGCCACACTCTGTCGCAGATAAGACATCTCCGCTTGCCAATCTACCTCATCGGTCACAGGTCTTGGGCGACCTTCTTCCATGTTGGTAAACGGTACTCGATTACCTTCGTTTCGCTGATGCGCCACGATGTCACCACTCGTTTTCTGCACTACGGCGTCACCCCGCGGTTTCAGGCCTGTCTCAATGTCTCTTGGCCTATCACAAGCCTGTCTCAACTGTACAGGTTGCCTGCCCCGTACAATACTAGGTACTTGAACCTGCACAAGGTTCCCCGATCTATTGTCGACGAGTGGTTTGGACCTGTCAAACCTACTCTCACCAACGGTCTCTCGCCAGTGTGTGAATGTCTCGTTATTCACATCGTTCTGTACTACCTCAGTAGTCTTTGGAACGGTTATCAACCATCCGTTATCCTCATGGAAACCTCTTTCACGCCCACTGCGGGTTCCAGCTTCCGTTTCAAATGCACTGGTTTCGTCAGGTGCACCCGTTTCATCAAGCAACCTTCGTTTGCTTTTCCGTTTACGTAACTTTGGACGCGCGCCTCCGTGCTCATTATGGGGCACTTCATCCGACTCGTCCTCGGTATCTTCCTGACCTTGCCTGGTTCTGTGACAAGAAAACGCTAGAACCCCACTTCTGGTACCAGTTTGTGACGTTCGTCGCTCGAGATCAACTAACCCTTCATCAGACGTGGTACCAACTTGTGTCGGTCTTACCCGAGACGCTGCTTCGTCGTCGGGCTGGGTTCGGCTCCAGCCAACCGACCTTCTGGAGTCGCCCGGGTCACTATCCTGTCTACTTCTGCTGTAGACGAGCGGTTCCCTGTCTCCGCTCTCAGTGCCCATTTCTCCAAGAGGAGGTCCCGAGGGTATCGCTTGTTTGCGAACAGTGTCGCTGTCAAGCTCCATCTCACTTTCGGACTCTGCCACTGCCGCGGTCGCCGGGTGGGCAACGTCCTCGTCCTCAGGATGGCCGTCCTTTAGAACAGGGTTCGCTCTCTTGCCGGCAGGAGTCCTCAGCTTCCTGTGAGATCTCTTAGTCAACGACTTTCTCTTTTTCTCCACCTTAACCGAACCCTCACGTACCATTCTGCATCTCATGACTCTCGAGTTATCGTCAATAGGGGAAAACTCTGAACGTTCTCCTGTCCGAGAGGACAAGGTGTACATCTGACGAGTCGTCACGTCGTGCCGTCTCAAACACGCGAACATCTTGCGATAATATATACACGTGTAATATTATCGCGGTATACTGGTCTCACGACACTCTCTTCTGATAGGACAGGTTCTAGGTCTAAAACCTCCCTAACCGCACGCAGAACTGTGTTCCGACCGGCGCACGAGGTGGGCCCTACTTCGCACTTCGGTCAGTTCTCGGAACTACGTGTTTCGACCACCAAGTTATTTGCTCTGAATAACGATTGGTTTGAATACAAGATTTTCCTGACTCTATCGTTTTTCCTGGTCTTACCGCACTGTAATCAGTTGTCGGGCGGTCTTTTCCCGTACTGCGGTCTTTCGGTAACAGTGGTCTTTCCCAGTAACTATTTTTAGTTACCGGGCGATGGAGCCCCTCCAACGCTCCACCGGCGTGTCAGCCATCCAAGTGTCACAATCCAAATGTAACGCCGACCCCGTAAGGTTACCAGAATGTCCTGAATTTTGTTCCCAAGAATTTCCGAATTTTGGTTCCCTAACGAGGGTCACGCTTACTCTCACAGGTAACCGGACAAGCTCCGATCCTGCCTGTCGCCAAATTTACCCTTATTATCGTTTTTGTACTAAATCGGGTTTTTCAGGTATCCCGACGGTCACTTCACCGAGTGCCGAAGTCGCGTAAAACTCTCCCAGCCGAGGACGCCGAAGTCGCGTAAAATCCTCCCGGCCGAGTACGCCGAAAGTGCGTAGAACTTCCCTTGTGTCGAGTACGCCGAAAGTGCGTAGAACTTCCCCTGTGTCGAGTACGCCGAAATCGCGTAAAACTCGTCTCAGTGGGTAAAACCAAACACTGTCGGATCTTGGAGTTCTTCGAACTCCAAGAGGGATTTCCTTGCCCGACGCCAAATTCACCCTTGGTTTCAAGGATTTCAGAATTCCAGAAAATGGCTACCTTAAGAAGGTCACCTCTACTCTCATGGGTTACCGGACAAGCTCCGATCGCGGAGTTCTTCAAAACCCAAGAGGGACTTTCCTGCCCGTCGCCAAATTCACCCTGGTTTTCGATCTCACACTGAATTGGTTTTCCTGTGTATCAACGGTATCCTTCCCCGAGTATTACTCAGCCGTAGATTTCCCACGATCGGGATCTAGACCGCTTCGCGATCAACTGAGGGATCCAACCCGCCGGATCGGCGCTGTCGGCCCGTCTCCCAACAGTGAACTTCTTTAGCTGTACTCGGGATCGCCTGATTATATTATTCGAACGCCCCTTTCGTCTGTAAATATATTTGTACTAACCGGAAACTCGAACTCTGACTCTGTCGTAACCAAAATCACTCGCCTACCACACTGAGTGCAGTATATTTGAATCGGTAACTGAATCGCTAACCAACAACGCTGTTTCACAGTATTGCTATGTATGAAGAGTCGAACCAACTCTTCACGTATAAAGCAGCACACCGTGAGGCAGGCTCTATGCATCCCAAATTAACGCGTCTGCTCGCTATGCGCTGGCTTTACACCGTCGATCGGGCTTCCCTATCACGGTCGTTGCCGGACCGTCGCCTATTGAAATTAAATAAAAATTAAATGATCGATGCTGGGTCTTCGCATGAAAAATTAAGAGAAACGATGCTGTTCCCTTCGCATGTAAACTGAAGGAAAACGATGCTATTCGCATAAAATAAATCTTCCCACTTACGCACTGTGGCCTTGACCGCCACATATATATAGAGGCCTAATCGAATCTGCTGTCGGTCCGGCGAATATAGATATATAGAGGCCTAATCGAATCTGTTTGCTGTCGGTCCGGCGAATATAGATATATAAAGGCCTAATCGAATCTGCTGCTGTCGGTCCGGCGAATATATATATAGAGGCATAATCGAATCTGCTGCTGTAGGTCCGGCGAATATATGTATAGAGGCATAATCGAATCTGCTGCTGTAGGTCCGGCGAATATATGTATAGAGGCATAATCGAATCTGCTGCTGTAGGTCCGGCGAATATATGTATAGAGGCATAATCGAATCTGCTGCTGTGGGTCCGGCGAATATAGATATATATATATATATATATATATATATATATATATATAAAATCGAATCTGCTGCTGTAGGTCCGGCGAATATAGATATATAGAGGCCTATTTGATTCTGTTGCTGTAGGTCCGGCGAATATATGTATAGAGGCCTAATCGAATCTGCTGCTGTAGGTCCGGCGAATATATATATACATATATATAGAGGCCTAATCGAATCTGCTGTCGGTCCGGCGAATATAGATATATAGAGGCCTAATCGAATCTGTTTGCTGTCGGTCCGGCGAATATAGATATATAAAGGCCTAATCGAATCTGCTGCTGTCGGTCCGGCGAATATATATATAGAGGCATAATCGAATCTGCTGCTGTAGGTCCGGCGAATATATGTATAGAGGCATAATCGAATCTGCTGCTGTAGGTCCGGCGAATATATGTATAGAGGCATAATCGAATCTGCTGCTGTGGGTCCGGCGAATATATGTATAGAGGCCTAATCGAATCTGCTGCTGTAGGTCCGGCGAATATATGTATAGAGGCATAATCGAATCTGCTGCTGTAGGTCCGGCGAATATATGTATAGAGGCCTAATCGAATCTGCTGCTGTATAGGTCCGGCGAATATAGATATATAGAGGCCTACTTGATTCTGCTGCTGTAGGTCCGGCGAATATATGTATAGAGGCATAATCGAATCTGCTGCTGTAGGTCCGGCGAATATATGTATAGAGGCCTAATCGAATCTGCTGCTGTAGGTCCGGCGAATATAGATATATAGAGGCCTACTTGATTCTGCTGCTGTAGGTCCGGCGAATATATGTATAGAGGCATAATCGAATCTGCTGCTGTAGGTCCGGCGAATATGTATAGAGGCCTAATCGAATCTGCTGCTGTAGGTCCGGCGAATATATATATATAGAGGCATAATCGAATCTGCTGCTGTAGGTCCGGCGAATATATGTATAGAGGCATAATCGAATCTGCTGCTGTAGGTCCGGCGAATATATGTATAGAGGCATAATCGAATCTGCTGCTGTAGGTCCGGCGAATATATGTATAGAGGCATAATCGAATCTGCTGCTGTAGGTCCGGCGAATATATATATAGAGGCACAATCGAATGTGCTGCTGTGGGTCCGGCGAATATGTATAGAGGCCTAATCGAATCTGCTGCTGTAGGTCCGGCGAATATATGTATAGAGGCATAATCGAATCTGCTGCTGTAGGTCCGGCGAATATATGTATAGAGGCATAATCGAATCTGCTGCTGTAGGTCCGGCGAATATATGTATAGAGGCATAATCGAATCTGCTGCTGTAGGTCCGGCGAATATATGTATAGAGGCCTAATCGAATCTGCTGCTGTAGGTCCGGCGAATATATGTATAGAGGCATAATCGAATCTGCTGCTGTAGGTCCGGCGAATATATGTATAGAGGCCTAATCGAATCTGCTGCTGTAGGTCCGGCGAATATATGTATAGAGGCCTAATCGAATCTGCTGCTGTAGGTCCGGCGAATATATGTATAGAGGCATAATCGAATCTGCTGCTGTAGGTCCGGCGAATATATGTATAGAGGCCTAATCGAATCTGCTGCTGTAGGTCCGGCGAATATATGTATAGAGGCATAATCGAATCTGCTGCTGTAGGTCCGGCGAATATATGTATAGAGGCATAATCGAATCTGCTGCTGTAGGTCCGGCGAATATGTATAGAGGCCTAATCGAATCTGCTGCTGTAGGTCCGGCGAATATATATATATAGAGGCATAATCGAATCTGCTGCTGTAGGTCCGGCGAATATATGTATAGAGGCATAATCGAATCTGCTGCTGTAGGTCCGGCGAATATATGTATAGAGGCATAATCGAATCTGCTGCTGTAGGTCCGGCGAATATGTATAGAGGCCTAATCGAATCTGCTGCTGTAGGTCCGGCGAATATATATATATAGAGGCATAATCGAATCTGCTGCTGTAGGTCCGGCGAATATATGTATAGAGGCATAATCGAATCTGCTGCTGTAGGTCCGGCGAATATATGTATAGAGGCATAATCGAATCTGCTGCTGTGGGTCCGGCGAATATAGATATATATATATATATATATATATATATATATATATATATAATCGAATCTGCTGCTGTAGGTCCGGCGAATATAGATATATAGAGGCCTATTTGATTCTGTTGCTGTAGGTCCGGCGAATATATGTATAGAGGCCTAATCGAATCTGCTGCTGTAGGTCCGGCGAATATATATATACATATATATAGAGGCCTAATCGAATCTGCTGTCGGTCCGGCGAATATAGATATATAGAGGCCTAATCGAATCTGTTTGCTGTCGGTCCGGCGAATATAGATATATAAAGGCCTAATCGAATCTGCTGCTGTCGGTCCGGCGAATATATATATAGAGGCATAATCGAATCTGCTGCTGTAGGTCCGGCGAATATATGTATACAGAGGCATAATCGAATCTGCTGCTGTAGGTCCGGCGAATATATGTATAGAGGCATAATCGAATCTGCTGCTGTGGGTCCGGCGAATATAGATATATATATATATATATATATATATATATATATATATATATATATATATATATATATATATATATATATATATATATATATATATATATATATATATATATATATATATATATAGAGAGAGAGAGAGAGAGAGAGAGAGAGAGAGAGAGAGAGAGAGAGAGAGAGAGAGAGAGAGAGAGAGAGAGAGAGAGAGAGAGAGAGAGAGAGAGAGAGAGAGAGAGAGAGAGAGAGAGAGAGAGAGAGAGAGGCCTAATCGAATCTGCTGCAGTCGGTCCGGCGAATATATATATATAGAGGCATAATCGAATCTGCTGCTGTAGGTCCGGCGAATATATGTATAGAGGCCTAATCGAATCTGCTGCTGTATAGGTCCGGCGAATATAGATATATAGAGGCCTACTTGATTCTGCTGCTGTAGGTCCGGCGAATATATGTATAGAGGCATAATCGAATCTGCTGCTGTAGGTCCGGCGAATATATGTATAGAGGCCTAATCGAATCTGCTGCTGTAGGTCCGGCGAATATAGATATATAGAGGCCTACTTGATTCTGCTGCTGTAGGTCCGGCGAATATATGTATAGAGGCATAATCGAATCTGCTGCTGTAGGTCCGGCGAATATGTATAGAGGCCTAATCGAATCTGCTGCTGTAGGTCCGGCGAATATATATATATAGAGGCATAATCGAATCTGCTGCTGTAGGTCCGGCGAATATATGTATAGAGGCATAATCGAATCTGCTGCTGTAGGTCCGGCGAATATATGTATAGAGGCATAATCGAATCTGCTGCTGTAGGTCCGGCGAATATATGTATAGAGGCATAATCGAATCTGCTGCTGTAGGTCCGGCGAATATATGTATAGAGGCATAATCGAATCTGCTGCTGTAGGTCCGGCGAATATGTATAGAGGCCTAATCGAATCTGCTGCTGTAGGTCCGGCGAATATATATATATAGAGGCATAATCGAATCTGCTGCTGTAGGTCCGGCGAATATATGTATAGAGGCATAATCGAATCTGCTGCTGTAGGTCCGGCGAATATATGTATAGAGGCATAATCGAATCTGCTGCTGTAGGTCCGGCGAATATAGATATATAGAGGCATAATCGAATCTGCTGCTGTCGGTCCGGCGAATATAGATATATATATAGGCATAATCGAATCTGTTTGCTGTATAGGTCCGGCGAATATATATATAGAGGCCTAATCGAATCTGCTGCTGTCGGTCCGGCGAATATATATATAGAGGCACAATCGAATGTGCTGCTGTGGGTCCGGCGAATATATATATATATATAATATATATATATAATATATATATATATATATATTATATATATATATATATATATATTATATATATATATTATATATATAATATAATATTATATATATATATATATATATATATATATATATATATATATATATATATATATATATATATATATATATATATATATATATATATATATATAGGCCTACTCGAATCTCTTCTACTGAAATCTGTTGCTGTGGGTCCGGCAATTATATATGTATATAGGCCTAGCCGAATCTGTTGCTGTTTGTCCGGCGACTATACATATATAGAGGCCGGTGGATATATATATATAATATATATATATATATCCTAACGCGAATCTATTGCTGTCGGTCCGTCGAATTATTAACTTAGTCAATCGCGAGATGGCAGATCTCAGAGATCTGCTGACGGACCAAACGAATCTGCGGCGGAACATACCGGACCTGCTGCTCGAATATGCCGCTGGGTTTCTGCGCGTCGATATCGGTTGTTCCTATTTTGTCAGAACTAGTTGAACGAGTTATTGCCCGAACTTACCTTGTGAAGCTCAAAACTCTCTACCTTTTGCTGACTTAATAAAGGATCAGTTTGCCTTCAGACCATCAGGTTCAGCTACAGCTGCAATAGGCCTAACTGTCTTATTGCAACAGATCTCTGATCTACTTACAGAGAATGAATATGTAGTGGTTATCTCGACTGATTTTTCAAAGGCTTTTGATACTGTTAGGCATTATTCTATTATGCATAAACTCAGCCAGCTTGATATTCCGGACCAAATTTATAGCTGGCTATACCATTATCTCATGAACAGAGGTCATATCACTAGGCACCAACGGAATTCCTCAAAACCACTGTATAATATTATTAACTCAAGTGTGATTCAAGGATCAGCCATTGGCCCAGTCTTATTTGCGACTAACTCATCTGACCTACATCCAGTGCATGACTTTAATTATATGGATAAATTCGCTGATGATACTTATCTCCTGATTGGTTCTTCTCACATCTCCACTGCTCGAGAAGAATTTACAAATATCTGTGATTGGGCAGTAAATAATAACCTTTGCCTAAACCCCTTGAAAACAAAGGAGATGATTATTTTTAGTAAGAGGCGGGCAGGTCCTTTTATCCCCCAAATTATACCAGGGGTTGAACGAGTTTCATCAACTAAAATTGTAGGAGTTACTATACGTTCTGATTTAAAGATAGGGTCATATCTGGATGCAGTCCTAACGGCCTCATCTTCATCTCTCTATGCTCTGAGAATTCTTCGAACACATGGTTTTCCATTGCCAATTCTGCATAATATAGCAAAGGCAACCACATTATCCTGTATTATGTATGCCTCCCCCTCATGGTGGGGTTATCTTAGTAAAGGTGAAAAGAACAGAATCTTAACAAAGTTAACACGTATGCGCAAAAGGGATTTCCTTCCTTTATCCATAGGCATAATTTGTGGGGGGTACGAGGGGTACCCGTACCCCACACTTTTTTGACTGGGGGTACTGTACCCCCCACTTTTTAAACAATGTCAATCAATATTTTTATTATTGTGCCTTCCCAGAGAATGCAGTCTCCGCCAAAAGTGCGAAAGTACTTAGATACACAGGTAAACCAAGAGCCAAAATTAATGAGAATACTGACAGGGAATATGTTCAAAATGGCCAACATGCGAAAAGCGAATGACCAAAGTATTGGTACCCCCACTTTTTAGACTAAAGTTACACTCTTGCCTTTATCCATTCAGAAAGCAGATGAACTGGCTGGTCTGGCTGATGATCGATTATTTAACACAGTTGTGTCCAACCCACAACATGTTCTTTGCCCTTACTTCCCAGAGCGCCGACCCACTCCTTATCTTTTTCGCCCTCGGGCTCACAATTTTTCCCTTCCAACTAAAAATGATAAAAACTTTATATCGAGGGTTCTATATCATGACTTGTATTAGTTTTGAAATGAACGAGAAACAACTTATAGATGTCTATTCATTATTTTACTTATCTATGATTGTTACCAATTGCGTTATGTCAAATGGTTGATGAATAAACGAATATTGATTGATTGATTGATGAAACACATTTCATTTTGTTAACAAATTTAAATTTTAAGAATAAAGGCCCTTTTTACGTAACTTATTATGAAACAAGCAGTCTTGTTGTCAAGACCTTTAACCTCAAGACCAAGACCAAGACTTTGAACCTCAAGACCAAGACAAAGACTTTGAACCTCGAGACCAAGACCAAGACTTTGAACCTCGAGACCAAGACCAAGACTTTGAACCTCAAGACCAAGACCGAGACCCAAAAAACACATTCGTGCCAAGACTTCTTTTCCTTTAAAAAGAATTGTCAAGTTGGACTACTCGCTATTTGAATTACAACGCGAGTCTTATTTTATTCAGGCAAATTATAACTTTAAATGCAGACTGCAGAGAATTCCGAATTCGTATTTACAAAAGTTCTTCATGCAAAATGTTATTCCACATGCATTTTGTATTTTACTAAAGCAATTCGCTCAGAATTTTCTGACCAAGACGTGCCTCGAGGGGCCTCATAAAAATTCCGCCATGTGAAGAAATACGTTCTACAGGTGCTGAAGTCATGGCACACACAGTAGCTGTTCAAGCACTGGATGTAAATGTACAAATAGTGAGCCTTTTTGAAATCTTCCAATGGTTTATCAGGAAAAGTCTCGACAAGGCTTCCAGACACAGCATAACTTAGCTGCTGCTGCCGATGGGTTTTCCTGACCAACAAGACTTGCATCCATCTGTAGGTATTTGTCGTAGGCTATGATGCAAACAAGCTTGATAAATTTTTAAATTCTTGAGTTTTGTTAAATAACTGTTCATATTGACAGCCGGTCTTGGTCTTGGTCTTGAAAAACCAAGACCAAGACTTTGAACCTCAAGACCAAGACCAAGACCTTGAACCTCAAGACCAAGACCATGACTTTTGGTCTCAAGACCAAGACCAAGATCAAGACTTTTAAAACCAAAGGTCCGTGGTTATATCACTTCAATAATATGAAACACATTATTTAGTAATTTTTAGATTTTGAGAATAAAGGCATTTGTTACGTCACTTCAATTATGAAGAAGCTTAGTGTTGTTATTATAACAAGTAATTTTTACATTCAGAGAATAAAGGCCTTTGTCACGTCACTTCAGCTATGAAGTCTACTTTTAAGTTTAAATTTAGACAATAAAGGCTTATAGTTACGTCATTACACTGGTTAAAACGTCTATTATTTTTAATCTTAAATTATGAAAAAGTCTATTGTTATTAACTTTAAAGTTAGAGAATAAAAGACTATCATTCATTAGGTAGGGCCTATGTCATTTCGATTATGGAACACGTCAATAACTAATAATTTTAGATTTAGAGATAATAAAGACCTTTAATTGTTACGTCACTTCAATTAGGAAAAAGTCTGTTAATGTTATTAAGTTTAAAATGTAGAGAAGAGGTTTAAAGGCCTATTGTCCCGTCATTTTAATTCTGAAGCATGTCTATTGTTTGTAATTTTAGATTTAGAGAATAAAGGCCATTCTTACGTCACTTCAATTATGAATAAGTCTATTGTTATTAGGTTTAAATCTAGAGAATATAAAGACCTATTGTTACGTAACTTCAATTATGATCGACACACGCTTTCATAATGAAACACGTCTATTGTTAGTAATTTTAAATTATTATTTTTATTTCCATTATTATCAGTCTTGTTGTCAAGACTTTAAACCTCAAGACAAGACCAAGACCAAGACTTTGAACCTCGAGACCAAGACCAAGACTTTGAACCTCGAGACCAAGACCAAGACCAAGACTTTGAACCTCGAGACCAAGACCGAGACCAAGGCCTAAACAATCACATTCAGCCCAAGACTTCTTACTTTCCTTACAAAAAAACTGTCAAGTCAGACTAATCATTATTTTAATGAAAATGTGAGTCTTTTATTTTTATTCAGGCAAATTAACTTCAAATGCAGACTGCAGAGAATTCCGAATTCGTATTTACAAAAGTCCTTATGCAAAATGTTATTCCAAATGCCTTTTGTATTTTATAAAAATCAATTCACTCAGAATTTTTCTGACCAAGACGTGTCCTGTGGGACCTCATAAAAATTCTGCCATGTGAAAAAATACATTCTAAAGTGCTGAAGTCGCTGGCACACACACAGTAGCTTTTCAAGCCCTGGATGTAAATGTACAAATCGTGAGCCTTTTTGAAATCCTCACATGGTTTATCAGACCGTCTCGCTTCAGAAAAAGTCTCGGCAGGGCTCCCAGACACAGCATAACTTAGTTGCTGCTGCCGATGGGTTTTCCTGACCAACAAAACTTGTATCCGTCCGTAGGTATTTGTCGTAGGCTATGATGCAAACAGGCTTGATAGATTTTTAATTCTTGAGTTTTGTTAAATGACTGTTCATATTGACAGCCGGTCTTGGTCTTGGTCTTGCGAGACCAAGACCAAGACTTTGAACCTCAAGACCAAGACCAAGATCAAGACTTTGAACCTCAAGACCAAGACCAAGACTCTGAACCTCAAGACCAAGACCAAGACTTTTAAAAACAAACTCGAGTGCACCTTGGTCTCGAGGACAGCAAGTCTGGTACGAGTGAGGAGTGTGATGTGTGGCACCAATCCATGAAAAATACTGAATGTAATCAATGGCCGGAACTTGATATGGTGAGCAATTAAATAAACCTGGTCACTACTGCCAAATTAAGCATGATTCCAGGAGATTCGAGCTATAGGGAAGACAACTGAAAACTAAAATCCCGAAAATTGACCCTAAAGATGTACTATAGATGCTTACACCAGCCTGGTAACTGGTTGGGCAAAATGATTATGCCAATGTATCGGTGCTTCGCACCAAATCATAGACGAGGCTGTGCTCAGCCGAGTTTGTCACTGGCGAGGATTATAGTAGCAAAGACGTTTGGAACCATCACATCACTTTGTCCTACTTCAACATCAACTGTAATCCACGTCCATCTTACACACAGTTCAGGGCATCAGCGAACAAGGTAAAGCACACACGAATTCTATAAACTTGGTCGTGATGCCCCAGTTACGAAATCAACGCCAGAGCGCCTCCTTGTTTATTAAGCTGAACATGGCGTTAAGGTAAACTTATGCAATACACAGACCCTGTCTGTTTTGGACCTGCATGCAAAGCTGTGCATGGAGTGATTCCATTTTCATTCTGTCTCCTCTGCTTCAAGAGCACAATTGTTGACATGCTCTAAATGATAAGTAAGTATTAACTTTAATGATCCGCCTGCAAACGCACTGCGGCTAACAAACGGGTTAATACAAGTGTAAGAAACTGAACATATCAAGCACAGGCACAAGCAACCTAAATAAAAGGAAAAGAAAAAAAATTAATTTAAATCCAATTAATGTTCAAATTCCTAAGTAGAGCATTCTAATGATAAAATGTTTTCTAGACAGTGTATCAGCCCTGGGGACCTCACGGTTATGCGGATGGGGGCCGAGCGAATAGGTGCTGGTATTGACAGGGGGAGGAGGCCGTGGAGAATATGACTAGGATTGTTAAGGACAGCCAAAAAGAGAGTGGTCAGCTCGGTCACAGACGGCGTCAAAGGGAGCGGCGCCAGCTGGCAGGTAATTGAGCCGTATCAGTTTCTTGATGCCTGTGAAGACCTTACCTTTGACAGACAGAATGGTGGTGATTCCACAAAAGTCTTTGCATTACCTCCTACTGCACTCGTCTTTTGTAGAAAACCTCTTCCAATCTTCTGTGATTATTCCATTCAGGACATATGAATCACCTGTGTCCTTTCATCTCAGCCCACACTAATTCACTTTCATTTAGGATCTCTAGAATGATTGGAAATGTGTGAGGTGAGCTTAAACAGCGTACACAAATCTCTGAATACAAGCTAGCAGCTCAAATAAGGCTATTATATGATTATATGAGTTTTAACTGTTTTGGACCTGCGTGCAACGCTGTGCATGGAGTGATTCAGCAATAGCACTTCAGGAATTCTTTGTAGTCAAAACATGTTTCCAGGCAAATAATGTTACACTGTAACCGCTAATGTCTATTAAAAATTAGGGTTTACAGTTTCATTGTAACCCAAAACAAAATAAATCAACACAGAACGGGACATTAATTTTGCACCTCATAAGCTTACTTTAACTGACTTTTGATGCCAACTTTTTGTTTCCAATTCTGGTTTTTTGTGTGAGCTCTTGTCTTTTGTAAGCTAGCCCTGATCAGTGCATATTTTAAGAGATTTAAACTACTGGGACAAAGTGGGCCGTGGGTCTTGTGGAACTCATCTCTGAAAAAAATCTGATGACCTTTTTCTGGGAATTCATCTCTCAAAAAAGTTGACGACCATTTTTTAGGAAATAATCCATCTCCTCAGAAAGTTTATGACCTTTTTTGGGAATTTCATAACTTTCTTCAGTAACAACAATGCATTTTTACTATTTATCATTTCGCTGCTGGGACAACTCTTAAAACTCCTGCAACATTTGTCCCACTAGTTACAGTTTCAACATACACTACCCGGGACAAATCAGCCTAACTACTGGGACAAATCCTAAGACTACTGGGACATTTGTCCCACTAGTTGTACAGTTAAAATATGCCCTGGCCCTGATTGATTTGGTTAGATTTTGCAATGCATGATCAAAATTATAAGGCACTGTGTCCAAAACAACAAAATGGAGTTAATTAATTGTACTGTATGATTTTCTTTAACCACCCGTCTTCTGAAATCTTATGGCTTCATTTCAGAAGAATACATCTGGAATTCCCTCTACCTGACTGCCGAGTTTTTGATGAGTTGCCCCCAAAAATTGTCAGATGCATTAGCCACGACTTCGAGGCAATGGCGTCCATGGTAGCGTATCGCCAATGGCGTCTGTGGCTCCTGAGCAGGACGTAGTGTATTGCCAATAGTGTCTGCGACTCCTGAGCAGGAAGTAGCATATCGCCAATGGAAAATGGTGTCTGTGGCTCCTGAACAGGAAGTAGTGTATCGCCAATGGCATCCGTGGCTCCTGAGTAGGAAGTAGTGTATCACCAATGGTGTCTGTGGCTCCTGAGCAGGAAGTAGCGTATCGCCAATGGTGTCTCTGGCTTCTGAGCAGGAAGTAGCGTATTGCCAATGGCGTCTGTGGCTCTTAAGCAGGAAGTAGTGCATTGCCAATGGTGTCTGCAACTCCTGAGCAGGAAGTAGTGTATCATCAATGGCGTCTGTGGCTCCGGAGCAGGAAGTAGTGTATTGCCAATGGTGTCTGGCTCCTGTGCAGGAAGTAGCCTATCGCCAATGGCGTCTGTGGTTCCTGAGCAGGAAGTAGCCGTGGTTCTCTCACATTCTCTCCACCTTTGAAGCCTCTAGGTGGTTTAAATGCTCTACAAACTCTGATTGGTGCTCTATAAATTCTGTTTGGCATTCATACCCAGGGCTAGTTTATTCTTCTAATGCCTTTGTGCACAAGTGCTTTTGTGGCTTAAGAGCTTTAAATTTTTTTTTAAAGCTGCCAATACTTGCCCAAGCCGTCTAATATATGAATTTCAGAGCCAACTCTTACAGCAATGTTTTTGGGTCCAAACCGGGCCTATACATGTAGTTGTTCACCAGTGACACAATGCTGGCCCTCTGACCCCAGTGAAGCTACAGCATGCAACATGCCTCCAGGGGAAGAAGAAGAATGTGGCAGATGGGATCTGTCCATGAACTCTGGTTTTCTACATAGCTCCTTACACCCCAGTTTGACACAGTGTGTATAGCACATCATAAACTTCAATCTCCCTGCCAAAATGTCACAAATCTATTCCTGATGCCGTCAATGATTCAGGACATGGAATAGTCTTTAGGTTGCGATGACAGTCCCAAGGATCCTCTCAAGATATTGCTTTTTGCAAATCACACATGCCTGATGACTTACTATGCTGCCGTTAGTTGTTAACATTAACTGCTTCCTTAACTGACAGTAACAGTCAATCCAGGAAAGTGAAGTTATCAACAAATATGACATTTCTTTCACTGCACTAAAATTTACAGGTTTGTAAATGTATGATAATGCAAATAAAAGTTTCTAGCTACTGCATATCATGTACATTTATAATTATATATATATTTATATATACATATATATCTGTGTGTACATGTATAATCGCTCACACGATTAGATATGTAGACACAGACACAAGCCACAAATTACAAAAGCTAGTCGTTGATAACATGTCAATGTCACACCATCACATTCCATAAAGTAATATGACAGAACTCAGATTCAAATTTTGTTATTGGAGCATCAAATCTTTGTTCAGCCCTAACAATACCCAACATAGCGATGCACGCATGTATGTGTGCTTGTGAGAGGATGTTGATAGAACAAGTTTCCAAGAACCTCTCAGTAATGTTGCTTGGAGATAAAGTAATGCTATCTTGAGTTTTAGTGGCTTACATTCCTAGTGACTTACATTCTGTCCTAGTTGAATATTGTTCAAAAGGTAGAAAACGGTCACACGTACAATCGTACATGCACGCCCACATGTGGACAAAAGGCTAACTGGAGACCTGGCCAGGCTGAGAATTGTCAGAGGGTTGGGGTTCAGCCCTAGTCTTTCTTAGAACCCCCAGTTGTCTTCATTGCACACCCCAGGGGGTCATTTCCAAATCCCCCAATTGTGCTAGTGTGATTATATTGTGCATATATTTTAGCATTGCACAAATCGCATTTCACAAATCGCTTTTTGGGTTACTAATAAAGTAATACTCTGGTTTATTGTGAGATTTGTGACCATGTGAATTGTATACTAATAAATCTGGTGATGTGATCACTTTAAGGAGTTGAAGCTTTCTATTGCATTTTTTTATTTTGTCAGTTTGCAAAATATGGATAAAATATTCAACTCCACATGGATCAAACTCATCAAAGTCTACCCCCCCCCCCCAGTCTTTTTTCTACAATTCTCATACTGGACTTTAAGTATTCAAGAGAACATGAAGATAAGTTTATGGCAGCCAAAGACATCATAACTGATAGTTACTATTCTGTAGTAAATTATTATCACTAATTAGCAGCTCCATTGGCACCATTGTCTACTGCACAAGTGATCCGCTGATGGTGCACGAAAACCAAGCCATAATCACGTCAATACCCAGAAGTTCAGTCCACAGAGACAGAGACGGAATATGGATCAGTCAGCTGAAAAGTAAGTCTTGGTCTGACACCAAAATGACATAAGAGATCGTGCAGAAACAGCAGATACAGGAGGAGAATTTCAAAGTTTATGTCTAGCAACTGAAAGCGCTCATTCACCAAGAACAGTTCTAGTTCTTGTTACAACCAGAGAAAGGCAACAAGATGACCTAGTTGTATAGCCTGGAGAATAAAATTGAAATAATGTGGTTGGCTACAATGCAAAGTTTTATTTATTAATAGCATCATTTACAACATATCTTTTTCTAGGGTGAAAATCTGGTGAATAATATGACCCAATTAAATGGTTAGGTGGGCCACAAAGAATAAAGAAAAATAGACCAAACATGCATAAGACTGACAGGTAATACTCAAAGCATGTTATTTTAGCATTAAAATATGCAAAAAACTGCGATTCACATTTATTTAACTTATTATGGTCACAGTAAATTTATAGATATATTTTTTACATTTATTGAAGAAAACTGGATGGCACACCGCACCCAGGAACATTAACATGGGAATCATAGCGAAATAATAATATGGATATCCAAAGCAGAATATGTAATGTTAGTTGAATGAAGTAATACTAGTTATTAAATACTAGTGTATTTTCCCCGTCATAATTATGACGTTGGTTAAAATGCTCTGAACGCCGTCGTCAAGACGACCGTCGTCAAGACGACAGTATAGTGACGTCACAAACGGTTTCACAATAGAACAGAAAGGCTTTGTGACTTAGCGTTATACCAGGACAAATTTGCATATAAGGAAACTATATGTATAGATTATTTAATATCCTAACATTAGTCATCATTAGTTAGCTGTGAGCATGTCTGTGGAGACTAACTTGAATCTGTGTGTGTTGTATCATCTGAAATGTGTCACCACTTGATCAAAAAACTAACTGATAATATTGGCAAAGCTGCTCTGAAGGTAGTAGGGGCCTAGGTAAAACAAGTTGTTTTCTTTAATAATTGCATAGTTGCATACATGCCTCCTGCAATAGCTATTCTGCCAAAGAGTGTCCTGAAAGAGTGGCTACCTTCCTTTTAAATAAATAAAAACACACTAAATGAAAAACTTGTTAGTTAGAGCAAAATTCTGAAGTAAAAGATGTAAAAGACTATATATCATCCAGTCTGTTGTGTCCGTGCAAGTATTGTATTGTGTTGTATTGTATCTAAACATTTATAAAGCGCCTCTCACAGTATTCGCTAATCAGAGGCGCTCCCAGCGCGAAAGACCCAGTGAATAGAAAGTGGTTTTAAGACAGCGGAACGAGGCACTTGGGCCACCAGCTAATAAAGAGGCACGTGTCACTAGAGGGAGTTGATTCCATAGAGCAGCACCAATGCAAGAAAAGGCTTGAGTTTTGGCCATAGTGGTCCTGGCTCGTGGTACAAGAAGATCATGGCGATTAAGCAATCGCAATGGACGGAGGGAAGTAGCTGAAACTGGCAGACGAACAAGGTTACAGTGGTACTTGGGTGCTAAGCCTGTATAGGACCGAAGGACTAAAGTGAGAACCTTAAGCTGAATCCGAGCAGTAAGGGGAAGCCAATGAAGATGATCGAACATGAAAGAGGAAATATGAGACCAGCGAGGAAGTCGGGCTATTCATCTGACCGCAGCATTTAAAACAGTCTGGAGGGGGGAAAGACGGACTTTTGGCAGCCCAATCAAAAGAGAATTACAGTAGTCAATTCTGGAGCAGATGAAGGCGTGGATGATAGTGGTAAAAACGGAGGAGGAGACAGAGCGTCGGATTGCTCTAAGCAATTGCAAGTGGCCTAAATAAGCAGATCTCTCCCATAAAATCCAAGGCTAGGCAACTTGAGCAATACTAATCATGGAATCAAGTTGGTTATCTTTTCATCAGACTTGCTTGGTAATTGGACTTTTGATCATGCAATGTTTGATCAGCCAATGTCTGACCTCACACCATTTGATCATGTGACATCTGACCACACGATGTTTCATTTAATGACATTTAGGTGCCATAAATAAATAAAAATGAATAAATTGTTAGAAATAACACAATCCTAAATAATGGAAATTATCGAAAAATGGCACAGAGCTATAAAATATCTTAACTTACATGTAGGATAAAATGTGGAAGCAGAAATATGTGCCCACTTCGTTTTTATGCATTTATTTACCAGCAGTAGTTAGGTTCCCTGTCTCTCGCACAGTCAATTGTTTCAGTTTGGGTTCAGGAAATTTCACTCGACTGAATCGCTTATCTTGTTCCTTCTAGGTGAGGTATTTCTTGTTTCATGTATGTTATACATAATGTTTGATCACAAAGTGCACGATCAAATGTCACATGATCAAATAAAATCAAAACAGTATTCTGAGTTTTGCATCCTCTGAATCTGATGAGAAATGATAAAAGCAAAACAAATTTGTGTCTTTTACAACTTTAACGTCAGGACTTTAACGAGTCAGAATTAAATTAAGCAGCTTTGACTCAATTAAGCACCATTATGAATCAATCGAACTACATCAAAACGAACATAGTAACAACCAGACTGATAGGCTAAAACTAGAACAACCTACCTCTCATTCACCTCAGCAATTGATTTTTTTTTTGAAAATGATTATTTTATCCTTATAAACTACATTGTAAATCTGGCCAAAGAAGAAGCCAACTCAGGCAACACATCATGGCTTGTTTTGGCTCCCAGTGAATGCGTTGCTGTGTTGCTGGTCCTTGGTTGTAATTAAACAATTTGGTATCAATAGAAGATCCCACTTGATTCACAATTATTCACAAATTTATGGTTTTCAGTAAAGTCACAGTGTAATAGTAAATGTAACCAAACACTGAAATGCCTCTGAAAGTCTTGCAACTGTAAAACATGAATAGTAACATATATAGTGATAATAACGATTATCAACACGTGATCATATTGCTTCTAATTACATACTAACATAGCTGCTCATAGACACAACCAATTTAGCCCAGAATTCGTCATAAAATATGCCCAAATTGATTATCTACTCCATGCATTCACTTCATGCTGCTGGAGCTAATTCACAATGACCAGTCCATCATCATCATCATTAACTCTTACAAAACATCTAATTAACCTCTCAACTCGTCTCGACCACCTTTTGGTCTATATAAAGTACGTTAAACAACACATCACTTTACAATTACAAGTAAGTGACTTGGTAACAGAAAGATATAAAAGCTATGGAAGCACATATATAATATACTCTTCAATTCTAACTCAGCAATACAGGCACTTCATTTTTAAGTAGGAATTATGATAAGTAAAAACAACAATTACAGAAACAGAACTAATAACAATAATACAGTGAAAGTCCAGTAACAAGCGTTCCACTTAATGCATGCATTTGCTTAACCCGCAGTAGACATGCATCCTGAGGCTACCTGCTTAAGACATGAAAATCACTAACATGCACAGACTATAGCTAGTCATCTTCATTAGAGGCATCTCGCATGTCAACATCTCTCTCACTGTCATATAAATAAGAATGGGCAGAACATTTGACAATGTTCTGTACAGCATTTCTTTTTCCTTTTCTTGTTTCCTTTTCTGATTGCCCTTGTTGACAAGCTATATCATGCACATTCAAACTTTTGTGTTATCATTAGTTTTTATGTTTAATATATAAAATTTGATAATCTTAGCATAGGACTAATATTTGAAATTGCAGATAGCAAGCATCGGTGTTCTTACTCTGTATGAGAAAAAACTGCTACAGATCATGTACATATTGGAGAAATACAGGTCACAGTTTCTACAGCTCTTGGGCTGTAAGTGATTTTGTAAAACATACTGATTCTTGTGCTGGGCTTGGGTGAAAATATTGTGCAATTTAAAAAAAATTCGTATCAGAAAAAGCCAAGTGCACATGCTTTGCTCTGGAGAGGCAAAAAGGAATACAGTTAAGTTGCCCAATTCTTCAAGCAAAAGTGATGAAATTTGACAATCTAGCAAGGACAATTATTTAAAGAAAACCGAGGGTTTCAAAATCGGTTTAAAATACGTCATGCCACATCCAAAGCAATTTCTGGAAAAAGCTGATCTGCTGACTAAACAACTGCAAAAGCATTTCCCACCCAACTGAAAACTATTAAAAAATTAAAATCAGCAAGACCAACATATTTACAAACATGACTAATTTTTGTCGGAGGAAGAAATGCTATTGGGTTTTATGGCCTATTCTGATAACCAAGTTATTCAGTTATATGCAGAGCTCTCTGACTCATGACATCCACGTGTTACCAGACTTGTACTGAAGTAGACTAATTCAAAAGATGTTTGCATGTAACTCTAAAGAGGATTACAGGTACAGAAACATGACTTGAACCAAACAATCTGCAGTTTTTTGCAAGATTATTTGTAATTGGCATGGACATGCACAAACAGGTGATTGAGCGCGCATGTGAATAGCACCAAGGCTTATTATCATAGCAAGTCACCTAGTAAAACATGTAAATATATCTCATAGCAATGACTTCGTAAGGCTGTGATGTCATCGCAGTAGCAAACCATAACAAATATTTTAACAGTAAGCCATGCCAGTGAAAGAATACTACTAATTACATTGATAAACTCATGGCTGATAAATAGCTATTTAGAAAATTTACGATTATTGCCATAGAATATTCACCAGATCCTGAACAGAAATTTCTTCTGTAGGTCTGAAAATCGTCAGCCTGACCCAAGTGCTGATACACTTGAGAAGACAAATGGGCTGTAGCAGATCTAATAGCTAACAGACAAATGTTTGATAGCCAAGAGAAGATGCTAGTAAGGCATCAGTGGTCTTCCTCCTCCTCCTCCTCCTCCTCCTCCTCCTCCTCCTATGTTCCTTGGAGAGTCATCCTCATTAGCACTGTTCTCTTCATCTGTCATTATTGTGACAAGTGTTCCAACTGCTCTGTTGATCTGTTCCACTTCATGGAACAAGTTGGCAACCTTAGAACCACTGACTTCTGAAATGGACAGAAAAGTTAGTCTTACTTCTGTTAACCTTTACCAAAAATACATCCCTTTCTAAATCATTTTCAAAGATTGCACTATAAATTAAATGATCTAATATAAATCTGCTAGTATTCCATAATCCAGACAGTCACTATCAGTTGGTCCATAGCTGTTGTCATCTGTTGCGACCAGCAGCACAATGCACAAAGCACACTGTGGGTCCATAATCATGGCTGTTTCCGTAGATGTACACTACAGTGTGTGTCCCAAAATTAAATCAATCAATCAATCAATCAATCAATCAATCCTTTTTAGAAAGCCATTTGAAGTACAAGGAAAATACAACATAAAAGTTTGAACTTTGGCAACAAGAGGAGACCCAAAAGGGATCTTGATCCCGCTTAGCAGGGCCACCTAGTTAACATTTATCGTAATACAAGTTAATGGCAGCACAATCGATACTTTTAACGGTAACATACACTGTTAGTTTAAGCATACTGAAAAACTTTTCAAGAGATATGTCGAAACTCATAAAGTGCTATAAAAATAGAAAAAAGATCACAGAATACTTTTACACAAAAAATGGAGTACGACAAGGATACATACTATCCCCATACCTATTTAACCTGGTATTAGAGGCAGTAATGTCAGTCAGCCTTAACAAAACCGAGGCAGGAATCAAATTAAATAGAGGGCTGGTGAATAATCTCCGATTTGCGGATGACATTGGCCTCCTCACTAGAAACGGATCAGAACTACAAGACATTACGACACAGATTGATGAAACCAGTAGAAGATTTGGCCTAATGATCAATGCAGAGAAAACCAAAACAATGGTGATTGAAAAGACCAAAGAGACACCAATAACTATCACAATCCAAGCAGAAGCTATTGAGCAAGTAGAACAATGCGTCTATCTAGGAGGGTTAATAAACGCTGATGGCAGCAACGAAAAAGATATACAAAGGAGAATTGGACGTGCATCACAAGCATTTGGAATATTGAACAGGATATGGAGAAGTAGAGAATTAACAAAGAAAACCAAGACAAATATATGAGACGGTGATACAACTGATTTTCCTATATGGATCAGAATGTTGGACAATGTGAAAGCAAGATAACAAACGAATTCTTACAGCAGAAATGAGTTGGCTGTGGAAGATTGCAGGGATTTGAAGACTGCAGAATATAAGAAATGACGACATAAGATATGATCTCCATTCTCCTTGGTCATGCGTCAAGTCAAGACATTAGATATCCAAACAACTCTGCTAGACAAAGTCGTTCAACGAAGACTCCGATGGTTTGGACATGTAGAGAGAATGCCAGTTGACCGAATCCCACACAGTGCACTACATGCAAGATTCGAAGGAAAAACAAACAAAGGCAGACCAAGACTACGCTGGATAGATAACATAAACGAGGATGTAACATCACTTGGACTAACACTGAGAGGGGCAGTGGACTTGACACATGACCGAAGAGAATTTCTTTGTATGCATCGCTGCCAAACGGCTGGCATCAGGAATGGATGATAATGATGATTAATTTGCATATCATCAAAGGCCAAGTGCAAATTTTAATTGGTCAACATGTAACAGATTACTGGTTCCTGTCTCAAGATTGTCGAACCTGCATTTATATAAGCCATTTGCAACCGGAAAGTCTAAGAAGTTGGTATGCAGATGCTGGCAAAAATACAAATACAAATACAAAACTACAATACCTATCGTTACTAGAAAAAGTCCTATAAAATGTAAGTGAATTTTATTATAAGAGCTCCATTAAAAAATCAAAAACGGGTAAATGTTTTGATATGGCAACTTCAAAACATGGTGGGAATCGATCTATCACAGTGTTTCCCAAACTTTTTTGGCTACGGAACCCTTTTGACTTGAAAAGTTTTTGACGGAACCCCGACCTAAGCAAAACATATTCTAGTACAATATTTTGAAACAGTAATCGAGGTAAGTACCGTTTTAATTGATAAAAAAAATTACATTAGAAATTGTTTTAAATTAAATTTCTCCACGGAACCCTTGTCTACACCTCGGAGTCTGATTTATAATGTAACAACACATTCAAACAACACTTATCCAAGTTATCCAAATTAATTAACGGAACCCCTGTCTTCCCCTCACGGAACCCTAGGGTTCCGCGGAACCCACTTTGGGAAACACTGATCTATCAGATGAGAAGGTTAGGCTGGCTCTTGATTATATAATCAAAATGCAAATGTAGAATTACATTTATGAGTCTGCCAAATGGTCAAATGCACTATGATGACCACCCAATAAGGTGCAAGTTCAAATAACAGGTATTCCTTGTTATAGTTCATTGGCTTTTCAATTTGAGGATAATAATAATAAAAAATAATGTTTTCTTTATTTAAGTGCCTGCTAACCGCACTGCGCTGTACAGTGAACATACATATAGTAGAAACGGCAGCCACACAGGGCGCCTTACATACATGTATACAATAGAAGCACATGATAACAGTTTTGCAGGAGTCGAATATAACTGTTTTATACGGCAGTCAACAGGGCGTCACTCACGGCCTACTATTCATTTAACCACCGCCGCCACCTAGCGAGTGGAAGGCTTAATAAATCTAACGGGGTCTACGGGATTCGATCTTTGTACCTACTGCTCTTCACGCCAGTGTGTTATCCATTACTCTACGGGCCCCATGTAACTATCATTTAGACAAACTTCAGGCCAAATAACATTCAGTTCTGAAGCTCCTATCATTTTTGGAGATGAGAGTGCACCTTTTCAGCCCTGAACCTTCATACAAGTACAGGTCTTTTAGCTGTGTCATGATGCAGAACAGTTGTGGGCTCATGTGCATTCCGTGTCTCTGCCCCCAAGGAATGGAATCGACTGCCACTCTCTCCTCTTAGCTCAAATTTAATTTATACCTTCAAAAAGTGGCTCAAAACTCACTATTTCTCCCTGGCTTTCAAGCACTTGGACATCTAACTGCACCTTCTTCTGGTGGCTGACTATCCGCGCCTCAGATTCACATTTCAGTGTGACTGTGACGTGTCACAAACTTAATTAATTAATAATAATAATAATAATAATAATAATAACAATAAAATATTGAATAGGGCCCATTCCGGACAAATCTACACTGTAAATAATGTTGAAGTCCCTGAGGGATCCTGTATACCTCGGGGCAAAAAAAAATAAATAAATAAACATCTTCCTTCAGCTATTCCACCACCTTTGTCAAGTACAATGGCCTCCTTTAAATGACATGTCTTTTACCTTTCGTAGAACCTGATTCCTGTAGTTCCCTTAACATGCGTTCCAGTTCATCTTCCTCTTCAGTTTCATTTCCATCACCGTGTCTTCCTTTCCCATTGTGAAGTCCTAAGCAATTTAGAAATCATAAGTTTTCTTTATTGAGTGAATTGATCAAGTCAGTTTGAGCTAGGCTAGGTTGATCTAAGTCAGTTAGATCTAAGTCAATTAAATCTAGAAGTCAATTCCAAATGCCCCAAAAGGCAGCAAAAGCCATTCAATTTCCTTGACACAAAGATAAACTGCAATTAGAAGATAAAATAAATTATGGGGAGAACTAAGATATAAGTAGTATCTTTAGCGTTCCATGAATAACAGAAGCTTCAGTTTAACGCATGGGAATCATAGCGAAATAATAATGTGGATAGCTAAAGCAGAAAAGTAATGTAAAGTTAGTTGAATGATCAATGTAATATTAATCATATAATATTATTTAACATCCTAACATTAGTCAGCAGAGAAACATCTTTATAGTAGTTAGCTGTGAGCATGTCTGTGTAGCCTAGCGAATAAGGCTCTGGGAATGAAGTTTCTATCATCCCCGTTCGGCAGAACGAACTGGTGAAGATGACGATGAAGATTATGACTCCTCTTAGTAACATATTAAATGTGTCAGGGTTAGGGGAACAATCGTTATTATTTAATAATACTCTTATGGTTTCCAAGTTTTTTTTAGATCACTTTTACATTTCTGGAATCTGTTTGCACAGTACATTTTCTTAGCATGTTTTATAATTTGATTAAACTTATTTCGATTTTTAATGAAAGTGGCTTTATTAGAATAATTGGGATTTTTCAAATATTTGTAGTAAAGGCTAGACTTTTTTGCAGGATTTAAATAGTGCACTGGTCATCCATATTGCCTTACATTAAGATAACCCCATTTTGCTATGAGTTGTAACTGGGAAGCACTGATCGTACAAATATTTATAGGTATCCATGAAACAGGTGTAAGAAGTGCAAGGTTTACCCATAACACATAATGTTTCAACATTTGACCAATCAACCTCTGCCAAAGAAGCACCAAATTGAGTAATACGTAGCTTTACATTAATTAGCCTACTGGCAGAGGCAGCTGATTGAGACTGTTGCACAAAAAGATCTACACAAAACATAACAGGTAGGTGATCAGAAATATCATTTAGTAAAATATACTATTCTTGTTTATGTGTAAAAAAATTACTGAGGATGTTATCAACAAGAGAAGCAGTAACAGAAGTAATTCTAGTTGGATGCAGTGTAGACGGCAAAGCTGATAGGACGTCGTGATGTTAAAGAAATTGTGCGTAGGTCGATGTTTGGCCAGTTTGAGCTGCCCAGAATCTGTTATGCAATGGTGAGACAGTCCTTGGAGTGGTATTGACCATCAATCACACAGAGATTCCATAACCAGCAGGTGTAAAACTGACAAATGAATGCCAGCCTTGCACAGATCTTTCAATGCATCATCTTCTACCATATCTATGGAAGGAAGTGCCATTCGGTGAGCATAACCATGTGCTGTGGACTTCATTCCTCATCAGCAGTACAATGTGGACCACGAACTCTGAACGTGGTTTCAGCTGTTTGCTCTCGATGGTCGCTTGGGCTCTACACGAAAGCTGGCCAGTTGTGACCTTCCAACTTTTATTTGATCTTCATTTGCTATAGAAGAACTAGATATCACACAGTTGATTTAAGTAAGTAAACAATTATAGGAAGAGATATGCTGTGGCATCATATAGCACTGTATAGACACTAGGGCATCAAAAAAGTTAATAGAGCTGTGACAAAATGAAGATGAGGTTTGACATATCCCTTCAGTAAGAAGACTTATTGTCACAGCTTTAGATTGGTGCTTCCAAGAGCATGTTGACTCGGCTCAGGTATCTCAGTACAGATGTAGTTTATCATGTAGATCGAGGCTGGTCAGAGTTACAGGTCTACAAATGGAAACCGGTTAGACCTGGGAACAAGCAATAAGACTAGCATCATCTCAATTTTCATATTTGTACAGTAAGCAAATGATGAAAGATTTATTATGCAGCAGTGTAAGAAAGTATGGTAATTAAAATGTAATGAATAAGAGCCGAAAAGGAAGGACTTGTTGGCCGGTGAATGAAGTTGAACTCGATTGGCTACAAAAGAGCCACAGAAAAAAACTGTCAAAAGACTCGGCAAGTCACCAGATAGGGCAGGTCAATCAACAATCAAATCAATCAATCAAATTTATTGAATCGAATACAAGACCAGTATCTGATTAACAGTCAATAACATAATGTGCATAGTCTGCATCATATCTATAGACAAGAGATTATATACTGTAACATTACTACTACAGTGACAATCTTTCAAATGTAAAGCAATAAGACGATTCCCAGAGAGAAGAAGCTGAATAAGCTTATCTTGTCATCCCCGTTAGTATTTATCAAAATTTCGTATAGTCAATGGTATGTATTAGACTTAAGGTTATGCTAATCATCCTGTTTTAAGATGAGATAAAAATAAAAGATCCGTAGATGATTTGTCGCATAGCTAATACTGATCAATCAGAAACGATTTATAAGCAGATTTGAATGCATTTAGTGATCGCAATGCACGTGTATTAGGATCAATGGAATTCCATAATTGTGGGCCTTTTATTCTAACAGAGAAGCTTCTCACATTGGTCCTGCACGCCTCGGATCGGTAATTCCCCTTATAACGAGTGTTGTGCATATGGACTGCAGCATTTACAGTAAAATAGGAATTAAATATCATGGGTAAAGTAGCTGAGTGGTGTCTATACATTAAGAGTGCTAATTGGAGTCGGTAGATATTATAAATATTTAATGTTTTCAGGCTTTTAAAGAGATTCGAACTTGGCATTAGATAGTAGGCACCACAGATGGTTCTTATGACTCTTTTTTGCAACAGAAATAATGGTTTAAGCATAGTCTGGTAACCACCTGCCCAAACTGTAGTACAATAATTCAAGTAAGGCAAAATAAGGGCAGTATACACTATACAGCAGTTTAAGAGAATGGGTAGGTAAGGACCATTTAAGCTTATGAATAATACCTTCCATGAAAGATTCTCATCAATAATGACACCTACAAATTTAACACTTGTAACCCGGCATAGCTGAATATTATCAATACTTATGATGGGAGTGTCAGATTCAGATACATATTTCCTATGACTTTTAAATATTATATAGTTGGATTATTTCAGATTAAGGGACAACATGTTCATGTGAAACCACTGAGATAATTTCAATAACTCCGTGTTCATATGTTGGAAGATTTCCGGACAATTTTTACTGGAAATGAAAGCAGAAGTATCATCAGCAAACAGTACCAAATCCAGTGTGGACGAGCAATTCGTTACATCATTAATATAAATTAAAAATAATAATGGGCCTAAATTTGAGCCCTGAGGGACCCCACAGAGTATAGGTGCTAAGACAGATAAAACTCCATCATAAGAGACCTGTTGAAATCTATGGGTGAAATAAGATCTGAACCAATCCAAAGCTACACCACGGATGCCATAATGGGACAGTTTAGCTAACAGAATATTATGATTTAAGGTGTCGAATGCTTTCGACAAGTCTAGGAATACCCCCAACACAAATTTGGAATCATCCAGAGCCTCGGTGATATTGTCAATAACTTTAGTGATAGCTAAATTGGTCGAATGATTCTCCCTAAAGCCGAATTGCTTCGCATATAGTATTTTATTAGTTGTTATAAAATCATATATACGTTTATACATGACCTTTTCTAATATTTAGAAATGCAATGCAACTTAGAAATGGGGTGATAATTTGACATATCGTGACAATCCCCAGTTTAAAAAATAGGGGAAATGGTAGCAATCTTTAAATTTTGTGGGACAACACCAGTTGATAAAGATTGATTAACTAAGTAAGTTAATGGTTGAGAGATATAAACAGCATTACGTTTTATAATATCAACAGGTAATTTGAGGGAGCCACATGCTTTGGTATTTTTGAGGCCCGCTATAATACCCTGGATTTCCCCCTGGATGTGTGGGATAAGTAATCAGTGTAGGAGGCTGTGGTAGGGGGAATTTCTTTAGCCATTTTTGGTCCAATGGTGGCAATAGTTGTTAAGAGCATTAGCAATTGTAGTAGGGTCCTCTTCCATTCGGCCACCCACTCTTATAGGGATATTCATACGTTGAGGTCCATTTTGATGAAGTGCCTCTTTTATGATTCCCCACACCTTTTTCAGATTATCCTTGTGGTAATCCAACCTTGAGACATAATATTGTCTTTCACTTTTACGAAGAATGGTCATCAGTTTATTCTTGTAGGATTTATATTTATTAAAGGATTCAGTAGTTTTAAGTTTTAAATATTGTTTATATAATTTATTTTTCTTTTTGCAGGATTTTAACAAGGAAGTGGAAAGCCAAGGCTTGGTTTTAGTTTTATATAGTCTAGACTTACGTATCACACATGGAAAGCAAGAATCATAAGCCATATTGAGTTTGTCAGTAAAGAGGGTTGAGATGTCATCAGGGTTGCTAAGACTAAATATGTCATCCCAAGTTTCATTCTGAAGCAGAACATTAAAATTCTGAAATGCCAGGTCATGCTGTGGTCGATAAGATACATATATGTTTTTGGGAACGGAGTCAATCTTACAGTCGAGGATGACAAATATGGGTAAATGGTTAGTTATATCAGCATAAAGGATTCCTGGTTGTTCAGAATACTTTAATGTGTTAGAAAATATGTCATCAATTAACGTAGAGGAATGGTCAGTGACTCTAGTTGGTAAATTGATTAAAGGCCGGAAATAAGCAGATGACATATTGTTTACAAATTCATTCGTAGGATGATGAGAGTCGGTATTTAATAAGTTAAGATTAAAGTCCCCACAAATATAACAAGACTGCCTTAGGTTGGATAAGTAATTCGTTATAGACACTATATCTGAGCTAAATTTTGTGATATCAGAGTTTGGAGGTCTGTAGAGGGACCCAACCACAATATTTGAGTTATTAGGTAGTAAAATGCTAACAAGTAAGCACTCCAGCAAGCTCTCCATTGTACTGTTAAACACAATACTTTGCGCTTGGAGGCAATCATTTCGCAAAGGTCTTATAACCTGGGTAACTAATTTGATCTTCAGAATCAAGAGTGGACCATGTTTCAGTAAGCACAATAATATGAAATTTACAACTGATATTTTCAAAGGTCCAAAGATTGTTATGATTTTTATTATAGCTGCGGATGTTAAGATGGAGAATTTTCATATTAGAATGGAGGTTGCTACTGCTTACCATTTGATTATAACTATCCTCAGAATAATAATTTGATAAAGACCTAGTAGTAGGATAAAACAAGTTTAAGTCTGGATCAAGATCGTCATTCCCTGCAATAGGAACTTCATTAAAAAAATTATATGGATTATTGGTATTCCCAAGAATGAACTTTGGACTGTGGACCAAACCTGTGTCCTTGTCAATGTTTATATGGGTTAATACCTCAGGATCTGTTATATAATAGGGTAAAGCACGAAAAGCACAACCATTACACAGTTCATTATTGGTGGTGAAGGGTTGGGAAGTGTAGTTAATGCTAGCATATTGCTTACACAAACATTCAGGATTTAGTAAGTTCAAATCACAAGATATATATTCTAGTTTAGACTCCATGTCGAATGATTAGAAATTAGTATTATTCTAGTGCAGTCCATGAGGTAGTTTAATTTGCTATACCCATCACAAACCAGATATAAGGGTAGGTAACAACCATTTAGAACATGTCTTACACACAATGAGCTACTCTGAGACACGTAATAATTCCAATCACAAAGTGGTGCATTACTGTTTGAGTCATCAAAACAAACAGCGAACATTGCCAGTATAGAAAACATCACAAAATTCCATAATAATGCATTTCTAAGTGCATCACCAACACAAAAAAGAAAAAACTCATTACGAGAACACTTTAAATAAGTGTACATTTAATAGAAACACTGCAAAAAATAACTATAAATAATAGATAGTTTATAGTTACTGAGCGACCAGTCAGTGGAGGAGCCATGGTGTGCCCGCAGCATGGCCGGCCGGCACAAAACAGAGCGGAACTCTTGAGCCCATCTCAGAAACCAGAGGTAAGGCATGGCAACATCAGCCATTCATTAGCTGTTTGTTCAGTGTGAGGAATGGAGAAGCCAGTCTTTTCTTCTCTTCAACGGTGGTGGTGAAATAAATTTTACCATTCCAAGACCAGATAGATTTTATACGCGAGTCTTTCTGGTAGGTGTGAAGGAATTCGGCGTTGATTGGGGTGAGATCTTCCGCTATTCCGATGTGGGTACCCTTAAGCAAGTGGTGACTTCGTAGAATCTTGTCCCGGGTTTCTTTACGAGTAAAGGAGACGATGACTGAGGACCTGGCTGGGGAGGGAGAAGGCTTGTGTAGATTCGCAGGGTGAACTCTCATTATCGTCACGTTTGATAGATCCAGTGGAGAGGTATCCCAAAGGTTCAGTTTTTCATGGATGAAAGAGATGACATTCTCCACAGCAGAGTGTGGGTAAACTGTAAGACCTGATATTTTAAAGTTGAGATTACGCGAATGTTGATCCAAGTTGTTATGCATTTTGGTGAGTCGTTTGTTCGGAACGACGCTGCTAGACAACAATCGAGGGCAGGTCGAACATCAACCTGATGACACTACTAGACAATGGTCGAGAGCATGTGGAACTGCCACCGAAGATGTTGTCACTACCAAATGGCCTACTGTGCGAGACGGGTTACGCAGGGAGCTGTGAATCTTCAAAGTGATGGTGGTTCGAGTGCAACCCAACGTTCAGCGCCAGAACGAGACCTTGGATGGATGGCATCAACAGAGGACGTCAATCTTTGAATCCAGGTGCCTTGTTGCACCAAGGCACCTAACCAGTCAATGATAGAAGACAAGAGTTCTTTGCTGTATCCTCCACAGAGGACACTTCCATGCCAGAAAATGTCGCCACGTCAACAGAACTGTGAGTTTACGCCAAGTCGTTGGGAGGTGTGGAAAGGGAATGGGTATCAATTTGGGTCCTTTAGTTAGATGCCTCACTGCTATTTTCTTAGCTCAAATACACTTTTTTGTTTAAAAAGACTATTTACATAGTCTGTTGGTCTTGTGCTATAATGGCCTGACACTACTCGCAAACACCTTTGCTAGTTCAGCATAAGGCTTAACTTGCCATCCCAACAAACCCTTGACAGCATTAAGCATCTTGATACATACACACAGACATGTATATTATATGACATATATATATATATATATATATATATATATATATATATATAAAGTGACTTGATGCATACTACTAAATATAATGCGACTTGACACATACTATTAAAGGAGAGAACACAACTGAAATAATGGTAATGGTATATTGCTAACTCCATTACTGATACAATACTGTTGTATACCTAACTGTGGCAGTTGATCAACTAGAAGCAGTGTGGCTGCCATGCCTTTGACTACCAATGTGGAGTGGCCACTTAGTGAATCCATTTTAATATTTTAATACTTCTCTACTCTTTAATTAACAAGTGCAAATGATTCAGTATCACACAGAGCCTAGGGACACTCCATTTAGCAAAGAAAATCTATTCAAAACATTCAGAATTACTGATGAGCAACTTTTGTGCATCAAGTTGCTCCACATCATCTGTCATGATATTTTGAAGATGCTGTTATTTAGTTGACTTTCAGAGCAAAAGCAACCAACCAAATCCAGACAGACAGAGATGAACGTTACCTTGAGAGTTGACTGGATATGATGAAGCACCTGGAATGGAGCTGAAACTGGGTGGCTCTCTGTATGGCAGGGAGCTGTGGGAAGACGCCTTCGAGGGACCTGGAGTTCCAGGTTGTGAGGATGGAAACGTAACTATCCGAGTGTCCATTGCAGGCTGTTAAGCAACAGTGTGTTTTATCAGTTAAAGAAGACTTTGGAAACAAAAACAGAGAGAAGATGACATAAAATTCATCCAACAGTTGCCAAATGGCATGAAATGTAATGCAGGGGATTACTAGAGTAACAAGCACAGATCATGAACATGCAAGTATCATTTCATCTGAGTCAAGGTTCTTTTGCTAGAAGCCTTTGTGCTTACACCCACACCTCAGTGATCCCTGCCCCACCTTCATCGACTCTCTCCACTCATCTGACAGATATGAGTGCTCTCAATATACTCTGCGCTCGAACTTGCACGACTCAGCATAGGGATTTATTGTTGGTCTGAGCCATTACAGTGGCAGTCAGTGTAAATCAGTCAACAGTAAGAGGCAGAGTCTTGCAGCTCATCGTGTTCTAAGTCTCACCTGTTTCGGCAGTACCATAGTTGTTTTCTGTAAGAGGCATTATATATACCACTACCAGTACAATACATCTACTACCATCTCTAACACTTGTGTCTCAACTGATAGTGCACCAAAACAAGCTGAAACTGGTACTGATTTTTCATAATATTGCTGTCCGTTACTGAGTTTTGTCATTAGTGAAAGGAAATTTCGTAAATCTGTCAGAATAAACTGTTTGGACCAAATAATAAAAGTAAATCCCTATAGTTAACTCTTACCAGGAAAAATGTTAGAAAAGAACCAACTGGATATTTCTGACTATGCATGACACAACCGGGTCCAAGTAAAAAATTTAATATTCCAGAAATGCATTTGGATGGGGATTAAGCATGAAATAGGTCCAAAATGGTTCTGAGCATAATTTGCATAAGAAATCAAATATATTATGGGGAGGGGGATAGAGTAGTGGTAACACTCATGGCCAGGAGAGCGCAAGGTACGCGGATTGACTCCCGTAACCCCTCTCTAGGGCGGCGCCTTCTATGGCTGCCAAACCGTGTGTTTAATTAAGATACTGATTGTACTTTCATGTTTCAATGTAATCTTACTGCGCCTGTCGGTTTCAAATAATAAAGAATATAATTATTATTATTATCATTATTATATCATTCAAAACATACTGTGTTAAACTTTAGCTTATATGACTAATTTGCAATGTATTAAATCTACGTGATTACACCATAGAGCTAATTATACTAAAATTCAACTCACAATTTTTCTCAATTAAGTATTTGTGTATAGATATAACATGATAAAATAGTTATAACTTTTACAATTTGTGATAAATATTTGCAGTTTCCACCAAATTATTCTGCACTTGGAGCCTAATCCAATGTAATATTCAACCAAGTTTCACATTTTTATAACTTAGGCCAGGCTTACTCATGCATAGTCACAATTACTTAGCTCTGAACACCAACTCGGGATGCGGCAGCTGATTGGTTAGATTGCTTGCCTTGTGATACGGAGAGTATGAACTTGAGTCTCTCCTGATACAGTTACTGTGTACGGATGTTGAGCAAGTCCTTCACTCACAACTGCTCAGTGCCATCGACTGATGCTTGGTCATCAGATAGTGTTGCTTAAAAATGCGTCATAACAAGTAAGATATCAGCTACAGCAGTGGTTCTCAACCGGTGTGTCGCGACACACTAGTGTGTCGCGCATCGACCGGCAGTGTGTCGCGTAAACCTGGTGTGTCGCTGGTGTGTCGCGATAAAATTGGTGTGTCGCGAATTCTCACAGCCTACGCCCGTCATTTCTACATTACACTTACTTACTTGAAGCTTAGCGGACGTAGGCTGTGAGAATTCCTAACAATCCATTTATAATATCTATTCTATTATATCGTAATCTAAGGTGGCCATGATGTTTATCTTATACACCCTAGACCCCTACACGTTTGCGATGGCGCCGATGTTAACTTTTACCCATTATTGCAACATTTGGAAAGGATAAACTGATCAGTATAAAGCGAACATGTTGCGAATCTTCTACTGGTCATGCGAAATCAAATTTTGGTAGCAATGAGACGGGTTCTAGCACCAACAATAGTGAATACGCAAACAATGACGCTGCCACTGCTAGTTTTAGTAAACCAATCAAGAAAAACATGAGAAAGAAGAAATCTAGAAAGTTATGTACAAGCAATCCTCAAGAACTCAGTTCTGGGCTAAGACATACAAAGGGGAACATTACAATACACTGGAGAGGTGGGCGTCCGGAGGAGGGCAAGGGGGCATTTGCCACCGAATTTTGCAAATATGTTACAAAAATAAAATCTTTTTATTACTATGATTATTATAACAGCCCAACACGATTTTAAATGCAAAAACCTCTTAATTATTTAGGTAAGTCCTTGACAGTTATTTATTTTTAAAGTTGTCACGTGTTCTATGTTCATGAATATGGAAACACGTCACTTTACTCCTACAAAATTTTGTGCCATGTAAAAAATTTTGCCCCCTGTAAAAATTCCTGCGGACGCCCATGCTGGCGAGCAAAGCAATCAAAGAGTTGGTTTCATTTCATAGTTCCTACTTATCTGAGCAAGGTTTTTCTCGGATGATCAACATAAAGAAAAAAAAGGAATAAAGTGGTCAGAAGATCTCTCTCAGCCTGCTTACGTGATGCACTTACAAAAACTGTGGATCCTCCATTTGCAAATAGGCCTAATCCACAGAAAATCCAGGACCAAAATCTCAGTAACTGCATGCTACTAAGTTAACGTAGAAACTGGAAGGATTCAACATGAACATTTTCATTCTTTAAAATGTTAAAAATTTAAAATGTTAAACTAGTTTAACTTTAACATTTTTAACAATGTTCACATACGATTGCGTGGTGTGTCGCCAAATTTGGTGGCAAGTTTAGGTGTGTCGCGTGCCAAAAAAGGTTGAGAACCACTGAGCTACAGGTTTTCTCAATGTGTTTTGAGCTTATACTAAGAGCAACTTTTTCTGTGGGCTAAATGGCTTCAAAAGGGAATTGCAAATCTAACACATGATAAATGAGGACAGCAAATAGCAGTTCTATTATGTAAGATGACTTAAGCTAAAGCTCTTTATCAACCTGATCGAGCAGCTGTCGAAGTCTGAAGAGCTGAGTTTCAAGCTGTCGATTGTGGTCTTCCAGGATCTTCATGCGTACTTCAAGCTGACCTTTGTGTTGCTGCAGCTGCCTCGCCTCCTCAATCATCTCGAGATTTTTCGCATCAGCATCGCCGCTGCCTTGACTCTGTCCAAGGTGAAGAAATGACTGTGCATTGTCTCTGTGCGCCTCTGTCAACTCATCAAGCTCTGCCTGTAGATTGCTAAAAAAGACAAAGTCACATAAACATCATAAATAGGCTATGCAAATGATGACCACAACCATACTTCATCTGCTAGGCTGCCTTCACATATTTACGTAGAAGCAGGTTCAATCTGGGAGCACAACAACCATGTCCTTGTGCAATTGTCAGTGTCATTATTTTCCCAGCTTCTCTTTGTTTGCTAATGCAGAAACGAACAGCAGCAAAAATTACTAACTTTAAACTGAATGCCACATCCAAACTGAGATTATATTTCCAAAAGCATTTCATGTCTTTGACAACATTCCAGTTCAATCACGACATTTATTGATTGCACAAACCTACAAATCCGATTCAGGGTCAGTGCATGTAAGTTTTCGTTCATGCATAGTGTGTGTGTGTGTGTGTGTGCGTGCGTGCGTGCGTGCATGTGTTTAGAAACTACAGCAACAATGCTCACAGGTTCTCAGCCTCTAGATCTTGTATCATCCGCTCCAATTCTTCTCGCTGTTCACTATCGATGCCGACCATAATCTGCATTGGACTTTGAAGCTGAAAACCAATACAAAATTCTAAATGAGTTATCTACCACCCACACTGCCAAAGCCATTATCAAAATTCTAGAAGAAGTATTAATGACTTTACATTGGGACATAAGCATAACATCACATTACACAGTCCTTAAAAATACATTTTTATGCATGTCTAAACATATTAAATTGTCTTTAGTGGCATATTTAATGACCAAATGTCAGGCCTAGTATCAAAAGACCTTTAGTATTCAAAACATTTTCAAAGTTTTGTCTTCAAAAAGCCAGATAAAAGCAACTCTGCCACATTCAATAGCCACATATTAAACTGAGTAAGCACAATGACATTTTATGTAGAAGATGCTGTAGATTAATTCTGGCAATCTGCATCAGTCTGCCGTAAGAAACAGATTCAAGAAGAAAAGATTTCACTCACCCTCTGTGACTTGTTCTCTTGAAGATCCTGACAAAATCGAGCGATCAAAGAGTGTTCATCGTTTCTACAACAAAGACAACAAAAAGCAATACAATACAATGTACTTGCACTGACAACTGACAGACTGCTATTCATAATTCTGATGATGCATAGCTAGGAAGATGATTAGATGCAATATGAGGGTCTGAGGTCAATGAGACATATCCAGAAACCAGCATCAAGCCAGAGAAAGATCGTTGAAGGTTAGCTAAAGTGAGTTTTGTTTTAAGTTTTTGATGAGTGCTGACTGCACTCAGTGAATCCAGGGATTCACTGCTGCATGGTTGATGCTCCAGCCCAGGCCATGCCAGGTCATCAGGTTTTATGTGTTGGCCAAGCCCACCCACTGGGCCAGCTCAAGTAAAGTGAAAAATAAGAGTAGGCTGTCGCAATCGGAGGTTTCCCGTCGATTGTTTGCCGTGTGTTGATGTCGACCCTCGATTGCTCGTTCTTTTTCTTGCACTTTTATTTAACGTGCCTAACTTTTCTATAGAAGATTCACGACGAACTTTGTTTAATTAATAAATGAATTTAATTAAAGAAACAAATATATATACACTAACTCTACGGGAACTTCCACGTAGTATTAAAGCGTTTAGATATTAAATCGGACTATCTCAAATGTTGCTTCGTACAGCCTAACTACAGATCGTTCTTTCGCGTCAGTCTCTGAATCTGACGGACTAATACTCTGCCGCCGCCGCTGGTCGCTCCTCTCGATGTTGTTCCCTCGACCGATGTTCACGCGTCGCCTTCGTCAGCAGTACAAGTCCCGTGTTCTCCTTTTCCTTCCGTTAAGTAGGAACTTCAGCGTGCACCGGTCAGCCCCCTCCCCACGTCAAGCTATCGTCAATTAGTGTCAGATTGCTCCTCGCGACGCGGGTCGTCGCTCGCCTGCAGCGCGGGCGGTGTCTGATTACACCATAGCCGCGAGGTGTCCTATTACACCTTGGCTGTGTGGTGTCCGATTACACCTCGGCCTCGCTGCCTTCATTGTTGACCCAGTGGAGACTGGCTTTCGTCCGTCATCGTCCTATCTCGACCGGCAACGACGATTACATCATGATGATAATGACATCTCGTCGTTGTCGTCGATCTCCTCACGCGACACCTCCCTTCCCGGGGAGGACAAAGCCAGTCATTGGTTCGCCTCCCGGCTGAGAATGATGTCGTTCCCTCCATCGATTTCCTCCAGACCATGTCCTCGTCGTTCCCATGAAAATACAAAATATCAGCACAGTTAGAAATATATTTACAGTTGTCGCGGTGCCTTACATGGTAGTCCGCCTTCTTCCTCAATCATAGTCTGGACAAAAGATCAGCGGGGATATTCAGCGCCCCAGGACGATATTTAAAAGCGATATCAAAGTCCTGGAGTGCCAGAGCCCACCTCGCAAGTTTAGCACTTGTGGGCGTAGAAGCAGTTAGGAAAGTCAAGGGATTGTGATCAGAATAGAGGGTGGTCCTTGACATAAAAATCCAATTCCTAAACTTCTTCAACGCAAAGATTACAGCATACGCTTCGCGTTCCACAGTGGACCAACGCGCTTGCGTAGCATCTAATTTAGAACTGGCGAAACATATTGGCCGTTCTGTTCCATCGTCTTGAATTTGGAATAAGCAGCATCCGACTGCTTTGTCTGAAGCGTCAGTCGATAAACCAAACTCTCTGCCGTAGTCAATTGTCTGCAAACATACAGCGTTATTCAAATCGTGCGTAAGTTTATCTAGCGCATTTTGATGTTCAATTCGCCAGGGTATCTTAGCAGGCACCGATTTCTGGGTCAAGTCAGTGAGAATTCTGGCTGTCTCAGCCAGGTTAGGGATGAAGTTCCTAAAATAACTGAAGAAGCCAATTAATCTCCGTATGTCCTTTTTGGACTCGGGTTGAGGGATTTTCCCTAGCCCTGCGATTTTCATAGGATCCGGTTCAATGCTCCCTGATCCGATCAGGTGACCTACAAACGTTGTTTGTCGCCTAGCAAACGAACTCTTCTTAATGTTAAGGGTCAGACCCGACTGTTGAATAGTCATTAAGTATTTCTCTAGGTGTTTCATGTGATCCGGCCACGTCATCGAGTGTACTGCCATGTCATCCACAAACGTCTCAGTGAAGTCGCGAATGGGATGAAGGACCTTTGACATGCATCGGATAAAAGAATTTGAGGCTGACTTTAAACCAAAGGGCAGTCGTACGAACTCAAATAGGCCAGCGTCACATACGAAGGCTGATAACCAACGAGAGTCCTTGTGGAGTCCAATCTGGTAGTATCCTTGACGTGCGTCAAAGCAGGATATGAAGTTTGCACTTCCTACCTTCTGTAACACTTCCTGGATGTCGGGGGTGGGGTATGCGTCACCCGCCGAGAACTTGTTTACATATCGGTAGTCAATGGCCAGTCTTAAACCGCCTTGACCTCCCTTTTTCACAACGCACACAACGGGACTAGCCATTTCACTATGTGAGGGAGTGATGATACCTAGGGCCAAAAGTTCGCGGATCTGCTTCTCCATCTCCGGTTTGAGCAGTTCCGGCACCTTATAGGCTCGCAAACTCTTCGGCCTGAACTCCGCGCTAACAGTGATTGTGTGTTCTAGGACGGGACAGAAACCTGGTTTGTCCGAGAACACATCTGGAAACCTGTCTAACAGATTAAACAGCTGTTTCCGCTCGGGTACCGTTAAGTGTGCAACGGCAATAGGGTCTACTTGTGCACTGGGCCTTGTCTGACTCGTGACGAAGCTACCCACTGCTTCCACGTGACCGAAGTCTTCGTCCTTCTCGAACAGAATGGAGCAATTGTTAATCAATGCTTGCTGTATTCTTTCGTTATATTTGCGAATACGATTTGCATGTAATAAGCGGCTTTTGCCCCCTATTTCCACGATGTATGTGTAGGGCGATTTCACCTGAGCGATGATGGCCGGGCCTTGCCATTGGCCCTCCTTCTTTGCTCCTCGCGCTTCCGGTGATTGGATGATGACTTTATCCCCTACTTCGTAACGCCTGTCCATGCTTCTTAAATTGTAATGAGTAGCATAGCGCTGCTGTTCAATGTCTGAATAATATTCGGCATATAATTTAGACATTTCAAGGTTATCCCTTAATTGGTCCAAGTAAGCTGCGGCGCCTGTGCCCAGACTTAATGGAGAATCCCGCTCTCCCGCCCATTCCTCAGAAAGGACAGATAGAGGTCCTTTAGGCAGGGTACCATACACCAGGGTGTAGGGACTCACGTGGGTGGTTGCCGAGGGGCGTTCCCTTAAGCTCCAAAGCACGTAAGGTAACAGTCTGTGCCATCCCCTCGGGTTTTCTTCTGCCAATTTATGAATCATGGTCTTCAGTGTGGCATTGCAGCGCTCCACTAGACCTTGTGACTCAGGATGTGCGACTGGCCCAAAGCGTGGTGAGCACCCCATACGATGCAGAAACTCTTGGGTTAATTTGCTGTTGAAATTCGACCCGTTGTCAGACTTAATCGTTTTTGGAAAACCGAAGGTCGTGAAGATTTGCATGTATGCGTCACATGTCGCTTTTGCCGTTAATGATTTCAGAGGATAGGCCATCGGCCATCTTGAAAATTGGTCAACTACCACTAAGGCGTAGTTGTACTCGGGTTTTGGGCTTGTGGGGTCTACGTTGGTAACTATAGGCCCTATACAATCTGCCACTAGACAACCGAATCTGGTCTCGTCGTTGCGAGGGATAGGAGTTATGGGGGCTCGCTGCGCCACTCGCAGCGGCGCATGCCTTTGGCAAATGTCGCAAGATGCACAATATTCCTTCACTATATCCTCCACGTTGGGAAACCAGAAATTCAGTTTGATTCGGTCCTTAGTCGTTTTCAACGCCATATGACCTGCGAACGCAGCGTCATGTGCTAAGTTTAAGACCTTGTCTATTCTTTCTTTAGGTAAACACAGTTGTTTTACAGAATGCCCAGCTATTTTGTCTTTATGAAAGAGCAAATTGTCTTCAATGAAGAAGTTCTTCGCCCCAATTTTCCCGTGGGCCAAGAATGGTGCTAGTGTCGAACATTGTGCTTGTTCGGCCGCCATCTTGCTTCTGCCTACTATTGTGTCTTCCTTGGGTGGGGGTGGTATCTCAGGATTGAAGAATAGCTCTTCATTATCCGTTTCTTCGGGACTGATTTCTCCTACGCTCCCACTGTCTGCTTGAGCGACCGTGAAGTAATCCTTGCCTATCAGCGTCCTAAGTCCCTCTACCTCCTCCCCTCTCTCCTCTTCCTCACTCGTCTCAGTCCTTGCGACCGCCTGCGCTTCTGAAATTTGATCTATTTCAGGAGCGCTGGCCGCGTGACACGAGTACAACGCTGTCTCGCGCAGCAAGTCGGCTGTAGTGGGCGTGATAATTAACGGTTCATTAAGGTCTTTAATGAGTGCCGCCCATATCCGAACATCAGGGGCGTAATTTACCTCCCCCTCCCTGTCCTCGCCGGCCTGAGACCCCTTTAGTCTCAGCCGCACCACGTCCACAATCATTGATTGACCGTTCAGCCCCTTCACCTCTATCTGCTTGACCACAGGTAGGTTGAGCGGCCTGATTAGTTCTGCTCGCGCACAATTGTATTCGGCCCCGCTATCTATTAGAGACGATGTCACAGGGAGCCCCGTAATATATACTTTCATGTACTCTCTTACATAAGTCTCCTCCACGTCAATGCAATCCGGGCTTGTCGGCAATGCATGCTGTTCTATCTCTTGTATCGATGGCGGCCCGTCTTGTCGCGTCTCGCTTTGTCTGTCTGCCTTGAGCTCTGGTCACGGTTGGCTGGACCGCACACGCGCTCACCTGCTTGCTTTTAGTTTGTTTGTTCTTCGAACACAGTTTAGCTCTGTGGTCTGGAGAAAAGCATAGGAAACAAAGGCCACGCTTTCTAATCTCGTCGGGGGTTGGACGTCCGTCTGTCCTGTTATTTGTCTGTGTCCCTCCCGGTCGGTCAGTCCACGTGTCCGTCTGTTTAGCTGTCGTCTGAGGAGGTGCTGGTGCTTTCGCATAGCGAGCCTCCGTCTTACCCATGCTTAGACTATGCTTCGTATAGTCACTTTCCCAAGGGTGTGTGGCGGCGTAAGTGTCAGCCGCTGCAGCTAACTCTTTGTGCCCTAACCAATTCTGTTGCTCTTGACTGAGGATGAAATTCAAACATCCTCTGGGCAACATTTCTTTCATTTTATCTGCAATCAAGAGGCTTGTAACCTCATCAAACGTCATTGCCTTGCGATCTTGCAGATAGTAAGAAAGTAAATTATGCAGTCTCGAAGCTAATGTTGTGTATGATTCATCTACCGCCTTTTTTGCGTTCATGAATCGCTCTCGTAAAGAGACTGCGCTCACTTTGAACTCTTTCAACAAGAAGGTTTTTAGCTTCCCGTAATTATCAAGCTCCTCTTGTGTGAGTCTGGCCGTCAGTGCTCTGGCCTGATTATCTAGACAGGTCAAGAGTAATCTGCTTCGAAGGTCGTCCGGGACAGCGCAAGAGTCGAATAACCTTTCGCAATGTACAAAGAAACCAGGGATTTGCGCATGGTCGCTGGGGAATCTCGGTAAGAGTCCTCGCAAGCTTTCACTATACGTTTTCATTCGTCCTACGACCGAATGCCTCAAGTTGTAGTCCCTTTCGTCTCTGAGTCTCCTCTCTGCGTCCCTTTCCTCTCGGACTTCCTTCTCTCTCTTCTCTGCCTCCTCCTTTTCTTCTCTCCTCCGCTTCTCCTCCTGAAGCCTGAGCTTCTCAGCCTCCTCCTTCTCTTCTTTCCTCTGTTTCTCAGCCCGCTTCTCCTCACGCAGTCTGAGCTTCTCTGCCTCCTCTTTCTCTTCTCTTCGCTGCTTCTCAGCTTCCTCTTTCTCTTCTCTTCTCTGCTTCTCCTCACGAAGCCTTACTCCTTCTGCTTCCTCTCTTGGTTCTCTTCTCAGCCTCTCGGCTTCCTCCTTTTGTTCTTTCCTCAATCTCTCTTCCTTCTCTTCTTTTCTCCTCTCTTTCTCTTCCTCTCTTCTCTCCCTCTCTTCCTCTCTTCTCTCCCTCTCTTCCTCTCTTCTCTCTCTTCTCTCCGCTTCCTCTCTCAGCCTTGCGGCTTCCTCTCTCTCGTATTTTAAGCGTTTTAATTCGTATAACTGCGTTTGCGCTGCCGAATCGATACTGCTTTCTATGCTACCCGTGCTTACTTCCTCACTTACTTCTGGCGGGGTTTCCCGTCCAGACACAATTATTTCAGCACTCGCCTCTTGGAGCTGGCCCGTACTCATGGAACCCAATTCCTCCTCTCCTAGTCCCATCTTTATCAGATATGCGACTAGTCTGTGACGGGGCATGTTCTGCACCCTCACTCTTTTCCCTACCGACAACTTATCCATCTTCCAACAGTCCGCTCACTAATAGAAAAAGATAAGTAAGTTAGAGGAGAGTCACCGCTGGTCAGAAATCAAAGAAAACAACGTCCTAAAATTCTACCACAAATACAACAAGAACAGAACTGAGCAAAAGGAGCTACGCAAAAGCCTCGGCTATTCGCACACCAATCCTCATCCAGACCTCAACCGCAACCTCACAGATTACCACGACTACCAGTAAGGACTTACCCTCTGATACGTCGAGCGTGTTCCGTCTTTTGGTATCTTGGCTGATCCGCTGTCCTCCGTTGCCACTCCCGTCCGTCGTTGCTAGCGATGGTCGGTCGTCCGTTGGCGCTCTTGTTCCTCGTCCTTGCCTGTTGCTGTCGGTTCCTTCGAGTCCTTCGTCCTCAGGAGTCCGGCACTCGACTTCTCCAGTTGCGAAGGGTTGTGTTCGCCGCTGGTCCCGATCTGTTGAGATTCCTCTGTTCCGTTTCCGGTTCCGCTCTTCGTCGTGACGTCTTCAGTTGAAAATCCTGTCGACTGCGCCAATGTCGCAATCGGAGGTTTCCCGTCGATTGTTTGCCGTGTGTTGATGTCGACCCTCGATTGCTCGTTCTTTTTCTTGCACTTTTATTTAACGTGCCTAACTTTTCTATAGAAGATTCACGACGAACTTTGTTTAATTAATAAATGAATTTAATTAAAGAAACAAATATATATACACTAACTCTACGGGAACTTCCACGTAGTATTAAAGCGTTTAGATATTAAATCGGACTATCTCAAATGTTGCTTCGTACAGCCTAACTACAGATCGTTCTTTCGCGTCAGTCTCTGAATCTGACGGACTAATACTCTGCCGCCGCCGCTGGTCGCTCCTCTCGATGTTGTTCCCTCGACCGATGTTCACGCGTCGCCTTCGTCAGCAGTACAAGTCCCGTGTTCTCCTTTTCCTTCCGTTAAGTAGGAACTTCAGCGTGCACCGGTCAGCCCCCTCCCCACGTCAAGCTATCGTCAATTAGTGTCAGATTGCTCCTCGCGACGCGGGTCGTCGCTCGCCTGCAGCGCGGGCGGTGTCTGATTACACCATAGCCGCGAGGTGTCCTATTACACCTTGGCTGTGTGGTGTCCGATTACACCTCGGCCTCGCTGCCTTCATTGTTGACCCAGTGGAGACTGGCTTTCGTCCGTCATCGTCCTATCTCGACCGGCAACGACGATTACATCATGATGATAATGACATCTCGTCGTTGTCGTCGATCTCCTCACGCGACATAGGCCTATTCAGATATCAGAAGGCAGTGGAGCATATGGGGGCCTGTTGTCCATAGAAGCATTTCACTGTGATGTTGACTACTCACTGGCGGCAGCTATCTGACGAATGAGGCACAGGCTTTCTCTTGAGCATGCCTAATGAGCTAGTTTATTTTGTCCCTTCACTGAGGATGTTCCAGCCATGTGGGCCCCTTGGCAGGTCTTGACTTTCATGGCCTGACACTTCTTAACCTCATCCACGACAAGTATTCCTCATCTCTGATCGTGGTGTCATTGAGGGTCTTCACAAATTTGGCCGTGGATGGTGTTGATTTGCTGTGGGCCAACACACTAATGCTTACATGTTTTACCATCTTGGCTTAGCACTTAATTGGGAGCAGGTGATTGCTACAATGTTAAGCAGCCTGACCACCACAGTTGTGGCGTTGAGGACGAGACTAGGAATAAACCTGACCTCCATAGCCACTGCATAGTAGGGTGTCCCAAACAAGTTTTTTTTAAGTCTTAGGTCTCACCAGTCAAAAAGTTTCTTTATGAGATGATAATCTTTCTGTAAAATTTTCAATTTTTTTAGATAATGTTTAGGGTCCCCAAGGGGTCCTAAATTTTGATTTTAGGGTCATTCCGCCTCAAATCAACAAATTTTTTGCAAGTTTCCCACTCGACCATCTCAAATAAAACATTATATTGACAAAATGTGTGTAGAATGAAAGCACTACAGGTAAGAGCGAGAAAAACTTGATAAGTAATACCTGAACTAGATGTAAATGTAAAATTATTTGAGAACTAGAAGTAGAAGGCGAAGTAAAATTGCTTCAAAAGAAGTGAATAACAACTAGAAATAAAATTATTTGAGAACGAGAAGTAGAAGCAGAAGTCAAACTACTTCAAGAGAAGAGAATAAGAACTAGAAGTAAAATTAATCAGCGAAGTAAAATATCACTGGCGACTAGCTTATCAAATCCAGCATGTGGACGGTTTCTGTCTCAAGGTCTGGGTACTGTCAAGGTAGCACAGTTAACTATGCAGAAGTGAAGTAGGCACTGGGAGGTCCCCGTACTGTCAGCCCTAATCATTGTTTCTCTGTCCTGCTAGTCTAGTCTTAGCAATGTTCATTTTTCTCAGATATTCTCAGACTCTGAAGGGCATGTAAATTGCCATTAATAATATGAAAAGTTTAACAAATGCAAAGTTACCCAGAAATGCTAATCTGAGGCATGGTTAGTTGGTACCCAAGAGAAGAACAGTTATATATCCAGATTTTTAAAAGCCAATGAGAAATAGTAAGATCTGAGGCATTTCTTAACTCTTTCTTAACTCGACCGCGAACGCATTACACAAACATACCCATTTTGCATATAATTAGCTATATTTAAAGTTCTATTTATACATGTTAGATTGAGGAAACACTGTACATTCCAAAAAAACCTTACATGGGTTTCCAGAGGTTTGGTAAAGTTAGAGGAGCAACTTTGACCGATGTTTTGGTAAACAATTACATTCAGCCATTTAAATTTTAAATAGTCATGTCTCCTCTTGGTCATTTTGTAGTCAAATGTGTCTTTTACTCAGCAGCCTAGTCTAAAGAATAAATTATATCATTCAGTCAGTGTTGTAAAGGCTCTCAAATCAAATACTTTTTACGAACCAGAAGTTTTGGGGCTAAAGACAACAACCTCCGTCAAGCCATCAAGTGTTGTAAGGTATTATCACTGATTAGAAAACAATAAAGCTGATTTTGTTTGCTTCTCTGTGGTCATATGTATTTTTATATATCAGCGAAGTCCAAAAAACAATGCTATCGTTCAACCAGTGTTGTAAAGGCACTCAAAACAAATTCTTTGAAAAGGTGGAGGTTTTGGCATTGGGAATACAGTGACGGCAATGAACTTTATGTGTGCCGATGCTATCATTGAAGAAACAAAAGCTAATTCTGGACTAAATTAATTAATTTATTAGCTCATCACTGTTGAAACAAGTTTGCTTGATGAGTGGCTATATTTAGCAGGTACATTTTACTCTTTTCATTAAATTTTTTGATTTTTTAATATTAACAATTTTTATTTAGAAAATATTTCCTATATTATTGACTTAGAGGTAAACACACGAATTGATCAACTTTGAGCGTTGGAGAAACATTGAGAGTCGGGTTTCATTCCTCAGGGGCAGCAACGTGGAATGCACAAGAGACTATGACAGTTTTGCATCATGGCTTGACCAAAAGACCCATATCTGAAGATGGCAGGTACATAGACTGCTATGCTGCGCCTTGCAGGTGGGAAGCCCTAACTGGTGACAGACTTGTGGTGGCACACAAATATCTGAGTGTGAGAGCCCTGTATTTCTTAACTCTGCAGTAAAGGCTGCGAGCCACAGCATCTGTCAGTGGTAGGTGACCCAGTGAGCACCACCAACAACCACTCACCATTCACCCATCGACAGATTTCCCAGCACAGTGTCAACATCTTACACACAAGCCCAGCGGTCTTGAACTGCCCTGCTACCCTGTCAGAGGTGGTTGCACATTTCCTTATCCAACCCTGAGCTGTATTGCTTTGGCTATGGACCAATAATCTGTCAGTTCATGTGGGGTCTCAAAGGGAGACCACTAAACTCAAGGCATACTTTAAAGCATACTGACAAGCACACCGTTCCAGTATCAACAGATGAGAAGATGTTGTCCAGTGTGAAGGCAAGAGCAGTTCAGTGAAGTAGTCTTCATGGGAAGCTTACTGGTGAGGACTGTAGTCAGGAGAGGAAGCCATAGGACTTGGAGGTCAAAACACAAAACATGTTGCATTACAAACATATGGTGAATGCATAGAACAGATGACAGGATGGTGTGGTTCTGGTGCAAAGAACAGATCATATTCTAATCAAGACTATGACAAAGAACTTGTCATGGAAAGTTTGCTATTTTATTGCTAAAATATAATTCAGATGATACATTGGTGGTGCCTAAATATAACTGAGCCAACAAAGTGCATGAGAGAAACACAGAGAATGGAAAAAATACAACTTACTCTTCCTTGGAAGATTTCAGCTTTTGCTCATATGCTGCCAATCTGCAAACAGAAACAGGTAACATATTACCTTCATTCAGACAAACCAGGATCCTACACGTATACATCAAGGGGGGTTGTGCTTCCCAGCCAAGGAATGCCACTGCTATCATTTCCTTGTCCATCTTTGCATGTGCCTGTTGTGTACCAACCATATGAACTGCATTTGTGCCGGATTCTGCATCAGCCAATTTGAAGATACCTGGAGTATCCGACAGGTTCTGTCCTGATGACATAATGTATCACACCCCTTACTTTGGTACATTGCGTATGAATATGCCATTTGTATTAGAGCTATACTGACTAGCAGGCTGTATATGAATAACTGATCGCTTTATTTGGCCAAATGTGACTAAGCATATATAGTAGGTAAATGGCTAAAGTAAGACATGATAAAAATAATATTTGTAAGTTTTAAGTATGAACCAAAACTAGGCATAATTTAAAGTTTTAAATATGAATGAAGAAAAGTAACATTATGTTTAAAATGTTTAACATAACTAACTTGTCTATGTCCATTGAGCTTCCAAAAGTTTGCGATCTAAAGTTTTTTTACTGTTTTTATCTGTCATCCAGGCATAAGATGATTATCTTCATCTTTCAGTCGCTAATTTAACAGTATGGTTATCTCAGTTTGCAAGAGAAAATACAGTACTACATGCTACAAATGTCTAATAAATAAGTAAGTACATAGTAACAGAAAGTTCTGAAGCCTCTTCTGAAATGCATAGATTCCGATGGATAGAGAGCACACATCACAGTGCACCTTGACTGTGAGAATATTTTTTAATAACTCTTATGTGTTAACAGAAAGTTATCTGATTTCATAACTTGTTTAAACACCCAAAAGTATTTAGAAAAACCTCTTGTTACTCTGTTATGCTTACTTACTGATACCTTATTTTTTATTTGATAATTTCTGCTGGACGTGCAATGCTCAATTTTTCTCTCAATATCTGAGTTGACCTTACTGGTGATTATTATTACTATTAATTAATTAAATTTGTAACACGCGCACGGTCACACCGAAATGTGAATCTGAGGCGGAGATAGAACAGAAAGATTATCGCAATCACAGGAGAAGATGCAGTTAGATATCCAATGCTTGAAAGCCAAGGAGAAATAGTGAGTTTGATTCTTAGTCAGAGCCAATCTGATGCGACGTGAAAAAACATGATAGAAAAAGATTTACAAAGGTCTGTTATGTGCGGTTGGAATGTGAGCTTACTGTCCAGGGTTACCCTAAGTATTTTGACAGTATCTGATAGTGGCACAGCAGTGCCTGCAAAAGGGGAGAACACAGGTGTTGGCGTGAACCAAACAAAATCGCCTCAGACTTGTCTGGGTTTTGGCCAAACCACTGAAACAGAACCACGCATACACAGATGAGAGGCACTCCTTGAATTTTAGTTTACCAGACTGATCAGTGTGTGACAGAGCAACATGAAGCTGAATATCATCCGTGTACTGTTGTAATTGGACCCCAAAGTGATTAGCTATACGACTGATTGGGTAAGTAAAGACTGTAAATAATACAGGGCTGAGGACAGACCCCCTGTGACACTCCAGCAGTGCAAACAGAAGCTGCATGCAATGAAAAGCGAAAGATTACTGCTAAAAGGGTTTTGGTACATATCATCACGTCTGGATACATAGGCCTCTTCTGCTGTTGCCAACATACAAATGAGTTTAAAGGTTTTGGGAGGCACGGTTCAATTAGGAATCTAGTTTCTTAATGGAATGGTTGCAGTTTCCTGTATGTAGTTGCTTTAGTCTTGTTGTAGAAGTGCACTTTAGGTTGAGAGGAATTCCCTCTTGACCAAAAGTAAATGTCACCTACAGAACTTTGAAGGCATGTGTTCTTTGGTGATGTAACTTTCAGTTGGGTAAAAATTGTTCATTGGTCATACTAAATGTGCACAGTTTGGGCATAATATTTGACTCCACCATAACATGTTCTGACCAAGTGCAGGTTATATGCAAATCAATTCACTTCAACTTCAACAGTAGTGCTCTTGACGGTTTAATGAAATGCACTTCATAAAAATCCAGATACATACATACATACAACATAGGATAGTGGGTTTCTAGCCAACTCAACTATTGTAATTCACTTCTTGTTAGTATCGCTAAGAGAAATATGTAAGAACTACACACATATATTATATATATCTGTGAGTATATATATAAAATAGTGCATGATAATAATAATAATAATAATAATAATAATAATAATAAAAATAATAATAACGACAATGCATATGGCGCCGTAATGTGGCCATACCGCTACAAGGGCATCTTACTACTTGTGGGCAGGATAAGCCTTGGCAAACACGTAAGATTTGAGCTTAGGTTTGAATGAGTCTAGCATCTATTGATACCATCTCCATCATGCTAATAGTGCTACAGAAATCATAACGTTAACACTTTAACGATGAGCTGCATTAGTTTCTCAATCGCTTTTAGTACACTCTCATTGTTAAAGTGTTACCAGAAGAGACAGGTAAACAGACAGTGTTGCAGTGCAGAGGCTTGTGTCCAGACAACTGTGCACAGTGAATTGCTGGCCAGCAGAAAGAAAGGCACGAGATAAACAGCTTGATGAGACGTAAGACATCAGCCATACAGCAAAAGCCATCCACAGTGTTAGCTCACCCACCTGTTGGCCTGCTGCTCCAGATTGGTATGGATTTCAAGAGACATATTCTGAAGAGGAGAGGATGATGACGACTGAAGTTGTGGAGATGGACTACAACAACCAACCAACCAACCATGGTTCACAGCACTGTCTCACAGCCAGATTAATTGGCAAGGTCCTATATTAAGTCTCTACATTAACTTCAGCTTTTTGGATGTAGTTTAATTAATAAGAATAAAGCATCTGAAGATTGACTAACTACTAGCAACTGAAGAGGTTCTTCTAATCAGCATCAACTGACAAAGATTTGATCATATATAGATAAAGATTTACAGTTACTCTTACACAACTAAACAAGAGAAGAATAACAACATGAGAAGAATAGTTCAGTGCCTCTATTATAATTCTGACAAGTGGCTTCAATCGCTTGCTCCTAAAAATAGAAAACTAATGAAATTTTGATCAGCCTAAACTAAATTACAATAGGCAAAAATAAATGTCTGATTACTATTACCGTAATAATAATCCAGAACATTATAAATTTAAAAGCATGACAGAAATTTTTTAAAGAGAGACTAAATAAATTACATGATCAACTGCTCAGGCAAACAAAGCACAGATTCAAATAACTTGTGAAAACTGAAAAGCTTTGGTGATCTGAGCAACCATGCTGGAAGCTGGACTTAAATGGAAGATCAACTGACACAGCCTCTCATGCAAAATGTACAATTCTAAACATCAATGTTAGGAAACATTTATATACACACTGATATTAAAGAAATCCAATTCTATCATAATTTAATAATTTTTAATATTTTTGTTATACCGCCTTTTAAGACCACCGCACCTAAATAGAACAAGCCCATGCCAAAAAATGCATGCCAACGATTTGTACAGAATTCAATTCTAAACAAATTTCATATTTACACTTTTGTTCTATCTCCGGTATTTGATGACGTTTTTACCGTTAAGGTATGAAATGAACCAGAACTCGTAAAAATATTTGGCCGTGGCCAGAACAAAAGCCAAAAATATCTGGCATGCAAAGGGTTAAAGCAAAAAGAAAGCACGAGACATGCAATGCATGAATGACGATGATGACCTCAGTTCGAAGGGACCAGTGCAGCGTGACTCCACCATGACTGTTGTCATGCTTGACGTACTGTGTGCATTCGATGTCATAACCCCAGTACTTGATGCCATAAGGTCCTTATCCTTGACTGAGGATGAGGCTGACTCATCTTCACTGGTACTTCTGCAAATTTTGCAGTATAGTTTCATTTGGATCAAAACAAGCACAAAATGTCAGATGAATTTGATGAAACAAAAGTCCGTCAAGAAAGAACAACTCGATTTCAGAGACACTGAACAATGAAAGTCATACACAATAGCTTCAGGAACCAAAGAGGATTGAGGTCTGCAGAACCAACAAAACACTGAGATTGGCTTAGGACATGTAGACCAGTCAATAAGAATCTGCAGATGAAAGTTACACACCAATTCACTTGCTTGTTGCTTCCTAAGCTACAGAAAGCTTTAATCTTGGATGACAAAATAAAAGCCAAGCAAAATGTTATCACCAACTCGCATGCAGGCTCTGTCTACCATGGTGGCACTGGACATGACATTCAGAAGGCTAGTCACAGGCATCAGTTTAACAGATTATTAGCTCAGCTATTTTACAATTGTCTAACATAATTTCTAATTGCCAAGCCAGTACACTATATATGGCCAAGAAAATGCAAAACTTTAAATCAAGGCAAAATCCATAAACAAAACTCAAGCAAACAACACAAATTATGAAAAAAATGCAACAGAAAGCACAATAAAAGGGTGATAATGTCAACCTTTCAAGCACATCTCCCTCTAAGACTGTCTGAACTGGCAAGTAACCAAGACGTGGATGCTTCTGAAAGTAGCGCTTTGAACGAAACTTGTTCTTGAAGACTTTGGTGAAGTCACGAACATTTTCACCAGAAGTTGTCTAAGAACATAACATGGAACTAATAACGAACATGTTTGCAGCATTGTATTTAGTAAGCAGAACTGTTGTGCACATTGTCTGGTAATTCATTCTTCAATGAATTACTTCATTCATTCATTCACAGCATTCTTCAAGTGCTAGTCTAGATACTGCCAATGTTTTGCTGAGCTTTGGCATACTGGATCATAACAATAATCACATTTTCCAGTTTTTGGTGTACAATACAAAAATTCCAAACTAGTTTGAAAAGATTAAAACAAGCAATTAGGCCTGTGACTGACTTCTTTCACAGATTTACTGTAAATTGTCGCTCATCAGTACACAAGCCCCAGTAACATCATTAATATCAGATCAACTGCTATTAACTATCCTTAAAGTTAGGCTAGCTATGTTTGAACAGTGAATATTTCATTTATTCTCAGAAACAACAAACAGGTGGCCTAGCCATGTAGCACTGTCGACACAGTGCACGTACAGTAAAGTACAGCTCAGTTAGTAGCTGGATGAGTGATTGTCCTCCATACTATTGGGTTTGTAAAAAAGTAAGAAAAGCAAGACAAAGGTTAAAAGTGTCCTGTTTTTAGACTGCAGCTGTGGTCATGCTTTGTGCCTCAACTAACGGATCCTTCAACCTCATTGAGATGTCTGACGTGTTCTACAGAGGGTGCAAATGAGTGCGTTATTCTGTCTTGATCTCTTCTTACAAGACAACAGTTTTGGCTAAAAGTGTGTAAGAACTGCTGATCCACGTAGATGCCACCATGTCTAACTTAGCTGTGCTTAGCCCTTACAGACCACTCGTTTTGTCTGCAGCAGTGAATCTTGTTGTGATAACATATATTTCTGTGTTTAGTCATGTCTTTAAGAAACCAAGTTCTGCACGATGGAGACCTTGACTCCATGAGGCTGAGAAGCCAGATTGTAGTTGTCATCTACTAACCGCACTGCTGTACTCCTGCATAGGATGGTTAAGCTTGTGACTTTTTGCCGTTCGACCGGAGAAGAAACATGTCTGACAAAGGTCAAACTTAAAGCACTTGAGACATCGATATCTACAGAAGTCAACAACAAACATTACAGCATCAACATAACCACAGATTATCTCAAAATGTACAACTATTTTAATGATTTCTTTTTCACTAGAATTAGTAATGGTGTGCTGCTGTGGCTGCGACTATGAACGGTTAACACCTGTTTGCAGAAGATTCTATCAACACTTCAAGGTCACTGCCGCTACTTTTTGGTTAATTTTACACACTTTTGGCATAATTTCTCCCTTGGATTGTTGCAATTCAATGGAGCATGACTGGTCTTTGCCTGCCACTGCCAATGTTTACAATTACGGTCGTGGACGGATGTGCTCCGTGCGAAGAGTCGGTAGCGGTGGCTGTCTGGGTGATGAGTCGAGGGTGGTGCAAGCCTGCCTCTCGGCGCATGGACTACTCCAGTGCTGGGTCGCCTACGACGATGGGCCATCAACGTTGGCTCAGTCTGATCCGCCTGCTGCCGCTACCTGTGTCCTTGGTCGGACTGAGCACTGGCATTATGTCGTAGGCACCTGCTTCCTTGTAAAACAATTGGCCCTGTGGCGGTACAACCTTCATCCTAGACTTCATGACATATGACATTGAACTGCAGGAAAAGGACGATAAAAACTTTATCTCACTCTTATTTTCAAACATTTAACCTGGGGCTGGGAGTGCTTCTGAGTAGGCAATCGTGAAGGGGCTCTATATGAAACTGCTTTAATAATAATAATAATAATAATAATAATAATAATAATAATAATAATTCAAATACTGAAAAAACCACATGTCATTGATTCAAATTAATACATTGGACACTTGCTGTCAATGCAGCACAAACTCAGGTATAATACTGTCGCGTCGCAACCATGGATTACAAATTTTAATTATGCATGCGTGGAAGAAGACCTCATATAGCACACTTAGCCTTGCCACATCTTATCTCTTTTCTCGTCATTCGCAAAGCTGATAATGATGATATTCGTTTATTGTTTATAAAGTAAACACACACTGACTGGAGTGCTCCTGACGTTCCATAACCTTTCCTTTGGCCAAACCACCCACCGACTCCAGCGTTGCGTATTTATTGTTACAAAAAATCATTTTAGATTTACTACGAGAACGCGCAATTATAATTCATATTTTTTAACGAATTTAATACAGTAAGTGAATTAAAATTTGACAGTAAGCCTAAAATATACAGAATGTTTTATTTTAAATGACTGTCATGTTTGAAATGCAGTTTTGTTTTTTTAAGTTTTATGTCAAGGGTAAAAAGTTTTACACACTGCTGTTAATTTAATATTCATTTATAACTAAACTGTTGGTAAAAGAGTTATTCAATGTTCATCTCCACCCACCCACCCACCCACCCACCCACCCACCCACCCACGTAACGTTTCGTAATATTTTCAAGGAAACCACCCACCCAACCTCTAGTGTTACGTAATTATGCAATGACTCCTATCATATACCTAGTTAGCTGCTATAGCATGTCAGAATCATAGTTCTACATGATTTTTGCTGGTATAGAACCTGCTGGAATTCAACCTGGCTTCTCCAACAGAATATGATATTTTTATTATGATTTCACTTGAATGACCATCGATTTGTGCCTTGGCCATTTTGATAACAGCCCTACAGAAGTCACTAGATTATCAAAACACCAAATATCGTAACCAATCAACACCATTCTCTATATTCCCTTGTACACTGACTACTTCTACTATGCTGTAGACTATATTCTGTAGGCAACAAGTTAAATGTTATATGAAGGGAACATTAGGGCAGAATTACTTCAGTGCAAGAGTTATAGTTATGGTTTGGATGATAGTACTGTCTCAGTGGACATTATCACAGCTTTAAGGGGAAGCTAGGAAAATTGGGCTATTAAGTGTTCCAGGTTTATTTGCAGTGGTTCTAACACAGACTACACATCTTCTGAACCAATTAAAACCCTTCTTATGTTAGGCTATATAAGTACAATGCTCATTATTTACACTTTAATGACGAGCATGTACTAAAATGTACGGAAAAACTAATCAATCTCATCGTTAAAGGGTTAAAGGACTTTCCTTGGAGTAACTGTTTACTTCACTAGTTCCACAATTTATGACATGTGAACTGAAAGCAAGATCAAGAGAGATGCACAGCAAGGCAGAAGTATATACAGAAAGCCTGCATGAGCCAAATGCCCAGTGAAAAGAGATATATAAGAAAGAGCTTGAAAAGCCAAATGCCCACTGAAAAGAGATATATAAGAAAGAGCTTAAAAAGCCAAATGCCCAGTGAAAAGAGATATATAAGAAAGAGCTTGAAAAGACAAATGCCCACTGAAAACAGATATATAAGAAAGAGCTTGAAAAGCCAAATGCCCAGTGAAAAGAGATATATAAGAAAGAGCTTGAAAAGCCAAATGCCCAGTGAAAAGAGATATATAAGAAAGAGCTTGAAAAGCCAAATGCCCAGTGAAAAGAGATATATAAGAAAGAGCTTGAAAAGCCAAATGCCCAGTGAAAAGAGATATATAAGAAAGAGCTTGAAAAGCCAAATGCCCAGTGAAAAGAGATATATAAGAAAGAGCTTGAAAAGCCAAATGCCCACTGAAACGAGATATATAAGAAAGAGCTGAGTCCTGCAAATTTCAAACTGAACCACTCAAAGATCCAGGAAATCATCATTCGGCGACCTAGGAAAAGGCTCGGAGAGGACACACCTAAAATTATACCGGGCCTTGTCAGGGTAGGGCACCTGACGGTCTTAGGTGTTACGATGACAGAACAATTTAACTTTGACATGCAAGTAAATAATATAATCATAAAAGCCAGGCAGTCGATGTACGCCCTCCGCATCCATAAAGCACATGGATTATCGGGCCAATTACTGAGTGATGTGGTAAGTGCAACCACAGTTTCACAGATGTTGTATGTGGCACCGGCGTGGTGGGGCTACATGGGAGGAATGGGACGTACACGTCTTCAGGCAACAATGCGATGATTGATCCGGTCTTGTTATTTACCGGAATCCTATCTTACTTTCGAGCAACTCTGCCAGAAAGCTGATTCTAACCTTTTCTTAGCCATCATAACCAACCCAACACATGTTCTGCATCAGTTATTACCTCCAGAGAAAACGGTTGTATAGTTGTATACTCACTGTGCCCGAGGGCACACAATAGAATTATACCTAATGCTGACTCTTTAGCTCGTAAAACCTTTGTCATTCATGTTATATGCTTAAATTAATTTTATGAACTATGTACACCAAAATGCAGTTAGCAGTTGGTTTTTGAATAAAGGATATACTTACTTACAGTGAAAAGAGATATATAAGAAAGAGCTTGAAAAGCCAAATGCCCAGTGAAAAGAGATATAGAAGAAATATCCTGGTTGAGCCAAATGCACAGTGAACAGAAGGATATATTATAAAGCAGCCTGGTTCTGTTAAATGCTCAGTGAGAATGCTGTAGTTACCTGAGACCAAGAATTGGTGTCAGTTTGCAGATAACACACTTCGCCTGATGTGTTGCTCCTTCGGCCGATAATAAACGATGCATGACAGGAATCCAGACAACTGACTGTGGCTCAAGTTTCATCCAATCCATGAAATGTGTCACCTCGATTGATGACCGATTGCCAGCCTTTGCACAAAAACACAACTAGGAATAATGAACTAACTAAGAGTTGCAGTTCCGCACTTCAACTAGAGACATCATGCCGTCTCATGTGTTGGACTAACCTCCTGTAACAGTCTGCCATTGCATTTATCTACTATTTCATTTGACCTTGTTTTGCAAACATTTCACAGCTATCTTAACACTTGTTTAGATCACTTTGACAATCATGTGTGCAGCACTTTAGTGAGGCACTTAAAAGGTACAACTGTAAGTTTCCTGATACACGTGTTCATACACAACTACAATGGCTACGAAATAAGACAGGTAAGCTGAATATATCATTCGCTGTTATGTGCTGTATTAGAAAAAGCTTTTAAAAACAGTTGATTCTTGTTCTTAGGCCATAAAGATTGCACTAAAACAAGGAAAAAGCACTACGCTTGGACATCAGTTTTGCCAAGCTGAGAGAGCATGCTTGTCCTCACACAGATTAAAATAGAAATTGACCTTTCATTCATTCATCACATCGAGAATCCTCAAGAAGCTTGGAATTGTTTTTATCAAGAAGTTACTGATCGACTTGAGCAGTTCTATCCTCTACGAACTGTTACAATTACATCTTATCTTATCTTATATGATTATTTACAAAGCGCCTCTCACAGTATAGACTATTCAGAGGCGCTCCCAGCGTGTCAGCCCCGAGGGAAAGGAAAGGTCTTTAGGCAGCGGAGAGAAGAGGGCGAGATCCCAAGTAATATCTTGCTACGGAGAGAGGGAGGCAGGTCATTCCATAAGGAAGGGCCAAGGATGGCAAAAGCACGATGCTGAGCCATCGAAGTCCTTGCGCGAGGGACAAGTAGATCAAGGCGGTCAGCAGACTGAAGAGGGCGGGAAGACAGAGCAGATAGAGGTTTACGCATTAGGTCACAAAGGTATTTAGGAGCTTTTCCCAGTTGAGTCCTAGAGACCAGGAGAAGGACCTTGTATTGGATGCGGGAAGCAACAGGAAGCCAGTGAAGTACATCAGTCATAAAGGTAGTTATGTGAGAGAAGCGAGGAAAACGGGCAATGAGCCTGGCAGCCACGTTTAGAACAGACTGCAGAGATGAAAGGCACGCTTTAGGGAGCCCAGCAAACAATGAATTGCAATAGTCAATGCGGCAGCAAATGAAGGCATGGACCATAGTAGTAAACACTGCTGATCCTCACTTCATCACTCCTCAGATTAAATTTCTCTTAAGGAAAAAGAACAGATTAATGAGAGTTGGACGTATTGAAGAAGCCTCAGCCTGTGCTCAAAGAATAAGAATTTTTATTGACCGTTCAACAAAGCACTTCTGAATCATACTGATCTTAAAGGTGGAATCAAGGATATATGGAGTAGAGTCAATAGTCTAACTGGGAAAAGAAAAAAAGGATAAAGAATTTAATTCTACTTTCACTGCTGAAGAACTTAACACTCACTTCGCCTCTACTTCTACTGATCCATCATATATTCCTCCAGATCGCAAATTTACTGTACCTCATAATTCTCAGTTCACTAATGAAATTAGAATATTTAATCTGTTAGACCACTTGCACCATACTGCTGATGGCCTTCCAGCTTGGTTTTTACATCTAACTGCACCTATCTATTCTGAAGTTACTACCCATCTTATTAACTCCTCACTTGCTACCTCTCACATGCCTCCATAATGGAAGATTGCTATAATTAGACCTGTTGCTAAAATTGATCCTCCTACTTCCATGTCAGACTTTAGATCTACCTTGGTAGTACCTGTACTTTCCAGACTTGTAGAGCGTGAAGTTGTTCTTAAATATCTTTATCCTCTTCTATGTGAACCTCCACTCTTAAGGAACAGAATGAAAAGCTTTAGAAAAAGCTACATCAACAACTTCTTGACCAATTTGCTTTTCGACCTACTGGATCTACTACTTCGGCTGTTATTGCAATTTTACACCAAATCTGCAGATTATTATTAGCCGAACCTTCTGTAACTGTTGTTGCTCTTGATTTTTCTAAAGCTTTTCATTCTGTTCAACATGTTACACTAGCTCAAAAACTGTCTCGACTTAACCTTCCTGATAATATCTATAACTGGATAATTGATTTCCTTGATCAAAGATCTCATATCACAAAGTTTGCTAGTAAATTATCATTACTACAGATAATAATGCTAGTATTGTTCAAGGATCAGGATTTGGACCTATTGCTTTCAGAGTTAATGCCTCTGATTTTCATAGAGCTATACCAATAAGGCTTTTTTCCGATTATTCTGATACCGCGTATGGCCGATTATTGCAATAGCCAATACCGCATACAAAACCGATTATTTTTTATTTGTTTAGTGAAAATGTTTGGTTCCCAAACATAAACCTACTAGTACTATAACTATTACAATGCATTATGCAAGCTCAAAGGCTGTCACGTGTTTTGCTGCTTGCGCTTGCCATGATAAAAACGGCAGGTGCTTTGTTGTCAAATACTACAAGGCTTAGCAAAACTTAAAAATTTCACATTAAACTTCTTCAATACAATATCTAATGAAACATTTTAAGGCGAAATTCATGTAGGCCCTCCACTCATAGAGATTTTTTAAAAGCAAAAACATTCAGCTTGTGACCGTTTCTACGACGTCTTTGAATCTCGATGGTGATGCAGAGGTGGGTAAACGTTTCGCACATCGGACGATTTGGGCCACATTAAACACAAAAAAATTCAGAGTCGTGTAACAAATTTTAAACTTTTACTAACGAATAACATAAAAAAGTGGTTTGGGGATTCGTCACAGACGATTCGTCCTGGGACGTTTCGTCACGAGGACATTTCGTCTTGGGTCAATTCGTCAGGGACTGTTCGTCACGAGGGTTGCGTAAATGGACCGTCTATAAAAGAGGTCTCTGTAAAGAAGTACCGTAATTTGATTGTGAGAGTTAGGCGTGCAGTTCAGGGCTATAACAGAACAGATGTTCTTACATATCTTTGTGCAATAGCCCCATCTGTCTCACAACTAGTAGAACTTTTAAGTACCGGAACTTGTACTGACGATGACACTATCGTTTTATTCGGCTTTAGTCTGCTTTCTCATTTTAGTATGTACCTGTGTCGTTTTTAGACAATCGATCTTTTGTTAGATTTGTTGAGTTTTAACATTTAGTGTGTTTTCTCATTTTAGTATGTACCTAGAACTAAACTGTTAAGATCTGTTACCATGACAATCTACCGTTTTAGTCTTTTTTAGTCTGGAATGACCATGACAATCGAACGTTTTGGTCCGTAGTTGACAATCAATGTTTTAGTCTTTTTTAGACAATCGATCTTTTGTTAGATTTGTTGAGTTTTAACATTAGATAATCGGTCTTTTGTTGTTTGTCACTTTGGTAGATTTGTTGAGTTTTAACATTTGTTGAGTTTTATCCTCTGACAAATCGTCCTGGGACGAATCGTCCTGGGATGAAATGTCCTCGTGACGAATCGTCCTGGGACGAATAGTCCGTGACGAATCGTCCGGAGACGAAACGTCCGCATACGAAAAAGTTTACTTACCTAAAATTCAATATATACTTTGGCTGTCACTACTGAGGTGCAACTGTGAAACAGTGTGAATGAGTTTCCTATAATCCGTAGAGTTATTATAAAAAACGAGACCGAGAAGCAAAACTTCTCGTGATTTGAACTTTGCAATTTTTTTGAATTTTACGAAGAATATGTGGGCCGGATAAAGTGTTGGAGGCGGAATAAAAAGTGTTGGTGGTCCGAATCTGGCCCGCGGGTCGTAGTTTGCCCACCCCTGTGTAAACTGTATAATACGTTCTTGGTTTCTGTAGTGCAATCGGGCAGTCACAGCTTATGGTGGCTACTAAGTAGTGCAGTGCTAAATATAAATCAATAGTAAGAAACAAAACATAAGATATTAGTGCTCATTTTTATTTTTTAACGATTATTGTGCAGAAATCTAAATTGTAAAATAATTTGCATCAGCGCCGATACTTTTTTGCCGATACAGATTATTCCGATTCCTCTAATAATCGGCCTGATTACAAATGCTCCCGATGCATTGGTACAGCTCTAGATCTTCACCAAATTTATTCACAGAACTTGATGAGTAAATATGCTGATGATACATACTTCATCACTGGTGCCTCAATGAGGCATACTTTACTCCAAGAACTGGATTCTGTTGCTTTGTGGGCTTCACAACATAACCTTAAGCTCAATAATAAGAAATCATGTGAAATGATTTTTACTTGCCGCTTACAGGTTTTGATCTCCCACCTCTTCTACCACACATTACTCGAGTTACTTCTATGATTATTCTTGGTGTCAATATTACTAATGATTTAAACTCAACTTCTCATATTAATGATATTATTAGCACATGCTCTGGTTCTTTACAAGCACTTGAGTACTCAGACTTCATGGTTTATCTAATACATCTTTACATGAAGTTGCTAGAGCTACTACTGTTGCTAGACTTTTGTATGCCGCTCCTGCTTGGTGGGGGTTCGTCCGTAGATCGAGCCAAGATTGATTACCTAATTCGGAAAATGAAGCGCTTGGGTTTCCTTGCCCATGATTGTCCTTCGATTTATATTCTTGTTAAGCAAGCTGATCAAAGACTTTTTCGCTCCATTAAACTCAACCCTTTTCATGTTCTATATTCACTATTCCCTCCAACTACTGTATTACCCTATGATCTTTGGCCTAGACCTCATAAATTTTCACTTCCTGCTAAAGATAATAGAAATTTTATTTCTTGTATCTTGTTTAATTGTTAACTTCATTTATTGTTCTTTGATATTGTTTTTACTTGACTTTTATATGTACCCTAATGCGGTTTGTCATTTGGTTTTTGAATAAATGAATATATATGAGAAACAGAATCACAGAATAAGAATAATGAATGTTTCAAATATATTAAGACAAGACGCCCTTTCTTTTTCACATTTCTACGTGAATCGCTTTATGGCCTTTTGGCTAGGATCAAAGTGTACATTAACATGTTATGTATGTACGTATGTATGTACCTGCACACTTCTATACGTCACAAAGGCACTAACAAAGTTCATCCGGTGTCTGGGTATTGTTACGAAATCACATAAATCTTGTGGATTTTCCATTACATGACGACAACTTCCACATAAGTGATTCATTTGCGATGCTAATACCTTTTCGAAACAACTTCTCACACTTGGCTCAACATTGCTGCCACCAAAAGCAGCCACTTCTCCGAGTTGTTTAGGAATCTGAATGCAGTCATGTAGCAGGAGACCAAGTCTTCTTTGGTCGACAAGACCATGAGCATCGGCAATCAGACGAAACAGATCTTGAACAAAACACAGAAGTTGGATACAAAGTTATTTTGATTACTTATTCTTGGATTATATACTATAATAAATAATGTTAAAACAAGTCAGTTCATATCGTAGCTTTCAGCCATATCATAGGGTATGTATGTAAGCATGGGCATGCTGGTCGACTCGTTCATTTTGATGAAGAGGCCCAGTTTCAACGACAGCATGCTCTGCATAACTCTGCAACAGTTTTTTTTACAACTTTTCTTTAAAAGAACTTTCTAATATAAGAAGACGGTCTGTAGATGACTGTCCTCAAGACAATCTTTAAACAGGTGGAGTTCCATGTCCAGATTGATGTTAGTGTTCCATAATGGAAGGTTGCTCATGCACTCCCAGGTGTGTATATGTGTATATTCGTTTATTAGGCAAAACTGGTTGGCACACTGCAATCAGGAACAAGAGAACAGGAAATAGAAATAATACAAATAAATAATAAAGTTTATGGGTTATTGTGGAGTGTACTCAGATTTTCTTCTAGAGAATACGCGAGATAGAGTTTCTATCGTCTTTGTTTGGAAGCTCAAATGGGTGGGCTCGAGGTCGTAGGCCCCGACAGTGACACTTTGTTGGCGAGAAGAGAGGGGTCTTAGGATGTGGACTTCATTCCACACAACAGCACTGAGCTGTTGCAGGCAATCCACAGCAGCTGCCAAAACATTCTTCTGGCTTGAATCATGCTGTTCAGGGTGGCCTTTGATCTGCTGGTTGTGACCCATGCCCAGTATCGGATCATGTGCAAGTGGGGGGTCCATAGAGTAGTGGTAATATCACTGGCGTGAAGAGCAAGCGGTAGCGGGATCGCTTCCCGCAACCCTCCCAAATTTAGGTCCACTCAGCCTTACATTCGCGAGATGGCGCGTTTGTTGAAATGAGATGTAGGACGTGATGGGCGCCTTGCATGGCTGCCATGTACAGTTAAATTCGACTCCTGTAATAACTTGTGATCATCCGTTCATACTGATTTGTGATCATACTGCATTATTATATGTCAGTTTGAAGATATTAAACGAATATTATAAAAAAGTGGGACAAAACAGATGAAGATGGTTCACGACTTTCCCTACCTTGGTTTCCATAATGGGGATTGACAGTGGACATGAAATTAGGTGGTGCTTAGCCATACCTAGAATTGGCAGAGAATTGGAATCGACTGTTCAATGCTGTTGCGTGGACATGTTGACACAAATGCATGGGGAAATGACCAAAGGAATTGTTTGTTTGGGAGGGGATAACTATGGAAAAATATCCATACGAAAATGTCAGGGGATATATCTTAAACCTGTCACAAAGATGCATAAACAATGTTCAAAGGGTTAAAGCTTCTGAGTTACAATATATTTTTGGTATGGATTTGAAATGTGGTGATAAAATTTTACATGACTTTCAGTATCCAGTAGCAAGAAGCATAATTAGTTCTCATGATTAATGAGTATGAACAAACAGAATTCAACCATACATCTGTATTTGTCTTCGAAATGAGCGTTGCACATGAGCACAATGGCCACCTTGAATGACAAGAGTCGCACCTGACCAGAGCGCCCACTACAAGTATAAACACAAGCAGTACGTCAATGAAACAACCATTTTGAATGGCAAGACCAGCTCAATTTTACACCAGTTTCTGACCAAGTTACAGACGATGATGATAAATATGCAGTCATTCATATCGGAAAATTCTTTAACCTCTACTTCCAAATCAGAATTATCAAGAAGCGCATTTCTGTATTTTTCTTAAAGAAACGGTTGTTCTGTTGTAATAGTGCCTCATAAATAAAAGCAAAACGGGGCCTTAACTTGAATTTCAAATGAAAAGACAGTAAAATATAATGTTTGAGAGATAGGGAAAAACAGTAGACAAAGAGGAATCAGCCAAACCTGTCATAGACATTTAGAATCCAGTTGAGAACAAGGTCAACAGTCAGAGGTACAAGGACAGAAGTTGCATGACGTTCAAACAATGACAGCAGGCAAGTGATCATATCCATTGTGCCAATCGCTGAATCGACGTGAACTTTGAGACCATCGACATTCTCAAATGCAGCAATGACACTGTCTAGGCTGAGCAAATCCACTGCAAACAAACAATTGATGGAGTTACAATCACCATCTATTACTTTTCAGCACTTGCTTTAATTAACCCCTTTAGCGTGGAATTAATTTTTTGTTAACTCTCGTATAATGTGGAATTTTTTGCCAATTTTTTTCTTCAGATATTGGTGTTATAATGATGCTATGATTGTTCTGGAAATAATCCATTAAGTTTTTTCACATTATTCCGTCACCCCCCAATTTTTTTTTATTCACTTGAAAAGAAGTTTTCTGCACATTTTCGGCAGAAGTACAACCGAAAAACACCCGTGATGCACCATGGCATGTCAAAATATGTGGTCAGAATCACAAAGAATATAAAGTTATCATATGAAAGTGACCGTGTTATTTCTTCCCTAGACAAACCACGTTTGCGACCTGCCATTTTGACCTAAAATATGGCCACGACGACGGCCGACTAGTAGTCGCCAGTGACCACGTGACTAGGCCAAGGTACAACAGAAAAACACCCGTGATGCACCATGGCATGTCAAAATATGTGGTCAGAACCACAAAGAATATAAAGTTATCATATGAAAGTGACCGTGTTATTTCTTCCCTAGACAAACCACGTTTGCGACCTGTCATTTTGACCTAAAATATGGACACGACGACGGCCGACTAGTTGGCGCCAGTGACCACGTGACTAGGCCAAGGTTACCCCACGGCTGCTACATGTACTATGACTCGCTCTGCACAACAGACATGACCTTCAAACATTATCCCGAGTTTATACGGGCTCCACGCTTACTAAGTGGTGAGGTCTATCCTAGCCCGAGTTAACTCGGGATCCACGCTATGGGAACGGATTTCCCAGCCCGAGTATACTCGGGATCCACGCTAAAGGGGTTAAACAAAAGTTAAGCTCATATGAATACTGCTACAGCTCAGAAGCTTTGTCTGTGTTGGACCCACTAGCTGGAATTGCCATTCTCGAGAGCTGGGGCTCAAGCTCCTCAGTTTGTCCTTTCCACAGTTTTGTAAGTGCCTGAAGTCTGTATTATTTGAGAGTGATTTAACGAGTTCAGGTCGGGAATGTCACTTATGAGTTTTTTCTTGAAGTGGCACTTTATAACTGTAAGATTACAATTATAATTACAACTGTATAATCTTAAGAAACTGCAATTAAGTGATCCTGCCCATGATTACACCTGGTGTTTTTAGATATTCTTATAAGACAATAGGATAGTATAATGCACTGATCATTTCTGCAATTTTGTTATAGATTTAAAATCAAGTTACTAATTTGCATAACAAGGTTTCCCCCATTTACATGTCCCACAAGCCAAAGGATTGAATGAAATCATATTTACAATTTAGTTGTGACCAACTCAAGCACTCAGTGTACTAACGATGTAACTGCTTCTGCAGCCGGCATAGCTTCATTGAAGTTCGATAAGCTGAGAAACGGACGTCGTTAAATTCAGCTAAATTAAAAAAAAATTCAATGTGAGCAAGAAAATTCCAAAGGCACAAAAGAGCACATCCATTAACATTTAAATTTCAGCGTCACGTGAATCAATTCTGAATCAACGAACTACTGGTAGGCCCATTCAATGAATGATGGACTATGACAAGTTATCTAGCAATGAGATATACACAAAACCAACTCACCAAACAATTGACATGAACATAAGGGTGGCCCATACTTATTTAAGAGATTTAAATCTTGGGCTAGCACGGTCCGTACACTGGGACCTTAAATGGCATGGTAGCCATTCAAATGGGAAGCGGTGGAGAAGGATCTCACTTGATCAATTCATTGACAAATGAGTAGGGTTGAGGCCATATGGTCGCTATATAAAACATGTACATTTTACAGTTAAATTTCTGTAGCATCACATACCGAAAGCCAGCAACCTGTCTTTGTCTTGTCTGAAGGTAGGTGTACAAAAACTATTCTAGCTGGGACAAAGTTCTAAGTGGGGTACCACAAGGATCGGTGCTTTGGCCAACACACTGACTGCAATTTGTAATTTTTATAATCAACACAGATGATGGGATTAAATAGCAGATTTCTAAGTTTGCAGACAATAAAATACTATGTAGGGCTGTGACTGATGAAGAAGTGAATATATTGTAATTGACCACTAGATCGAAGAAGAACTTTTAAAGTGATCAACAGATCAACTGTGGCAGATGCGTTCTATTGTAGACAAGTGTTCTGTGGCAGATAATCGATAAGAACAGAGTTTTTCATGGAGATAAGCTGTTGAAAGTGACTGACAAATAATACAGGAAGTTGACAATATATATGCCCAGGAGTGCAAAACCTTACAAACAATGCACTGAAGCAGTTCAATAAGGCCAACTCAACCCTAGGTACAATAAAGAAGACATAGTTAGCACAGACAATATATGATGCAACACTCAAATTGTACAAATGAGGTGAGGCCACATTTAAAATACTGCATCCAACTACAGAACCCATGCATGACGTCCTGCACTGGCTCCCTATTGCCGCGTGCATTCGTTATAAGATCCTCCTCCTTATCTCCAAATCTCAGCAGGGTACTGCTCCAAATATCTCTCGAACTATCTGTGAAAGCCGCTATCTGCATCTTCTTCTCGCCCTTTGCGCTCTGTTAATTGGCATGATCTTTTTGTTCCCAGGGCTAAAACTGCCTTGGCCCAGTACCAGGCATTTGTTGTAGTGGGTCCCACGATCTGGAATGACCTTCCCCCTTTGCTCAGGGCCAAACTAATGACTGGCTTTTCCTCATCGGTCTCGCATTCCCTAAAGGCATTTTTTTTCCACGGGGCTTCTGTGCCGAGAGCGCCTCTGAATAGTTATTCTGCGAGAGGTGCTATCTAAATTTCTAGATACGATACAATACAAAGACATAGAACAGAAAGTAAACAGAGAATTATTTGAAGTTATTATGGTATGAACTATGAAGAAAGGCTAGCAATATTGGTAAAGAGAAGGAACAGAAGACACTTGTTTGATTGTAAGATTATAACTTGAAAGAAACAATTACTATGAGTAACGTTCTTTCCAAGCAAGGACAACCAAGAACACAAATATAAATTATTTAAGAAACAGGAACTCAAATGCAGAAAATCTTTGGTGTAGGAATGACAAACTTTGCAATAGTTTGAATGATCATACTGTTTCAGTGGAAAAGACTGTTAAGTCATTAGAAGGCTTTGGACATGAAGGAGTATTTTGGCATCACTATACTGTACCATGCAGGGGGTGATGCTAAACATACAAAATATCATCAGAACCACTTAAAATCCATGTTATCTTATTTTTTCATATAATGTAACCCGAAAATTTAAGCGAGAAAGACAGAATTTTTAAAATGTTCACTACAAGAGTCAAGCCCTAAAACACAATCAAGCTGGTGAAAGCAACAATATGATAGGACTCGATTAAAAACAAGTGCTTTTTGAGCTGCCATAATGCTAAGCTGGTCAGCTGTTTTTAATCCTTCAATGGAAAAATGATTCTCCAGATTTTCCTAGACTCAACTGCATCTTTAGGCTGAATTAATCATTTGCTGTGAGAACAGAGCATTTTCAACTGGATTGTAAAGGCTTTGAAAAGTATTCAGTTGGCTGATGTTCCACAAGACTTTACTCTCTCTCGGCAGTCTCTATTCCTCTACAGGCACCTCCTGTGCCTCAGCAACTGGACTTTGGCTTGCCTTCAGCCGAAGCCTTGCACATCATATGCCAGGCCCATAAAACTTACTAGAAAAATTACAATAGATCTAATTAAATATAAAAAGAACAATGCCAGAGGTTGCAATCTAAGTGACTAGAATAGATGCACTAACCAAGTGAGTTCATAAACTTTGTCATCTCAGGATGGTCCCAGAACGTCTTCTTAGATTCATGGCTGCAAAATGAAAAAAGGAATCACAGAACTGACGGCAGAAAAACAGAAGAGAAGTTTATTTTGTCCATAACTCACGCGATTCATACAAATCACGCACAAAGATGAAGAATCTTTCGATTGTTCAGAATTTCTGCTGCTACAACGCTTTGGGGAGGGGGGGGGCTCAGATCAGCTCGTTTCAGGTTGGACGTTTACTAACATCCCGGAGAACAACAGATGATTCTTGAATTTTCTTCCTGCCATTATTCTCACTGTCAGCAGGAAGCTTGTCGCCCCCTTCTTTTGGCAGATAACATGTTTCTTCTTCATAACATTGTTTAAATGTACCCTCTCCATTTGGGCCCCTGAATTATATTTATAAGAACCTTAACGTAAAAAACAAAAAAGATTGAAAAATTAGTGTAATACTACACAAAATTTGTTTAAAAATATTGTTTTTGTTTAATTTCTCAAAACGGCTATAATTAGCAAAAAAATATGCAAGGACCAAAAATATAGCTCTAATTAAGACATATCATTCAAAGAAAAAACGTCAAAATCGAATGGAAAATAGCTGTGGAACAGGCATATGAAAGGTACGCTTGGTTACTCGAATGGCACTGCACTGGATTTCAATTTTGAATCCTAGAAGAAAATGGCACAAAATAATATTACTTTCAATAGTACCATTTGAAAGCTTATTAAATGCTGATTATATTTTGTCAGAGTAATATTTTCCCAGTTTCTACTCCTTAAGTGGCAAAATGTAAAAAATACAGAAAATTCTTTTTAAAAAAATGGTTTTTGCTAAATTTCTCAAAAACGGCTATAATTAGTGAAAATACATAAAGACAAAAAATATAGCTCTTATCAAGACCTACAATTTAACAAAGAAAACGTCGAAATCGGATAAAAAATGGCCGAGATACAAGTGATTTAAAAAGTCCTTTTCCGCCATCTTGAATCCAATATGGCGGCTAAGCGATCAATAAGCAGGTCATGTGACCAATTGTTTTGACACACTTTGATGACCTATAATAACCATGTGAGGTCAAACTGAAGGTACATTGAAGTGCACATGAAACATGAGCTAGCTCCTTGACTAAAACATGAACCAGGAATTCTGAACATGGTGTCAGCTGAAAGGACTCCTTTATCAGAGATCCAAATTTGCATAAAAGTCCATCAGTGGTGACTTTTCCTGCTATTCCCCTGCAGATTAAGTTGTTCTTAATGTCAATCTCAATCATTCTTGATCCTAGTGCTTTTGAAAGGTTCTAAGAAACTGCAGTAACATACCAGACACATGTATATGTATTTATGCAATATGCATCTAGACCGAGGTGTTCAACTTCTTCAGAAGAAGGACCAAATCACCATTTTCTGGGGACTCAGGGCTTAAGAATCAATTTGTCATTACTAAGATCGCAAAACTAAATTGCAAACATGTACTTAAACATTATTAGTCAAAAGTGCTAATCACACTGGAAGTTTTGAAAAATGATTTTTCTGGTTAAGGTGTAACACCACATGCACATGCAGTTCTACCTTGATAAAAGTCATCGGTTTTTGGTAAATAATCAAGAACAGGTAACAGCTACATGTATTGAAAAGAGGATTTTGTAAATTATTTCAATTTTCTAAAAGTACAAAAATGTCTTGTAAGAACCTGATATAGTCAGGTTGGCATTCAGGCAAATTTGAAGCGATGGACAAACAATAGAAACGGCATGCCATTTGTTACTGGTATAGAGCCACCAATAGCAAAACAATTAGAACATCTAGTTTCTCAAAGTGAGTTACGTTGCAAATTTATAATTAATTTTTTGTATTTGGTATGGAATATTGTTTGTTTGAAACCATTTAGAAGATTTCAGCCATGCCTGAAATATTTAATTTGTTTATACTATTATAATTAATTCAGGAGACTGGCTAGCCTGTCCCTGGTGGTTCTGAACAGTAAAATTGCTTTCAGGAATAGGGTCCATTTTGCATTTCCATCACTTTCGAGTTTCGAGGAATCAATATTTAGGGATTCAGATATACAGACCCCTTTAACAGTAGGCCTATGGGAAAGTTATTGTTTAGCAGCTGAAATAATTAACACATTAGACAAAATTCTGAAGCTGGAAATTACAGAATTTGAACTCTGTGCATTCAGGCATTGCCAGTGTTGAACTCTGATATACATTTCTTTATAGACGCTTGAAGTCAAAACATTTATAAAAACATGAAGAATATAAAAAGAGAAAATTACATTAATCTAATCAGCCTTCAGTTGCATTCTTCTACATTCCACCTGAAGGTAGTGCAAAATATGGGCCAAACCACCCCGAAAATGTGCGTCTTTTTGGTTGAAAATCGCATCATTAAATGTGGTTTGCCATTGTCTGTGAATTCTTAACAGTACTAAATCCAAAGTTTTCAATTCCGTATAGCCCATCCTATTTGTTCATTCGTTGCAACTTGTGGTTAAAGATGGCCTTGACAAGTCTAGAGCTGTTGGACCAGTCATTGCCCTGTGGCATGTAAAGGGTTAAGAAGAAGATGTTAAAAAGAAGTCAACTTGTTTGGGATTGTCAGAACTAATTGTCATATACTTCAGAAAGACAAATATGCGAGGGAATAGACAGGTTTCGGGATATTTGCTTAAGTTGCTCCAGTGAAAAAAGCATTTAAACGACTGATGAATTGAACTTGTGAAGCTGTAAAAGTTGTCAAGGCTGCATATGACTTAGCATATAGATATTCCTTATAAAGTTACTACGACATTTGAGTCAGTTGAAGCCTCAACAACACTTAAAGAATTCAAATGGACTTTCTTCACCATGTGCAAGAAACTCATTACACAAGAAAATCAAAGAACTCCCTCTACCAAGAAAGATACGGCATAATGTATGTGTATTGTGTAACTTAAATGGTGTAAAATGAAGTAGAAGTCTCACATAAATCTCAATTGATTAATAATTTAACTAACTCTATCTAAAGACTGGTGTTTTGGTGAACACAACTTCTTCGATGTAATTTTCATTTGATTTCGCACACCAACGAAGGCAAGCATAATGCAACAGCAGCTACTTAACTTATACTGATTAACAAACAGATCCTTTTCCGTGAAATCTATTATTCAAGTGAGACAGCTATTTAGTTATTCCAACCAAATACGGCAAGTTGTTTAACCAATGTCTACCATTCCAGCTTGATAACCACTCTCAGTTTAGAAAGGCTCAGCGGGTGGGTCATATGTTGGACAAGCCTAATCTAAAAACGTTTCAACAGCATCTTCTAAGAATCTCTCAAACGGCCACAAATGATAGGAAAACACTTGCTTACTTATTTCATAATTTTTATTTCGATTTATTGCTTCTATGTTTTACACTCAATGCTTCTAGCTACTGTCCCACTGTGCGTTTGTTAATGGTGAAATAAAGAATATACTTACTTACTTACTCACTCTTGTCAACTGAAATGATTTGAAAGAGTTCATTACAGACAACAAGCTCATCTGCCCAGGAATAATGCTCAAGTGTAACTGAAGAAGACACCTTTCGCTGCAGTCTTTTGCACACATCCATATCCTAATCATTTTAGCATCTCATCAAGGGCTGACAGCTGACATAATATTCTGACTTCCAGGTTGGCAAAGCAATGAGACTGAATACTCATGACGTACATACACTTCATACAAGGTGCAAACTCATGGAAATCTTGAAAACAGTTAGAGCTAAACAAGTGACAATCACATGTAGCACTAAGCAGTACAAAATAATTTTAGTTTTAAAGGAAATGTAAATAGTTGTTGATACTCCAGTTGTCAAACTTTTTCAGCTGGACTTATTTTACTAAAAAAGATTGAAAAACAGATAATTTTCCAGAGGTCTGAATTCATATTTTAGGTAAATAGTCTGAAGAGAAATTAATCAAAGATTCACAAATTTATCCACAATAACAACTTCTGAAAGATTAAGAGAAAAAACACAAAGCGTTAAGTTATTTCTTATTAACTCAAAACTTACTGAATGTAGTAAGGCACTTTATGTGTAGCAACACTACGCTCCCATGGCAATGACACAGATGCTACAAAGCAGAATCATAAGAAACTGTTAAACAGAATCAAGAAAGGTAAGTGAAAACTGCACTGAAGTCTATCTGTAACTGCTCTTTACCTGAAATGCATCTGGGGACCCAGTGTCTCCATGTAACAGATGGACATCAATGACCAAATCATAGCAACAGATCAGCAGCAAACTATACTAAACTCAGCAGCGATGTAATGTAACGCAGTCAAGAGCAATTTATTTTTACACATATGTAGCATTTCTGCAGCTGTCTATTTACAAGTTCTCCAAGCTCAATCCCATCAGAACAGATTGGTTAGTTAGTTTAACAATACCGTGTCGTAACACCCTCCTCCTTCAGGCAGGCTTGGGATTGGCACCACCCGCAAATGGCAATGTCAGAGTTCACAGAACACAGCAGTTTTTAAGCAGTTTTTAATATGCAAAGATAGGGTGAAGGTAACGAGGCAAACCCTTCCAGGCAACTGAAAAGGTACAATGTTAGAGTGTGAGCCAAAGGGTGCCACGTATGTATGCATGCATGTACGTATGCATGTATGTATGTATGCATGTATCTGGCTATTTATACAGCCCTCTAGTTCGCATAGACCTATATGATATTTCTTGAATGAAGTTCTCACACCTAATTCTATGTTTACAACAGTCAATGTGTTTTCTGTCTGACTAAAGATAACATATTTGTCACTTTAAGACCCATAACTTTTTCTGTCTATCTAGCATTCTTATAATTTATTTATCCTCTCTGTAACACTTTAGCGATGAATGCGGACTAAAAGTGACTGGGAAACCTAATGCAGCTTGTCGACAAGTGTTAAGTCAAATAAATGGGGGCAAAATTTCCAAGGGGCGATAAGTGGGGAGTGAATTTTACATGGAAGGATTGTGGGGGCAAAAAATCTGCAAACCAGGCTAATCTTTAAGAAAAAATCATAATTATCTCAAAGTCACATTTGACTCTGTCTGCTCTTACTTTTAAGCAGCATGTTTCTGCTGGCTGTAAAAATGCCTTATTCCATCGGAGACTCTGAGGTATACACAACCTGTCCTTACTCATGATATGGCCACTTCTTTTGCTGCTGCTCTTGTTCAGATCAGGGCCACCGACAGAAATTCCGGGCCCATAGGCAGAGCAGTTACGGGCCCCTAAACTCTCGTTAGGCTTCATGAGAAAAGTTTATTGCGGGCCCAGCCCCTAAAAATCGCCGGGCCCCTGGGCATTTGCCCCCTGCCCTCCCTCTCGGCAGGCCTGGTTCAGATTATGCTAATTTTGTTCTTTATCACACCTCTTCTCATAATATAAATAGATAACCACTTGATTATGATAAATAACTTGGCAGCACATATTGTTTGCCCTAGTAGCAAACTCCTACTTTTGAGCAGCTATGTCATACAGCAGACTCTTCCCTCTTCTCAGCAATCCTGGCACATAGGGGACATGTATTGCATGACCTGCTCCTGCCGATTAAGACTTCCGCCTACCAACTGAGACCGAGGACCCATGATCGCATTATTCCACCTGCCAATAACCTGATGAGGAAAACATACATTACTAGGATGTTATATGAGATCAAGACCATTTACTGCTTTAATAATAATAATAATAATAATAATAATTTAGAACTGTTGCAAGTAGCATAAATTGGCTGTACACCAAAATGCAGATCTAGCAATTGGTTGAATAAAGAATATTCTTATCTCATCTTATCTTATCTGCTGGTCTTCTGTCACAACTTCACTGGCTCCCCACCTCAAGATCCATCAATTTTAAAATAGTAAATATCACCTTTAAACTCCTTCACACTCATCTACCTGCCTACCCCCAATCCACAATTGACCAGCTATCATATAACATGATCCAGTCATCTTCTGAAGCCTTGTCAACATTTTGTAGCTAAAGCCATCAGTGAACATGCTTTTAGCTCATCCTCACTCACTGTCTGGAATAACATATGTTTACTTAAATGGTCAGCCCCAACAACCTCATCCTTCAAGCAGCCACTTAAAACTTTCTATTTCGTGAATCCTTTGGTCAGTTGGCCACTCCTTCGGTTCTCAAAACTTAGAAGATTCACAAAACCAAACCAGTCAAATTGCCCTTATGGATGACAAGTCTCAATTAGAATTTATGCATCTACTTTTTTACTGTACTGCAAATCCTATATCTAAGCCAAGAGGTTTGAGACAGAGATGAGACCAAGACATTCCTCAAACATTGTCAACACGAGACCAAGACTAGAACTGTGCTTTATGCCATCTGACCTCTAGTTCAGTCGACTGTTACCTGAAAGTATGTGCTGTGAATCTGGTCCAAAGTCACGCAATGCTTCCTGTAATTTCATCAGGCGAGTTTCAATAGCTTCCTGCAGAAAGCGCCATCTGGCAATCAAAAAGAACATCATTCAAAAGTAAAGTACTTCAACCAATTATGACATGCGCAGAACCAACAAATGCTTAACTTTTTGGCAGCTACATAGTTTTTGATGAATTTTACCATATTAGTTCATATGAATGCAAAACATTAAAATCTTCAGAAGTACAAACACATCATATATCATTTTGTTCATGTTTTATTCCTCAACAATATTCTGTCTCAAAAAAGTTGATCAATACAAGTGTTTACTATAAAATAAAAAATTTCATGAAAAGAATAAAATGTAACAAAAATCTGCTAAATGTAGCCACTCATCAGCCAAACTTATAGCAACATTGACGAGCTAATAAATAAATTAATTTAGTCCAAAATAAGCTTTCCTTCTTCTACTAAATGATGACATCGGCACACATAAATTTGTTGCCATCACTGTATTCCCAATGCCAAAACCTCAACCTCAAAGAATTTGTTTTAAGAACCTTTACAATACTGGCTGAATAATAGCACTATTTTTTGGACTTGACTGATGAATAAAAATAGATTTGACAACAGAGAAGTGCCCAAAATCAGCTTATGTTGTTTTCTAATCAATGATGATACTGGCCATCAAAATGTTTGTCGCTGTCTTCAGTCCCGAAACATCCGGTTTGTCAAAAGTATTTGTTTCGACAGCTTTTACAACACTGACTGAACAATATAATTTATTCTTTAGATTTGGCTGATGAATAAAAGAAGCATTTGACTACAGAATGACCAATGACCAAGAGGGGACGTGACTACTTACAATTTATATGGCTGAATGTAATTGTTTACAAAAAAATCGACCAAAGTTGCTTTACCAAGCCATTGGAAAAACCCATGTAAGGGATTTTTAAATGTACAATGTTTCCTCTGTCTAGCATGTATAAATAAAACACTAAACATAGCCAAATGGGTGTGTTTTTGTAACGCAGTCACTAGCAACTGTATTTGCTGTGAAAGTTAATAAAGCACAGATGATTGTTTGCCTAGTGGTTTGCAAACTTAAACAGTGGGTCACTTGTAAAACAGTGGGTCTTGACAAGTGACTTATATGCTGCTATGACAACAATTTGGTGAAAACCTTTAAGTAATAACCACAAAAGCCACTAATCGAGTCTAAAGAATAAGAAAGATAAATATCCTTAAGTAGAAATGCAGGATATTCATGTAACATCTCACATAGAAAGAAACAGCTCTGCAGCATATATATAGAAAAAACTTACAACAAACAATTCTCACACTTATTCTCACACAAGAAACAGATAAGCAGAGAGACTGTGCTGACTAACCTTTTCACAAGGTCATCTAGGTTCTGGAACTTCTTATCAGGAAACTGAGTGGCAATATCAATGCACTGGTCCACTTCACCCTGGATGGGAGCAGTCTTCTGTTGAAACATCTACAACATTCATCTCCTATATAGTTTCCCAGATCTGAGTGGACACTCAGATCTGGGAAACTGTCGTACGATAAACGCTTTCAAACTCATGCTACTAAACCATGCCTGGCAGGCCATTGGCCGACCTCCTTAGCCAACGGCCTGACAGATAGACTGACAGACAAATTGATAGACAGAAAAACAGCGGTTAGTAAGTCTGTCTCTGCCTCCCTCCCTCCCGGTATCACTCCCTCATTATGGCACATGATCTGAGGGGAGGTTAAGGTGGAGGAGGAGCAAATACTGAGGAGGTGAAGATTGATTAGCCTAAACATCTATTGGTCATGTGCAATACAGGGTAAAAACTCTGTTGTTCGCAAATAGTCCTTGATACTTTCTTCTACCAGTCCACACGACGTAATAAAACTGAAAAATACTATATTGTTGGTAAATGGTCCCTCAAAATTTCGTTATTCCATGACTGAACAAAGTCCCCAAGACCGACGATTATGTTTAAATCGTCAGCGACAGCAAAGATGGATGGCCCGACAAAGACAAAAACAGCTTGAATCTTCACTCGCAATGTGATTTATAATCCAGTATGCCAATAAACAAATTCTTTTCTCTTTCTATCAATCCATTCATTTTCTTTGTCAACCCATCATATATGATGGGCAAATACTCTAGTACAAAAATAAAAATTGAAATGATAACAGTAATAAAAATGAATTTTTAAAAATCTCTCCATACTGTTTTTATACCTGAGGCATAAAATCATAATAATAATAACTTCTATTGCAATTGATTATTTTTGGCGCTGCCTGGTTTCAAAGTGCACCAATGCTTTTGCATTGAACCAGGTTTCGAACTACTTCTCACCACTGCAGCTCGGAGTTGCCACCACGGGTGGATGCGAGGCTGCAGTACATGCAACCCATCAATTGCTCACTGACCTGCCACAAGGTTCAGTCCTTGTGAAGCTTCACTTCAGCAACGCTTTCAACAGCCTAAGCAACAAGTAAATGTTGGAGGCAGTCGCGAATGTGGACCCTGATTTATACCTGCACTCCTAAAGCATGGTGATTTCCCTATCTTATAACAAACTGGCCCTCAGCAGGGTGACCCACTTGGCCCTCTCATTTTCTAGTTACCTTTCCAGCCGCTGCTTTCTTCCATGTCCACTGCCTTATATTTGGGATATCTGTATAGATAGCCTTTCAGCCCTCTCAAAGCCCTACCTGCACCTCACCGCGGTGAGAGGGTGAACAGTCAAGTAAGGGATAGCCTGGTGGGGCTATGCCATCAGTGGTGAAGACCTTGGTCGAAGACCTTGGTCGAAGAACCACCTTGGGCGTTTCGCGAGGTGGAAAGGCTCACCAGGAACCCCGAAACAGCTGGCCAACGCAGGAGGCAGGTGCTGGAAGGACACCTCAGACCGGAAGAGGCCAAAACGGCCCAACGATCTCCTTACCCTACCAGGAGAGGACTGGTCACCGCCTGGCAAGAGACCAAGAAACTCCTAACAAAATGAACACGAAATTAAAGAATGCAGATAATGACGTCAACGGGGCTCCCCTGAAAATACAGAGGAACACCGCGTCCGGCAGGAACGGAGGAGGGAACCGGGCCGTTCAGGTCGTCATCCCGAGAAATCCTGGAACCCAGAAGATAAAAGGAGATTCAAAAGATCAGATCTTCAACGGTAAAGAAACCATGTTCGTGGGAACATGGAATGTGAGAACACTGTATGCAGTTGGACAACTGGACATACTACTACACCAGGTTAGAGAGCTGAGATGGAGCGTCATGGGAATAGCAGAGACGAGATGGACAGGGACAGGAGAGATGAACAAGGATGACTATAAAATCATATACACAGGAAGAGAAGATGGGAAGCACCAAGAAGGAGTAGCGCTGATCATGGATAAGAAAGCAACTAGAGCCCTGATAGGCTATGCAACAAGGGGGTCACGACTCATCAAAGCAAGATTCAGAACGGCGATGGGAAAGACAACGATCATCCAAGTGTATGCACCAACAGCGGCCTCAACAGAGGAAGAGATAGAAGACTTCTACGAGAACCTACAAGAAATGATACAGGACATACCGAGTCAGGAGATTCTGATCATAATGGGTGACTTCAACGCAAAGGTGGGAGAGACTGGGAAACGTGGAAGGGAGCACTGGGAAAATTCGGATATGGGGAGGAAAACGAGAGAGGCGAAAGACTGCTAAACTTCTGCACGAATAACAACTTAAGAGTTATGAACTCAGTATTCTATCAAAAGAAGGACAGTAGGAAATGGACTTGGGAGTCGCCAGACGGCAGAACCAAGAACAGAATCGACTACATCATAGTTAACAACAGATGGAGGAGCAGTGTAACAACCTGCAGAGCATACTCGGGACCGGACGTGGCGTCAGACCACAAACTAGTAATGGCAGGCATACGAATAAAGCTAAAAACAGCAAGAAGACAGGGGAAGATAAGAAGATATGACGTGGAAAAACTGGAGGAGACAGAAATGAAACAAAGGTACAAGGAGGAACTAAAAAGGAAATGGAAGAAGGCCATGGAAAAGGAGGAGGGAGCTGAAACCTCGGTGGAGGGGATTTGGAAGGAGATCAGAGAAATCTACAACGAGACGGCAAGACAAGTGTTGGGATACAGAGAAACAAGAAAGAGGAAACCGTGGATAACACAAGAAGTGCTTAGGCTAAGTGACCAAAGGAAAGAACTAAGGAGGACCAAAATGGACAATGAAGGAAACAGGAAAAGATACAACAAAATAACTAGAGAAATCAAAAAGAAAGCAAAGCAATGTAAAGAACAATGGATAGAGGAAAAACGCACAGAGGCGGAGCATAGCGCGGAGAGACAAGACACCAGAGGATTGTTCAGAATGGCGGAGGAAATATGTGGCACGGTGAGCAGCGAATCATCAGAAATAAGGAACAAAGAGGGCGAAAAGATAGAGAACAAGGACGAGATCAGAGGAAGATGGAGAGAACACTTCGAGGAACTGTACAACGAAGAGAATCCAACAGACATCACGGTCTTGGAGGAAATGCCACAGAATAACAACCAGGATAGACTGGGTCACATACTCAGAGGAGAAATAGAAGAAGCGATAAAAAACCAAAAAAAGAGGAAAGCACCAGGGGAGGGTAACATCACAGCAGAAATGATCAGGGAAGGAGAGGAGTGCTCAGTGGAGATGATGCACACCCTGTGCAACAGGATATACCAAGGAAAGAAATGCCCGGAGGACTGGGGAAAGGCGATCATAGTCCCCATACACAAGAAAAAGGACAAGACTATCTGCAGCAACTACAGAGGAATCAGCCTCCTAAGCGTGCCTGGGAAAGTGTACACCAGAGTCCTGCAACAATGACTACGGAGGTATGTGAAGGAAATAGTGGGGGAGGAACAAGCGGGTTTCAGAAGAGGAAGGGGAACAGTGGACCAAATATTCACAATCAGGCAACTGTCGGAGAAATACTATGAAAAGAACAAGGTGATATATAACAACTTCATAGATTTCAGACAAGCTTTCGACAGTGTCTGGCAGCAGGGGCTGTGGAGAGTGATGAGGAACTATGGAGTACCAGAAGAGCTAGTGGAACTACTGGAGGACCTGTACAGTAAAACGATAAGCGCAGTGAGAGTAGACGGGGAGCTAACGGAATGGTTCAGAGTACATGTTGGAGTAAGACAAGGCTGCGGCCTATCCCCATACCTATTCAACCTGATACTGGAGGCAATGATGGACATAGCGCTAGCAGATACAGAAATAGGGGTGAGAATAAATGGAGAAATAGTCAACAACCTAAGATTTGCAGACGATATAGACCTGATGGTGGAAAGCGAAAGCCAACTACAGGAACTAACGACCAGGGTACACGAAAGTAGTAAAAGATTCGGGCTTAGGATCAACGGAGAGAAGACCAAAACAATGACAATTGGTAAGGAAAAAAAGAAGATAACCATCACCTTGGAAGGAGAGGAGTTGGAGCAGGCGGCGGAATTTGTGTACCTTGGGGGTGTAATTACGGAAGACGCAGAATCGACAAGGGACATAAGGAAAAGAATTGGGCTAGCATCGGCAATGTTTGGGAAGCTGAGGAAACTATGGAGATCAGGCAACATCTCAATAAGAACAAAAACCAAGCTATATGAAACACTGGTAATACCGGTCCTTATGTATGGAGCAGAGTCTTGGTGCGTGAAAAGGGAGGACGAGAGAAGACTGCTGGTGGCGGAGATGGGATGGCTACGAGGACTACTGAATAGATCACGGAGAGAAAAGATACGGAACGAAGTGACACGAAAAGAACTGGGACAGAAGAAAACGGTAGTGGAAAGAATAAAGAAAAGAAGACTAACATGGTATGGACATGTGATCAGAATGGAGAGCGGAAGAATGCCGGCAAAGGCGCTGCACGGAGAAGTGGAGGGAACGAGGAGCAGGGGACGACCGAAGAAGAAGTGGATAGATAATGTACTGGAGGACATAGAAGACAGAGGATGGGAGTTAAAAAAGGCAATAGAACTCGCAAGAGACCGGCCAAAATGGAGAAGTTTTGTTGGAGCCTCATCGTCGGTGAACACTTGACGGAGGAGAAAAAGAAAGAAGCCTTTCATCGGGTGGAAAAGCTTCAGTTGTAGCAAGCGATGTCAAGGTCATTATGACAGAAGCTCGCTCATTGAGCCTGGCTTTGAACATTGCTCTCCTCAAGTCGCATGGTCGCATGTCCTCATCCCGCTAGCTGTGGAAAGATTAGGCCAAATTAACAACAAGGGCCTTGATTTTATTTCGGACTTAGGCTGTCACTTCACTCAAGCTACAGCTGAACCCTGAGAGACCAGCTTTGTTTCAGCGACGCTCTGTAACAATTCAACGCTTTACTGCAGCGGATCCTTAGTCAAAGCTCTGTCTGACACTGAAGAGGGGTAGCCATTCCAGAATAATTACACTAATAATTTCTAAGTCCCTGAGGGAATGAAGTACCTCAGGGCAAAAAAAATAATAATAATAATTATCATCTACATTGGCCTCAGCAGCCCACTGGCATTTGAGACTCTCGGTCCAATTAACAGCAGTGGCCTACTTTTCATCACAAAGCTATGGCGCTGTCTCTCTCATATAATCGTTGATACAAGAGAAACCAGCTGTCTTTTTTAGAGCATTGCCATCATAATCCAACGCTTTAATGCCATTGCCTTCCAAGGCACTTTTGTGTGAGACACTTTCACATCTAACAGCTTACCTGAGTAAGATCAACCTGTTGCTGAAGGTTTTCAAGGAGGATGTCACTGACTGGTTGCCATGGTGACATATCTCTTTCCATTTCATTCAGGTGATTAGTCAAGTCATCTAAAGCCTCTTGCATGATCATCATTTTCTGCAAAGAAATCGCCCAAATATTGCACTATTATTTATACAATCAACTGTGTTCCAGGCAGACTGAACCACAAAAGTAAAACAACTTTGAAACATTGTTTATCTAGCCTACTCCAACAAAATGAGTCTTAACTACCACAATGCAATTTTCCAGAGTGGCTGAGAACAGTGTTTCAGGTTGAAATCATGCACACTGGCTTCTGTGATGATCAAACATATTCTATTTGAAACTTTTCACTTAAATCAAACATTTTTATGCTGATAGGTGCTTAAATTCATTCACTCATTTGAGGATTTATATAGAGCCCTTCAAGGGAACTACTCTGAGGCAGTTAAATGTAACAACTTTAATGCAGTAACTGTGTGTGATGAGCAAACTTAATTCTATTTAGTGTTTGAGTTTTGGCAGTCACTTTTTCCAGTCTGCTGAATAATACAAACACATCATACATCACTTGAAAGGTCTTTGTCCAGTTTCAGTATTCAACAACACACAATTATTTGCTCATTGGCGAATGAGAAGACTTCATTTAAGAGTCATGATAAACATGATATGTTTATATATGACAATATATTTGTCATGACCATGTCAGCCTAGTCATGCATTGCATCACATACAAGCAGTTATTCTATTGTACAAAATGTACAGCGTTGTGTTGGTCTACCAATGAATCCATTATTAATCCACACAAGTGAGGTGGAATATAAACTACATTTTGCCAACAGAGATTTAATCAAATTTATAATAATACTACTACTAATAATAATAATACTTTCAATGTAATCTTACTGCATTTGTCAGTCTGAATTAATAAAGGAAATTATTATTATTATTATTATTATTATTCGCTGTCAGTGTTTACTGTGATGGAATGACAGGTGTTCCCCCAAACCTTTCTTTTCTAAGCTGATGCTAGATAAAGACAGTTGGTCTCTGAACTTGGGAACAAGAGGGGTGGCCTGCATATTACATGTACTGTGACTTTTAATTCTTGGAGGTATATCTGAAATTTCTAAATGCAACTCTTGCTCAGCTTCACGAAATTAAATGAAGGTCCTCCAGGATATATTAGAATTTAATTGTGTCACACTGCAGATTGTATGCTGGGGTAGTCCAACTGTCTCATAAACTCTTAAAAAGACAGAAAAGTTAATTTGCAAGAAACACACTCACAAGGCAAGTACTGTAATTTCTGGACTATAAGTCGCACCTTTATTTAGGGTGTAATAAAAATGGCAAATATCTGGTACAATCAATAAATTACGAGCATCTATATTCAAGTCAATTCCCAATAAGAAAACTAATAACCTTATTTAGTAAAATCACATAATATATAATTTTCAGATACATTTTACATTGTAAGTTGTGTTGAAATAAGATTTCTTGCACCTTCTAAATTATGGCTTTGCAACATGTGTTGTTTAGAGTGTTGTCATTTTATATTCTGCATGGCACCTGCACAGTATTTTGAATTTATACTAAGGATTTATGTAGCAACTCTTCAAGGTTGTCTACTCAGAAACACTCCTGACCCAACCCCGGCTAAAGAGTACTGTCTTAACAATAGAGTTAAACATGATGGCATGGGCTCTATGGACCAAGCGAAGCGTCATGGAGGAATATCTGAAATCTCAATTTCCAGATTGCTGGGCTAACAATGGAGAAAGCACGGCGCTGCCTAAGAGCAGTCCGTGAACGGGGAACGAGGAGCTCAGCCTACTTGGAAGAGCGCAGAGAACCATGATGCTGGACATTCCAGGGTTAACCAGGGTGACGTGGATGATGACAATGTTAAATGGAAACATGTTGTGAATGTGCAAGTAAGATAATTTACATATTACAAGGCTGTAAGAAGGATGCAAATAAAAGTACTTTGCTGTGTCCATAAAACACTCGGTGTACTCTCTAGCTTAAGTCAGAATGCAGTGGAAGAAATAAGATACCTCAAGAGATTCATCTAATTCATTCTCCCATTTCTCTGAACTGTTGTTTACTTCTTCCCATTTCCTTTTCAGAGACTCTGCTAGGGATTTCACAGCACTCATCTTCTCTGTACAAGCATCTGCAAACAAAACAATTACCACGTACTCATGAATTGTTCCAGGAATGAGGCCTGTATCTGTCATTGAAAATGTACGTATAATATGTATGTACCTGTCTGTTTAAACAGCACATTTTGAGAACATCACAAAGGAGCCAAAACAAACTAACAGATCTACAGGACTGACTTACATACAATAAAGTATTTCTTTTATCTAAAATCACTCCAATATGAATCAAACATAGTTTGATTATCTTAGACATTGAAAGACAGTTTCTAGCCTCTGCTCAGCATAAGATGTAAATAGCAAAACAAAAATGTACATACTTTCGTAGACAGACTCTTGAATGCTGCTTGCCGTCTTCCTTTCAGACACAGCAAAAGCTTCTTCCAAAGTTTTTTCCACCAGCTGACTTCGGTTGACTAAATCTTTTCTTATGACCTAGATTAATAATAGTTAATAGGAAATTGTCATTTCAGAGCTCTATAAATTAAAACCAGAGCATAAGGTCTTAACACAGCACCTCATGATGACTATTTCTGACAATAGCACGTACAGTCGTACACTAAAAGACTGAGAGAAAGTTTGTACATAGAACTGAACATGGCTTATAAGACTTCGGTTCAAATTCATGGCATTTGGCAATGCTGCTATGGTGTTTTGTGTTTCTTTAACTAATTAGGATAGCCTACACTGGTGTAGGTTAATTTTTCAGAAATGAGTTATTGCCATCCAGCTGTACTCTTTGGATATGTCTAATGCAGGCCAGTACTTTTTTAGGTTAAATAAAAAGGTTTGGGTGCCCTAATCTAGCGGGATACACATCCCTTCTGGGTTTCCCTTTGCTGCCCTAGTTTATATTTTTTCTTTCGATGTTACTCGATGTATCGTATCATTGCTATGTTTTCTGTTTTGGGTTGCAATAAAATGAAAACACATGGGGGTGGAAAGGGGGCAAGCAAGCGACTCAAAAAGCCTCTGCTGCTCAAATGTCCACCACGTCGCCTTCACGTGGCCCCCCTGTTGGAAACGAAGTACGTGGTGGACGACCGAGTACACGCCGGTATAAGCGTGTGCCCCATGGGTGAAGAAACCGAAGGACGGACGATCAACGGTACCGACGCAGAGAGATGGTGTCTCCCGATAAAAACACCGGGAGGAAGGCAACGGGAAACCACCTCCCTATCTCATCCCGAGTAAAATGAAAAATGACGACAATAAGAAATTCAGATAACAACGTTAACGATTCAAACCAGACATTGGGGAGAGTCGCGTTCGGCAGGGGAAGACAAGGCTTCCTCGGTCGTCAACAAGCGAAAACCTTCAAAATAGGGACGGAGACGGAAAAGGAAAGGCTAAAAATAGGGACCTGGAACATAAGAACAATGGCAAGACCAGGAAAGCTCGCGAACGTCATAGGAGAAATGAGAAGAGCGCAGCTTGACATACTAGGTTTGGCAGAGGTAAGATGGAAGGAGGGAGGAGATTTCGTGAGCGATGGCTATAGGGTTGTCCACACTGGAGGAGACAAGGGACAAAACGGGGTAGCAATTCTTCTGTCAGAAAAAACAGCCAAATGTGTGACGAAAATAGAAAGAGTCGAAGATAGGATGATAATAGTATCAATACATGCACACCCAGTAGACATAACAATAGTACAGGTGTATATGCCTACGTCGGCGCATAAGGAAGAGGAGGTGGATGACATGTATGAGAAAATAGAGAGAGGATTAGAAGACATCAAAGGTACGGATTATGTGATAGTAATGGGAGACTGGAATGCAGTAGTGGGAGAGGGCGAACAGGAAGGTATAATAGGGAAATTCGGATTGGGGAAGAGAAATGAGAGAGGAGAGAAATTAATGGAATTCTGCAAAAGGCAAAGACTGGTAATAACGAACACATGGTTCCAGCAGGAAAAAAGACGAAGGTACACGTGGAAATCACCAGGAGACAGGGAAAGATACCAGCTGGATTACATAATGGTAAGGCAGAGGTACAGAAATAGTGTGAAGAATGCGAGAGCCCTTCCCGGGGCAGATGCAGATACAGACCATAACATGGTAGCTATGACAGTGAGCCTACAACTTAAGTTCATCAAAAAGAAAAGAGTGAAGAAAATGAAGTGGAACAAAGAAATGATAAAAACAAAGATGGGAGAAGTATCGAAGAACCTAGAGGAAAAAGTAGAAAATCTAAAAGAGGGAACAAAAACAGAAGAGAGGTGGACGAACCTAAAAGAGGCATTGATGAAAGAGGCGACTGAAACGATAGGATTCCAAAAGGGAAACGAACCACGTAAACCATGGATAACAACAGAGATGATAAAAGACATGGAGGAGAGAAGAAAATGGAAACATCAAAGTACAGAGGAGGCTAAACAGGAATATAGAAGACTTAACAACCAGCTGAGAAGAACAACGGATAAAGCAAGAGAAATGTGGTGGGAGGAGCAGTGCAGAGAACTGGAACTCCTGCAGGAACAGGGGCGAAGCGATTTGGTGTACGGTAAAATAAAATCACTAAGCAAGAAGCAAAATACAGGAAGAGGAGGTGCAATCAAGAACAAGGACGGCAGACTACTGGAGGACGCAGATGATATAAGGGAAAGATGGAAGGAATATGTGGAGGAATTATATACAGGAAGTGGAAGCATCGAGGAAGAAATGAGGAAACAAGAACGGAAGCAGGAAGAAACACAGGTGGAGGACGGCATGGGTCCGGAGGTGATGAGAGAGGAGGTCTTGGCTGCAATTAAGGACATGAAGAATGGGAAGTCGGAAGGAATTGACAACATCCCAATAGAAATACTCAGAAATCTTGGAGAGAAGGCAATGAGCGAGGTGGTGCAACTATGCCGGGACATCTACAACACGGGAGAATGGCCAAAGGACTTCCTGCAGACAATAATTATACCAATACAGAAGAAGCAGAATGCAACAAATTGCGAAGACCATCGCACGATAAGCCTTCTGACACATGCATCAAAAATCCTGCTAAGAATTATAACAAAGAGACTGCAGACAAAGGCGGAAGCAGAAAATTGCTTGGGAGAGGACCAATATGGGTTTAGAAAGGGAAAGGGGACAAGAGATGCGATAGCAGCATTGAGGATAATAGCAGAAAGAAGCATCCAACATGACCAAGACATATATATCTGCTTCGTCGACTATGAAAAAGCTTTCGACAGAGTAGACTGGAGAAAGCTAATGGGAATACTGAGAAGAAAAGGGGTGGATTGGAGAGAAAGAAGATTGATAGGTAATCTATACATGGGACAAAGAGTGAAAATAAGAGTTGATGGAGAGTACTCAGAACCAGGAAAAATAGGAAGAGGGGTAAGACAAGGATGCCCACTGTCACCAATCCTATTCAACATCTATATAGAAGAGATCATAAGAGAAACGCTAGACGATATGGAGGAGGGGATAAAGGTAGGAGGAAGAAGGGTGAAGGCATTGAGATTTGCAGATGACCAGGCGATGCTGGCAACTAGCCAGGAGGGCTTACAAAGGATGATGGATCGTCTAAATACGGTATCACTGGAATATGAAATGAAAATAAACGTAAAGAAGACAAAGGTAATGAAGATAAACAAGAGAAGCGGTATAATACCACAAACAATAAAGATCACACTAAACGGACAAGAAATAGAACAGGTGGAGAAGTTTTGCTATCTAGGAAGTGTGATCACAGACGATGCAAGATGCCACGAGGAAATAAAAAGAAGAATATCCATGGGAAAAGATGCATTTTACAAAAGAGGAGAGCTGATGAGAGGAACCTTAAGCAAGAATCTAAAGAAGAGAATGGTGAAGACACTGGTGTGGAGTGTGGTGCTGTACGGCTCCGAGACATGGACAATGAGGAAGGACGACATAAAAAGATTGGAGGCCTTCGAGATGTGGGTGTGGCGCAGAATGGAGAGAGTTAGCTGGGTGGAACGGAGGACGAACGAGGAAATCCTGCAAATGGTAGAAGAACAAAGATCACTCATAAGTACTATACGCGGACGACAAAGGAAATGGATCGGGCACATCCTAAGGAGTGAGACACTGCTAAGAGACATCATGGAGGGAAGGATGGAGGGGAGAAAGACGCGAGGAAGACCGAGGGCAATGCTGCTAGACTGGATGATGACAAAAGAAGAAGGATACAGTGGACTGAAGAGAAGAGCACAAGACAGAGAACGATGGCGTCATTGGTCATACGAACCTGCCAATGGGCAGAGAACATAAAGAAGAAGAAGAAGCTATGGTTCATACTTATGGCAATATACCTTTAGTCATATTCATGAAAATAACAGTCTGGTTTAAAATCATGGCAAACTACTTTTGGTTACAGCATGGCAATAATATTTTGGTTCACGTTCATGGCTATAATACTTTTTCATGTTAACAGCAAATAGTACAATATTTTGCAATCTCACCAATAAAAATTTTGTTCACATTCACAACAGTAACAGTTTAGTTCATATTCATGGCAGTAATATTTCTGGCTCATATTCACAGCAATAATACTCTAGGTTTAAATTTACAACATTAGTATCTCCAAGATATGAGGAAATAATATTTCTCCTCCTCCATATGACCCACTGTTGTGTGATTTCCATTTCATACCAATTCATGCGATGAGAATCAAAGCCTCAACCATCAGCGAGAGTCCATCAAATCAAACTGGCAATGATTACATCCACTGACCCTCAGATGAGGAAGCAATCTCAGCAGAACTGCGACTAATTAAAACAGGTCACTGAGCTGGCCATAGCAACAGCAGCATCTCATCCGCGGTCAAGATACATAAATATATGGACAACAAAGGCCTCACAAAGGCAGGTCGACAGATTGGGTAGACTCTATCAGAATGCATCTGTGTCAGTTGCAACAGTAGTATACTTTGCAATGTCATCAGAAGGCCCCAGAAGGTTCCCAATGCCAAAGGAGTAATTTGCGAGTGATTGCCCACAGCTGCCACTGTCAGGAAATGAAACCAAAGGGAATGCACCAACACACATATAAAACCAATTCATGCGATGAGAATCATAGCCTCAACCATCAGACAGTCCATCAAATCAAATTGACAATGATTGCATTCATGTCTGTAACAACAAATAATAAAAGCACACATTCTACGACTTAGTCAATCTACTCAGTAGAGGCCCATCAGTACTGTGTGTTTGTACCAATACCAGTATACCAGGTGCCACTAGCATTATGGCACATATATAGCATATATGGTGCTCTGTGTGTTTGCGTGATTACCTATTCATGTAAACACACTTTCTACCCCTGGAGTTGCATATTCCATGCTTCAGTACATTTGCAGAGCTATTGCTTGTTTTCCGGTATTAGACATATATCTATTCACATCAATTATCACTGAACATACCGTATTATCTCAGATATAATACGCAAGTATGTATGACTTGCACCCCAAGTTTCAAAATTTATCCTAATGTAAAAGCTTAGTACCTATGTGTAATGCGCAGGTGAAGTTCCGAGTGAAGTTCCGAGTACCCAAAAACTACCCATGTAATTCAAAAGCGAAGTCAGTAGTGTTAAAATTTGCGCTATAAAACCATTTGAATGCTACATACATGTATATGACACTGACCCGACATGGAAGTTCCGTTTGAAGCGAAGCTACGTCCTTTTAAATCATTCTGTAGGTAAAAACGGCTGCTTATTTGCAGCCTAACCGTTCTAATATTTCTGTGATGCTTCTGACTGCGTAGATCACTGTATCCTACTTAAGTCTTGCAACAGTCCTTTGGCATCTCTGGTACAATCCTCAATTGGTTTGTGTCCTACCTCTCATACTCAGCACATTCACATCAACTTCCTCATATCATCCATCATTGCTCGGCTCTCTGGTTCTGGTTCTGTCCTAGGGCCCCTGCCCTCCCCTCCCCTATTCCTTTAAAATATTTTAAATGATGATGCGATAAAATCAACCCAATAAATTCAAGTTAAATAAAATAAAATAAATTAAACCAATCAAATATGAGGTAATTTGGTCGCTGTAGATATCTTCTGTTGCCTTCATTGGTGATCTTCATGTGTGATTGGTGTTTGTTTAAAACATCTAAGTACTTTTCCTTATGTATAATGTTCTAATATTTAATGTTCTAATGCACACTCAGACTTTGAGCAAATATTTTCAGAAAATGTGCACGTTATATCCAAGATAATATGTGACCCATCTGCACAAAACCAGTCATAAGTCAGAATATTTAGTTTCAAGAAAACGAGCAAAAATATCAAAGTAAATTTTTTCAAATTTTAGATGATTGCAGATTATAATTTAAAAATATATATTTTATACAAAAAACATAAAAGTTTGAGAAAAAATAACATTGAAGGGTGTTAATTGGATGATTTTATACAAGCTATGATTTAAAAATTTTTGCAAATTCACCGAATTTAGGCCATTTACCGGCCTTTATCCATTTTATATTTAAAATTTTACCTTGTTGTTTGGTATCATTTTAAAGCTCTGCCTTTCGTCCGTTCAATGGTGTCAAGATAATAGCGGTGTTCTATTCACATACGCCAATAGTACGGCTCGAAAAAAGGTCACACACGTTTTACAGTTTATATAGTGGGCAACTTGAGATGCATATTTGTCGGATAAATAGTTTCCATACATGCAAGTAGTGTTTCATCCATAAATTCAGTTACAATTGAGACAGAATGATAATTTTGGTGTCCTTATAAAGAGGATGTATTTCTCTTTAAAATGGTGTATTATACTCCCAAAGTCAGAAATTCGACTTCAGACTGGTTTTGTGCAGATGGGTCACATATGGTATGTACTGTCCTTATGATTCAGCTCAGCATACTTTCACTGTTTCACAAATGATTAGATCTGCTAATGCCTTGGAGAAGTTGCTAAACAACTAAGTGATCAAGTTATACTGAGCATGCTTTCTCACCTGATGCAAATCATTCTGTTGTCGAATCGCAGACAAATCATTTCCAGTTGGCCACTGATTCTTCAGTTCTTCCTTCTTCTGTATTGTCCAATCAATGAGTTCAGCCAAAGTTTTAATCAGTCGATCATCCTCTGATGATAACTGCTCCTCTTTTCCAATACCAAGTCGTTTCCTACAGAAAAGTGTAAATGTACCTCAGAACAACATGAAACACACCACAAGTTTCAGACTTTCATAACAATTGGAATCCTGCTGTGAGCCACCATGCCTGGTCCTGCTCCCAACTAGATAACTCATCTGATTTGCTGTCATCTGCTGTAATAATTCTAGTGGCACATTGCATACTGGTATTGTTACACTGTAGCAATTTCACTCTATTCAAATAACTTGTATGTTATTTAAATATTTAATTCTAAAATTAGAATAAGTTTACTTAATTAAATAGCACTAATAAGAATATTAATTCAGTACCATAGCTATAAACTTTAAATATTTATATAGAGAGGTGGACTGTTTGGGAGAACTGATAATGATAGAAGTGATTCACTGAAATAAACAACTAAATTAATTGTTAACTTGGCCATCAAGTTTGTTGAAACTACATTGCAGTATAAATAAAGCGGACTTATACACCAAGGAATTGACAGGATATGGGATATTTGCATGTAAAGCATTTTAACTATTATATGATCGAACTTTGAAACCTTTGGATATGCGATGTCTCAACATATGGATATCTTATGGATTGTTTTGATGGTCTATGCTTATTACAGTAAGCTACTACACATCGAATGATGAGCAGTAAGTATAATGCAGAAAAAGTCTGTGCCTGACTACAGGTAGTGTTATAACTAACCGTAACTCGTGAAAACTTATATTAATCGCTTTCCACTGATGATTTAGTTGGTCCAGGTTACACTGCAAGATGATGGCTTCATCTGGCTCAGATACACACATCATCTGGTTCCCTGTTGTGTTCAAAGAGTCCAGAAGGCTATGCTGTGACTCAATTTCCACCTCAAGATACTGAAATAAAAACAGATTCAAAGATAGGTAATTATATGCTCATTCTGTTCTCATTGTTGGGTCCGCTTCATAATTTGTCCATTGGAAGCAAAAACAAAGCAACAGTCACACAAAATTTTAATTTATGAGCTCAGCATACCGTATATACTCGAGAATATGTCGCCTTCGAGTATAAGTCGCCCCCTAAATTTTGGGCTGGGAAAGTGAAAAAATGTATTGACCCTAATATAAGTCGCGGCCGTAAATCACGCGTCATCTGGCAAGTGTTTGGTCGCACTATACTAGCATTGTTAAGTTATTGCTATGTGATAAGCGCCTTCTACGCTTTTTAAAGTATTGCTAAATGAATTAAATATTTTTGCACAATTATATAAATTAAATAATTTATTTTAAATTTATATTGATATAATATTATGTGGAGTTTGTGCTTTTTGCAATTAAAGAAATTTGTGAAATTGCCTATTATCGCCATCATGGCAGAAACAAGTACATGTATAGAGCAAGGAGTATATAGTGTAGCATAGAGTCATCAGTTTCTTGATATAGCACTATAACTTCTTACTTGTCTAATGTTTATAAGGTTCCTCTACCCGTTTCTAATGTACACTTTTAAAATGCTTTAAGTAGACATCAAAATTTTAGACATAAATTGTACTGCGTATTCTAAACTGTAAAACTTATGTGCTATAATTTTGAGTGGAAGACTTTACCTTGTGAGAGATGCCGGTAAAGAATTAGGAACAAGTTTCGCGGAGAAATTGAAATAATTATTTACATTGAAAACTGTAACCAAATGCTCGATTTTTGCAAGAACCTTCAATTTCTTTACAAAATAAATATTCATCAGATTATTATTAATTTAGGTATAATAGAAACAGTTATGATTGTACCCAGCAAGAAATTATTTATTGGCAAAGCGATGAGGTAGAGTACCATTCGTTAGCGGACACATTGGTCTCTTACCTTGCTGGTGCACACATGAAATTTTGCCTTCACCCAAATATAAGTCGTGCCCCCAACTTCAGATTTGAAAAACTGTCCAAAATTTTGCGACTTATTCTCGAGTATATACGGTAGTTTAGCCATCAGTTCCCAGTTCATCAAAAATGCACTGCTGACAAGTAAGCACAGGAATAAAGAGGTCTAGTGATCATAAAAGCACATTTATTTAGCACTTCTTTCAAAGAAATCTTCTCACATGTGCTCACATCATCACATCTCACATCATTTTCTTGGTGACAAGAATGTCAATAAGCCACAGAAACAATTGCAAACGTGGGTTGCATGTATGGAATCACCTTCACTGACCGTTATCCAAGGTGCCTGTCAATTCTCTCCTAACCTTAGGAAGGTCAAAAGTCTCTGATGACTAGTGTTGACAGACGCATGTACTAGAGGGGACTGATATCTTAGAGCTAGGGAATGGTTTTACCTTAGTTGCATCAACAAGTCCCTTAAGCTTTTCATTGTTCTGATTATCACCATCCTCCGGAGCTGTATTAAGTTTGGCTAGAATTGACTCCTGCTGGACGATAAGATGTTCCACTTTGGTCAACCAGAGCTGAAACCTCTCACGATCTGGATCGAAACGATAGATCGCATTGGCCATATTCTGAAGATACTTCTCACTTTCAGTCAATCTGTTTAACATAACATCATTTCACTTCATGTCCGTGAATTAACACCTGAAGGCCTATCAGTGGGCACCCAGAGGACCAGGCACCAGACTGAAAAAAGGCACTTGCGCCTTGAATGCACAAAACCAGGCCACAGAAGCAATAATGATTATTTTACTAAGATTAAGTATTAGTCATGGGCTCATGGCTTAACACGCACAGTTGTCTGTCGCCTGCAAAGTCGTGGGTTGGGCTGAAAGATATCGTGGCCTTGTGTGTAGGGAGGCTATTTAACTAACCCTGACGTACGCTTTGCTGATGATATTGACTTGGTTGCAGAGTCGCCATACCAACTGCAGCAACTGATAAACAAGATACAGGTCAGTAGTAGAAGGTTTGGACTCAGAATAAATGTGCAAAAAACGAAGACAATGACTATTGGAAAACAACATAAAGAGCTGAACGTGAGACTGGATGGAGAGGAGCTGGAGCAAGTCACAGAGTTTGTGTACCTGGGAGGATTAACAATGGAAGATGGCCAATTACAAAGGACATAAAACGCAGGACTGGCCTGGCGGTAGCGATGTTTGACAGATTAAGTAGGACGTGGAAGATGAGCAGCATATCAACAAAAACAAAAATAAAACTATATGGCATTTGTCACCCCAGTATTGACGTATAGATCTGAGTGTTGGTACCTACGGAAGGAGGATTCTAGTGGTGGAAATGGGCTGGCTAAAAAGAATGTCGGGCAGGAAAAGACGATATAGGATTCGTAATGAAGTGATCCCAAAGCAGTTGAAACAGAGGGAAACACTGATAGTCAAGATTAGAAAAAGAAGACATGACATGGTTTGGGCATGTACCAAGAATGGATGACAAGAGATTACCAGCAAGGGCATTATATTGCAACATGGAGGGAACACAAAGTCGCGAAAGACAAACAAAGACGTGGACGGAAAACGTGATAAAGGATCTTAAGAAGCAAGCCATGGACATGAGAACGACCCTGGATACTATCAGAGACAGAAAGAAATGAAACCATCTTGTACAAACCTCATCATCGGCACACAACTGATGGAAGAGAGAAGAAGAATAAGAAGAAGACGCCATTTAAGTGCATATAATGACTCACTTGTGTACCAATGGATAACTCGTTTATTTTATTCTCCAAAATTACTCACTGACTTGCTGACTTTCATGCATTTTCAGTAGCATATTATATGGATGCGAGGCCTGGGTAATAACGAAAGACATTGAAGGAATGATACTGGCCTTTGAGAGAAAATATTATAGGAAGATTATGAGAATAGGATGGACACAAAAAGTCAGCAATGCAGAACTACATAGACAAATACATCTCAAAGAGAACATGATACAGAAGATAATTATTGGAAAACAACACAAAGAGCTGAACATGAGACTGGATGGAGAGGAGCTGGAGCAAGTCACAGAGTTTGTGTACCTGAGAGGATTAACAATGGAAGATGGCCAGTTACAAAGGAAACTGGAATTGTTTGGCCACATATGCAGAATGAATAGGAAGATCAAGACATCAGTGTTCGGAATGATGAATGGTACAAACAAGAGATGACGACCCCATAAAGAATGGCTTGACGATATAATCGAATGGTGTGGAGCATTGCTGCAGGAGCTGAGCCACACCACATTGGACAGACTACAGTGGAAAAACACAGTGAAAACGGCATCGGACATGGCATGAGCCCACGGTTGATGATGCTGATGATTGCTGACTTTCATCTTCTAAGATTTAAAACAAGATCTGCTGCCACTGAGGTTATTCAAATAAACAAAGTTTCAGTAGTAAATCAGAACCGTTATTATTGTTACTTTGTGCATTTCATCTTCTAATCATGTTAGACTTTTGTTACAAGTAACTTAAGTCACAAATTTTATATATATGCAATACCTATTTTAAATCTAGAGGTTGCATTCTAGTGATTAAGCAATAGCGAGCAACCAGCCGACTAATGTACATTCAGTGCACAATAACATGTAACTATTTCATGGTTTACATGTTTATCCAATGATGGAGTGGCTGGTAGTCGAGTACCCACTCAAAAAGGACTCACGTACCCAAGTTAAATTTTACTTACTTTTGACTCCTATGTTCATCTGTCAATGTCCTCATAATAACTTTGGATATAATATGCTATCCACAGAAATGTCCTATATTCACGCTGCTAATTATCAGTGCCATTTGCACCAACAAATCTACCCGATCATACAATAAATGACAGTTATTTTTAGGAATGTCATTTTAATGCAGAATTTAAATCTAATAATGCCATCAAAGTCACTAGGTTTGGTTTTTGAATAGCAGAATCTGTTTTAACTTTTAGCCTCAAAGCAATTTTATGCCTTGAATGGAAAACAAAACACAGGAAAACATTATACAGCGACTGAAATTCTGAGGTGTTATTTCTGCCACCTGTTGATGATGTCCAGCCATCTCTGTCTCAAGTCATCTGTCTGGACCTGAATTTTGCTTGGATCATCATTGGAGTAGACTTGGATCAAATTCTGAGCTGAATGACTTAATTGATCAAAGGATTCACTTCTACCATTCATTTCCAAATGCAACCCCTAAAACAACATGAGACAAGCTATCAACTTCTTCACAATTCAGACATACCCTGTGGAAACAAACTAATATGATAACTAGGACAGAAAACACGATTTAAGATACAGAAAAATCAGTTATTAACTCATGCACAAAGCACAAGAATCTACAAATGTAGTGGTGTGTAGGGCACACACAAACATTTCAGAGAGAGAGACAGACAGAGACAGAGAGAGATGGACAGATAGAGACAGAGATACAGAGTCAGAGGGAGACAGACAATCAGACAGTCAGACAGACAGCCAGACAGACAGACAGCCAGACAGACAGCCAGACAGGCAGGCAGACAGAAGCATGTTCAAACACAGAGATAGAAAGATGGACAGGCAGAAAAGAGAGAGCAAAGGCAGAGACCAGTGCTGTGCGTAGGCTTGGTAGAAATGCACTAGCATGTGTGACCTAGGTATAGGAATCATGCCTGTGGTCAAGCCTCACCGGGTGTTGGTAATCCTGCAGATGTACAATATGCACACTTAGTGACGTCGACCGAGGGTAAAAAGGTGTCAGAGTTCAGGTTCAGAGTCACTACTAGAACGTCGTACTGCTGGTCATCGAACAGACAACTCTGCTACATCTGCATGTTCGTTCTACTGTTGGCCAACCACCCCAAATCTTGGGCGATCATCCCCCCATTACACAAAGCAATTAAACGGTCCAAACGTTTGCATTACACAAAGCAATTAAACAGTCCAAACGTTTGCATTACACAAAGCAATTAAACGGTCCAAACGTTTGCAAGAAACAACGTAACCTATCTACATAAAGGACTTCTACTGTCAAAGTATGAGACTGCCAAAACAAAGTATGAGATTGTCAAAACAAAGGAATTAATCTGTCAACATATTATTGCTACATTTATTAAGTGCTATTATCTAAAGACCAAGCATCAATTGATGGCGCTGAGCAGTCATGCAAGATAACTTTGTCCAGGTCCCTACATAGCAACCATTTCAGGGAAGCTTGAACCTGTAGGTTGTGTTATGAAGTGAACGCTCAACCAATCGGCGGCTACTGTGTCGCACACATCATAAGAGACTCTCAACACGAGGGACTTCCATGGTCAACAGTAACGTTATGTCAATGTAAGGGATTTAATCTGTGAACATAAAGAACTGAATCTGTCAACATAAAAACTCAATCTGTCAACAAAAGGACTTATCTGTCAACAATACTCAGCTGAACCTGAGATTAATTCCTTTGTTTTGACTAAGTTTGCATATCCTCTGTATGTTTTGCAGAGCTATCCACTGCAATTCACAAAGCAAACAACCATTATCCTTACTTGGCACCAAAACTAGGCTCTTTCAGACTTGACTTAAGCTCCTATTGAATAAGTGAATAACCTGGTTTCGGAGCCGCACTGAGTGGCACTGAGAAGTTTGCAAGAATCACATAACATTACATCAGTAAAGACAGTACGTTTACTTAGAACCAGTGCACTCTGCCTGACTCTGATAGAAAATGGACAAAAGAATTTCTGGTCTTGCCTTAATTGCTTCGAGTTGAGCATCGACAGGAACTAAGGCTTGACGATTTGAACAGGCTGCTTTGTTGACTTCTGACAACCAAGCGACAAAGTCTAATTTCATCTGATCAAAGTCTTGACAGTCAACAAGCATCTGCTCTAGTTCCTTCAGCCTTGAATCAACACTCCTAACAGAAGATTCCCATTCATGGCTCAGTCGCTCAACTGAAACAGTTACACATCAGTACGTAAGGATATATTGTCAAAATAGGAGTCTGGGGTGCAGTGTAAAGAAGCATGACAAGAAGGAATTGAAATCATGTCATCATTAATTGTAGTCATTGCAAAGCATCCCTCAAACCACTCTACAGCAGTCACATCACCATTATGCAGATATAACTCCACTGGCTGCCTGTTCATAAGAGGGTTCCTTTCAAGATGGCAACACTTGTTTACAAGTGTCTTCGCAGAATGGCGTCACCATACTTAGCTAAAGACAGTGTGCCAGCAACCCCATTTCGTACTTAAATCAATAGCTGATGGGGAAACTAGATGAGATCATGCAGAGTTTCTGTGACGTGGTCAAACTTCTGCATATGAGTGATTAGTTGTGCAGCGGCACTGGGAACTGATTGTAACGATTTCAGGTGTGATGTAGCAATATAAAACAGTACTCTGTAGCAGCTGATGAAGAAGTATGGATGAGGGCCTTGGCAGCATTTAGCGTAAGCGTACATCAAGTGGTACACAGCTGAATCCAATGTAAGTGGTAGAAGCAGCAGGCAGATAGTTTGCTTATGTGTCACACAAATGTCAGTTAACGATGAAGCACAACATCTAGATAAGTAGCTTCATCTGAAAGGTTAACCTCAAACCAAGGTCAAACTCACTGCATGCAAGTTTATGCAGCCATTGGTGCATACCAGAACACCAAAACTCAATTTAGTTTCAGATGGTTGGATGTCATCCAACTGCTTAAGTCAGCAATGCATGCTACCAAGGAGGTCGACAAGGTGACATCTGCATGCTCATATAATCTTGTGTCATCTGCATAGAAATGGTTACATGTAGCATAGTGGCCAGCGATTATTACCACTTAATCTGCACAGAGTAAGAAGAGAACTGGTCCCAGTACACTTCCTTTTGAAACATCACTGGTCACTGAAAACATAGGTCTGTGTGCTGCCCCATACAAAAGCTCTGGAACTATGATGGGACTGAACCTTGAACCAACCGCTATCAATTTATACGTGATGTAATATGTCACAATCAACAAGTACTGCATGAAGTTGAGAGGTCGAAGAGATCACCTACAGTTTGCCCCTTCCTTTGTTGGCTTCAAGAGTGCAGTATAAATATTCAGGTGCATGTGATCATCCAATTTCGACATGCTACGATTTCTTACCATTTTGTGTGAGAAGTGTCTTGTGCTGTTCTGTTGCGTCTCTTCTAAATGTCTCCGACTTCTCCACCAAGGCTCCAATGTGAGGCTTCATTGCCTCGAGCTCGATCAACTTCACCTATAATCCAAAACAATGCCTGTAGCAAAATCAACTATACACACATTTATTAGTTGGTCCATCAATTATTCAAATGATGAAAATGCTTGTAACGCTTTAGAAGAGAAAGGGTTAACACTAAAAACAGTTATAAATTAATCAAAAGATGAAAATGCTTTCAGTTTTTACTCGTCAAGTTTCAATGTGATGACATAAACTTTTCAGGAGAAACTATTAACTGACCTTTTCCTTTATAATAGTTTCTTCAATTTCTGTGATATTTCCTATGAGGACTTGCTGTGGTTTAGCTTTGTCACCCATTAGGCCCATAAAGCTGTGCAGGTTGGCTACAAATCTGTCCAGGTTGGGAACAACTGCCTTGGAGGAACTCTGACTGTGATTTGCATTTGAGTGATCAGGCATTTCTGAAGCCGGTTCCTTCAGAAAATCATTTGTTGCACTGACTAACTCAACCTTTGATGTCTTCACTGCAACTTCCCTTAGCACCTCATCTGTGAAGGATTTCTCAGAAGCCTTAAGTGCACTGATGAAGACAGAGTCAGTCATCTTCATTGGTGAACCTAAAAGCATCACAGTCTGAACTAGAAAACAACACAATACATGTCTGTCTGTCTAATCCTCAACCTATGTAAATGCTTTCATTTTCATTGGTCTGAACTGTTTTAACGAAAGCACTTGTGCACTTCAGAATTATGTAAATGCTTTAACTTCAGGATTAAAACAGGATCAACATCTCAGACAAAATCTTCACGAAACAAGAAGAATGGTGACCAGTAGTGTGAACTGAAGTTACAAGAAGACATTCCCATGCTCAGCTGACCTCATTAAATTTTGGCTGATATAGTCACGCATTAGTGACATCGATATACTACCTGTGCCCATCATAGGAGCACACTTGTGGGAGCATTCCATAATTAAACCTCTTTGATAGGAAATGAGCATTCATTCTAGCAGAGCTAAAGGCAAGGCAGCACATGACGAGGGAGAAAATAGTCGCAAAAAATCCAGGACTCGGTCATTTTGGTATTAGTTCATCCAAGGAGCACAGGATGGCTGCTGGGGGTCTTGGTGGAGTGGAGAAAGACTGGTGTGGTTACCTCTGCAAGGAGAGACATAAGAAGAGGCGGTATGTGGAGAGACACAGTGAATAAATATTACACAATTAAAATCATTATATTGTATTTTAGGTAGCAAATAATGCTTTAAAATGAGCCAAAAAGTGCCAGGAAGCCCTGGGTATATCTGCTGAATAGCTACGGAGTGTAGGGATCAAAGGGTTAATATTCAATCCATTTTGTTTGAGCTGAAGGAAACAAAAAGCATCCAAGTTTCGGATGAATGGCAACACATCCAATAGTTTGGTCAGTGGTCTATTTTGCCCTAGATAAAGCACATTTAGCTACCTGTTACGTCAGCCTTAGACCAATTCTTGTACCATCAATCTTTGTACTGGCATTGTGCCATAGAACCAGTTCACTCTAATAGAGTAAAGATATAATGTGAGTGTAGACTTTATAAAGTCTAATCTAGATGTTTTCTACCTCTATCCGGCATAATTCTCCAACTGGGTCCCATTACAGGTCTGCAAAATATTGATGCACACACATCCACAGGCAAAAGCACCGATCCACTGGCCATGCATTGCTGCATTACCCTGGGACACAGTAAACATCGACATCCTTCTGGTAAGTTACCGTATTTTCGCGGATATAACACGCACTCGTATATATAACACGCACACGAATATAACCCGCTACTTTTAAGGGTTTGTGTAAAAATAAAATTGTATATCACGCACCCGATTATAAGACGCACGTATTTTCAGGCGTCCACCAATGAAGTAATAGACGAAAATGTCCGAAAACGTCTAACGTTAGTGCTACTTAACCTTGTGAAAAAAGCGAACATTTCAATCAAGTTTTCTATCTAAATTTTCTGTACACATTGAAATCCTGTATTCGAAAATTACCTTGTTACTACTTCTTTACTGGAATCTTCACAAGGTAAGGTCTCCCCGTTGGAAAACTTATAGCGCTATAGTAACTGAACGGATTAACCCCTAAACGACGCGCGTGCACTATAGTGTAGTAGCTGTGTAGCCTACTATTGTAATAACGTCTGGTGACCTATCAAAAGCATATTTTTTAAACTTTGCGTCATATAGGCCAAGATAATATAGTTGAGTACAGAAATAAGTGGAAGATATGTTTCGAATGGGAACCCAAATACGTAATTCAACCAATCAAAACGGGCATCTAAACATATGTACTAACGCGTACGCTAGCCGTATAATATTTGAATAACGTTCGTTGACCTACCTAAAGCGTTATATTTTCGAAATTTTACGTCAAATAGGCCAAGATAATATAATTAGGCGCAGAAATAAGTGGGATATTTTTAGAATGGGAATGTAAATACGTAATTCAACCAATAAAAATGGACTTTTGAATCTGTTGCGTATTTGAATGACCCAAGATGGCGGATAGGACTCGCGGATTCTGGGATGAAATAAAATTGCTGTTTGCTTGAGAAATTAGGTCCAAATGATGACAGTTTTGATGAATCTGACAATGAAAAACTGTCTCATGTATCAAATGAAGAAAACAAAGTGGCTTTGGCAAAGGAAATCCCGACTTTGACACGAGTTTACATGCGTACGTGGTCCGAACGCGCGAAATGGGATGAAAAATACCGGGTGACCCGGTCTTACTAAAATAAATTGTAACTTCTTCATTTATGAAAGTATTTTCAAAATTTCTGTTTTATCTTGTCTGGTGCTTGTCAAGCTGACTGTTCTATTTTGATAATACCCGGTAATAATAAACGAATGATGTCGGACTTCATGTTTTAACGATTTCGAGGACATCTATTGTACAGAGTTTGTGTAATATTAAATTTATATAACACGCCCACGAATATACCACGCATCTAGGGTGTGTCGTTTGTAAAACTTTGTATAACCCGCGGGTTATATTCGCGAAAATACGGTAGTTCCATTCTGCATGCAGACTCTGATGAATTGGAACCCAGCCGATCAGATCGAAATGAAAATGGAAGTGTGCAAGCATATACATGAACCCAATCATATATAAGTTAGTTACATACAGCAAACACTTGTTTCATAACATCCAACAGGTTTAATAAAGACACCTGTAATATCGCAAATGTGCGACTGCAGCAATCACAGAACTGTACCTGTGGGCTGACAGAAACAATTACTGGGGGTGCTCGATAGTGGTTAGCATGCTAGGATGTCAATCGAAAGGTTGGGGGTTCAAATCCCCGCCAGAGCAGAAATTTGGTTCAAGATTCCTGCTCCACCTGCACCCTCTAGCCAACTCAGCTATAATGAGTACACTGACACTGAGACAGTGAGGGAGAGGACTGGTCATCTAACCTCATATGCTGAGGCTAAGAAAATGAAGTAGCTAACACTTCACACATATGCTGCTTCAAGGTCTTAACCCCTTGCCTGGGGATGCCGTATATATACGTCATAGCGTAGCCTTTCGGCTGCCGGGGAAGCCGTATATATACGTCATGCAAGTTATTGATTTTCGCTGGCCTGGAGATGCCGTATAAATACGTCATACAAGGCTAAATTGTTCTAGATTAGCTATACCGTGTTGCTAAAATTATTCTAGGTTAGGTATTCTAGGATAGGACAAGGGCTAACCATTAGTAAAGGCCTTTTGTTGACAACTTCTAGAGTCCACAACCTTGTAGTGTCGCGCTAGATTTCATTTAGAAGTCGTAAGTGAAAATCAGCAGAAGTTTTGGCAGAAATTTTCGCGGACGATAATTCTTTATTATATTCAAATTCAGAATTAGATGAATCGGAATTTTATCTCGATAGTTTAGATAGAGATTACAACGCGAACAGTAGCAGAGGTACAGACTCAGAAAAGCAAACAGAAAGTATGAATGTACGGTAGTTGGTGCTTCTGACTTGAAACTGATACTATTGTCTGATACTAATGATACTGATACTATTGATTTAGTAGTAAAAACTGAAAAAGCAGTTGTCAGAATGAAGAACACTGAGTTACTAATAAGTTAAAGACCATGATACAAAATTGTATTTTCAGCTAAATTTATTCCCCAGGAGCTGGTTGTTAACGCACTAGGTTATTCCCCAGTTAAGGGGTTAAGGGACTGGCTCTCGACAACCAGATGACAGTACATGATGCAAATTAAGGCATGTCAACAGCAACTCAGTTTACTCAACAAACCCTCTTGTTGAGCAAACAAGAGGGTTTGAAGCAGAGACAAACACTAAGACAGACTGAAACTGACCTTGCAACTTCTCTGTTGTCATCGCCCTCAACTTTAACCAATCACAATTGAGTCGTATTACATTCTGCCGTACATTTTCAGGAATTTCAGACTGCAGCTCTTGGTTCTCAGTCTCAGCTGACTCATAGAAACTCTGAATGCGATCCATCTGAGGTTGCCTTGAGTTCATCGTGTCAGCCAGAGACTGACAGAGAAAACAAGAAACATAACATGGACCACGACTGAAAGAGACAATCTATTGTACACATTTACACAAGTATGTATACAATACTGAATCATATATATAGCAACTTCTCAGGGTGTCTCAAAGGCACTCCTTGTTAGATTTAATGATGCTTAGTTCAGCAAGAATTACAACTCTATCTGCAAGCTAATGATGCTTGATGAATAACAGGAAAAGTCTGCACAGGTAGGATCACACATACACGTAGAACCAAACTAATGGATTCAGAGTGCCTATCATTCTGTGAACTGAACTGAAATGTTCAGTTACTGATCACCTCCAGCTTAGGAAATATGTATGCAATCGGATCTACATCAATACATTCCAAAGATAGACCTTAGAAGGAACCATAAGCAGCCCTCTGTACAGTGTCACCCAGTGACAGCATAAAGTTTTACATGGGTCTGTTTGTCTGGGCACCTGCCTAAAGGGTGGTACCGTGGGTCATGAATATGTATTTGCACGATTTCTGCATCGGGACGCATTCTTCCGCCTCCGGGTTGTGACTCCGATCGCTCGAGAAAAGCGATCTTCGCGTAAGACGGACGAGAACCCGCTTTGGCGATCGCGCCTTCTCAGCGGCTGGCCCCAAGTGCTGGAACGGTCTCTCTCCTGCCCTGCGAGCAGCTAACACAATTGACTCCTTCAGATCCGGACTCAAGACTTACTTGTTCTCCAAGCCTACCCTGCCGTTAGTTGATTGTGAGGCGCCCTTGTAACGGCTTAATTTCGGTCAAGTGTTCAAATAAGTGAGTGAGTATTAATTACTCACTCATTGATCTGGGGCCTCAAGTTACCTTATTTGGTGCTGGAGTCATCATCAAGAGCAAAGGTATGATGAAAAACATTTTGCCCACTATTGTCCAATATGGAGGCTCATAGTGCTCAAGTCCAATGCTTAAAATTACAATAAGAATATAAACAATTGTAAAGTGGACTTATTTGAATCACTGGAAAGCATGCACAATAGCACATAGGCAGACTTTATGAGACAACCATACTCATGCACGCTCACTCTCTCACGGCAGATAATTCGAAAGGCAGCACATGAGACTTCACTAACAAACATCCCGACACCATTGAAAACATTCAAAAATGACAACAAAGAGAAAACTAACTCCAATAACGCAGACTAGATCACATCACATAAGAAGTCGAAATAAATGAAAACTATAGAGCAAAATCCGCACGAGAGTCGCTATTTGTGTCAACCTTACACAGCCACAGCTACTAAGACTAGCAAAAGTAGAAACCAACCTTGGCATCAATGGCACCACTCGAATAAGGTGTGTCCAACTCAAGGACCTGGCCAAAGGCAGATGTGACCCATGATTGCAGAACCTGAATCTCCTTCAGGAAGACATTGCATGCAGTTAGTTTCTCCTCCAAACGGTGGCACTTTCTGGCCACTTCAGACACAACCTGTACAGAAATTATTCTAGATTTCAACGAAAATTCTTAGCAATATATATTAACTCAGATTACCTTCACAGGTATCAAAAATCTATGTCAACATACCTTCTCTAGAAACTGACCTTTTCAACCCAGCCATTAACTCTTGGAGGCTAAATAAATTTTTTTTTAAATTACGGCTGTAGGCTGGATATTTTCTGTACCTCACATTAGCATTGCATGCAGGACAATCTAACTGGTCTGAACAAATGCCTTTTAAGGCAGTCTGAAAATGTTTGCTGTACATAGTCAAATGCAAGAGCACATGTATGCTGCCAAGACAGAGGAAAGCACAATGGGCATGACGTGATAGGTCAAGAGCAGCACCTTCAGATGCAGCAGGATGAAATGATCGTTGACTCAGTTGACTTGAGACTGAAATACACAGTTCCCTGATGTATGTCAGTAGCGGTGCCAACCAATGGAGGATCACAGTCACATCATGGATGACAAGCTGTTGATTCAAGTCAGAGTCGCTACTTTATTGCTTCTTCATCAACTCTGAATGCACCTGATACGTTTCTAGCTAGATGTACTGCATCTCGTTCAACTGGGTCTTACTGAAAGACTTACTGCGGTTTGCCAGTGAGCTTGTCAATAAACACGAATATATCATCATTATTCGGAGCTAGTACCCGGAGTCAGTCGCTAAAAAGTTACTGACTGACTTAATGAGTCAGTGACTGACTTAACAAGTCAGTCGACTAAGTCACATGCTTATCAACTGACTAAGTCACTTAGACTTGTCGACTGACTTACTGACTTGCAATCGACTTCTCAGGTAATCAGGTATGTTTATTAGCCACCTAAAAATATATGCATTTTACACATACTGTACTGACCATGCCTTCATTTCCGTGAGCATTAGATGGGACCCATATGGGCTCTATATGGGTACAATGTGTGGATATAGGTCCTATATGAGCTCTGCTCCAAAGGGGCATGCTGACAGAGGACAGGCCAATGACTGTGAAATGTTAACGTGAATTTAAATGAAAGGTGACGGACGCATTCGAGTGTTTATAAAGGAGTAAAACATATGACTAAGTCCAAGGCTGGATTTCTCTCGGGAATGCAAATGGCCGCCTATTTTCCCCAATTTTACAAACATATTATCAATTTTCCTGACTTCATCTGCAGTTATACCGCTGCCTGAAGTCATTGAAACCAGTGTATTTTGAACGAGATATTTGCACGTACAAAGAGACACCATTGTCGATGAAAACAAGTCAGGTAACGTGACAGACTGAGTGGTGGTAGTAAGTGTAGTTAGTAAAGTAGTAAGTAGGTAGATAGTAAGGTAGCAAGCAAAGAACTGGTGACCTGGCATCGACTGATTGTTAGACTGTTAGTCTGTTGCACTGTGATTCATACCTTATAAGCAAGTGTTGCTCCTGTCCTGCTGCTGATGCCTTCATTAAAATCGAAACTTTGAGATCGCAATTAAAACAATGAGCAAAATGTTAACGTGACTGAAGTCACTAGCAGTCGATAGCTTAGGGACTGGTTTTGACTTGAGGGCTTAGCGGCGGCAGCACTGGGGACTATTCGGAGCAAGTAGCAGCTGCTTCAGTCAGTGAATGTAGAACAACTGTGTGCTCTAGAACCAGTTGAAAGAATCCTTAGGCCAGCAATGTATTGCAGATCTGCATGAAGGCCACTGAAATAGGATGTTGCGTTGACTGTATCAAACATAGACAATATCTCAAGTAGAGACAGATGTGCTAGCTGGCCTGAATCAATAGCATTCGCTATATCCAAGAAGATTTAAGGAGTGTAGCGTGGATTAACCGTGCCTGTGGGCAGACAAAACCAGAGGAAGGAGGCAAGCTTCAGACATGTACTCAGTCAGTTGTTGATTGGAAATATGCACTTTTCAGACGAATGTTAAGTTACAGACAGGCCTGATGCTCACAGGTGATGTAGCACTGTGTTATGAAAAAATGGGAGGGCTCAGTAATATAAGTTTCTTAGTCATATAATTTAGGTATTCCTCTGCAGTAAATGATGGATTTGGCAATGTACATAAATAGCCCAGAAGTGTTGACATGTCACCAACATAAAAGGCTAAAAGCAAGCGTCAAAACATCAATGACATAAAAGCAGCATTGCAAAAGTATTGGTATAGTCATGAGACATGGTAGCCAACTGGTTAGATATCCTTGCAGTGCTGAATACAAGTTCGTGTTTCCTCTGCGACAGTTACTGTGTAAGCAAATCCTTCACTCACAAACGGTCAGCACCATTGATTGATAATTGGCCAAGTGATAGTGGCACGTAATAAATATTTAATAATAATAATGATAATCATCTGTAAAGTTGTTCCAAGGAAGGCCATTTCAATTACTAAGCTTACATGCACTGTAGTTGAGATTTCAGTCTCAACCAAACTCTCATAAGCATTAACCTCATGAATTTTTTCACAGATTGGATATTCTGAAGGTAAAGTAGAATCTGACTAAACAATTTCATATTACTGTTTATTCTATGTGCCTTATGTTAACAGCATTCTTCAAACAGCAATCAAGTCAAAATGTATGCATCACATGATTTCTTACATTGTCCCACCTTCCACCAATACTGCTGGCCCCATCTGCTTCGGATTCAGCTGGAGATCGGTCACTGGAGCAAATGATGAAGACTGATTTCTGCTTCTCTGGAATGTCATCCTCACAATTCTGTCGAGAAAATATCAAGAACTTTAGAAATGAACTAAAAAATTAACATCACTTCGTTTGACATGCAGTTCAATTACAAGGTTCTGGCAGTTGGTCAGATGGAACATTGTATCCTACTTAAAAGGCATCACTGGGCCAGAATGACCAACACAATCTTTCACCCTATCTTTCACAGCATTTATGAGCAACTTTATTACGCCAAAGAGGCAGAAGCAACAACCAACCGATAGAAAAACGAAAAAGTACAGAGGAACATCAATCAGAGTCAACAGCAGTTTGGCTCAATGTAAACATGTCACCAACATTACCATACAGTTGGGTAATTGCATCATGTTTATTCATGAATACCAAAGCAAGTTGATCATCATTATGGTAATTATCTAACATAGTATATCCAAAGTGGATGATGAAATTCACATTCCCAGTCCATTAATAAAACGCTTAATACTTTCCCATTTCTGGAACCTGAATATAAGACAATATATAGAGTTCCAGCATACATTCAATTCAGAACATTTATGAGCACCTTTGTTATCATTGATACAGTCAAGGCGGGAAGGGCATACATCAAAAGGGGCAAGAAGTAGGTCTCTTGTAACTTGAGATGCAAAATTTCATCCAAATTAGAGGCAGGAAATGCCATACAATTACAAGCCCGATAGAGCAACCACTTCAAAGGACGAACAAAAAACATTACATGTCTATAACCACCTATCATATGCACACCCAAATACTTAAGGGAATCAACCCAGAAATTGAGTGCGCACCCAATGACATTTTGGGTCAATTGATTTGGAACATACTTTACCAATTGTATGCAATGAGAACAGTTAAACTCAATCAAAAGTGCTGTGTCACCACACAGCAAACACTCAGCATGACCTGAAGACCATGATATACCAATGGGGAGATTAAAATAATGTCATCAGCATACAAAATGGAACCACAGAAATGATTCTTTACACGACAACCCGTACCTCCATGCCTTAAATTAGAATTTAATACATGCATGAGAAAGTCAAACAATGCAGGAGACAGAGTGCTGCCCTCCCTAATACCACAGCCAACATGGAACTGAGAAGACAGGCTAACATTCCTTCTAACCATTACAAAAACTTACCATACTAACTGCAGATAATGTCGACCTGTATGTATATCACGATTAAGTAACTTCTTAAACAATTTATAATGGTTCATGCTATCAAAAGCTTTTATGAGATCAAGTGCTGCAGCATAGACACAACTGCCTTTTGTGTTGAAATAAACTGATAACTGATTTCATGAAAAAAAAGCATCTGTGCAATCCAGCCCAGGCTTGAAGCCAAACTTATAAGTCATCAACCGGCAAACATTTCTGCATATGTTAAGGAGCAAGCATTTAAAATGCTTAGAAATTACAAGGGATCAGAGCAACGAGTTTGTAATTCTTGATATCAGTCAAACTCCCAGTTTTATCTTTAGTTACAGGCACTATAGTTCACACACCAAAGCTGTCAAGTACAAATCCATGGGAGAGTATGCTTGCAAATAATAATTTAAGAAGAACAAGACTAGGATGGGCAAAGAGCAGGTGCTCCACACTCCACAGATAGGTTATTTGGGCCACAAGCCTTTCCCATATGCAAGTTTTTTTTACACAACTGTCTACTGCCTCCATGAAAACATCAGGTCTGGAGATAGACTGCATGCATAGGGTGTGTGTATGCACACTCTTGAATTTGTGTACAGCCCCAAGTTCTGCCCTGACATATGGAAGTTCTTACTAAATTGAAATGCAAATTTATTCACAAGTCAGAGTTAATGCAGCAGCCAGGAAATTAATTGGAAAGTTAATATTTTTTATAAATTTCCTGTGCCAGGTTTTATATAGCACTATATATCTCCAAAGCATGGAAAACTAATCCCTCTCATCGTTAAATGGTTAAGCCAGTCCTTGGACTTATTAAACCTTAAACCCTCTGCCTGGCTTTATTATCAGAATGACAAGTTTCTATCACCTTCAGCTGATGCAGTAGATGTTGAAGACCATTTCTATTTGTTGGATTCACTTGCTTCTTAAGCAGGTTTTCAGTGTGTGCTAACCACAGCTTCAATTCATCCAATGGCTCACTAGATCGACTGAAATCATCACCACAAAACCACTGCTGTACATATCAATGGCCATAAGCACATAAACACCTGCAATCAATCCAATCACCATCAAAAAACCATCACAGTATCAATGGCAGTCAGCAGAAAAACAATTCAAACTCATCCTCACAAAAACCATTGCTAAATCTAAGGCAGTTAGCAGAAAAAAGATTGCAATCACCATCACAAACCCATCACTGCATCAATGGAATGAAGCAGGTAAACAACTTCAATCAATCCACTTATCACAAAAACTTTGTTTTTATGGCAGTTAACAAGAAATTGATTTAAACTCTTAAAAGTCTGTTATCAGATTTCAATGGGTTGGCTGTTGATAATGAAACCTCTGGAAAATAATCGAGTGTTTTAAAGCCTTTATTTCACTATTACTACATTTCAGAACATTATTCCTTCACAAGTGCTGTCAAGAAACATGTTAACCCATTTCATTTATAATGAAATTTGCAGTTTGAACAACTTTCAGCCATGCCAAGTTATGATACATACAACACTACCGTATTTTCGCGAATATAACCCGCGGGTTATACAAAGTTTTACAAACGACGCACCCTAGATGCGTGGTATATTCGTGGGCGTGTTATATAAATTTAATATTACACAAACTCTGTACAATGGATGTCCTCGAAATCGTTAAAACATGAAGTCCGACATCATTCGTTTATTATTACCGGGTATTATCAAAATAGAACAGTCAGCTTGACAAGCGCCAGACAAGATAAAACAGAAATTTTGAAAATACTTTCACAAATGAAGAAGTTACAATTTTTTTAATAAGACCAGGTCACCCGATATTTTTCATCCCACTTCACGCGTTCGGACCATGTACGCATGTAAACTCGTGTCAAAGTCGGGATTTCCTTTGCCAAAGCCACTTTATTTTCTTCATTTGATACATGAGACAGTTTTTCATTGTCAGATTCATCAAAACTGTCATCATTTGGACCTAATTTCTCAAGCAAACAGCAATTTTATTTCATCCCAGAATCCGCGAGTCCTATCCGCCATCTTGGGTCATTCAAATACGCAACAGATTCAAAAGTCCATTTTTATTGGTTGAATTACTTATTTACATTCCCATTCTAAAAATATCCCACTTATTTCTGCGCCTAATTATATTATCTTGGCCTATTTGACGTAAAGTTTCAAAAATATAACGCTTTTGGTACGTCAACGAACGTTATTCAAATATTATACGGCTAGCGTACGCGTTAGTGCATATGTTTAGATGCCCGTTTTGAATGGTTGAATTACGTATTTGGGTTCCCATTCTAAACATATCTTCCACTTATTTCTGTACTCAACTATATTATCTTGGCCTATATGACGCAAAGTTTAAAAAATATGCTTTTGACAGGTCACCAGACGTTATTACAATAGTAGGCTACACAGCTACTACACTATAGTGCACGCGCGTCGTTTAGGGGTTAATCCGTTCAGTTACGATAGCGCTATAAGTTTTCCGACAGGGGAGACCTTACCTTGTGAAGATTCCAGTAAAGAAGTAGTAACAAGGTAATTTTCAGGATTTAAATGTGTACAGAAAATTTAGATAGAAAACTTGATTGAAATTTTCGCTTTTTTCACGATTCTTCACTTTCTTTGCAAAAGGAATTTTTATCAAATAAATTATTTTTATTTGCGTCTAATAGAAACAGTTATGACTATATTCGATTAGAAATTTTATTAGGTTAAGTAGCACTAACGCTAGACGTTTTTGGACATTTTCGTCTATTACTTCGTTGGTGGACGCCTGAAAATACGTGCGTCTTATAATCAGACGCCTGAAAATACGTGCGTCTTATAATCGGGTGCATGATATATAATTTTATTTTTACACAAACCCTTAAAAGTAGCGGGTTATATTCGTGTGCGTGTTATATACGAGTGCGTGTTATATCCGCGAAAATATGGTATATGTTTTTCTGCAAAAATCTAAAATGATTACGATTTACCATTCAACTGGATCTTACAAGCTGGGCTTTAAAATTAATTAAGACCTGATACCATATCATAACATCATCAGTGTACTGATGGCAATTAGCAGAAAAATGACTGAAATCATCTTCACAAATGCAAATGCTCTATCAATGGATGTTAGCTGGAAACAACTGCAATCATTGCTGGATCGATGGCAGTTAGCAAAGAAAAAGATTTAAACCATTACTATATCGATGGCAGATGGCAGTAAAAAGATTTAAATCTGGTAATTAGAACTCTTTTCTCTGCACAAATTGCAATTAACATGATACTATAGTTATACACATGCTCTCTCTCTTTCACACACGCACGCACGCACGCGCACAAGCACACATATGTAAAATGCACCTTTTCATCATTACAAAATTTTGACCAAATGCCTTTAATAGTGTTTTTCTTATAAGTAGAAGAGCAAAAGAAAATCTGGAAAGCCCAAACTTACCACTGCAGTTTATAGTATTCATCACTTGCCCAATCTAATTGCTGACGTAGACCAAATAATGTTTTATTAATAAAGCCTTGCTGTTCTTTGCTGGCTGTTGCAAGCACAGAATCCTTCATCAGGTCAGCAGTGTTCAAGGACACTGAGGCACCATCTAGTGACGTCTTCAGGACCTAACAAAACAAACCAGAAATGCAACACACAGTGGCTCAATTACACTCACTCTACGTCTATGGAGATGAAGCCAAGTATTCACCTGTGTGAAATTTCAAGTGATTTGGAGGTTTTTGACGATTTATAAGGGAATCAAAATATGCATTTGTTGTAAGATCTTGTTTTCTGCTTTCCATAGTAACCTTGGAGGAGAAGACCTAAGTTCAGAGACAAGTGTGGACAGGTGCATGGATTTGGCCGCTGAGACAAGTGTATAAACTGTACAACAATAGCTCCTAAGTTTGAGGAGCTGTACCATGGATTGGAAGAGTATATGGCAACACTTTAAAACTTAGTGCGAATGTGCCTGTCCTGGATTTCAGATGAAGTTGAATTTAGTTGGACTACAAGCCTGGTAGCTGTCTGTGTTGGGCTGGAGCCAGAGGGGAGGATGTGAGTATAGAACCTATTGAGCAGATAGATAATTCAATCTGTCTCAGAGGTCTAATAACCACAGATGGCAACAGCAAAAAAGACGTATGAAGGAGAACTGGATGCTTGCATAAGCATTTGGAAGAATGACTAAGATATGGAGAAGGAGGAAAATAACAAACTAAACAAAGGCAACAGTAAACATATGAAATGATAATATAACTAGTTTTCTTAGGGCTCAGAATTCTGGACAATGAGAGGCAAGATGAGTAAAGAATCGTCACAACAGAATTGAGTTGGCTATGGATTAATGCAGGAATCTCAAGGCTACAAAATATCAGAAATTATGAAATACAACAGGTTTTGGATATTCAGACAAAACTCTGTTGAGTACAGGTAAGTCATTCAGTGAAGACTGATGTCATGGTCATGTGAAGATATGCCAGCTGACTAATTGCCACACAGTGTGTTACATGCAAGATAAAAGGAAAGAAGAAAAGGAAGGCAGTGATGATGACACTAAATAGATTATGTTAACAATGACTAGTTAAGACTTGGACTACTTGATGTGAAAATCACCAAAAAGAATGGAGATAAAATATTTGCATTGGCTGGAACTGATGATGATAATGATATAGAGGAGAGGCCGTAAAATGGAATTCTTCGGTGGTCCAAGTGAGACTGGAAACCAGACACAATGGATTGAACCTAGTACAACTGCAGAGTGTTTCCTGAGAGGATGAGTGCAACCACTACAGAGGATGAAGACAATGCCTTGATTTCTATGGTGTCACTTGAGAAAGGGCTAGAAGGGATATCCTTTGTTACCCTTGAAACTGTCTTGTCAAGTGAAGAATGCTGTATTATTCAGTTTCATAATGTATAAAACACCTGTTAGCTAATACTCAGTCCTTCACAGTCCTTCAGTTTCCTGTAGTCACCATCCGTCATTGGACATAGATGCAATCGTAGTGCTGCACAGTGATAACAGTTCTAAGCATTCTTTAGTTTAAGAAACTGCTAAATAGGTTAAAAGCATTGACTACAATTTATTTAACTGTTCTATAGCCAAACGCAGAAAACTATAAAATGTTGATATACCCTGAGATGGTCATCGAGCTGGTGACCTCTGGTTAGACTTGATGCCTGAACTTCCTTCTCAATCTCTATCAGCTTGACTTGTAGCTTCTCCAGATCACAAATATACTTAGAAGGTTCACCACGAAACAACAAAGGACTCTGTGTCTGTGTTGTGACAGTCATTCTTGTGCCTGTTACAGATTGATTGAAATCGATGAATTTCCTCTGTTCTGCTGGGCTGAACACCCTAAGGTCCATAGAGTCTTCGGTTTCTGTCGCTGCTGCTGCTGGTGAACAAATGACAGGAGAAACATGGCACTGGGCAAACTTCTTCTGGATCTGCCGAAGGTGACTGTTGAGTTGAATGAGCGTTGGAGCAGACATTGTGAAAGTTCCCTGTGCACGAAGTACTTCAACTTGCTCATTCAACAGCTCCAGCTCCCTCTGTCGTCGGCTAAGTTCATCTTCCAACACCTGCAAATGCAACACAACACTCATTAACAAACCAGTTTCCCTTTCAATATTTCTTCTAAAAACAATTTTTTATTGTTGATGTTTCTATTCTTTTTGTTGCCATTGCAATTATTCCTACAACTATTAATACTATATTACCATTGTTATCATCTTTTATCACAACTATTTTTCACAATCAATCAGATATTCATATTGTGCCATATGATTTCACCTCAAAATCATTGGTAGCTAGAAAAGTCAAGTCTTCAGTTGTTTGTGAAATCCGATCAGAGAAACTGAAGGCTTCTGCTAAGCTGGTAGTAATTAATTCATAAGACAAAGACCAGAAAAAATGTGCTATATTAAGTCTCCTCATACCTACATACATACATACATATACCTCTGAGAACTCTTCATCATCTAGCCACCCCACTCTATTCTATAATATTCCCCTCTCACTCTTTCACTACTTAGTGCAAATGCTTAGTTCCTGCATCAGTTGTCTCAAGCTCCTCCATCTAACACTCCTCAGGTTTTCCATTAAAAAGTCTCACCTATTCAAGAATTGAATCTATAGGTGAGAGCTGATCTCTGATCAATCCACTCTGCCGCATACCAATCTCTCTTGTCCCAACTGACACTCGCCTTAGCAGCGCCTCTGTCTCCTTCTCTTCTAGGTTTTCTGGTAACCAGATTTGGATCTTCAGTTAGTAATCTCTGACATTAAGCAGCACGTGTGAATATTCTTAGCCTTTAAGTAGCTTTTTAGAAACCTGGAGTTTATGATTAAGAGATAATGAAATACACTAGTATGATTTGTGACTCTTAGTGTGGCTACAAAGCTCAAAGAAATAGGTTGTCTGACGTGGAAGCACTTGCACCGTAGCTTGTAATCAGATGAATTTTTCCTACTACTTTGAGAGACCACTTTCGCTGTCTAGCCACAGGCAAGTGATTGTAATTTAATATCAGACGATATTTTTTCTAGCCACATTAATATCTACTGTTTCCCGACAATATTTCAAAGCATGAAAGAGACTAGATTGAACTGCCAAGTGTATGGGTATACAGCTGGCTAAAGCAGCAGCTAAGCTCCTGACAATGTTAAACAGGCTGGCAGTGACAGGGAAGGCAAAACTGTCAAGTGTATGGGTACACAGGCAACAAGTGTACCTAACAAGTACCATAATTTATCTCGGTTACAGGTGCTACTAGGTGTGGGGAGTGGAGACATGTGTAGCTGGAAATGTACTGCCCTTGCATTGCTTAAAGCTAGCTACAGCTAGCAACTGTTGCCGAGTTTTCAAGCAGCTGTGCACAGCAGATACAGACTGTCACACAGCAAGTTTGAGTACCGCATGTTGCGTGTTAATACAATAGCTATTGTTGGGAGCCATGATGTAACTATTCATAAAGTGAATAAACAGGCCAAGTAAATAGGTCTCCGCTATACTAACTCTTTGGTGATGATTATGGTTGGTGATGATTATGGTTGGTGATGATTATGGGTGGTAATGATCATGGTGGCTGCGATATAAAATAGACTGATTAGTTGTCAATGTTACCTCCAACTGTGGTGATATTGAGCGTGTCTATGAAGCATGTCAACAGACTGACATGCTCCATATCTGAAATGGTAGTTTACTTTCTATCCAATTAATTATATTGTAATAATATTTGCTGTTGTTCTGCTTTCCAGATTCGCATCCTGAATCAGCCTGATTAAAAAACAGAGGCAAATACACCAATCATTTGGAAGATGCTGGCAGATGGCAATAATTTCATTAGCTTTTCATTGGGCTTTTAACCTTACTTTAAATACAAATAATTCCAGTGGTGTTCTTCCTAGGCAAAAAGGCTTAAGACTACATTAAAACAGCAATTTTAGATGGAACACATATTCTGCTATTTGGGCATAATGTGGTGCCTTAGACTGCCTGAATGGCATTCCTAACATGCCAAAGCATCTGTAAACACACACATAGACTTATATATGGATCACATACTCTCCTTTTCCAAGGTTGAAAATTAACCCACGGCCCATTAATACATGGTCATAGTGGTTTGACTACCAACATCCATGAGTAAAAGTAAATGAGTCTGTACTGTACATATGCATTGACATGTACATACATACAGACAAGCATTATACATAATAAAACATTAAGCTACACACACACATACAAAAGCATGAAGGCATGCATACATAATACATATACCTATAGACATATTGGTACAGACACAAGAACTGTGGTTTTGTTTCTCGCCAATGATTCTGAAAGCAAGTGTCAACAGATGACTGGGGCCTCCCTCTGGATAGATTAATTACTGATCAAAGCAGAGCTTTGTTCTGTTTAACTCAGATGCCATAGTCAGGTAACAACAGTACTGTTTAGTTTTCCATTTGTCAATCACTCTATACATCTGAAGGATTCATTGACTGCAGGTGACTTGTTCAGCTCAGCGAATTCCCTGGCAGTCAAATAATGAACAGTTATGGAACAAAAACTGCAGAAGGTGACTCCCAATTCACAGACAAGGAGTCAACTTCATCTTGCATTAATCAAGCTTACTTTCTTACCTTCTACTTTCTGCCAGAGCTTATGGATTAGCAAATTATTAGTCTTAATCAACAAATGCAGAAATATAGTTGGCTGCTTTAGCACATCGGCCAATGTCCACTACTGTCACAAAGTACAAACCTTAAAAAACACCGACACTCCACCACATTCTTCACTCTTAGCACAGTGTCAACCATGGCTTTTAGAATCTATGATTTAGAAAAGCTTCTGTTTCACACTTCTAAGCTTCCACTTTAGCTTGACTTCTTGCAATTGTTCTGATTAAATTCCTAATTTTTCAGAAATAATATTCCTAGTCAGTAGTCACACATAACATGATTTTTCTAGTCCCTTAGGGAACAGATTTGGTTCTCTGAACTTGAGGAGAAATTTCACTTGGACTTCACATTAATAGATGAAGAAAGGACAAAACTAGTTCTACTGGCAAAAGTGCTATAACACTGCCCTCACTCATTTACTTACACAAGGTAGATCAAACAATAGCTAATTAAATCTTGAAGCTACAGTAAAATACAACATTCAAAACTTGAAATAAACTTTGTCGTGTTGAATTAATATTGTTTTCCCATAGAGTCTGTTTGCTACACATTTGCTATGACAAGGCAACTGATAAAGACAGACACGCATATTAAAAAATTAATTCACAATCAGAATAAAAACATATAAAATAGAACAAAATACACAAAGAACAACTGTTACCTACCTCTCTTTTCCACTCTGCAGAGCTTTAAGTAAGCAACGTTTTAAGCTTTAAGTAAGCCACAAATTCTTCATCAGTTACACCACAGCCAACAATTAGCACCTCTCCAAATCACAAGCTTACCAAGCACTGTTCCCAATTTCTCCATAACATAAAAAAGGAGTGCTAAAAAGTGTGAACAAATAATGCCAATACAGAGCGTGAAGAAATAACAGAGAAAAGCAGTCAAAGGACTTTGCCATTGACACTCTTAGAACTGAAGCAAGTATGGAAAAGTCACAACATCTTGCTTGCAACAACAAAAAACAATTTATGAAGGTTCTTGTGTGGCCAGTGGCAATGTATGGCTCTGAGAGCTGGACCTTTAAGAAAGACAGGGAGGCAAGAATCAATGCATTCGAAATTAAGGGACAGCGGCAGATTCTTGGGTATCACAGACTGAGAGGAAGACAAATGAATGGGTGTTGGAGCCTGCTGGAGTGGAAAGGAGTCTGCTCGGATTGACCAAAGATGAAGCTTTCACGTTTCAGGCATGTACTATGGATGAGTGGAGGGCACTAGAGGCTGCCTGGAGAACGAGATTATCCAAGGCACAGCTCAAGGAAAACGTAAACTGACACTGACTAATAATGTGAAGTTGTGGATTGATTTATCATTCAGTCACTTACTGAGGGAGGCAAGAGACAGATGGAACAAAATTGGTGCAGCCAATCCTTAAATCAAGGATGGCTGAAGACAAGACAATGTAAAACACACACCAAGTGATACATCATCTGAAGACAATAGATTTAAAGGAGGTGCAACATGATTTCAATCATGCATAATTAAACAAATTCTTACAGTGATGAAAAATATTTAACAGATGTTCTTCACGTTCTGCAGTATTCTGACAAGTGCAACTATGTTATTCACCTAAAAGCTCTTCATGAAAACTGCAAAATTGTATGTAAAAAATCAAGCCCAACAGCAGAGCACGTATTTGGCAATTAGTAGTTAGGTTGTCTATCGAAAATGATGTTTAATGGAGTGAATTGTTTACCACTTCTATCAATGGTGCTGAAATAATTTAATATGTCTGTAAGTGACCATGGCCTATGACCTTCAACCCTATGTAGACTGGCTGATGCAAGAGCTCTGCCTGGGTTCAGTAAAACAGATCATATTGTTGAAGTGCTGAAGATCTAAAAGACCTTGTTTCAAAAGATTAATTAGTAATGCTCATAATCATGGAAGACTAAATATATCCAACAAGTCTCTCCAACATAATTTTACCCTCACTCTTGGATATCATCATTTACCTTAAAACTAATTCAAGTTATTCTGGAATGCCACTAAATACTACAAAGACTGGCTTTGGAAATTATAAAATCTAATTCTGGTCCAATGTGATCAATATTATCTGAGGTAAATGATGATGGTCGCGCTGTTGCTGCTGCTGCTGCTGCTGCTGCTGATGATGATGATGATGATGATGATGGTTAGTACTACAGCCATTCTGTAAAGCCACGATTACTAAAACAATAATGAGAGATATTTGAGTTAATCATTTCTTACACAACTGCAGTGTTAACGCCTTCTCATGACTTCACGTAATCCTCCTCATACTCCTCCTCCACCACCTCCTCCTCCTCCTCCTCCTCTGTCTCAAAAGCCAACAAAAGGCATTGCCACAATAACCAATGTTCAGTGAGGCAGCACATGCAGGCAACACTGTGCTGAGTGTCAGCAGCAGCCACATAATTTCTGGTGCACAGATGGCAGCGCTAGCAGCGGCATCAGATATCTTGCACAGATACTTGAGTCAGCTGCAGCAAGTATAAACATATCCAGCAACGTCACTGCATCATTCTGACCCACCGACCAATGCACAATTAATTATTGAGTATCTGGCAGAACTACGACTGCCGCTGAAGCAGTAGTAGTTCGGAACATGGCATCTTAATGGATGGGCAAAACAGTCATGCTTCAGCCCACTTGTGACAACTGCAAGTGTTAGCACTAAGTCAATCTCTTGCCAATCAACTGATGCTCAACAGAACAACAGATCCAAGAAACTGATGATGGAAAAATCAATAGAAATAATTGCACCCAACATATCTGGGTCGCTGGCAGCAGAAGCGAGTTCATGATAGACGAGGACAAAAATCATCTGCCTACATCATATCAGGAAACCTATGGGTAGCTATCATCTGTTTCATACTTCACAGAGAGGCCATCTACCCAGTCACACTACTCTTCTTACGTCCTATGAGGAAACCTATGGGTAGCTATCATCTGTTTCATACTTCACAGAGAGGCCATCTGCCCAATCACACTATATATATAACTTCGTTTATTATTACGAATCAAAGTTGACAAACGGGTCATTCCATCTCAATTCAACAAATGGCTCCAGGTCGACCATCTCGGATTTCAATGAAAATTTCACAGAATGTTTATTATGGTATTAGAGGAAGTTATGCAAAATTTTAGATCAATTTGATAAGTAGTTTTGAAGATATTGAGTTTCAAAGAGGTATGAGGTGACCTCGTTTTTGCCGTTTTCGAACTCGCGTCTAAATTTGTAGTGACTTTTAGAAGCTCATAACTCCATTAATATCAAAGATAATTTTCTGAAATTTGCAGAATATTTAGTCATCGTTGCTTAGATGAAATGCTGAAGAAAAGAATGATGAGTGTTGAAAACTGTTGTATTATGACCCATCTGAAAATGGTAAAAAAAAACTTGTGCATGTCTGATGATCATACTTTGCAGCCCCGATGTGCCCAAACTGAAGTTGTATTCAAGAATGTTTTAACAACTCATAATGCTGATATACTTTCTCTACAAAAATATGCAGAAATTTTGTATTTCTGATGCATGTGTGCTACTATATGGTCCTCCAAAACTGGAAAATTGCATTCCAAAGACCATTTTCAAAGCCAAAGATCATCATGTGGGATAGGTCATGGAGCAATGCAAGTTGCATCATTGGAAAGAGCAGCTCAGACACTGTAAGTGCACCAAAAATGGTGATGGCGTCTCTTCTTGTTCATGCTATACTTTTATTTCATTTGTGGCACTGTTTCCTGCTGTACGTCACTCAATGGAGCCCCAAGGAACAATCTTCAATTCTTGAAGGGAATCCATATTTTCCCAGATAAGGAAGTTTCACAGGTCACCCTAGCAGCATTTTCTTGACAACTTTGGTCTTTTTCTGACACTATGGTTGGCCTCAGCCTTTTTGGCGATTTAGTCACTGTCGACGAAAAGCAGCACATGGTCTACACTCTACAGCATTCGCAACAATAAGGGATCCGATGAACCCCCAAAGAGACTTCCTCCCAGATATGATCCACCTACAAAAGCACTACCCGATTTCTTCACTACTTATACCACCAAACTTTTCCAGATCCTCGGATTAGATTACACTTTTCTTGATTGAGACCCACAACAATGAGAATCAGAACAATCGTATACAGTGAGGCAAAAGACATGGTCTCCGCCCTAAGAGTGATGAATGGTGTGGCAGAGAAAGGAGTGGCTCTCATGCAGTCCTTCAATGAAACCCTGGTCCGAAATGAGGAAGACTAGCAATCTGATCTGCAAATTGTATTGTATTGTATTGTATTTGGATATTTATAAAGCGCTTCTAGCAGGAGGGCCATTCAGAAGCGCTCCCAGTGCGAGAGACCCCGAGAGAAAAAGCAAGTTTTAAGAAAGGTAAAAGAGGAAAAGACGTTACCTGAGAGAATACAAGAACGAACGAAGGGAGGAAGCTCATTCCAAAGAGCAGGGCCAATGGAGGCAAAAGACCTAGATTGAGCCAGAGAAGTCCTGACACGGGGAACGAGGAGGTCAAAACGGTCAGATGAATGAAGAGGACGAAGAAGAGAAGCAGCAGAGTGAGGGCGATGAATTAAGTCACATAAATATTTTGGCGCGAAACCGAGTTGAGTCTTAGAGACAAGGATGAGGACCTTAAATTGGATGCGGGCAGAAAGCGGGAGCCAGTGAAGTTCTTCTGCCATAAAGGTGGCGATATGAGAGAATCGAGGAAGACGGGCAATTAATCTAGCAGCAGCATTGAGAACGGACTGAAGAGGAGCAAGACGGACTTTAGGAAGACCAATGAGGAGGGAATTGCAGTAGTCAAGTCTAGAGCAGACAAATGCATGGACAACTGAAGTGGACAAATGGACGAGTACCAATCAAAACAAACTTCGAAAAGCACTAAGGGAATAAATAAATGACAATACCTGAGTTCTTCTTTTACTTTTGCCTTATTGTTTATGTTTAAGTTTTGAAATTGTTTGGATCTTTGAAAATTACATGTATCACATTGTTTTCTATGCGATAATTCTTCTGGGGCTTTGTGCAAGTTCTAAATCTATTCCGATTTTCATCTAATTTGGCATATGTTAATGTTTCTCAAGGTGGAACACAAAAACAACCTGGCCGATATTAATTTTGAAACTTTAAATTTAAGACACACCCTAATGTCTATATTTCTATGGACTTTAAGTATTTATACTCATGTAAACTAATTATGGTGAAATTTATCAAAAGCAACGTGGCTGCGAAAGAGTTAAGGGTCATTTAGAGTCGTTAAGGCCCTGGCAAAAGAATTTTGAACTATTTGTAGTTTTATGCAGATTTCCCTTAATTTATACCAATGAGAAGTGAGTCACAGTAGTCAGGTCTGCTGGAAACCAAAGCATTAGCCAGTGGAATTAAGACAGCATGAGGCAAAATATCCCAAATGCAAAATAGAGCTGATCTACTAATGATGGAACACAGGTAGAAAATGACACAGTGGCGTCAAACACCACTACACATAAACTGTATATGCAATCTGTGAGGTTAATAAGTAAGTGACCCATCTGAACAGATGTAAGCTAATCACATTTGCGAAGTAAAACAGCTTGTGGCGTTTGATTCCACTCTGTCATTTTCTAACTTCATTGGCTTGTGTCTAGATAATGAAATTCAGTTTTGGGAAGATTCAGAAAACATTTCTTATTAGCCATCCACAAATGAACATTACAACAAAAGAAGCAAGAAGTTGAAGAGCAGGATTAGACATGGAACTAACTGTCTTGGACAGCAAATTCCAAACGTTTGGATCAGTGACTGAGAGCAGGACCAGACTGACCAAAGCAGTGTTCTAGGTAGTGGAGAAGTATATTAGACCATGCAGCCAGAGTATATATATATATGTATGTATATTATTATTATTATTATTATTATTATTATTATTATTATTATTATTATTATTATTATTATTATTATTATTATTATTATTATTATTATTATTATTATTATTATTATTATTATATTATTATTATTATTATTATTATTATTATTAATTATTATTATTATTATTATTATTATTATTATTATTATTATTATTATTATTATTATTAAGAAGCTCTTATATAGCGCCCCTTCAAGGTGATCTACTCAGGAGCGCTCCTAGTCCAACCACGGCTAAAGAGGGTAGTTTTCAAGTTTGTAAGAAACAAGGTAGAGTGAGTCTTAGGGAACAGGTGGGGTGCTACAGGAAGGCCATTCAAGGTTGTGGGGCCAGCGACCGAAAAAGAATGGCGCTGCATAATGGCTGTCTGCATGCGGGGAACCAAGAGCTC